>JAILYB010000141.1:1200000-1800000 GCA_021437785.1 Rhodomyrtus psidioides | reverse complement strand
CTGGTACAGGTCAAATACCTTAAGCTTCCAATCAAGCTTCTAAAATATGTTGAATCAACATCGACACCTTCATCGAACTTCGACAGTTTTGCACCGCAATCCATCGGAGTATTAACCGAAGTGCAATTCTTCATGTTGAATTTCTCAAGGATATTTTCAGCATATCTTTTTTGGGAAATAAAAATCCCATCTTCATTTTGCTTCACTTCGATACCCAGAAAATAACTCATCAAACCATTATCTGTCATTTCAAATTCTTTCACCATCGATGCTTTAAAAGTGTCAATCAATCCAGAATTATTTCCTGTGAAGACAAGATCATCAACGTATAAACATGCCAATAAAACATCACCTTTCTCATGCTTCAAGTAGAGAGCATGTTCGTACGGACATTGTACGAAGCCATTTGCCTTGAAATAAGCATCGATTCTGGAGTTCCAAGCTCTCGGAGCTTGCTTAAGCCCATACAAAGCTTTCTTCAATCTCAGCACTTTGTCTTCATGACCTTTCACAACAAACCCAGTGGGTTGTTCGACATAAATTTCTTCTTCAAGAACGCCATTCAGGAATGCCGATTTGACATCCATTTGATAGATTGGCCACCGATTTTGAGCTGCAATGGAAATCATTAGTCTGATGGTTTCCATTCGGATGACAGGTGCAAATACCTCGTCATAGTCGATCCTAGCTTTCTGTTTGTAGCCCTTTGCGACAAGTCTGGCCTTATAACGAGTGATTTCTCCTTTCTCGTTCTTCTTGGCCTTGTATACCCATTTGACACCGATCGCCTTTTTGTCCTTCGGAAGATCAGCGAGTTGCCACGTTTTATTCTTTTCGATGGCTTCTATCTCTTCATCCATGGCTTTCCTCCATTTTTCTTCTTTGGCAGCTTCATCGAAAATAAGTGGTTCACAATCTGCAAGAAGACATATAAGGTGAAGCTCATCGGTAGCTTCATAAATATCAGAAAGTCTTCTTGATCTCGGTGCTAGCGATTCTTCGACAGTATTTGAAGTTGAAGCTGACGATGATGGAGATAACATCGGAGAAGGTGAATGAGCTTCAATCTCCATTTCGACAGAATCATCACGAACGGTTTCGACAAATTTATCATGACTGGTTTTGACAAGTTGTCGATTTTCCTCCCACAAACTTTCTTCATCAAATTTCACATCTCTGCTTACATATACTTTCAAAGTGTCAGGATCAAACAATTTGTAAGCTTTTGATGAGGAATCATACCCGATGAAAATGAGCTTTTTACTCTTGTCTTCCAACTTCGATCTTTTCTGGTCGGGTACGTGAGCATACGCAACACTCCCAAAAATTCTTAAATGAGAAACTGTAGGTTTTCTCCCGCTCCATGCTTCTTCTGGGGTAACACCATCGAGTCCTTGCGTGGGACATCGATTCTGCAGATAAACTGCACATCTGACAGCTTCGCCCCAAAGCTCCTTTGACAAATTTTTGCTTTTCAACATACTGCGAACCATGTCGAGAATGGTTTTGTTCCTTCGCTCAGCCACACCATTTTGTTGTGGGGAATACGGCGCCGTTAAGAAACGTCGAATGCCATGGAAATCACAGAATTGATTAAATTCTCCAGAAGTAAATTCTCCTCCACGATCAATTCTTAAAGACTTGATAAAATAACCACTCTCCTTTTCAACCATTTTCTTGAAGTGCTTAAACGTATCAAACACTTCTGATTTTTCTTTCAAGAAAAACACCCAAGTCTTTCGAGTAAAATCATCAATAAACGTAACAAAGTAGCGATGATTACCGTACGACTGAGGAGTGATCGGACCACATACATCAGAATGAATCAACTCCAGCGGCTTCTTCGCTCGATAAGTCGACTCCTTCGGAAAACTTGCTCGAGAATGCTTGCCAATTACACATCCTTCACATAATTGATCGGGGTGATCAATATGCGGTAAGCCATACACCATCTTCTTGCGAGAAAGCATATTGAGTCCGCTAAAATTGAGATGACCGAACCTCAAATGCCATAGCCACAAAGGATTGTCTACACATGCTTGAAGGCATGTAGACATATCATCTTTGATGTTCAGAGTGAACATCCTATTCTTCGACATTTTTCACATTCGCAATCAACTTATTATTGCAATCTCTCAACATAAGACATAGATTTTTCATCTGGACAGTAAATCCTTTCTCAAGAAGCTGTCCCAAACTCAAAATATTGCTCGACATCTTCGGCACATAATACACGTTAGTAATAAACTGACGTGTTCCGTTCTTCAGATGTATTAAAATCGTACCTTTCCCTTCGACAAGAATTTGAGAATTATCACCGAACGAGACTTTTCCTTTTACTGTCTCATCCATTTCAACGAACATCTCCTTTCGGCCGCACATGTGGTTACTTGCTCCAGTGTCCAAGTACCACATATCATTCTTTTCATCAGCATTTTCTTTAAATGCCAGCATAAGAACTTGATCACCATCATTCACCAGGTTCGCCTTTTCATCTGCCACCGCACTTTCTTTCTGCCAACACTCATAAGCATAATAGCCACATTTATTACAATGATAACATCGAACCTTTGATTTATCATACCGGCTATTTGTGTTTCTTCCTCTTCCACGAGTACTTCTTTGATTATGAAAGCACTCATTGCTTCGGGCGAAATCTCCTCCGCTTCGTCCACGACCTCTTCCTTGGAAACGGCCTCTACCGCGTCCTCGGTCTCGATCTTGATTGACCCATCGAGTTTGCACAGGGTCACTTCTTTGGCCTTTGTCATCTCGGATATTCAATCGAGATTGGAGTACTTCCTCCACCGGTTCAGACTTGTTTCTTTTCAGTCTTTCTTCATGGGCTTGCAACGAACCCATGAGCTCATCGACCGTCATAGAATCGACATCTTTCGATTCCTCGATAGCGACGACGATGTGGTCGAACTTCTTATCCAACGACCGCAGGATTTTTTCGACAACACGAACATCGGGAACATCTTCGCCATTCCTTTTGATCTGATTCACAATAGCTAAAACTCTTGTGAAATAATCAGAAATCGACTCAGATTCTTTCATACGGATTACCTCGAACTCGCCTCTCAAAGTTTGAAGGCGGATCTTCTTTACTTTCTCAACACCTTGGTGCGTGGTTTGAAGAATCTCCCATGCCTCCTTGGATGTAGTAGCATTCAAGACTTTCTCGAACATAGAATCATCTAAGGCTTGAAAGATGATTGACAACCCGAGTTGATCTTTCAAACGAGTCTTCTCCAACGCATTCCTCTGAGCCTGAGTCAACGCGACATCTTCATCTGGCTCATCATAGCCATTGTTGACAAGATCCCACACACTATGGGCGCCGAGTATGGCTTTCATTCTGGAAGCCCACTTGCCATAGTTTTCTTTGGTGAGGATTGGATACTGAAAAGGAAGGTTGCTTGTTGACGCCATAATCACGAAACCGTGAAGCTCTGATACCAATTTGATGGGATAAATCGACTGTGGGGCTCTCAACAAGCACTCTCAAAGGAACTTTGTTCACACAAGGAAGAGGAGACGGAAGGTGGCTTTTCAATATAGTGTATTCACAATCGATTCACCCATGCTGAAATGGTTACAAGACTCACCTATTTATAGGCTTAAAACATGTCTCTTGAGTCCCTCTAGGAAAGTGAAAAGACTAAAACAACAATTACATCGGAATACTAAAAGATGATAGACTCAACTAATTATGTCTACTAAAACAATAATTACATCGGAATACTAAAAGATGATAGACTCAACTAATTATGTCTACTAAAACAATAATTACATCGGAATACTAATTATGCCATGGGAGTCGAACGGTCACTGATAACACTTAATGAATTTGACTTAATTCCCAACAATGACTAGCCGTATCTGATATCGGCTGTGGGTCTACGCGCATTCCATCGCCGGACTTGCTCGGCTTGAAGCCGTTACATTGTTATCCTTCGACGGCCGCCACGTCGCCACACCGTTGATCCTGCTCATGCGTCGTTGCCGTCGGCTCTGCATGCTCATCACTACTGTCGAGAACTACTTGTATATGGCCACTGGTTTGGTCGCCTCGACACCGCCGCTGAGACCAACTCGCGCGTTGTCACTGATCCAGTTTGCCTCATGCGCGGTCACTAGGATCTGCTCGTGTTCCACCACATCCTTTAGACTGACCCCAAATGACGCCGAACATGGAGGCCGACTTCGATGACCGCCAGGCTTCCCGAATGATCTGGCCCGAGCTCCTCAAACTAGCTATGGGGACCCGCTGGCCGAGTTCTTCTTCTTGGCCTGCTTCGTTCACTTTTCGATCGGAGCGTAGTGTTCTTCCGACTCTTTTTTTTTTTTTCATTTTGTTCCTGAGACCCCTCATGAACTCTGATGGAACTCTCATTTCGCTCTCAAAACTGAGAGTATCCACCTTCTTGTCAACCGAGAGTCCTTGATGAATTCCCAGGAACTCTGCGTGAGGTCAACTTCTTCGGGGTGGCGATCGTGAGGGTGAAAATGAAGTAACCCAAACGGGTATTAATCGGTGATCACCTGGATTCTTTATGGTGTTGGTCGAGTTCGATAAGGACGTCGGCTGAAGGGCGACGGCGGCTGTTCGACGAGGACGGTGGGCTAGGCAAACGGCGCGGCTGTACAACGATCAGGCAGAACGGAGGCTCGACTCGTGGGTATTCGGGCAGCGGCATTGGTGAGGTTGGCAAGATTCGAACTCACCGGATCTGAGTCGTGGATAACCGAGCGCGGCGGCGTTGGCCGCGTTGGTTCTCGTATTCATGGAAGAGATCTCGCAGCTAACCGAACAGATGAGGGAGAGGTTGCGACGAGCTCGGCCTCAGCCGAGTGAGCTGGCGGGGAGACGCGACGCGTCGCGATGGCGACGAGCTCGGTGGTGCAGGTGGTGGTCAGGCGTAGGGTGAAGTACCCGCGGTCCGAGCTCAATTGAACACCCAATTGGCGCCTTTTTTTTATAGTCTCTATGGGCTTTTGCTTCTGTGGTAAAGCGTCTCATGGACTGGATGAGTTGGACGCCACTCCCAACGGAATTCCCTCGCTGGATCCATTGAACACCCAATTGGCGCCTTTTGTTGAAAATCGTACTCCATTAACTTTCCTTTTTGCAGAAGATAGTGCCGGCAGCGGAAGCAACAATTGCTTAATTTGGGATTTGAATCAAATTTCAATGCATGATATTCAAATTGAATGTCTAGGTTCCAAAAATGCAAAAATTGCAAATTAAAAAACTCAAACGATAATTTTTTTTAGCCAAATTCAACTCTATGTTTAACAAAGAAACACATATAATTGAACTCAAATTTTGACTTTTTATGAATTTTTCAAAAATAAAGGAAAATGACTGATCAAAATTTTGGTGTCAACACCCAGCCATTATCTTTATAGTCACCAGTTACGGTTGACATTTGGTGATGTTAAAACATGTGAATCCACATCTAGGAAACAATGGCAGACTCAGGTCAAAGGACTACACTCTATAGCTGTGATGAGAAACACTTATGACATCATATAACAATCCTACAGTATTCTCATAGCGGGTCTGTCCAATACAATGTTCCCCAACATGTATTCCATGTGATCGACTTTATATCTACATATTCATGACCCGTGAAACTTGGTCATCCGTTGACTCACATACCAGTCTCAAACATCATTTGCGTCCTAATGCACAATAATAATTGACTAAAGACATTTAGAATATTAATATCCATTCTATTAATAGAGTTTCACGATCAAATCACGTATTTGATCTTCTATTAAGGACATTCAATATTCAGGGGACAAAGATTTCGCATTCAATGATATACTCAAATTAAATAGAAATCAAATATAGCATATGTTTTATTAATGAACAATAAAAATGTATATTACATATACTCCCACTCACATCAAGACCGATTACTAATGTGTCTAAGGCCTAAAGCGTTACAATGACGTTCATGCCTAGGTCGTGGAAGAGCCTTCGTTAACGGATCAGCTACATTTAACTCCATTGCAACTTTGCACATTTTGACATCGCATCTTTCAATAAATTCTCGAATGAGGTGATACTTCCTGAGTATGTGTTTGGTCTTTTGGTGAGACCTAGGCTCTTTAATCAAAGTTATGGCCCTATTGTTGTCACAATAGAGATCTACTGGATTCGAACCAATGGGACTGATTCCCAGTTCTTCTATGAACTTTCGAATCCATACAGCTTCGTTTGATGCTTTTGAAGCAGCAATATACTCAGCTTCTATTGTAGAATCTGCAATAGTGTCCTGCTTAGAACTTTTCCAGCACACCGCCCCACCATTCACGCAAAAGACAAACCCTGACTGCGATCGAAGGCCGTCTTTGTCGGTTTGGAAACTAGCATTAGTGTAACCACTTACAGTAATATGTTTCTCACCTCCATAGACTAAGAATAAATCCTTATTTCTTCTCAAGTACTTAAGGATATTTTTTACAGCTATCCAGTGAAGTTCTCCTGGATCTGACTGGTATCTGATTGTCATGCTCAATGCATAAGCAACATCAGGACGAGTGCACAACATGGCATACATGATGGATCCTACAGCTGATGCATAAGGAATCCTACTCATGCGGTCTCGGTCATCTTGTGTTGAAGGACACTGAGTCTTGCTAAGACTTATGCCATGTGTCATCGAGAGAAATCCTTTCTTGGAATCTTGCATATTAAACCTATTAATGACTTTGTCAACATATGTACTTTGACTCAATCCAATAAGTCTCTTTGATCTATCTCTATAGATCACGATTCCCAAGATATAGTTTGCCTCACCCATGTCCTTCATGGAGAAACATTTTCCTAGCCATGTCTTAACTGACTGAAGCATAGGAATGTCGTTTCCAATGAGTAGTATGTCATCCACATATGATACTAGAAACACAATTGCGCTCCCACTAGGCTTCTTGTATACACACGCTTCTTCTTTGTTTTTGATGAAGCCAAACTCTTTGACAGTTTCATCGAAACGAATCTTCCAGCTCTGTGATGCCTGCTTTAATCCATAAATAGAACGTTGAAGCTTGCATATCTTCCCAGCGTTATCTGGTGATGTAAAGTTTTCAGGTTGTGTCATATACACTTCCTCCTCTAGGTTTCCATTAAGGAAAGCCGTCTTTACATCCATTTGCCATATCTCATAGTCATAATATGCGGCAAACGCTAGGACAATCCGAATGGACTTAAGCATGGCCACTGGTGAAAAGGTCTCGTCATAGTCAATATCATGAGTTTGTTTGAAACCTTTAGCTACCAGTCGTGCTTTATGAATGTGAACCTTTCCATCCATATCAGTTTTCTTCTTGAAAACCCACTTGCGCCCTATAGGTTTGACACATTCAGGTGAATCAATCAAAGTCCAAACTTTATTTTGATACATTGAGTCCATTTCGGATTTCATGGCCTGAAGCTATTTATCAGAGTCTGGGCCCATCATAGCTTCTGTATAGGTTGTAGGCTCATCATTTTCTATTAGCAATAGACAACGATGCTTTGTCACATGAAAACCATATCTCATAGGCTCACGATGTGTTCTTTCATATCTACGAACTATAGGTGCCACTGGAATAGACTCTACAACTCTTCGTAAATCCAATTGAGGTTCCTCATGAACCGAAACACTCTGTTGTGGCACAATAACTTCTTTGAGGTTTACCTTACTCCCATTGGTTCCTTTATCAAGAAACTCTTTCTCCAAAAAGACATCATTTCGAGCAACAAACATTTTATTCTCTGATCGGTTGTAAAAGTAATATCCTTTCGTTTCCTTAGGATATCCAACAAAGAAGTATTTATCAAATTTGGGCCCAAACTTATCAGAAAGTAAACGTTTTACATAAGCTTCGCAGCCCCAAATCTTTAGAAAAGACACACTAGGAACTTTTCATGTCCACATCTCATATGATGTCTTCTCTACAGTTTTTTATGGAATTCTATTTAGTGTGAATGCAACTGTCCCGAGTGCATATCCCCAGAAAGATAACGGAAGATCTGAATGACTCATCATTGATCGAACCATGTCTAACAAAGTTTGATTTCTCCTCTTAGAGACACCATTCCATTGTGGTGTTCCAAGGGGAGTAAGTTGTGAAACAATTCCACACTCCTTGATATGGTCATTAAATTCTTGGCTTAGATATTCTCCTCCTCGATTAGATCGAAGAGCCTTGATATTCTTGCCAAGTTGATTTTGTACTTCATTCTGAAATTCCTTGAACTTTTCAAAGGACTCAGATTTATGTTTCATCAAATAAACATATCCATATCTACTGAAATCATCGGTAAATGTAATGAAGTACTGATAACCTCCTCTAGCTGTAGAACTTAGTGGTCCACACACATCAATATATATAATGGCCAATAATTCTTTTGCCCTCTCACTTTGATTAGTAAAAGGAGTTTTTGTCATTTTGCCAACTAAACAAGATTTACATGTATCATATGATTCAAAATCAAATGAATTTAATAGCCCATCACTAAGGAGCTTGTGAATTCTTTTCTCGTTTACGTGGCCTAATCAACAATACCATAGGTAGGTCGGATTCAAATCATTAGATTTAAACATTTTTGTATTTATATTATAGATTGGCACATCAAGATTTAGAACATATATCTCATCCACAATATGGGCGCGCCAGCATAAAACAACCCATTAAGATAAAATGAACAACTGTTGTTCTTTATATCAAAACAGAAACATTCCTTGTCCAAACAAGAAACATAAATAATATCCATGCATATAGCAGGTACATAGTAGCAATTATTCAATTCTAAAACCATGTCAGAAGGTAAAGCTACATCATATGTTCCTACGGCTAATGCAGCAACTCTTGCTCAATTTCCCACACATAGTTCCACTTCACCTTTTGCTAGTGTTCTACTTTGTTTCAGTCCATGCACATTCATACAAAGGTGAGTACCACAATCGGTATCTAATACCCCTGAAGTGGAACTAGTAGTAACATTTACTTCTATAACATAAATACATGAAGTGGAAGCTTCACGTCCTTTCTTCTTCAGATCCTCCAAATATTTCTTGCAATTCATCTTCCAGTGTCCCTTGTTACCACAATGGAAGCAGACAACATCAGCAATCGGACCCGTTTTGGTCTTGGATTTGGGTTTAGGCTTAGTGCCCTTACCCTTACCCTTGACTATACTTGGCTTCTTAAAGCCTTTTCCCTTTTGAACCATGAGAACATTAGGGGTAGGGTCCTTCTTGATATTCTGCTCAGCAGTTTTGAGTGTTAGAATATATTCTAATTTGGATATATTCAATTGTGGGCTTTATTAATTATTTATGTAATTATTAATTGGTCTAATAAATGTAAGCTATATACAGTTTCCTATTCTAGTCGGATATAGGGCTAGATAGTATGGGCTGAGATAAACCTAATCCATAATGAGGGGATATGTTTCATTCTCTATAAATAGAGCTCAAGTCCCTCCTCTAAATCATAATGTCCACATAACCTCACATATAGAATTTGTCTGAAGCGACAGTGAGAGGCCGTCTCATTGAAGCCAGTAATAAAGGGGGTTCATATAGGAGAAGTTCTTGAGCATCGGATTCTCGCAATTCCGCATCAAGAACGATGAATCCAAAACAAGGTGCGTTAATTCTTTGACTCTATGGATTAGGGATTCGTGTATCTGTACGTGTGTATCTTGGGTTGCTCCATACAGATTAAATACGCAGCCTACATGTGGTATCAGAGCCTGCGCGTATTAGGTCGCGAATCACGTTCCCGGTGTATTTTCGAAATTTTATTTTTATCGAAATTTAAAGAAAATCATATATTCGGAAAGGGCTCGACGAGACGAGAAAAATTGTCCAAAAATCATCGTGGCGACTGCCGGACGTACCGCCACGCGCAGCCAGAAGATCCGCCCCATCGTCACGCGCCCCACACGCTAACCTCGGCCCGCACGTACATGTCACGTGCGGGATGACGTCATCTGACGTCGTTCAGCCGGGTGCAGACCCGACCCGACCCGTGACCCAACCCGAATTAGTTGACCGTTGACTCGGACCTTTCGATCGAACCGGTCGTTGACCGGTTCGACCGGATCACCTCGACCCGGTTCGCGAAGTTCGGTTTAAGGAGCGGTCGGACAGGTTTCAGAACCGGCTGGACTACGAAACACGTGCGCTGCACGTGTCTGCGCGTGGGCCTCATGTGTCGAAGCTTGAGGTGGCGCGTGAGGGAGCGTGCGGCGTCCGATGGGGGTGTTCCAAGTACCGGCGTGCTCGTATGCTCATGCTCTACAAAATGGTATATTTATTTTTCATGTTTGGTACTTTTATGGATGGAAAATACATATGAAACTCCAAATACGTGTATATTCTGGGGTATTTTTAGAGTATTTTCTCATATTTCTATATGGATTTGTGAAATACAGGTACAAGCTTACATGAAAGTACCACATGCAGTTATGTGGAGCATGATTTATCAATTACATGTTTATGGTTTAACATGTGTTGTTGGATGTATCAATGTGATTAGCAAAGCATGTAATTCTGAGGATGATTACCCCTAATTTCTGAAATTACTTGCATACAGTAAATGTGAAATATAAAGTTGTATCCCAATTTCAGGTAAATTCAATTGGGTTGTGACCGCCAAAGCGGCACGCTTGGTTGAGTTTAATAAGGAACAAGTTAAATAATATTGGGATGTCTCATGTTTTAGTGCGTAGTTATACTCTCAAAGGAGGTAATTGCGTATTCTTGCGTGGAGGGTTACAGGTACAACATGTGGTTGAGGATTGATTAGTCTAAGTGCTGTCATACACCCAAAGGTGGTGATTAATAAAGATTGAAATAAATTCTCATGGCCGCTGTAATGTAGGGAATATACAACTGCATGTCATGTTTTCTGCCCAAAGGTGATTATATGACGATGTGTATATCTCTCAAGTGAAATTTCGCATTATGCTAATTAAAAATATTGGGTATTTTTCAGTCACCTTTTCTGTGAACGGCAACTCCATAACTATTGAGATTGTCACTAGTAGTAATTTTAAGAAGTGGAGAGAGGATTTTCTGTTTGGTATGGAACTGGCGGATGTTCATGCTGCTCTTAGTGTGGATAGACCCGCAGCTCTTACTGATGCTAGTATACATGCTCAGAAAGCACAGTTTGCTGCTTGGGAAAAGAGCAATAGGATTTGCTTGCTGTCGATGAAACGATCCATACAGAAACATCTTAGGAGTGATTTTGCTGCTGACATCACTGCTAGACAAATGATGGAGGCCTTGGTGGCTAGAAATCGTGAATCCCCTAATGCTGAAGTTGGGACACAAATGTCAGGATTATTCAGCTTGAAGTATGATGGTTCTGCTGGTATTATGGACTATGTCATGAGGATGGTAGATCTGCAATCAAAGCTCAAAGGGCTTAATGTTCCCATTCCCGATGCTTGTATCATACATTTTGCGCTGAATTCTCTTCCACCTGAGTTTAGTATTATCCAAACACAATATGACACTGCTGATCAGGCATGGACAATCAACGACTTGATTGCTAGGGTGGTGTCAGAAGAGACCAAGCTAAAGAAACGTAACGCGCATATAGCTATGTATGCTTCTTCCAATTCTGGTGCCAAGAAGGGCAGGGGCAACAAGAATCGTAAAGGAACTCATTCCTCTGCTAGTCATCATGACAACTTGGGACCAAAGAAACCGACCTTTAAAAAGGACGGTAATGCTGGTAAGGATGGTCTTTGCTTTTTCTGTAAGAAAGGAGGACACATAAAGAAAGACTGCGCTCAATATAAGAATTGGTTATCTAAGCGTGAGCCTAAAGGTAATGGTTCTTTGGCGTTGGTTTGTGAATCTAATCTGTCCGAAGCCCCATCTTATTCGTGGTGGCTAGATAGCGGTGCAACTAACCATGTTGCGTTTACCATATATGGATTCATAAACCGAAGGAAGCCAAATAAGGATGAATCAAAGCTCACCGTATGAAACAACAAGAAAGCTGACGTTGAGTTCGTGGGAGATGTCATTTTAATTCTAGATTCTGGTTTTAATTTGATGTTAAGAAATACATTTTATGTACCTTCTTTCAGACGAAATTTAATTTTCGTATCAAGTTTGGACATGTGTGGTTACTCTTTTGAGATTTCAAACTCTGCAATTTCTATTTCTTTTAATTCAAATAAAATTGGGTATTGCACTATGTCCAATGGATTGTACATATTATGTTTGTCTCCCAACGAAATATACGTCGCTTATACAGCTGAAAAGGTTATTTTCAAAAGGCCTCTACCTAAGGAACAGTCATACGCAATATGGCACAAACGTCTTGGTCACATCTCTAAATAAAGAGTGGAAAGACTGATAAAGGCTAGCATTCTACCCACTCTTATAAGTGACCTAGACACATGCGTAGACTGCTGTAGAGGTCAGATGACCAAAATAAAGAAGAAAACTGCAGTCCGTAGTTCTCACTTGTTAGAGATCATCCACACAGATATAAGTGGACCCTATACAGCAACATTGTGTAGAAATTTTTATTTCATCACATTTATATATGACTATTCCCGATATGGTTATCTGTACTTGATTAAGGAAAAGTCTGAATCTCTTGACAAGTTCAAGATTTTCTGGACTGAAGTTGAGAAACAGTTGGGGAAAGTCATAAAAATTGTCTGATCTGACCGCGGTGGTGAGTACTATGGTGACATGGCGATGCTGGACAACTTAAAGGGTCATTCGCCAAGTACTTAGAGGATTCTGGGATTGTGGCTTAGTTTACCATGCCCAATAGTCCTGAACAGAATGGTGTAGCTGAAAGGTGTAATCATACTCTCATGGATATGGTAAGGAGCATGATTAGCAGAACTAATTTACTTGATTTTTTTATGGGGTGGGGCTTTGAAAACAACGCTTTACATATTAAATCGTGTTCCTACTAAATATGCGCCGCTTACTCCTTTTGAATTGTGGACTGGACGGAAGCCTAGCTTGAATCATCTAAAGGTTTGGGGATGCCCTGCATAAGTAAAATTTTGTAATCCAACTTTAAGCAAGTTGGACTCCAAAACCACTCGTTGCTATTTTGTCTCTTATCCAGATCATTCAAAGGGATATCGATTTTATAATCCCAGTGGAGGAACGAGAATTGTGGATTCACAGACAGCGAAGTTCCTGGAGCTTGATGTAGTAGAAAAAGGTTATTGCTCACAAACTATTAAGGATAACATCACGATGAGTACTCCTATGTCGTTTTCTATACCTATAGAGACAATTGTGGAAGTTCCTGTACCACAGATTGAACTTGTTGAGGCTCAGGAACCTGTTATTGAAGCAGTTCTTGATGAAGTTCCTCAAGCCTCTCAAGAACAGAATGAAGTAGGAGATGCTCCTCTAAGGAGAACTGTTAGACAAAAATGATCAACTATACCACCGGACTATATAGTGTATCTGGGAGAACATGCACTACAAAAAAACAGCCTTTTAGCAACGGAATTTGCAACGAAAAATCATCCAAAATTCGTTGCAAATCGATTTTGCGACAAAATTTGCAACGAAAAAAAATTCGTTGCGAATTCGGCGTCGCAAATTGTTGTTGCGACCTAAAAAATTCGGGTTTGAATTTTAGGTTAATGGATTACCAGATTAATTAAATGAATTAACTAACCTAGTCCGAGCTCTCCCAAGCTCTACCAATTCGCAACTTAGGTTTGAATGATTTTTAGTTTTGGAGCCGCCACTAATCTTTTTGGTAGGTAGATTAGATACCTAAATAAAGTACGGGAGAATACTTTATTTTCTGCTAACCAGAGATTTAGGTTCGAAGACTTGATTATGTTAATTTTTTCAATTAACACCCTTTCGGTACCATTCTTGTGACAAATTTCCTTGATTGGCAAATTCCATTGATTTCACTTTAAGATCGAGGTGCAATTCATTTTTTTGGGTTTTCTTGGATTAAATGAATGCCATGCAAAATGTGACTAGATGACATGCAAAGATATGAAACTACATGACATAAGAAAAGGTGACCATGCATGATGATTCTTGAAAAATTTAATTTTAATGCAATAAAGAATGTAAATTCTAATCTAAATGACATGCGATATGATGATGCATATGCTTAGATGACATGGCATAATAATGCATGAATGACGGGCAATATGCATGAAATATTTTGAAAGTTGAATTTTGATGCAAGGAAAATATGAATCCTAACTACATGTCACAAAAATAGATGAATTATGCTAATGAAATGATAAAATGCGTGACAAATTAAACTATATGAAATGCAAATGGGGTGTCATGACCTTTAATGAATTTTCAGTTTTTTCATGAATTGGTTCGACAATTAACACAAATTGATTAATTAAAATCCAACTTATATTAAGAGTCTTTTAAATGTGAATTCTGAAAAAATTCATTTAATGTCACATCACGATGATTTTTGTTGTTGTGTTTTCATGATTTTTGGTATTTTTGTGTTTTTTTTTATGGAAAATGAATCAAATAAAAGTATAATAAACCTTGAGCATAATACACCTTATAATCTGAACTTTCTGATGAATTCGCTTCGTACCCTGGGGGACGGGTCAGAAGGTAATTTTATTCACGTCGTGCCCTGGGGGTCGGGTCAAATAGTGAATTTAAAAATTTGTCAATTCGGTCCCAAAGTTATGAGATAGGTTAGACAAATTGGTGTGCGGATGACGTCGTACCCTGGGGGTCGAGTCAGATAGTCATCACAATGCACATAATTCCGAGGGACAAGGCACAAGGGAGCATGTATTATACTCAAGGTAGATTATAAAATTATTTGATTTAAATTAAAAAGGATGATCTTCGGCCAACTAGGGATAGGTGCCGAAAATTTTAAAGGACATAAGGTCCTATCCACAAAGGATCTCATATCTTTTAAATTAAGAAAACTATCTCTCGAGATTTGAAACGAATTTTTAGATAATTATCCATTTAAAAGATATGGTCAATTGGAATGAAATTTTATCCGCCTCGACTTGAGAAAATTATCTTTAAGGTTTGGAAAAATTAATTTCAGGATAATTCTTAAAAAAACATAGATAATACCCAACTAAACTCAAACCTTATCTCTAATCAAATAATATTAAGAGAAATCGCAAGAGATAAGATAAGGTAACATGCAATCCACCAATTCTAATGCTATGGATAATTTTCGGGATCAAAGGTTGCTCACGACAAATCCAACATTATCCAATTTTAAGAGAACCTCAGTAATTTGACGAAGCTCCATATTATCCATAACGTAAAACAGAGCATTGTTGAGCTAACCAACATGAGGGTTGCAACCAAAGACTCATCTAATAATTACATTTGGCCATGATGGAACTTACGTGCAAATTGGTTTCTCAACTGAAAAAATCTGATTCTTTTTTTTAATCCAATGTAAATTACCACAATGATGAGCAATTTCACCCAAGAAACAATGAGTTATGAAGAAGTGTCACAAAAATCCAGTCAATCGGGCAAATTATCTTCAAAAGAATTAGATTTTTTATCTCACCATTACCTCAATGTTCTGTTTGCGGCAAAAGGCCTCAATTCCCCAACTTTGATCACGTGGTCACACACATCCATCCATGGACAAGACCGTAATGCACATCATGAAGCCAGCACAGCATGGACTTCAAACGAAAAAGTAAAAAAATCATACCTTCTCGATCACTATTCTAGTGCACGTAGAAGCCGTGAGCTTCGCTTGAAACAGCCTCCTCCTTGACGGTTTGAAACCCCGAAACTCTGACGGATCTCAACACCAATCAACAACAGGATTAGCAACCAAATATCGATAAAAAACCAAGTTATCTTGACCATAAATCCGGCAAAACAAAGATTAAACAGCGCTGGACGGCAGCCTGCCGTGGGCAACTTCCGTTGGTGAATCGGCGGTGCCGAACTGATCGTGTTACTCCGGAGCTAGTGGCGATGACGACGCTACGATGTCACGCAGAAGAAGGGTGGATGCCGGGACACGATGCGCAAGGACGAGCGGTAGGTGGTTGAATGCTCGAAGGTGCGGACGTCAGAACGATGGCTTTGACCCTAACTCGCTTGCCTGGGAACTTTATCTCACTCTGAATATTTTATCCGTTTAAAAAAAATGGAGAGTCCCCCCTCCAACGTGAACAAAACCTGGCATATATAGCTTCACGCCACTAGTCCTAGTAGAAGTAGGAGTTAATTTAGACCATCGGATTGTCAATCCTAGCTAGAGTAGGATCAATTAATCCGCAGCCATGCATCAGATTAAAAGAGTCCATATCTATCGAAACTCCCCTTTATCTACCACATAATGGTAGAGTTTTGTTTTCAAAAAAATTATCAAGATAAGACCTCTAAAACTCTTTAATCAAATCCAAAAATTCAAGAGTCCCTTTCGACCATCCAGTTTTCGGCTAAGAGGACGTTGAGGGGAAGATGGCCGAACATGGCCTTGCTTGTGGGTTTGAGACATAACCTTGGGCCAAGATTGCCTAATTGACGATTAACTGAAGTCCCCAAAAATAAAAATTAAACAGAAAATGGGCTGATTTAAATATGACTTTAAGTCCAAAACCCATATAAAATTCAGCGCTTTCTCTTGTAACAGTGGAAATTCTTAGACCAAATTTAGTCTAGTTGCCTGCCAAATTAAACGCAATTGACTCGACTCTAACCCTAAATGCAAACGACACGACTGATAGAAAATTCAATGCATGGAGAGCTTATTTTTTGTGAGACTTATGATTAACCCTCATTCTATGAAATAAATGAATTTCCTAAAATTCAAAATTTAGGTGTCAACAATTGTGCAACGAAAAATTCGATACTTCGTCGCAAATTTGCAACGAATAAACTTTTCGTTGCAAATTTGCAACAACTAACCTTTCATGTCGTCGCAAGTCTGCGATGAATTATTAACACAATCAAATAGTTTTGTTGTCCGATAAGAAAAACCACAAACCGGTAAAACAACTTCAGTTTCAAGCGGTAAAAGGATGAAATGAGAACAAACTGAGGAAAGCTCTTCACATCAATGACAATGAAAACATGCTTCTTACCCTGAACATCCAGTTGATTACAAAACCTTTTACCCTGTTTTGGGGTCATTTCTTCCTTACTACTGACATTATAGGCATCTACGATTGCTTTGTCAACTTGTTTAGCAAGAACCACCACACCTTCATATCTTCACAGGCTGCTATGCCAGCATCCAAAATAAAATGCATTCCTCTCCCTCATATTGGGTTCACTACCATCTAAGCTGGGCGTCAAAGGTTCAGCAACATCTGCGTGCTGCAATTTTCCACTGGGTGAATCTGAATCGATATTTGGCATAGAGACTCTCAAAAATCCCGCCGCATCACATCCACTCTGATGATCAGCTGCTTCAATAGTATAAACTGGAGAAGTCAGTATCTCTACCTTTTCATTTACTCGCAAAGATAACCCGAACTCTCGTCCATAGCACCATCCAGTTTAACAGGAGACAATACTGAAGTCTTTTCAACTTGGACCGAAGTGTCGGCATCTCTCAGGTCAATCACCTGAATGGCAGCCTCCTCAGTTTCTACATGTTTAGACTGATGAATGTGGTTAGCCACATCCTTCTTTAAGGATGGAGGACCTACTTCCCCCAGACAAGTTCTGCCAATCACTCCAAGAGCTGCGGTAGCTGCAGCTGCAAAATCAACGCAGTCTTCTCCACTGTCTTTCTTATGTTCTTGATCCATCATTCTTGTTTCTAATTGTCGCGACCCGTCCGAAAGCGGACGCGGCTAATGGATTACCGATCGCGGGCCTTCCCCCGCACAAGGGTGCGGATCGCGGGCTTTGGATCGGCGTGGGCCCTCCCAAGCCCATACCAAATCGCGGCGGGAGTATTTTTCAAAGGGATTCGACGATAACAGTCGATCGTTTTCGACCTTAGTGTGGTCGTGGTGGCATGTGCAACTTGTGCATGCATTTGGAGTCGCCACCGGTCTTTCTTGGAGGGTAGACCGGAAACCTTAATGACCGATTGGGAGAGATCGATCAATTCTGCGGAACCAGAGATTTTGGGTTCGGGGACTTGGTTACGTTGATGTCATTACCAACGCCCTTTCGGTACCTAACGCGAGTGATTTTCCTAACTAGGATTTCATGCAGGCGCAATTTTGGGTGAGGTAAGTCTGACTTTGCATATTAACCAGTTTAACATGCTCACGTAATCATAATAAAAAAAATAGATGTCAATCACATAAACATCTATCCTACGTGGTGATCATGGAATTATGATTTAATGGGTCTCGAGCCAATGAGACCACATTTAATCATTTTAATATTTTAATAACGGAGAGCCACTCTTCGCTTCTTCTTGGTTTCTTGAACTCTTCAAGAATTGGGCCCCAAAGAGCTCGCCGACTTAAAAGGCTCCTCCACGTAATCCTCGTAGCATTTACATCAACAATTGACTATGCTAAAAATAAAGATTACATGAAAAATAAAAGGAGTACGCAGCCTCCATTTAATAATTACAACCCCAAATATATAAATAATCATCATACATTCATATATACATCAATCACATTGATTAGGGATTTTTCCATGATCACCACCCTTTCACGTAAGTAATAAATTCACAATTTAAAACTTAGGAAGGCACAATAAAAATTCTACGTTGAATCATATTCAGAATTTTTACGTAAAATAAGATAGCCATAAATTCTCGATTCAAAATTGATTTAGTCTCAATTTTTGCTACGTTGATTAATTTATCATATAAAATAATCAATCTCCATTAGCCATGTAAGACGAACAATTCGTTAATACATATTGGCCATAGTATTGCAAAAATTGCAAAAAATCAATTAAATGCACGAAAACACCTAAGGATTGGCTCTGATACCACTGTTGGGATCCACGTAACACGTAGCGGAAATAAATAACAACCCATACATGTATCTCCAGAGGCGTACTTCGTGCATTTCAATCGAAAAAAAATCACAAAGTCTCAAAGGGAGTAAATAGATTACCTCTCGTAGCGTGCTTGAACGGAGGTGTCGGTTCGATGTTCTTCGATCTCAGCCTCCACAAGTGTTAGGCATCTAGTTCGGACGCACCACCAATTGACGAACGGGGAGACGACTAATAACTCCACAACAATTGTGCTAGCAATATGCGGAATCAATATTCCGAACTTAGTATATTTTGCTCACTCAAGATTATGAGAATATAGAGAGTGTTTGTGTTCTTCTCTCTAAGCTCTCAAAAATTTGCACACTCTACAAAATGTCTCTCTCCAACCTCAAAACTCTTGCCATCCTTTTATAGCCAAAAATACCTTCCAATAAATTGTATTTAAAAATAGCACTAACAATTATAAATTCTATCTAAAAATAGCACTCACAAATAAATGAAATTTAAAAATAACACTAACAATAGCACTCACAATTTATAATACAAAAACGCTATTTAAAAATAGCACTAACAATAGCACTCACAATTTATAATACAAAAATGCTATTTAAAATAGCACTAACAATTATAAATTCTATCTAATAATAGCACTCACAATTTATGATAAATAAATTCCATTTAAAAATAGCACTAACAATAGCACTCACAATTTATGATAAATAAATGTCATTTAAAAATATCACTAACAATAGCACTCACAATTTATAATACAAAAATGCTATTTAAAAATAGCACTAGCAATAGCACTCACAATACAAAAATGCTAAAAAAAAAAAGCACTAACAAAGGTGTTAAAAATAATAACCATTATTATTATTACAAGAGTTAAAAAGGTTACCAAACAGTACAAATATGCATAACGTATAAATACGTATGACGTATAAATACGTAGAGCATACGTATACATCCGTGAAACCGGGGACTAATTGAAAGAAAAATGTGCAATTAAGCCCTTTTGGTAAAAATTGATTAAATTGGAGGGCAAATTGACCTAATTGCACTTTAAGACTTTAGAATCCAATGTCATAGCTTATAAAAAGTGAGAATTGAAAACTAAAAAACTCGAAAAGGATTTTTTTTTTTTTAGGCTCGGTATGGGTTTATGTTTGTGAAGGAACATAGTGACCCGAGCCGAATTTTTGAGATTTAAAGTGACACACTTGAAGAGGAAATTAAAACAAAATTATCGAATATTTTTGGGTATTTTTCTGACCACGAATGGTATTTTTCTGATTTTTTGGGTATTTTTATAATTAAATAAACTCGAAAAATATTAAAAATACCGAAAAATATTTTTTGTTCAAAATTGGTTCCTAAGGCTAAACCAAGGCTTCCAAAGTTGATTTTGTGATTTTATGACCTTTTTTTGATATTTTTAATTAATTTTAAAGAATAAAAATCACAATAATAAATGGTAAAAAATCAGGTGTCCACAGCTGCCCCTCTTTGAGAGGAATCTCGTTAGAGGTTTCTCTCAAAGATAAGGTGGCACCTGATTCCTAACCGACTCAACTGGGAAAATGAGAGAAGAAATGTTATGACATCGGATCCTTAAGCCTATTGATAAAAGCTCAAATCAATCCCCGATTTGCTCTAACAATTTGAACATGGGCCGGAGTGAGAGAGGCTTACCTGAAGCTCACCTGTCGGATGCTGCCGGTTGCGACGACTTTCAAGAAGATGCCTAGGACTCGTCATTCAGAATATCCTAGAGAGATTAAGCTCTGACCTGTATGGTAGGTCATACCATGATGGGATTCCTAACTGGTAGGAACCTAAGGAAGGCGCATCCCACGCTTTGGGATTTGCCAAGGATTTTGATCCGTATGGTGGATCAGACCTTTGTGTTGATCCTCACTGCGATATTTATCAGTGAGTTGACCCTTATGGCGGTTTCTACCAATGAATTGACCCTTATGTCGGTTTCTACCATATGTTACCCTTCAGGCGGTTTCTACCATTAATGTGATCCTTCAGGCGGTTTCTACCTTGGTTTGACCCTTCAGGCGGTTTCTACCTTGAGTTGACCCTTCATGCGGTTTCTACCTTGAATTGACCCTTCAGGCGGTATCTACCTTTGGTTGACCCTTCAGGCGGTATCTACCTTGAGTTGACCCTTCAGGCGGTATCTACCTTGAATTGACCCTTCAGGCGGTATCTACCTTTGGTTGACCCTTCAGGCGGTATCTACCTTGGTTTGACCCTTCAGGCGGTATCTACCTTGATTTGACCCTTCAGGCGGTGTCTACCATCAGTTTTGACTTTGAAAAGGGGTCTCATGACGAGGGTTCTCCACGTCCGATGAGACTGCTTAAATTTTGAAAAGGGGTCTCATGACGAGGGTTCTCCACGTCCGATGAGACTGCCTAAAATTTTTGAAAAGGGGTCTCATGACGAGGGTTCTCCACGTCCGATGAGGCTACCTAAAATTTTTGAAAAGGGGTCTCATGACGAGGGTTCTCCACGTCCGATGAGATTGCCTAAATTTTGAAAATGGGTCTCATGACGAGGGTTCTCAACGTCCGATGAGACTGCTTGATTTTTGAAAAAGGGTCCCGGGACGAGGGTTCTCCACGTCATGCTAGGACTTTTTTTTCTTTTTTTGAAAAGGGGACTCATGACGAGGGTTCTCCACGTCCGATGAGACTGCCTAAATTTTGAAAAGGGGTCTCATGACGAGGGTTCTCCACGTCTGATGAGACTGCCTAAATTGAAAAGGGGTCCTGGGACGAGGGTTCTCCACGTCATGCTAAGACCGCTTGATTTTTGAAAAGGGGTCCAAAGACGAGGGTTCTCCACGTCTGTTGTGACTACCTGATTTTTTTTTAAAAGGGGGTCCTGGGACGAGGGTTCTCCACGTCCGCTGGGACTGTTTGATATTTTGAAAATGGGTCCTGGGACGATGGTTCTCCACGTCCGCTGGGACTGCTAGATTTTGAAAAAGGGTCCCGGGAAAAGGGTTTTTCTTCCCCTCTTTTTTAGAGATCCCGAAATTTGTCGGGAATTCAGTTTTTGAAGCAGTGAAAGATTTTATTTTGACAGAACTTCACTTGAGTCTGTTGAAGCGACATTCTGGGAGCTGGGTTCTCCAGGTATCCTGCAAAAGTTTGAACCTGAAAGATTTTTCTTCATCAGGAAAACATTAGTAATCTTTGGGAAGACCACGGCTGTACATTTGACAAAAACCGTATGACTTAAGTTTCAATCGTGAAATGTGCGTTTTGATGTTGGAGGTTATCCAAAGCATTCTTGCAACATGCAAATGTGATCACAAATCCTTTGCACGAAAAATCTGGATCGAACAGTTTGAAAATTCCAAAAAGAGTTTGTTCAAAACATCAATTGGAATATTTCTCGACAAGGAGGTCTTCTCACCTGTTTTGAGATAGTGGTTTTTGTAGGGGATGCACTCAATTCCCTACTAACCTGTGCCTAGGTTTTAGGCTCATTCGCAGCGCATACATTTTGACCGGTCGGGAGGTCTTCCACGGGACCGTAATGTTTGGCTTGGATATTGGTTTCAAGGGGGACCCGCTTTGGAGTCGAGGTCATTGAATGAAAGTTTTCACCATCTGCTCCGGGTTTACAAGTCAAGAACCCTGAAAAATGAGAAAGAAATAGTCTTGCTTGTACTTCTTCGAGCTAAGCAATATGTTAACCTAAGTGTCTTAGTCAGAGAAGACTGTTTCAGGGTTGTAACATTGGTAGGATTGGGGACCGAAAAAGGCTTGTTTTTGGCCCAGAAATTACGAGGGGTTTGACATTGGTGATCATTGCAAATTTACCACCTGCCCTTTCCTCTCTGCAGCTTCAGTTTTTTTTTTGGGTGTGCAACCGATTTTGAGGTGTGCACCAGCTCTTCAGAGAGCGTTTCGTCGCATTAAGAGACTGATGACTCTATCTGCGTCTCTGCTCTACGCTTGACACCATTTGGGGAGTAGTCTTTTTGATCTGACTCCTTTAGGGATTTCTTCTTTTCCCATCCGGCTTCATTGCGGATCAATCAAACAACTTACACGAGCATCGGCCTTGCTTTTACCAGGCACTTTGCTTTTTTCTCGATGCCGTGGATTTTTCTCATTCATTTTTTTTGAAATCCCATTTTTTTTCATCTTCATGGGATCGTGTTAGACCTACGATCAAAGGTCTAACAAGGTTAAGCATTAACTTAGGAATTTTCTGCAGACCCTAAGTATTGAACTCCTTCGTTTCTGAAGTGATGCTGCATCCGTCTTGGAATGTGCAATGATCACCAACGGGTTTATGAAATGATTTTGCAAGCTCAACTTGGCTATGCGAAGGATTTGGTGTGTGGGATAGAGAAATGAATGCTTCTCATCATCCTATGGCACTTGGATTACCATATAAACAACACACAAAGATTTAGTCCGAGCAAGAAAATTTCTAACCATTTTCGCCTGATGCTGCTGGACTCACCTCTATTTTGCCCCGATGTGGGGTGGTTCTTGACAGGGTTAAGAATGAAAACCGCCGTTCGAAGGGGTTATCAACGGTCACATGTAGTGTTTGGGGATAAGAAACGAATGCCTCCGTCGTCCCAATCCATGTAATCGCTGCGAATGGTCCCTACTTCCGTAGGTCCAGATTTTGCAATCTGATCCGCTCCACTTCTCTCTCAAGTGTGTATAGGACGTGTTTGGATTAGGCTTTGCCTATCGTCTTTTGAGAAAACGTCCTTTTGAAAGTTTTGAACAACTTTTGATTGGAAAAATCTCTTTCTTTTTCTCCAAAAATTTTACCCGTCAAGGGGATTTTATGATGCACCATGCATATTCTTATTTATGTTCAGACAACCTCCTGTTTCAAAACATGAATGCCAATGAAGTTAGAATTCTATGTCTTTTCTAGACATCAGATTCTGAGAGCTTTTCTTTTCTTCTCTATTTTTTATTCAACATCTTCAATGGATTGGGGAAACGGATACTTACCTGTCCCCAGAGGCTGTAGATCCCTGAAAATGCGGAAGAAACATGTTATTGTACGTTCATGAATTTTTCAAAAAATTAGAACGATACAATTTACCCTTGGTCATGTATTTCCAACGGGTAATACATGGGATGTGAAAACCCGTTTTGCCCTGATGGCAAGCCCCTGTCAAAAACAAACAATAAGTGTCAGTTTGTGTTCCAAAATTCAAGACCAATTGGAACGATACCGCCTTGTTCTTGCTTGGCGTTTTCATTTGAACACAAACGCGCGGCTTGCAGAATCTGGCCCTCTATCTTGTGGCCTTGATCCCTTCGTTTGGTTGGCGATGAATCATTCTCAAGGATTTGCCCCAGAGGAGATCCATTTGTATTTCTGGACGCATTCCAGCGCCACTCTTCAGACTTCCTTTTATTCAAGGAAAAAAGAAATTGTTATCGAAATGCATGTCAAAGCATGAAGTGTGGAAGCGATACTTTTTACCCTCCACTCGATCTTGTAATCAAAGACCATTTCTTGGAGTGCTGACTCCCAAGGTCAATAATTTTATTCGCCTCCTCGTTGGCGAGTTCTTTTCTTTTGAGGCTTTCGGTGCCAACGACTTCCTGTTAAGCGAGTAAAAACTCATGTTAGGCATGTGGTCTTCGAAGACCAAATTGGAACGATACAATGTTACCGTTCACCCATATTCGTATCTTGGGGTTTGATTATGATGCGGACGACTCTGTTATTGCGTCCATTGACTTTGCCAGAGGAGAAACGTCATTCTTTGTCTGGCTCACAAATGATTCACTTGCCCTAGTTGGGTGTGATTTGTCGTAGCTAGGTGACGCTTGCCCCAGCTAACTTCATTCCTGCATTTTGTTGCAATCCCCATCCTCTTTGGGGGTGTCTTTTCTCTTGGGATTCATGATGACGTCTTACTGATGTATTCCCTTCTTTCGCCGATTATTGACACTTCTCATTTGATGGAGGTCGTTTCAATATCGTATATTGATGTGGATGATGAGTATTGCTTCATCTCGTCTGCATTTGTGGGTGTTGTTCGTGAGATGATTCCTGATTACGTCCAAAACTGCTTTGCCCCAGTTGGGCAGTGTTCGTCTTGGCAACATGCCTTAGCACTTTCCGTGTTTGTTGGCAATTTGCAATTCAATTTTGACAACGTCCATGCACTCCCATGGGTTTCGCTGATTCTGATCTTCTATCTCAATTGTCAGAATCTTCAATTATTTTTATCCGTCTCTAGGTGGCTTGACGGCCTTGGGATTTGTCGTGTGGCGGTTTTATGATTCTCTCGATCATCGTCGCCATTTGAAGTATTTGATGTTTGCCTGTTGAAGAGAAGAGACCTCATCAGTAAATGGCATGTATAATTGACTATTGGAATCGATACAATTTACCCTTGAAAATTATCCTGCGGGAACCGGCATTTCTCCCTTTGGGTTCTCTGTATGCAGGATATGTGCATGATATACATGATGCATGTTAGGTATGCTTGCAACGAAAAATGAGTTCGTGCTTTTCACTCTATTCAAAGAAAGCATTTTTATCAGATGTGTCAATCTGCAAAACTTGAATTTTTCTTTTCAAGTGTTCTTTTCACGGAGATTTCTAAATGATGAGAAACTTCTTCAGGTTTTCTCAAAGGTTTTGCTCACAAATTGAGCCATTAGAATGCTCTTGAAAATATTTAGCCACAGTGCATGTCTGAGATGCCATGAAAAGGGGTACTCCCTGTTTGTCATTGGAAAGCACTACATCATGAGTCCTCTGCTTTTGATCATCATCTGAGAGGAAAAGGAAGGAAGCATTATTCCCATATAGAAAAAATAATCATTTTGTAACGATACGTCCTTTTACCAAATGGATGGCTCTGCTTTAATTGAAATGACTACGGATTTACTATCCTGCTCTGGTTACTTCTGGCATCCAAGATGCTGGAAATTTTTCAGTGGTCCCATTCATTTTTGTCATCACCTGCAAGAATGAGAAACCATATCAACTCGTGAACCAGTCAATTTGATTTGGAACGGATACAACTTTTTCGACTTAGGGAGAGCCAATCCTAATTAGGTTGCTCCTTCTTCATAATTTGATTCAATTTGTCATTGCAATCCCAATGGGTGACATCTGCTGAAGGCACATTTCTTTTCGTCTTATAGGGAAGACAAATTTTCCTTCGTTTGTCTTTGACCATCCTATCCTGTAGACAAAAGACATAAAGGTCCCCATCAGGTATAATATTCGAAGGGCTTATTGGAACGATTACAGTTTCACCATCGTTCCATGATTATCTTGCATGTGATAGGATGAGGACATTTTCGACAAATGTATGCCATGTAAAACATGTCCCTCGTGTCTATCCACAAATGGATTTTCCTTCTCTACCTGTTTTTCACCTGAGAGGAAAAGATAGGAAATATTATGCCGGTATCTGATTGAAAATCAATTAGGAACGGCACATCTTTACACTTGACCCGGCTGCCCCGGTTAGGTGGCGTTTGCCCTAGTTAAGTGGGATTTGCCCCATCAGTTGACTCTCCAGGGTGGTCCAGCGCTTTTCCATGCCATCCTGGTTCGTTTAAACTCTCGATTGATTCTTCACACAAGTCTTTGGATTTTGATTCATAAGCGGCGCTCAATGACCTTTTGGTTTCGAGGTGTACCAATCATTCACATACATGCGCATGAGACCAGTGAGGTTTGACTCTAAAAATCAAAAGATTGGGCTTGGTACCTAAGGCCAAGGTTCCCATCTCGAGTTCTGGAAAGAGCAGATTCCATTGCACAACTATCGTTGCATTGGGGCTCGATCCATAGTTCAAAATGAGCGGAATTGAAAAGTGGATTACCCCATGTTTTTCCTCACGGAGATTCCATTTTCAATCCCTTCTATTGTTTTCCTATAGGCGGCGCCCAGGGTTTTAGGCGCGATTGTGTGTGTTCATGTGTTGTGAGTATCACAATGCAAGTCACGCACAACAGTTTATCAATCGACGCTTCAAATCATCCACACAACATACATTCCTACGCCAACCTGCATAAGACAATGTTAATCACGGACTACACCCCTTATCTCTCCAATCTGCAAAAACATATAACACCTACCATGAGCGGACTTACCTCACCTTCAAGAGCGCCTGCAGGGTTAGAAATATCACTCAGCGTTTTAATTACGGCCTAAGTCCACTTGGGGTCTAGAACCATAGTTCTAGAACAGAAGTCCCCAGTGGAGTCGCCAGCTGTCGCGACCCGTCCGAAAGCGGACGCGGCTAATGGATTACCGATCGCGGGCCTTCCCCCGCACAAGGGTGCGGATCGCGGGCTTTGGATCGGCGCGGGCCCTCCCAAGCCCATACCAAATCGCGGCGGGAGTATTTTTCAAAGGGATTCGACGATAACAGTCGATCGTTTTCGACCTTAGTGTGGTCGTGGTGGCATGTGCAACTTGTGCATGCATTTGGAGTCGCCACCGGTCTTTCTTGGAGGGTAGACCGGAAACCTTAATGACCGATTGGGAGAGATCGATCAATTCTGCGGAACCAGAGATTTTGGGTTCGGGGACTTGGTTACGTTGATGTCATTACCAACGCCCTTTCGGTACCTAACGCGAGTGATTTTCCTAACTAGGATTTCATGCAGGCGCAATTTTGGGTGAAGTAAGTCTGACTTTGCATATTAACCAGTTTAACATGCTCACGTAATCATAATAAAAAAAATAGATGTCAATCACATAAACATCTATCCTACGTGGTGATCATGGAATTATGATTTAATGGGTCTCGAGCCAATGAGACCACATTTAATCATTTTAATATTTTAATAACGGAGAGCCACTCTTCGCTTCTTCTTGGTTTCTTGAACTCTTCAAGAATTGGGCCCCAAAGAGCTCGCCGACTTAAAAGGCTCCTCCACGTAATCCTCGTAGCATTTACATCAACAATTGACTATGCTAAAAATAAAGATTACATGAAAAATAAAAGGAGTACGCAGCCTCCATTTAATAATTACAACCCCAAATATATAAATAATCATCATACATTCATATATACATCAATCACATTGATTAGGGATTTTTCCATGATCACCACCCTTTCACGTAAGTAATAAATTCACAATTTAAAACTTAGGAAGGCACAATAAAAATTCTACGTTGAATCATATTCAGAATTTTTACGTAAAATAAGATAGCCATAAATTCTCGATTCAAAATTGATTTAGTCTCAATTTTTGCTACGTTGATTAATTTATCATATAAAATAATCAATCTCCATTAGCCATGTAAGACGAACAATTCGTTACTACATATTGGCCATAGTATTGCAAAAATTGCAAAAAATCAATTAAATGCACGAAAACACCTAAGGATTGGCTCTGATACCACTGTTGGGATCCACGTAACACGTAGCGGAAATAAATAACAACCCATACATGTATCTCCAGAGGCGTACTTCGTGCATTTCAATCGAAAAAAAATCACAAAGTCTCAAAGGGAGTAAATAGATTACCTCTCGTAGCGTGCTTGAACGGAGGTGTCGGTTCGATGTTCTTCGATCTCAGCCTCCACAAGTGTTAGGCATCTAGTTCGGACGCACCACCAATTGACGAACGGGGAGACGACTAATAACTCCACAACAATTGTGCTAGCAATATGCGGAATCAATATTCCGAACTTAGTATATTTTGCTCACTCAAGATTATGAGAATATAGAGAGTGTTTGTGTTCTTCTCTCTAAGCTCTCAAAAATTTGCACACTCTACAAAATGTCTCTCTCCAACCTCAAAACTCTTGCCATCCTTTTATAGCCAAAAATACCTTCCAATAAATTGTATTTAAAAATAGCACTAACAATTATAAATTCTATCTAAAAATAGCACTCACAAATAAATGACATTTAAAAATAACACTAACAATAGCACTCACAATTTATAATACAAAAACGCTATTTAAAAATAGCACTAACAATAGCACTCACAATTTATAATACAAAAATGCTATTTAAAATAGCACTAACAATTATAAATTCTATCTAATAATAGCACTCACAATTTATGATAAATAAATTCCATTTAAAAATAGCACTAACAATAGCACTCACAATTTATGATAAATAAATGTCATTTAAAAATATCACTAACAATAGCACTCACAATTTATAATACAAAAATGCTATTTAAAAATAGCACTAGCAATAGCACTCACAATACAAAAATGCTAAAAAAAAAAAAGCACTAACAAAGGTGTTAAAAATAATAACCATTATTATTATTACAAGAGTTAAAAAGGTTACCAAACAGTACAAATATGCATAACGTATAAATACATATGACGTATAAATACGTAGAGCATACGTATACATCCGTGAAACCGGGGACTAATTGAAAGAAAAATGTGCAATTAAGCCCTTTTGGTAAAAATTGATTAAATTGGAGGGCAAATTGACCTAATTGCACTTTAAAACTTTAGAATCCAATGTCATAGCTTATAAAAAGTGAGAATTGAAAACTAAAAAACTCGAAAAGGATTTTTTTTTTTTTTAGGCTCGGTATGAGTTTATGTTTGTGAAGGAACATAGTGACCCGAGCCGAATTTTTGAGATTTAAAGTGACACACTTGAAGAGGAAATTAAAACAAAATTATCGAATATTTTTGGGTATTTTTCTGACCACGAATGGTATTTTTCTGATTTTTTGGGTATTTTTATAATTAAATAAACTCGAAAAATATTAAAAATACCAAAAACTATTTTTTGTTCAAAATTGGTTCCTAAGGCTAAACCAAGGCTTCCAAAGTTGATTTTGTGATTTTATGACCTTTTTTTGATATCTTTAATTAATTTTAAAGAATAAAAATCACAATAATAAATGGTAAAAAATCAGGTGTCCACACTAATGTAACAAGCTCACCCATAAGGGCATTATATTACTTGGATCCAATCGTAATTGCAGTATCATGATCCTAAGAAAGATGTAGAAAGAAACATACAAACGTGTAGGCAGCATTAGAATAAATTGACAGGAGGGAGAGTACAAAGAACTTAAACTAGTGGGAATTTACTCAAACTTTAGATTTAAACTTCAACAAAGATCACTAAATCCAATAAAATAAGTACACACTTCTTTTGCCTGCTTACGCAAGCCACTAAGTACCAAAATAGAGCAAGATCATACACGATACTTCTACCCAAGAAGGACGCAATGCAATGAGTCAGATCATCGAGCAAACCACAGTGGTCTGCCTGCCTATGCAAGGCACTAAGTACCAAAATAGAGAAAGATCATAGAAAATACTTCTACCCAAGAAGGATATAAATGCAATGCAATGAGACTAGAACATATTTGATCATCAAGCAAATCACAGCTGTTTCCTCATGTAATCAGCAGCCAACCATAAAGTTGGCTTTCAAATAAATCAATAAGTTATACATCATCCTGGACAGAGACTGCTGCTAGTCCAAGTAAAAATCCTCAAAAGACAGACAGCTTCCACAGTTGATAATGAAAGCCAGGTTATTACTGTAACCATAAAAAATCTCGATAATAGATAGCGAATCAGGACTAACACTTCCATTCAGATGAAGCAGACATCACAAGTTACTTGAGAATTCACTCATAAACAAGTGATAAGCATTGGTGTCGCGACCCGTCCGAAGCGGACGCGGCTAATGGATTACCGATCGCGAGCCTTTCCACCGCACTGGGTTGCGGATCGCGGGCTTTGTATCGGCGCGGGCCCTCCCAGGCCCATGCCAAATCGCGGCGGGAGGTTTCCTTTAATGGGTTCGGCGATAAGAGCCGATCGATTTCGACCTTAGTGTGGTCATGGTGGCATGTGCAACTTGTGCATGCATTTGGAGTCGCCACCGGTCTTTCTTGGAGGATAGACCGGAAACCTTACTGACCGATTGGGAGAGATCGATCAATTCTGCGGAACTAGAGATTTTGGGTTCGGGGACTTGGTTACGTCGGTGTCATTACCAACGCCCTTTCGGTACCTAACGCGAGTGATTTTCCTAATTAAGATTTCATGCAGGCGCAATTTTGGGTGAGGCAGGTTGATTCAGGGTTTCATGCAGACTGGAAAACTATTCCTATCAATCACAATCCATTTTAATGAAAGCGCAATCAAGTGCATAAATAAATCACATCGATGCACATCAATTCAAATCAATGGCTTCCTAGTATAGCCATAAGGGCTTAGGGAAGGTGTGATTTCAGACCGGGGTAAAATGAGAAGATTTGGAGGCGATTTAGCCCGAAGGGCAAAATCGTCAATTTTTGGAAGATTTGGATACCGAATTACCCAAAATATTCCATGGCCAGTTGATTGTGGCCATTTCCCATTTTTGAGAATTTTTTGGAATTTCTTGATTTTTCTTCAATTTTTGGAAGACAATTCGCCCAAAGGGCGAAATCGTCATTTTAAGAAGGGTCGGGGTTCAAAACACCCGAAATGAGTCTTGGCCAGTTGTTTGTGGCCATTTCCTATTTTTGGGGATTTTCTTGGATTTTTTTAGAATTTTTTTGGAAGACGGTTTGCCGGAAGGGTAAAACCGTCATTTTTGGAAAGATCGGGGGTCGACAGACCCGGAACAGGTCGTGACCAGTTGAATGTGGCCATTTCCTATTTTCTGGAATTTTTTAGAATTTTTCTGAATTTTCCGAATTTTTTTTGAATTTTTTTATGATTTTTCACTTTTTATTGATTTTTGAATTTTTTATTATTTTTCGAATTTCCGAAAATAAAATCATCCGACAGTCCTAGACGTGACACGTGGCATTCTGATGGCCGTCGAATTATTTTGAATTTTTATATTCGAAAATCATTTTGTTAATACTAAAAAAATTGTTTATTTTGAAAATCGTCGGATCGCGACACGTGGCTCATCCACGGCTGTCCGATCCGGCTTTTATTTTTTTAAAGACACGGACCCACATCGCTGAAGTGGCTGCCTACGTGGCGCGCCATGTCAGCGTTGACTCATTGACCGGCGAAGGGGTTCGCCGGAGAAGACGACCGGCACCGGCGCTTCGTCGGAGGGCCGTATCTCGATCGTCCGAAGTCCGATTGACTTCAAATTTTTGCCAAAATGCTCCAAATGAGCTCCTCTACAACATATATCGGCATCATTACAGCAGAATCACATTTTCCCTCGTTATCGCCGGAGAAGATGACCGGTGCCGACAACCCTTTGCCGGCGCCTCATCGGAAGGGCATAACTTTGCCTATAGGACTCCAAATCACACGAAATCAGCGGCATTAGACTCGTAAGGACCTCATCTACAACATATCGAAAGCTCGACACAGAAGCTTGACATTTCACACACCTGCAACCCCGGCCGGACCTATTCTTCGGTGAGAGTCCCGCCCTAGCCGTTCTACACGTTACATGGCTAAAATAAATTATCGGGGAGCTTTCTATGAGTTCCAGAGAGCTTACCTGATCCTCGTGGGGGTTCGGTTTGGTCTGAAATAGGCCGCGGAGCTCACGATCGACATTTGAGGTTTGGAGGCCGACTCGTCGGTTCCAGCCATGAAAATACATAAAGATAACCCGAAATGAATCAGCAGGATGTATGGAGTAGATCGCAGGTCATAAATCTCAAAATAAACGACGCAAGCCTAATCTACCATGTGAGGCCGAGTGGGAGCTTGACGACGAGCTTCGTATTTCCAGGTGGCCTCAGGCGAATTTGACAGGTATACGGGCTTCCTGATGACGTCGCCAAGCTCGGGGAATGGCTCACTAGCTTCGTTTTCGTTCTGGAGGTGGCGACGCAGGGTCGGAAGGCTTGATCCAGTCCGGCGGCGGGTCGCGAAAAATACCGTTCGCTTCTCTCCTTCAGTCTGTCTTTCCTCCAAAAACCAAAAAATTCCCCCTCGTCGCCACTTGCCTTTTTTTCATCTTGGATCCGTCTTCCTCCCCTTGGCAAGATCCATGATTGACGATCGTGGGTCACTCCTCTTGGTGACCTTCTTTTTTTATTTCCTCCACCCCACCTTTCACTTAATGGACGACCATCACCACTATCCTTTCTTCTCCTTCTTTAGTCCTTTTCTTCTTGGTAGACTTGCCTCATGATCAAGTCTTCCACTATCGTCACCCAGCATCCTCCCACATCTTCCCTTTCCTTTTTTTTAATCACTTTTCATTGCCTCCCCCTCTTTTCTTTTCACTTCTTTATTCTTCCACTCAACTTTCTTTATTCTTCTACCAGCTCCATTGTCCATCCTCAGCGGCCAAAATGGAACTTCTCCAACGTCCACCGCTCCAAAACTAAAAATAAGAACCACACGTCCATTCCTCTCAATTGTGTGAACAATTTAATCAAATTTCAACGTAGGGTAATCAAATCGGATGTCAAGACTTCAAAATTGCCAAAAATTGCAAATTAAAGGACATAATATGATTTTTTTTGCTCGGTTCGGGTTTATGTTTGTGAAGGAACATAGTCACCCAAACCGCATTTTCAAGATTTAAAGTCACACACTTGAAGAGAAAATTAAAACAAAAATTATTGAACATTTTTGTGTATTTTTCTGACCATGAATGGTATTTTTCTGATTTTTTGGGTATTTTTAATAATTAAAAAATTCGAAAAATTATTAAAAATATTTTTTGTTCAAAATTGACTCTTGAGGCTATGCCAAGGCCTCCAAAGTTGATTTTGCAATTTTATGAGTTTTTGGCTATTTTTAATTAATTTTAAAAATAAAAACTAAAATGATAAATGACCAAAAATCAGGTGTCAACAATTGGCACAAAAGCACATAAACTGAAATGATAAAGCACCTGGGGATCGACAATCCAACCAAGATAGAGAGGAATGTCCAGCAGATCAAATATTGCACATTCACGGGTGAACTCAAAGTCATCTATCCTGCAATTAAAAGATATATTCTGTTCAAGACCTATAAAAGCATAAAGATTCAGGCTAAGCCTTAAACAGATCACAGTATCACATCTACTCTAAACCTTAAAAGAAAATCAAGCATGGGCGTCAGCAAATAAGATGCAATAACTGAGGTGAAAAATAGTGAATGAAAATTGAAGTTTTACTTCTTTCCATGGTGGGCGTCCATAAAGGCAATGTTTTATCCATTTCACACTCTAGCATACTCTAAGGATCACGTAAATAGGATCGGCCAGATTTACAGCCAAGAGACTTGATCAGAGACCAACAAGAAGCAATCGCGAAGGAGGCAAACAAAGACCAACTTTAAAGAACGAAGACGCACAAATCATCATAGAAAAAGACTCACCAAGTGCGACTGAGGGATTGAGAGATCGATCGATGGATCAAGATAGTGTATGGGGAAGCCTTTGGAGGTGTCGAGAAAGGCGCACACACGCGTGAGACGAAGGCACAGAGAAATCGGGTTCCTAGACGAGCACAGATCACTCAGACAGATACTTGTGTGCCATCGAAAACAATCAACAAAAATCGCGGATAAGAGAAATGAGAAGGAAGAATCGATCAAACCTCGAAACAAAATCGCGGGAGGAAGCACCAGGTAATGCTGCGAACGAAGGAGAACCGAGAGCCGAGAGGTATGTTCGAGACCAGAGAGAAATGAGAAGGAAGATTCGATCAATCTAACTGTTGTTCGGAGGAGCGAGAGAGAGGCTTTTCGGCGAAGAGAAGGACCGTCGATCGAAGCCGCAGGCTGAAGAGTGGAGACGACGGCAACCAGAGTTGCAGATCGAGTGTGCGTAGCGAGAGGAGAAGGGGGAGGAGGAGTCGAGGGGCCCGGTGTGAAGGGAGAGGCAGCGAGAGAGGCGTGAGAAAGAACGAGAGTTTGCAAAAAGAGGCGCAGGGGCGCGTCTGAAGAAGCCCTAATTCTTTTTTTTGCAACGAAAAAACGTGGTCGTTGCAAAATTTGCAACGAAAAAACTGTTTCGTTGCAAAATTTGCAACGAAATTTGCAACGAGCACGTGATTTCGTTGCAAATTTTGTAACGATCACGTGCTTTCGTTGCAAAACAAGCAAGCAACTGTTCCGGCGACAATGTTCTCACCACAGTATTTTGCGACAACATAATTAATTTTCGTCGTGACAAGTTTTGTGATGAAAACATTTTTTGTCACAAAATACGCGAGATCTTGCGACGAAACATTGTTCTCGTCGAAAATTTGCGACGAATAATTTTTCGTTGAAAATTTGCGACGAGTAATTTTTCGTCGCAAAAGTAACGACCCGAGATTTTGCGACGAATATTTATTTCGTGGGGATGAAAAAATAGAAATTCCGTACGACTAAATTCATCGTCATCTTTTTTTTTCTCCTTCTGACTTAGCGATTGCATTAAATCATATTTAAAGTTGTTAACATATCCAAAGTCTTTAGATAATTCCTATGCGCGAAATCCTATCCCAAAAAAATAAAAAAAAATAAGACGTGACATTTTTCATATTTTCAAATTAGGAAAAGCTATCTAAATTAAAGAGAAGAGGCGTGTCCAATACTCGAGATATCATCAAAATCCAAGAGATCACAAAGTTAAGTTAATTCAAAAAATAACTTGATTTCTTACGGATTAAATTAAGATTACCCTAGCCTTCCTAAAAAAAAGGTCCTCTATGGCACAAATTAGTGATTACATTGATTTTGACACAAACACCCCAATCGGTAATGCTTAAAACATCTTAAAAACAAATCAAGATTAATGTCAAATAATCCAACTTTGGCAGCACAATGTTGAAATCAAATTCCGTTCGAGAAGATTTCTAACTCGGACGATCTGCTAAGCAAATTGGATGAAGGCGGGACGATCAAGGAACGTAATAATAGGAAGATTCTGCATGAATGTAATAATGGGAAAATCTTATTAATTGATCCTTTGTTTACTTCTTTCCTCCGGACAGATACGTATATTCGGCTATTCAATTGTTCGTGCCCAAATCGTTTCTTGTTGGTCTGATAAATATGCAAACTATGCGCTCCTCATATTTAGGCCCAATACTAAAAAAAATTCTAACTTTAGCATTTATAATAATCATATTTTAAAAAAAATTATCTTATAAAAAATCTCTAACTTCTATTTTTATCTTGATTCTACTCTAAACATTTACTTTTGTGACGAATATTTTTTTCCTGATTTCCCAAATGCGGTAAATCCATCAGCATAAAGATTCGACATTTTCATCATCCCCAGTATACCATACAACCCAATAAAGTGGGTTTTCGTGTCTCAAGAAATGAGAGAGTTAAACCTGGGGGAGAGAGCTCAAAAGCTGGAGTGTGAGAACTTCGTGTATGTATGTTCACATAGCCTATTTTTCAAGTCAAGGTAAAGGAGGAGGGTTGCATCAGAGAAAGCAAGCCGTGCAAAATTTGCCACGAAAGTGGGTATTCGTTGCAAATGTTGCAACGAACTATAATTCGTTGCAACTTTTGCAACGAACTATAATTCGTTGCAAATGTTGCAACGAACTATAATTCGTTGCAACTTTTGCAACGAACTATAATTCGTTGCAAATATTTGCAACGAACACTAATTCGTTGCAAATTTTTGCAACGAAAAAATGATTTCGTTGCAGACATTTGCAACGAATCCGTAATTTCGTCGCAAATTAGCAATGAAATTTGTTCGTCCCTAATGTTGTCGCAAATTAGCGACGAATTTGATTTTCGTTACAAAGTTCGTTGCAAGTTTTTCGTTGCTAAATCCGTGTTTTTTTGTAGTGAGGATTATGATATTGGTTGTGTTGTTGATCCAGTGACTTATACAGAAGCGATTTCTTGTCCTCAATCTGATTTATGGTTAGATGCAATGAAAGATGAGATGTTGTCTATGAAACATAATGATGTTTGGGAGTTTGTTGAATTACCTGAATGTTACAAACCTGTTGGTTGTAAATGGGTTTTTAAGACCAAAAGGGACTCCACAGGAAAGATTGAAAAATTTTAAACTAGACTAGTAGCTAAGGGATTTACTTAGAGAGAAGGAATTGATTATGAATCAATATTTTCTCCCGTTTCTTCTAAAGACTCTTTTAGAGTAATTATGGCTTTAGTAGCTCATTTTGATATGGAGCTTCACCAGATGTATGTTAAAACGGCTTTTCTGAATGGAGATCTTGATGAACAAGTTTATATGGCACAACTAGAAGGTTTTACAACAAATGATACAGGTAATCTGGTTTGTAGATTGAAAAAGTCTATCTGTGGTTTGAAGCAAGTTTCTAGACAGTGGTACTTGAAGTTTCATTGTGTTGTTACTTCTTTTAGTTTTGTTGAGAACAAGTTAGATCAATGTATATACTGCAAGATCAGTGGGAGAAAGTTTATTTTTCTCGTTCTTTATGTTGATGACATCTTGCTTGCTAGTAGCGATATTGTATTAATGTATGAGACAAAAAGGATGTTGTCACAAAATTTTGATATGAAGGATCTTGGTGAAGCGTCTTTTGTCCTTGGCATTGAGATCCATAGGGATCGTTCTCGCCGCACATTGGGCTTATCTCAGAGGGCTGTTGACACCTAAATTTTGACCAACATTTATGCTTCGAAAATTTATAGAAAATCCATAAAAAGTTGAAAATTACAAAATCAACTTTGGTAACCTTAGCCAAGCTAAAGGGACCATTTTGAACAAAAAAATAATATATCTTTTCATATGTATATATATATACATAATTTTATTCTTATTTTTATTTTTATTTATTTTATTTTATTATTTATTTTATTTTATTTTCAAAAGAAATATATAAAGTAATAAAAAAGAGAGAAAGATAATAAAAGGAAAATGGGAACATTTGACCAATCATGTTGTCTTAATTTTATTGTTATTATTATTATTATTATTATTATTATTATTACTTTTTTATTATTTTATTATTTTTCTTTATTTTTCCTTCCGACAAACGCTCCTCTCTCTCTCTCTCTCTCTCTCTCTCTCCCATGGGCGCGGCGCTCTCTCTTTTTTTTTCTCTCTTCTTCTGGCCGAGAGGACGACGACCCGACGAGGACCTCCGAAGCCGAACTGAGGACCACTTCCTCCCGCTCGCTCGCCATCATCACTATCAGCCTTCATCCTCCTCGACCGTGGTCCGTCCGTCACGTCGCCGCCGCGCCGCCATAGCCACCGAGCTCGACCGAAGCTCACGAACTCTCGTCGTCACGCCCAGAGGAGAACCGAAGCTAGCAGACCATCCTCCGAGCTCGGCGACGTCACGAGGAAGCCCCCATGCTCATCAGACTCGCCGGAGACCGCCGAAAAGGGAAGATACACGTTTGAGCTCCTTCTCGGCCTTCAATGGCATCTCCATTTTCACTCGTTCGTTTCACGAATGGTTGATCTAGAATTGATCCTTGCGTATCACTGATCATTTTTGCCTTTGATCGCGCATGATTTCGTTGAGTAAATATCTGAGTTGGCCGCCGACGTCCTTCGACCGGCCGTGGGCTCCGGAGTTCGTTTCCGACCAAACCGAAGTCCTGCGTGGGTCAGGTAAGTCTTCTGGAACTCTTAGAATGCTCCCCAGCAACTTATATTAGTCATGTAACGTGTAGGATAGCTAGAACCATGCCTCGCCGGCGGTGTAGTTTCGGTCGGAGATGGCAAGTCGGTCATTTGATTTTCTGCTATAATGAGCTCTCGGTATGTTGTAGGCGACGTTCATACGAGTCTAATGCCGTTAGTTTCGCGCGAATTGGACGTCGGAGGGCCGAGATATCGCCCTCCGACGAGGCGCCGGCGATCGAACGCCGGCGCCGGTCGTCTTCTCCGGTCGAGGTTGACCGGTCAACGCACGTTGATCGGTCAACACAGACGTGGCGCTGACGTGGCGCCCACGTGGCGGCCACGTCAGCGCGCGGTGTAGAAAAAAATATATAAAAAAAATCAGAAAATAATAAAAAAATCAATAAATCAATAAAAAAAAATAGAAAATCATAAAAACTTCAAAAAAATTCGAAAAATTCTAAAAAAATTCTAAAAAATTCCAGAAAATAGGACATGGCCACATTCAACTGGCTATGACCTGTTCCGGGTCTTTCGACTCCCGATCTTTTCAGAAATGACGATTTTGCCCTTCCGGCAAATCGTCTTCCAAAAAAAAATTCTAAAAAAATCCAGGAAAATCCCAAAAAATAGGAAATGACCACCAATAACTGGACAAGACTCATTCCGGGTGTTTTGAACCCCGACCCTTCTTAAAACGACGATTTCGCCCTTTGGGCGAATTGTCCTCCAAAAACTGAAGAAAAATCAAGAAATTCCAAAAAATTCTCAAGAATGGGAAATGGCTACAATCAACTAGCCATGGAATATTTTGGGTAATTCGGTATCCAAATCTTCCAAAAATCGACGATTTTGCCCTTCGGGCTAAATCGCCTCCAAATCTTCTCATTTTACCCTCTAACCCTAAATCACATCTTCCCTAAGCCCTTATGGCTATACTAGGAGGCCAATGATTGAAATTGATGTGCAGCGACATGACTTATTTATGCACTTGATTGCGCTTTCATTATATTGACTGTGATTTGATAGGACCAGTCTTCCAATCTGTATGAAACCCTGACTCATACCTATCTCACCCAAACTTGCGCCTGCATGAGCCCTTAGCTAGGAAAATCACTCGCGTTAGGTACCGAAAGGGCGTTGGTAATGACACCGACGTAACCAAGTCCCCGAACCCAAAATCTCTGGTTCCGCAGAACTGATCGACATCTCCCAATCGGTCAGTAAGGTTTCCGGTCTACCCTCCAAGAAAGACCGGTGGCAACTCCAGCGATTGACTCTTATCGTCGAAACCCATTAAAAAAATACTCCCGCCACGATTTGGTATGGGCCTGGGAGGGCCCGCGCCGATCCAAGACCCGCGATCGGTAATCCATTAGCAGCGTCCGCCTTTCGGACGGGTCGCGACAGCTGGCGACTCCACTGGGGACTTTGTTCTAGAACCTATGGTTCTAGACCTCAAGTGGACTTAGGCCGTAATTAAAACGCTAAGTGATTTTTCTAACCCTGCAGGCGCTCTTGAAGGTGAGGTAAGTCCGCTTATGATAGGTGTTATATGTTTTTGCAGATTGGAGTGATAAGGGGGTAGTCTGTGATTAACATTGTCTTATGCAGGTTGGCGTAGGAATGAATGATTGTGTGTATGTTTTATATTGAAGCGGTGATTGTTAAATAAGATGCATGTTTATCGCTTTAGCACGACACCGAAGATACACACAACCGCGCCTAAAACCCCGGGCGCCGTCTATAGGAAAACAATAGAAGGGATTGAAAATGGAATCTCCGTGAGGAAAAACACGGGGTAATCCACTTTTCAATTCCACTCATTTTGAGCTATGGATCGAGCCCCAATGCAACGATAGTTGTGCAATGGAATCTGCTCTTTCTAGAACTCGAGGTGGGAACCTTAACCTTAGGTGCCAAACCCTCTGATTTTTAGAAGTTTACCATCACTTGTTTCATGCGCATGTTTTTGGGTGGTTGGTACACCTAAAACCGCACATAAATCAACGAGTTGGGTTGGTAAGACTCTCTATCCCCCCAAATCTATCACTGTTCATATAAATATAGGCATTTCATTCATTGCATTCTGGTGATTAGATTAAATGCCATTTCGAGGATAGATATGTGCGTTTGTCCCTAACGTCCTTGATAGAAGACGAAGAGGGTGATATCCCACGACGAACACTGAGTGTGCGATAAGGAGCATACTATGGACATTATTGAGGTATCATCCAATGAAGATGACGAGTTGGGGCAAGTGATCCTGAAGGCACAGATCAAAACTGGGGCATCCTTAAACGTTAGGATCACATTCCTTTATGTCATTTTTACTGAGGTTTTCTCTATCTCACCCCTTAGAGCGATTGTATTAGGGATCTATTGGTGTATACATTCAGATGGAACTTGGTTGTATTTCTTTTAACGGGTCATTGGAATGTGATAGTGGCATTTTTTTCTAATCATCCGAATACTCTCAAGTCAAGTTTATAATTCCTTTAGAGGAAATTAAAATTGGAAGCCTTGCACGACCTTTTGGTCGTGTGAGGTGATCCAACCCCAATTTCGCTAGAAGGAACTATACACTTGAATTGGTTCATGCATGTTGTACACCACTGGTAATTCACGATAATTGATCAAGAATATCAGTGTAGTTTCAAATTTAATGACAAGATAGATGTCCAAACTACTTTCGTTCTTAGCGAACGACCTTAATTTGGATGCCATATCTTCAATTGAATTTAAAACACGTTATTATGTCTTGCCCTTTTGAGTAATTCATTCCTCTCGAAATTAATCAAAAGCGATTATCGTGAATTACATTCCTTTCAATAGTATGCTTTCTTTCGAAGAATATCGATAAAAACTTTTCGCACAAGATTAAAACCCTTGTAAAAGTTCTTGTCCTTATTAATCACGAGCAAGCATAAGATTGAAATGGGTCTATGCTTTCTTTTTCAGATTATTCCTTCTGACTCGGTCTTTTCTTTTGCAGGTGAAAAACAAGTAGTATAGAGAAATCTTTTCTTGGACAAATCTACAACTATTCTTCCATCTGATCATGAGCGAGTTATAAAATCAGGACATATTTGCTCGGCTTATTGATATTATGGTTCGGCTCACCCAAGTTGAAGATGTTCGGATGCTCGAAGAAATGAACCATACAGAAGCTAAAACACACACACAAGAACTTTCATTTATTTTACTCAGCGGAGGGTTTTCAGAAGCAGGTCATACAATTCGGGGCGGAAAAGTAAAGCCAAAGTGAGCCCTAATTAACGACACAAAGGAGCCCAACTGACCCTCCATGTTGTTAATGCTCTGCCCGTACTCAAGACTCCGCATGTCCTGGTCCGCGAGCTTGAGGAAAAGGTTTCTGCATTCTCCCTTAACCTCAGTGACCTTGACCTCATGTTCTTCGGTGATTATTTCCAAGTCCCGAACTAATCCATTCCCGTGAGCTATGTCTGCGGTTATTTTGTCAAGCCGTTCTTCCTGCCAGTCGCTTTGCAGCCTCAATAGGACATTGTGGCGGTCGTGCTCACCAGCGGTCAGGGATAGGGCCAATTGATCCACCAGTTTTCTCCTCTCGCGAAGCAACGTCGCGACCCTCTCATTGGCAAACTCGACGGCCTTTTTGTGACTATCGGCCAAATAGTTGGTCAGCACCAAATGATCAGACCGATCCTGGTAACGAGCCCGCAAGACGCGAGCCACGAGAACCTCCCGATCAGCAACACGGTAGGCCTCTAAGGAGTGTGCAAAGAGGGTCGGGAAAGTTCTATATTCCCTCCCCAGCGTAGTACCTTCGAGGGAAGTGGTATCTAAGTCCTCGAGCAGGACACGGATTTCATCCGCGGTTGCAGAATGATCGGTTATGTGCGCGTAACCGCGACCCAGTAGGTTATAAAGCTTTTCCCACTGGGCCAAGACATCAGTTGAAAAAGTGCGTACGGGAGAGGAGGCCATTTGCGTTGGGTTGGCTTGAGAATAAGACGAGTTTAACAGAGAGATTAGAAGGAAGAAGCTGATTATGCAAAAACGTTAACCTTCCATACATTAATTCCTCATTTTATAGCGACTCGAGGATGATGAAGGGTCTCAGTAATAATGCTGGTGGAGCCCAGTTAGGGGGTAAAGCAGGAGGTCCCCTCACGAGAACCATTGGATTCGTTTCGGTCCGCGATTTTCGGCTCATCAATTAAAAGATGCAAAAGATTTGTCGGGATCACCATTATTAGAGTTAGGTGGGAGGAAAGCGCAACTATCGAAGAGAGCCCTAACAGGGTTTGGCAGTCCCATCACGTTGAAAAGCTAAGCGAGAAATTCAAGGTCTTGAGGGGGAACGTTTGCCTAATGATGCTTGAGGAGCGTCTCCTGAACATGCAAAGTCACTCGAAGAAAACTTTATAGGGAGTGAGCATACATGAAAGAGTAGAGATCTGAGTGGGCAAGAACCAATCAAACATTTCTCAATCCAACATATTTAAGAGGTTACTGTCAGCTGCTAGAGGCGACTGACTCAAAAATCTCAGAAATTGAACCACAGAGGGATCTCGAAGATTCCAAGATCAAGTCTAACGCCAAAACCATGGAGCCCAACACTTCTGGCAACGGAAATCAAGATCACAGCGACGACGACAACGACATCCACAATGCTCAACTCGGGAAAAGAAGACGTCCTCACCAATACTCTCAGGAGGAAACCCAAATGCTGGAAACCCTTTTCAGTAAAAGCCATTACATGAAAAAGAAGTGGAGAATTGAATTGAGTCGGGAGTTGGGGATTAATCAGTCGAGGATCCAGTTTTGGTTTCAAAATAGGAGATCCAAATCGAGGGCTCAACGCAAACGTCAGGTGGTCGAGATTTTAAAGGAAGAAAACCAAAAGCTGCGAACAGAAAACATGAGGTATGAAAAAGCTCTCAATATTACCGTTTGCCCTCATTGCGATAACCTCGTCGCCCTCGGTAAGATATCCCCCGATAAGCCTCACGCGATGATTGAAGACGTTCATTTACCGCCCTACTCCCTCGGGGCATCTCCTGCTCAACCAGATTTTGCCGGAGTCACGCATGAGCAGGATGATCCTACAAAGATGATACAAATGCCTCCTGGGGGATGGGATTTGCATCGCTTTGATTGGAGTTATAGTTTCAAGGAGCTGGACGTTACCGCCGACCAGCTCAAAGCATATCAGCCTCATGCACAACAATTTTCGATAGGGTCGGGTCCTGCTGGAGATGAGTTAATCAGTCGTCAAGCCATCGATGCACTTTTGGGCCACGATAAGAGGAGGTTCGCTTGGCCCCCTGAACTGCATTCCAGATTCCTAGACGTGGTTCACCAAATGGGGATCGACTCAGCAACTCCGACGCGCATATTTAAGGCCATGAATGTACCGGGGCTTAGTAAGGAGCTGGTCAGGAATCACCTTGCTGCCTACAGAAAGCTATTAAAACAACGTCGAGCGGAGCTAAACCGGGAGGAATCCGTCTCGAGCTCAAAAGCTAGGGGCGACCGCCATTGTAATGCTCAGGCATCAAGAGATACCCGGCCAAATCTAAGCGTCAATCAAGCTAGCAACCCGACCACCGGCAAACTGAAAGCTGATCAGAATGTCCTCCCGGGCCATTTCAACACTTCTCAAGAGCGCGTATCACAAGTACAGCGAGTGCGCACTCCTCCACTCGAGCAGCAGTCGGTTGGTGCTCTGCCTGCCGCTAGTCAACCCACGACAGACGATTTCTTTGATGAGGGGCTCGATGCCTTGTTCAATCAGTGGGAAGCTGGCATGCTTGGACAGCCATGATCTAGCACTTGACTCGGGGCACGATGGGTCGGTCACCACGAACACCCATAGAAAGAAGAACATGTTCACGAGTAGATCACTCATTTTATCTGTTGTAAAGTTCCTACGGGAACATTTTTCTTTAAATGATTATAGTTAATTCTATATTAAAACCAACGCTATCGACGAACATCGTCATGCTCAGTTGTGATGATCCCTTGTTAGATTAAGTCTGAAACCAGAGACGGTCTTTAAAATTTTGAGTGGCCACGAACTCATTCCTCACCAAGCGCCCGGGATGCTGAAAGGAAGAGTAACAGCATGCACAGGGAAAATGCCACTTTCGTTTGAACGATGAAAAGGGGTTGAGAGAAGATCATAGCGTTAATTCCCATGGACCTAAATGAATTAAACGGAGTCATTAATTGCGGGTCCACCGCTGCTCCCCACGTTCTCGGGCCTAGCAAATCATAAAAGGCGCCGAAAGATTGTAGACCCACCACTTTGAAGACTGAACTAGGGGACGAGCGCAATACTCGATGAAACCGAATCAATGCAAAAGAGTTTGTGATCCTATCACGAGGAAAAAGAAAGGGGAATACAGACGATGAGTAATTACAGGGTCTCGGGAGGAGCGCTTGCTTGCTGGCCTTCATATGCAGCCGGAAGGATGGTTCTAGGACACGCACAATCACTTGAGAAAATTTCTAGAGAGAGCAAACACGTAAGAGCGAATAGAGAAAGCTGAGGGAACTAGATCAGCCCGAGATACTCCGATCCATCATGTTTAAAAGCTATTCCCATCTGCTAGAAACGCCCGACCTGGACATTTCTGAGCACGAACTGCTGGGAGACTTTGAAGATCCTGGAGCTGAATCCTGCCCGAAGACCGTGGAGACTGACTCCTCCAGCGTTGAAATTCTAGGTTTCAGCTACGAAGAAGGAGTATACAATGATGACCGGAGTCGGAAAAGAAAGCAACTACAACGCCACACTCCAGGCCAAATCCGAGAGCTCGAGGCTTTCTTCAATGAATGCCCCACTCCAAGCAGACAACAGAAAATGGAGTTGAGCCGAAAAATAGGATTGGAGCTTTCGAAGGTCAAGTTTTGGTTCGCCAACAAACGAACCCGGGTGAAACAGCAATACGCAGACCATGAGTTACTAGTCCTGAAGGAGGAGAATGAGAAGCTTCAAGCTGAAAGCGCGAGATATAAGGAAGCTCTGACCAAGGCCACCTGCCTTAATTGTGGAAATCCAGTTGTCCTCGGCGAGGTGTTCCTCGATGAACCATCCCTGTTGACGAATAACGCTCAGCTGTTACCGTATTCTCCACAGCATTTTCCGACACAGCCAGATACCGCCGGGGATCTGCATGAGCAAGTCAACACCGTAGGATCAACACCAACATCCTCTGAGAAATGGGATATGAATCATCACAGGGGGAGTTCTCTCAATGACGAACTCGTTGTCGCAGCCAGCCAATCCAAAGCCGGTGAGTCCCTCCCTGGACAACTTTTGAAACGACTAGATCCCGTAGAGAATAGCTACCGAAGTATTGACGATATTTTGGGTGATAAGAGAACAAGGTTTTACTGGACCTATGAACTTCACACCAAATTTGTTGATGCAATTCGAGAGCTGGGAGTTGATTCGGCTAGCCCACTACGCTTACTCGAGATTATGAATGTGCCGGGGCTTTCTAGAATTAATGTTGAGTCTCACCTCAAATACTATAGGAGATTGCTAAGGGATGGAAGGATAGCGTTAAACCATCATAAAGCCAGTTGGAGCTCAAGTGCTGGGCAGAGTTACAACCCTGGTGATTGGAGAGCCAAGAACACCCAACCGTGTTTCAGTAATGACGGGACCGGCAGTCGTGTCAGCGACTCCTCTAACCCAAATCAGAATGCTCCGCCGAGCTATCTCAATACTCCTCAGGAGTATATGCCACAGTTCCAGCACATAGAAATTCCTCAGTTTGAGCGCGAATCAGTCATTAATGCTGTCCCTGAAGCGGATCTGGCATTGGTAGAGAGTGCACATATGAACCTGCCGGTCATCGGAGGAAGTTCCAATTCGAGGGGTCAAATTGTTCACGGCGAGAGCAAAGAGAGGAATCCCTCGCCTGCAGTCGACGACACCCAATCTGGGCACCAAGGGCTAGAAAGAACAGGTGATTTCCTTGATGAGGAGCTGGACACTTGGATCAATACTCTTCGGGAATGTATGTCTCAACCGCAACAGGGCAATGATGAAGGTTCCAGCTCAAAGACTCCAATCCCTCACAACGAAGGCAATGAAAGAAATCTGCCCCCAACAATCGTTGATACCCAACTTGAACATCAATGGCTCGAAGACCCGAGCAATTTCCTTGGCGATGAGTTCAATCTTTGGCTCGATCAATTTGGAGCCGGAGGACCATCGTAGTGGTGACGCGAGGCCGGTGATCAAACGTCTGATGCAAGGCATGGCTACTCGATGAAAAATGCTTCGAGAAAAGGGGTTGAATACTCCTATTGCATATGTTGTTGATCGCACTGTAAGGTTCCCACGGGAACATCTTTCATTAATATCTAGAACTAATTGCGCGTGAGTGTCAACATCACCCTTTGAGCATCTTCAAGCCGAAGGCCGTGGATTAATCACTTAATCCGTATAGCAAGTTCCATGAACCATAATTATCACCCGCAGAGCATAATGGAATCCATTCCTTCAATACAAGATACATTCGGCCGCGGAGCCACCCGTTTGGTAAAAGGACGTATCGTTCCTAGTTGATCTTCAATCAGATCAGGGGATAATGTTTCCTCTCTTCTTCCTCCCAGGTGATAAAAAGAGACAAGGCCCTAAAAGGCCATGCATTCAAATGGCTAAACAAACGTTGCCCAGCTGGGGGGGCAGATGAACCATTGATGTTACAAACACTCCAAGCATGGATAGGCGGATTTGATAGAGGTTGTTCATATCAATACGCAACATCAGAATGGGATGAAAATCAAGAGTAAAGTTGTATCGTCCCAATTTGTCTTGAATTTGGGAATATGAATTAACACTTATTTTTTATCCTTGACAGGGGAATCGCCTTGGAGACGAATAAGTTTTTACATCCCACATACTACCTGTTAGGGTACATGAGGGTAGGATGTATCGTTTCGATTTTCGAAAAATTCGTGAACATACAATGATATGCTTCTTTTACATTTTCAGGGATCTCCAGCCACGGTGGACAGGTAGGTATCCCTTTCCCCCAATCCATTGAAGATGTTAAACAAAAAAACACAGAGAGAAAAAGAAAAAGCTTTCAAAATCTGATGTCTAGAAAAGACATGGAATTCTAACTTCATTGGCATTCATGTTTTGAAACATGAGGTTGTCTGAACACGCATTGTGCACCATAAAATCCCCTTGACGGGTAAAATTTTTGGGAAAACGAAAGAGATTTTTCCAATCAAAAGTTGTTCAAAACTCTCAAAAGGATGTTTCCTCAAAAGAGAGGCAAGCTCAAATCCAAACACATCCTACATACACTTGAGAGATGAGTGGAGTGAATCAAATAGTAAAATCTGGACCTACGGAGGTAGGGACCATTCGCAGCGATTACATGGATTGGGACGACGGAGGCGTTCGTTTCATATCATAAACACTACAGGTGACCGTTGACAACCCACTTGAACGGCGGTTTTCATTCTTAACCCTGTCAAGAACCACCCCACACCGGGGCAAAAAGGAAGTAAGTCCAGCAGCATCAGGAGAAAATGGTTAGAAATTTTCTTGCTCGGACTAACATTAATCTTTGTGTGTTGTTTATATGGTAATCCGAGTGCCATAGGATGACGAGAAGCATTCATTCTCTATCCCACACACCACATCCTTTGCACAGCCAAGTTGAGCCTGCGAATTCATTTCATAAACCCCTGTTGGTGATCATGGGATGTTTCAAGATAGAAACTGTATCACTCCAAGAACGGAAGAAATCAAGAGATGGGATTTATAGAAAAATCTCATATCGGCGTTTAAGTGTGCTATGATTCAAGTTGTATATCTAGCACAATTTTCTGAACATCATAGTTCCAAAGGAAAAGAAAAGGCGGGATTTCAACAAAAAATCCCCAGCATCAAGAAAAAGAAAAGTGCCTGGTAAAAGCAAGGCCGATGCTCGTGAAAACTGTTTGATTGATCCCCAATAAAGCCTAGTTGGGAAGAGAGAAAAACCCATAAAGGAGTCAGATCAAGAAGACTGCTCCCCAAACGATGTCAGCCGTGGTGCAAAAACACGGACAGAATTGTCAATCTCTTAATACCACAAGAGACGTTCTCTAAAGGATTTGTGCACACCTCAAAAGCGGTTGCACACCTCAAAAATGGAAGATGCGGAATGGAAAAGACATGTGACAAATTTGCAATGATCACCAATGTCGAATCCTTCGTGATTTCTGGGCCAAAAACAAGCCTTTTTCGGTCCCCAATCCTACCAATGTTACAACCCTGAAACAGTCTTCTCTGACTAAGACACTTGGGTTAACATATAGCTTAGCTCGAAGAAGTACGAGCAAGACTCTTTCTTTCTCATTTTGCAGGGTTCTTGACTTGTAAACCCGGAGCAGATGGTGAAGATTTTCATTCGATGGCCCCGACTCCAAAGCGGGTCCCCCTTGAAAACCAATATCCAAGCCCAACATTACGGTCCCGTGGAAGACCTCCCGACCGATCAAAATGTATGCGCTACGAATGAGCCTAAAACCTAGGCACAGGTCAGTAGGGAATTGAGTGCATCCCCTAAAAATCATCACCTCAAAACAGGTGAGATGGCCTCCTTGTCGAGAAATATTCCAATTGACGTTTTGAGCAAACTCTTTTTGGGAATTTTCAAACTGTGGATCCAGATTTTCCATGCAAGGGATTCGTGATCACATTTGCACGTTGCAAAAATGTTTTGGATAACCTCCAGCATCAAAATGCACATCTCATGACTAAAGCTTAAGTCATAAAATTTTGTCAATTGGACAATTGCTGTCTTCTCAAAGATTACCAATATTTTCTTGGGGAAGAGAAACCCTTTAAAAAAAAAATCCTTTTCAAAATATCAAACAGTCTCATCGGACGTGGAGAACCCTTGTCATGAGACCCCCTTTTCAAAAATATCAAACAGTCTCATCGGACGTGGAGAACCCTCGTCATGAGACCCCTTTTCAAAGCAAACAAAGGTAGATACCGCCTGAAGGATCAACACAAGGTAGATACCGCCTGAAGGGTCAAACCAAGGTAGATACCGCCTGAAGGGTCAACTCAAGGTAGACACCGCCTGAAGGGTCAACCAAAGGTAGAAACCGCCTGAAGGGTCAATACAAAGGTAGATACCGCCATAAGGATCAATCCCATGGTCCGATCCACCATACGGATCAAAACTTTGACTAATTCTAAATGTTGGAGAAGTTATTTTCCTAGGTAAGCCTTACTGTAGGTGAACCGCTTATGGTCTGATCCACCATACGGATCAAAATCCTTGGCAAATTCCAAAGCGTGGGATGCGCCTTCTTTAGGTTCCTACCAGTCGGGAACCCCATAATGGTATGACCTACCATACAGGTCAGAGCTTAATCTCCCTAGGATATTCTGAACGAGTCCTAGGTATCTTCTTGAAAGTCGTCGCAACCGGCAGCATCTGACAGGTGAGCTTCAGGTAAGCCTCTCTCACTCCGGCTCATGTTCGAATCGCAAGAGTAAACCGGTGATTAATTTGAGCATCCATCAAAAGACTTAAGGGTCCGATGTCATAGCATTTCTTTTCACGAGTCGAGTCGATCAGGACTCAGGTGTCACCTTGTCTTTGAGAGAAACCTCTGAGGGGATTCCTCTGATGAGATTCCTCTCAAAGAGGGGCAGCTGTTGACACCTAAATTTTGACCAACATTTATGCTTCGAAAATTTATAGAAAATCCATAAAAAGTTGAAAATTACAAAATCAACTTTGGTAACCTTAGCCAAGCTAAAGGGACCATTTTGAACAAAAAAATAATATATCTTTTCATATGTATATATATACATAATTTTATTCTTATTTTTATTTTTATTTATTTTATTTTATTATTTATTTTATTTTATTTTCAAAAGAAATATATAAAGTAATAAAAAAGAGAGAAAGATAATAAAAGGAAAAGGGGAACATTTGACCAATCATGTTGTCTTAATTTTATTGTTATTATTATTATTATTATTATTATTATTATTACTTTTTTATTATTTTATTATTTTTCTTTATTTTTCCTTCCGACAAACGCTCCTCTCTCTCTCTCTCTCTCTCTCTCTCTCCCCTGGGCGCGGCGCTCTCTCTTTTTTTTTCTCTCTTCTTCTGGCCAAGAGGACGACGACCCGACGAGGACCTCCGAAGCCGAACTGAGGACCACTTCCTCCCGCTCGCTCGCCATCATCACTATCAGCCTTCATCCTCCTCGACCGTGGTCCGTCCGTCACGTCGCCGCCGCGCCGCCATAGCCACCGAGCTCGACCGAAGCTCACGAACTCTTGTCGTCACGCCCAGAGGAGAACCGAAGCTAGCAGACCATCCTCCGAGCTCGGCGACGTCACGAGGAAGCCCCCATGCTCATCAGACTCGCCGGAGACCGCCGAAAAGGGAAGATACACGTTTGAGCTCCTTCTCGGCCTTCAGTGGCATCTCCATTTTCACTCGTTCGTTTCACGAATGGTTGATCTAGAATTAATCCTTGCGTATCACTGATCATTTTTGCCTTTGATCGCGCATGATTTCGTTGAGTAAATATCTGAGTTGGCCGCCGACGTCCTTCGACCGGCCGTGGGCTCCGGAGTTCGTTTCCGACCAAACCGAAGTCCTGCGTGGGTCAGGTAAGTCTTCTGGAACTCTTAGAATGCTCCCCAGCAACTTATATTAGTCATGTAACGTGTAGGATAGCTAGAACCATGCCTCGCCGGCGGTGTAGTTTCGGTCGGAGATGGCAAGTCGGTCATTTGATTTTCTGCTATAATGAGCTCTCGGTATGTTGTAGGCGACGTTCATACGAGTCTAATGCCGTTAGTTTCGCGCGAATTGGACGTCGGAGGGCCGAGATATCGCCCTCCGACGAGGCGCCGGCGATCGAACGCCGGCGCCGGTCGTCTTCTCCGGTCGAGGTTGACCGGTCAACGCATGTTGACCGGTCAACACAGACGTGGCGCTGACGTGGCGCCCACGTGGCGGCCACGTCAGCGCGCGGTGTAGAAAAAAAATATAAAAAAAATCAGAAAATAATAAAAAAAATCAATAAATCAATAAAAAAATAGAAAATCATAAAAAAATTCAAAAAAATTCGAAAAATTCTAAAAAAATTCTAAAAAATTCCAGAAAATAGGACATGGCCACATTCAACTGGCTATGACCTGTTCCGGGTCTTTCGACTCCCGATCTTTTCAGAAATGATGATTTTGCCCTTCCGGCAAATCGTCTTCCAAAAAAAATTCTAAAAAAATCCAGGAAAATCCCAAAAAATAGGAAATGACCACCAATAACTGGACAAGACTCATTCCGGGTGTTTTGAACCCCGACCCTTCTTAAAACGACGATTTCTCCCTTTGGGCGAATTGTCCTCCAAAAACTGAAGAAAAATCAAGAAATTCCAAAAAATTCTCAAGAATGGGAAATGGCTACAATCAACTAGCCATGGAATATTTTGGGTAATTCGGTATCCAAATCTTCCAAAAATCGACGATTTTGCCCTTCGGGCTAAATCGCCTCCAAATCTTCTCATTTTACCCTCTAACCCTAAATCACATCTTCCCTAAGCCCTTATGGCTATACTAGGAGGCCAATGATTGAAATTGATGTGCAGCGACATGACTTATTTATGCACTTGATTGCGCTTTCATTATATTGACTGTGATTTGATAGGACCAGTCTTCCAATCTGTATGAAACCCTGACTCATACCTATCTCACCCAAACTTGCGCCTGCATGAGCCCTTAGCTAGGAAAATCACTCGCGTTAGGTACCGAAAGGGCGTTGGTAATGACACCGACGTAACCAAGTCCCCGAACCCAAAATCTCTGGTTCCGCAGAACTGATCGACATCTCCCAATCGGTCAGTAAGGTTTCCGGTCTACCCTCCAAGAAAGACCGGTGGCGACTCCAGCGATTGACTCTTATCGTCGAAACCCATTAAAAAAATACTCCCGCCGCGATTTGGTATGGGCCTGGGAGGGCCCGCGCCGATCCAAGACCCGCGATCGGTAATCCATTAGCAGCGTCCGCCTTTCGGACGGGTCGCGACAAGGGCTTATATTGATCGTGTTCTAAAGAGATTCAATATGCAAGAGTGCAAACCAGGGATTGCTCCAGTCTGCAAAGGTGATAAATTGAGTCTTTCACAATGTCCTCATTCAGAAATTGAGAAAGCACATATGAAGGATTTACCTTATGCTAGTGCACTTGGTAGTATCATGTATGCTCAAGTTTGTACTAGGCCAGACATTGCTTTTGCAACAGTACTTCTAGGCAGGTATCAATCAAATCCAGGACATGATCACTGGATCGCTGCCAAGAAGGTTTTGAGGTACTTAAAAAGAACTATAGACTATATGCTGATTTACAGATGTGTTCAGAACTTGCAGCTAGTGGGATATTCAGATTCAGATTATGCTGGTTGTGAGGATGATAAAAAGTCGACAACATGGTATATCTTTATGCTAGCAAGTGGTGCAGTATCATGGAAAAGTGAGAAACAGAAAATAGTATCATCCTCCACTATGCAAGCAGAGTTTATAGCATGCTTTACAACTGCTACTCAGGCTATTTGGCTCCGAAATCTCATTAGAGAGTTGACCGTGTTTGACTTTATTGATAGACCCATACAGTTGTATTGTGACAATAAATCTGCAGTGTTATTCATTAACAACAATAGAGGTCTCAAGGGGTCTAAGCATATGGAGGTCAAGTTTTTAACCATAAAGGAGTCTGTGCAGAATGGTGACGTTGCAGTAGAGCATATAACTACAGATGTTATGATTGCTGATCCACTGACGAAAGGTCTACGCCCTTGTGTATTTGAACGACATGTCATTAATATGGGCTTAGAAGTATCATGGGATGCCATTGTTTAGTGGGATCTTTCTAATTTTTGCTCTAATAAAGTTTACAGTGTTATATTACTTTTAGTAATGATTTTGATATGTATTGAACTTTTACATTCTTTGAAATTTTTTGAATGTGATATTGAATGCATATCTGTTGAAAATCTCAAGGAATTGTGTAAACCTTGAGTGATGGCTGGGGCATTTAGTTTAGCCAAAAGGCATATGTCTTGTTACACGTAAAGCATAGTTAACTATAAAGGTAAGACATATGTTGGTTCGTTGGAACCGTAAAGATGTTCTCTCGTGACACATCCGGTTTCGTGACACATAAAGTGAGAGAATGGTGACTGACAAGGATGATAACATATAAGGTGTCTCTATAATTTGAAATGTTATCCGTTTGCCATACTACCGCATCAAATCCATATCAGTAAAGTTAAGAGTGTTCGTGATCATGGATGGCTCTATGTCTTTTGATGCAGTTACTAGCATGGTTCGGTGCTTGAGACTTTATGGAATCGGATTCACTATTGAGAACTATCTCTAGACCAATATAAAGATGCGCATATACAGTACAGTTACAATTAATTTCGCCCAAGTGGGAGAATGTTAGAATATATTCTAATTTGGATATATTCAATTGTGGGCTTTATTAATTGTTTCTGTAATTATTAATTGGTCTAATAAAGGTAAGATATATACAGTTTCTTATTCTAGTCGGATATGGGGCTAGATAGTATGGGCTGAGATAAACCTAATCCATAATGAGGGGATAGGTTTCATTCTCTATAAATAGAGCTCAAGTCCCTCCTCTAAACCCTAATATCCACATAACCTCACATATAGAATTTGTCTGAAGCGATAGTGAGGGGTCGTCTCATTGAAGCCAGTGATAAATGGGGTTCATAGAGGAGAAGCTCTTGAGCATCGAATTCTCGCAATTCCGCATCAAGAACGATGAATCCAAAACAAGGTGCGTTAATTCTTTGACTCTATGGATTAGGGATTCGTGTATCTGTACGTGTGTATCTTGGGTTGCTGCATACAGATTAAATACGCAGCCTACATTGAGCATCGCATGCAATTCAGTCAAAGTCTTATTCAGATTATGCATGTTATAGTTCATAACAAACGTGTCATAATCATGAGGCAGTGACTGAAGAATAATGTCAGTAACCAACTCTTGACTAATGGGATAGCCCAGTCGATCTAGATTTTCAATATGACCTATCATCTTTATAACATGTGGGCTAACTGAGCTCTCATTTGCTAGCTTACACTCAATTAAGGCATTTACCGTTTGGTACCTTTCAGTGCGTGCCTGCTCTTGAAACAGATTTTTCAGGTTCTCGATCATATCATAGGCTTCCACGTTCTCAAACTGCTTTTGAAGGTCTGAGTTCATGGTGGCTAGCATTAGACACAATGCATCCAATGCATCATCTTTATGCTTCTGGTAAGCATTCCTTTCAGCATGGGGAGCATTGGAAGCATGTGCCTTCTTGGGGAGTGGTTTCTCCAGGACATAATCCTTTTTTCTCCTGCTTAAGAACAATTCTCAAGCTCCTATACCAGTCCAAGAAGTTTGAACCATTCAATTTGTCCTTCTCAAGGACAGATCGCAGTGAAAAGCTTGATGCAGAGGTATTTGACATTATTTACAACAAATATGCAAAGTGAATTGGTCATTAATATAATTTATAATCAACTCCCACTATACTTTTATAAAAAGTGCCCTTATAAGTATAGTGGACTAAGACCCATATTTCACCAAGACTCGAGTAAACTTTGGCTTACCACTCAAGACTCAGTTATTTAGGTAGATAACACTTTGTCAATTATATCGAATACAATTCTTAGTTGTTGGGGTTGACATCTCATGTCTTATCCCCAAACTCTATGCCTCAAGGCCCAAAAGCGTTTTGATAACCTCGTTAAGTAAACCAATCTTGACATATTGATAACCATTATCTATCCTACCTTACTCAAATAGTTAAAGACACCCTGCTTTGGCAGACCCATCTTTTGATGATTCAAGCATTGATAGGTGTATGATTTGAAAGGCATCATATTATCACTTAATATTATCGAGGACTTTTCAATGTTTATACAGTGATGAATGTATGCATGTTATGGATATAAACGAAATATCACTTATCGATCATACTGGGAGCGAATAATTCCATGCAGCAGGGTTCGAGGGACAGCGCCCTTCACGGGGTCAAGGGGCAGAGCCACTTGCGGTGGTCTCGCTGACCGTTCAGCAAGCGAGGTTCGAAGGGGCAGCGCCCCTAGTAGGGGCTCGAGGGCAGCGCCCCCAAAACCTAGACATAATTCTCAATTCTGTTGTCTTAGGAAACTGTCCATCCCCTTGAACCGATACTACTAGGGTGGGCGATTTCAACTAAATCATCCCTAAGGCCATCCATGCTTTGTTCCTTCTCAGAACCCTAATCAGAATTCGTAATTCTGTTTACTTAACAGAACGCCTCTAGATCAATCACATTAATCCACATCATTGCAGGAAATCAAGTTCATCTCAGTGTAAAAATACTCAAATTGATTATATCAATTCATGTTTCCAATTTATCTAACCCTAATTTAAAATCACTTCAGGCATACATCACATGTGTCGATAATTAGGGTTTCCTATTCAACTTCGTTATAACAAAAGCAGCTCTGATACCACTGTTGGGTTTCCTGGATTCATAAAACGCAGCGGAACGAAACCCTAACAGGATCCATATGTATATCGAAATCAAAATAGGTTCCAGACGTACCTTTTGCGATAGACGACAAATTGACGGTCGGTTGTGTTTGGATTGGCGCCCCAAGTGTTGTGCCTCTACCGGTATCCACACACACGAACTGATTTCTCCAAAAATTCAAGTGCTAGCTTTTGATCTTGGAGTGCCTCTCGCACTCGCCTTGAACAGAGAACTGTTCATTGTTTTTCTCCTTCGGATAATAATCACCCACCGTCTGAGGCGTCTCTAGGGTTATTACTCGTAACCATACACTTCACGGTTTGGGCCCCATGACGTAATGGTCTGGGCCCACGACGTCATCTAAACCGTCCACTCAATCGTGCGTTTAATCATTATCTCATAACGTGTACGATCTCGTAGATATTCGTAATAGGATAATAAATAAAACTCTACTTCTTAAGTAGATCAAGGCACGGAGAAAATATTAAATCAGTTCGCTATTGTGTGCGACCCTGTAGGTTCACTAGACGTTAGCAGTGTGCCCAAAACTCTTTTGGCCCACAAGTCATAAGCGGTCTCTAGCAAGACATTATAATTACCTAAGTATAGTGAATGTCGATTTTCTGACACAACCTAATCCGCAACTAATGTTAGAGTATCAACGTTAATTGGTTCTTAGGCCAGACCACTAACATAATAGTGGGTTGAATTTGGACAAACTGTAAACCAATATCTATTGGTTTACATTCTAAACACATCTAGCCATTTACTAAATAAAACTGACGCACGTAATGAGTTAGCCTATCATATATAAATTAAGAAATAGGTGTATGACCCATTTTGACAAATCTAATAATTAATTTCGAGTCATCTCTTCATTTATAAGCATAATATTATATAATTGCATGCCTATTACATTTTTCCCAAGACTAACTTTTTAAATAGTAATTTTGGCCGGGGGGAAAGATCCAATGGCCAAGGGGAGACAGATCCCCCCCCCCCCCCTTTAAGGTAGGGGATCTGTCTCCATGGCATGGACCTTCCCCAACCCTATCAAACACAACTTGATTTTCTAAATTAATTACGAAAATTTCCTTTTATTTTACGGAGTTGCTACTAAACTACTTTCACTAACCAATTAGAGGTCAAGTAAAATGTGGAAGGACTTTTACTCCCGTGAGCTAGAAATTAGGGTCTAAGGAGTTGATTACACTAGACATTTAGCTAATGTCCAAAATTACTGCCTTTTCTCTTTTTATTTGAAAACATTTCATCCGACGCTTTCGATTTTAGCATTCCCAACCACGCACATCATGGTGGCGACGCATTGTCCACTCACACAACAGGATTTAAATATACGACAACCAACAATAACAGTTAGAACATCACTACAAACAAGCCACCATAATGCCGGTTCAAAAAAAAAACCACCATAATAATAAAAGCGATAAAAGGGCGGAAAATAAAACCCGATACAAGTCCAGAAAATATTATATATCATTTCTAATGAAAATGAGCAATTTACCACTAAGTGCAAGTTCCTTTTTTTTTATTTTGTAATTTTTACTTATTCAATTTTTTTTATATTTTGCTTTAAGTAATGAAATGTCTAGACATACTAAAATATGCCAATAAATATAAGTCAACCACAATACTGCTAATATGATAATGGTGTGGCTTAAAAGGCAAGTTTGACTCGGAAATGATGCCCTAATGTGAAATGGACGTTTTAAGGCAGCAAATAAGAGGGGGGGCCGCAAATAAGGACTCAAAGCCCCCCGTCCAGCCGATTAAGTGTGCTGGATAGGGAGTTAAAGAGTCTTGTTCGTCCTCCAAACTGTCCCAATCGAATCCCGAAGCACCCCGACACGACAACGGTCCCCTGGACACCGGCCGCTTACCCCCCTGGCCGGACGTCGCAAGAGGGCGTTCAAGGCCCTCCAACACCCCAGGTGTGATTAAGGCCGAACCGAGAGGCCCTATGAGGAAACCGAGTTCAAGAAACAATTATGCATAATGGGACACAATATTGATGAAAAATGAACTCCGACATGTGATTACCCCTCGATACGAAGCTAAGACAAGATGAACGACAAAAGGGAAAGAGCAAATACCATCACTAAATGGGTCCTCCATGACCGGTTCACACACCCGGCTCAATCAACCTGGAGTCGAACATATGCAACTTATAAGTTATAACTAGAAAATGATCCGACCCAACCTAATTTATCACGAAATAGAACATGATCAAGAACAAATATTGAGGAAATGAACTCAAACACTACAATGAAGCCCCCGGCCAAACCATGAACCGAGGCGCATACGCAAGCTCTCAAGACAAAAAGTGAAGGGAAATGGCAAGACGAGCTGCTGGAGGTCACTGTCCAAGTCGGAAAAACCGGTCCTAATGCATGTTCGGAGTGGACGCTACTAGGCATGAAACTTTAAAGATCACGCGAGGTGCCATAACCAAGCTAATGGACCGGTAAACCAAGGTAACGGGCTCGCGACGATTGTGAGGGCAAGACGAGCCGCCGTACCTCGGCTTTTGACCATGGTTGCAAGTTCAGTATTCTTTGTGAATAACCACAAGCGAAAGGATAGAGAGGGACAGAGGGGTGTATACCTTGAACAGATGAAGCGAGACAGCCAAGGCATAATTCAGCTGGAAAATTGTCCAAAAAGTCCTAAAATTATTACATTTTTGTCAATTCAGTTTTATAGCTTTTAAGTTTGTCAATTGAGTCTTGAAACTTTTTATTTTTTATCAATTGAGTCAATCTAATCAAGTTTGGCCAAAAGTCGCTGACATGGATAATTTTTATTATTATTTTAATATTTTTCGAAATTATTATTATTTTTTGCTTCGTTTTTTTTTCTTTTCTTGGTTATTTTTTTCTCGGCGTCAGGTGACGGTTGCCAGGACCTTGCAAGGTGAGGACCACGACCTTCGCCCACGGTCGGCGAGGCATTGCGACCCTCGTCTCGTCGACCACTGCGGAAAAAAAAAACCAATACTGGGTTGTATGATAATTTCAAGTTATCCATGTTAGTAATAGGCCAAAATTGACAGAATTGACTCAATTAACAAAACCTGAAAAGTGTTAGGACTCAAAATTGACAAAAGTGCAATACATTTGGGATTTTTCGGACGTTGCCATGATTCGACTTAACATAAGTGTTTGCATTTGTGACAGGGGAAAAAAAGAAGAAGATAGGGATCCGACTGAACATATAGGCTACGTTTGACAGTCAGGATATAAGTCAGGATATGAAAAAATTTATCATATCATGTGTTTGGTTCCTACTTATGATAGGATATAGCAGGATATAAGAGTGATATAGCATGTATATAATTATCCTAGGGGGAAAGTAGGATAAAGGTGGATAGGATTTCTTTTGTTTATGGTATAAAAACTATTTTTCTAAATAACAAACTTCTTATATAATAAAATTAAAATAATAATTACTTTTAAATATTTGAATTCTAATGTTAGAAAGAAAAATCAAAATAAAAAATTATTTTTATTTTTTATAAATCATATTTATAATTTAATTTCTTTCTTCTTTATAATAAATAGTTTGTATATGTATACAAACACAGTATTTATATCATTAAATATTTTAAGTATAATAGTATAGTTTGTTATTTAATGAAAAAATTTTATTAAGAAATGATGGAAGGGAGTCAAAATAATGATAAAAAGAGATTTATAATTAAAAAATAATAAAAATGAAGTAAAAGAAACTAGATTTTAAGTAAATATATTCAAATTTGAAAATTATTTTTCTAATTCTTGAAGAGAATGAGTAATGAAATTTCTAAAAAAACTAGCATCTCCATCTCCGTCTTCTAGTTCATGTGGAAGTTTCATGATTGCTTTGTAACTTTATAGTTTATTATAAAATTTCACGAAAATAGCGAAATAGTTGAAACTTACTCTCCTTCTTAACTTTCTGATACATATCAAAAGTCTAAGAAAAACAGAAAGAGAGTCAAACCTCCTTCTCCTCCATAACCTTGTGTTTCATATTGAGGTTTAACGAATGTCGCGAAAAAGGTAAAACTTTTCAACAAAAGTTGAATGTTTATATTTTCTTTCTTTTACTAAATTCAACCGTAAATTGTAATAGATTCTTATATTTTTCGCTTGTGCTTTTTCAAATTCATTTTATATTAATATATCGTATATACCAAACAATGAATATGATATGATATGAACATATCCGACTCTATTACTGCGATTCACCAAACACGGGATAGGATATAGCAAAATCCATGGATTTCATATCCTATCATATCCAATCCTATCCTGACTCAAAATCCGGGGGACCAAACGCAACCATACTGTAGAGGTAAAGACTTCGTAAGCGTCAATTTGTGAATATATCCAATGATCATTTTTTATGTTATGGAAAGTTTTGTAAAAGATTGGCATTTGTGCATTTAGTACCATCGGTTGATTTCTTGTAGTGTTTGTTGATTGACGATGTCTATCATATAGAATTCAAGGTATGAGACTAGATAATTGCTCGCTAATTTCAAAGCTAGTCTTGAAATGCATGGTGATATCTAAACCAAACGCTCTTTTATGAAATAGAACAAAATCACACGCTGACCGAAATCCCATGTTGTTTTGATTGGATTGGACTCCTCCCTGTTACCTTTTTCGCATTCATACGAGTTCTTGCGCGGTTACACGAGGATTGAGTCATGCCCGTTTTATTAGGATGCATGTGTGAGTTGCGTTAGAGAAGTCCCACATAGGAGAATTGATGTGATACACCCAACAAATGGTATCAGAGCTGATGGTTGATTGGTGGGCCTCCAATCTGTTCCGATGAATATCTCAAGAATGAATCAGGTGATTGCATCTCAAGAAGGGATCTGGTGCCAACACGATTTTTGGGCCGGTGGACGTTGTGGTGTAGCAACGAGCTCAATGGGCATTGATGAAAATTCAAGTTGAGATAAATTGGTGCGGAAGGATACTTGAATTAAGGGGGAGCAAACCTAACACTGGAGCCACACATGAGGGGGAGATTATTAGGATGCATGTGTGAGTTGTATTAGAGAAGTCCCACATAGGAGAATTGATGTGATACTGAGCAGTTAATATACCCAAGTTGGCACATAACTCATTGACTTAAGCTTTTGAATAAATGTGAGTCCAACTGGATATATTGACGAGCTTTGATTTAGGCTATCTCCCCAGGCAGAAAGTATCGAACTTCTGCTGCGTGCTCCCAACACGTTTTCGGTGTCTATTTATCGTGGATTGGATATACCGATTGTTCGATTTGTTTAAAATGCATTGCATAAACAAACATGAGGCACACACGACCCGCTAAAATAGAGCCCTTATTTGTCATATGATGTGGGGATTTCACCGAAAGGCGGTTAAAGAAGCATTCAATTTTTAAAACGCCAGATTGACAATGTTCCTTAAAAAATTTAAACAAAGAATTTGGCACCGAAAGAGCGACGCGAGGTTGCTCACCCTTCTTGACGCGTAACTAAGGGGGTGCATAGTAACACTTCTGGAAGAGAATTTCTCTTCCAGAAGTCATTCTGGAGAAGAAATCCGTTTGGTAAGGACACTTCAGAAGTGCTTCTGAAGCTGAAAGCCGTTTGGTAAAAATATTGGGAATTTCTACTTCTGGAAGAGATTTCTACTTCTGATTGGATTTTTTGCCAACTTTGAGAAGCTAAAAATTGTAGCTTCTCAAAAAGAAATCACTTCTTCAACTACAACGGTCTTCATCGACCAATGCCTATCGTCGCCGTCGGCCGCCGCCGCCTGTCGCCGCCGCCTACCGCCGCCGCCGCCGCTCGCCGACCGCCGCTGCCCACCGCCGACGGTCGCCCCCCGGCCGCCGCCGCCCTTCGCCGGCGGCCAGCTCCGCCGGAAATTTTGTTAATAATGTTTCAGAAGTAGAAATCAACTTCTACTTCTGATTGAGAAGTTGAAAAATCAACTTCATTTCTGAAGCAGAAGTGTTGCCATGCGCGCCCTAAACCCCTAGATGTACAATATTCGAATTATTATAGTTCAACCCGACCTTGAGAAAAGAAACTTCGTATTAGAGACTAAACTCGATTGGAACCAGTACGCGATTTAATTTGTCCTACTTTAGTTTAGTTAAACCTATCAACAGCATAGCTATCGCATATAGAAAACAACACCTGAATGGCACATCTTGTGTTCAGCAAAGATGGCAAAGGCGCTTAAAAGCAAATCAATGGAAAAAGTCCAAACAAGATTAAGACCCACACAGAATCAGCAATCGGCGAGTTAATAAAGTAAAAGGCTCACAGACAAGACAACATGGAACCATCATATAGTCATGCCAATTTCGATTCTCAGTATAAGAAAAGGAAAAAGAAGAAAAAAAGAAAAAGAAAAGAAAGGCAAATATCATTGTGATAACAATTGCGTTGTGAATGATGATACATCCAGATGGAAATTACACTGGGATCTTACAATAATATGCCATATTAACAACCAATATTCAACTTTTACTGGTTCTCTTTTCCCTAATCAGTTAATATATACGTAATAATATATCCAGAAGGGGAAAAAAATCATTGTCTGTACCCAATAAGCTTCCACATGTATCGGCTTTCGTCACAGCTCGTTCTCGGAGGTGCTTCTACAGGTGCAAACACTCAAGCTTCCCCAGCACGATCATCTGAGGATGATGGCTCGTTTCCATAGCTCAAAAGGTGTTTCAATTCTCCTCTTGTCAAAGCCAAAACTAGAGAGAGCCCTGGACCAAGAGAAAAGGGGTATGTTAGTCGACAATCAAGCAGAAAGCCATCGTGAGTCGAGCAAATCACGCATTTGGGTACCTAATGTACAAGGAACAAGGTAAAGAAGAGCAGGTTGCCCATGACCATTCATAAGGTATAAGCCTAGGTATGTAACACAGAGGCCTGCAAAAAAAAATAGAAAGCTACATCAGGTATCGTAAAAAGTACATGCCAGTGTCCAAACAACCACGCTATCACATAATAAGTAGTCAGGTGAACAGAACAAAGAGATAAAAAATTTCAATAAACCAAAATGCAGGAAAACTTTCGGAGTCATAGAAGTAGATCGCATTTAATCTGATCACAAAAATCCGTAATGAATATGAAAAAGAGGATAAATATGTCAGACGAGAGCATAATCTTGTATTTCAACTTCATGCAGAAACAGAGCACTCCCGCACAAATTGCCAAGGAGCTTATTTTTATGGCTGAGGCGCTAAAATTGTCTACATCATGGACCTCTGTTCATTTGTACCAATACAATATTGATACATTCTCTTAAAATATTAAAGTAGCTCCGACAGAATGAAGCAATTTTCATGACTTTTGAGGGCAGAGGAAGATAGCTCCCATGCTCACATTCCAGTGAAGTTCTACTGCGGTTGGATCCCGACGATCGGGATTTGGGACAGCAACATAACAGTGTTGACACCAATTTAATCTGATTTTGAGAGCCACCAATCCAAGCTAGCCAGATTGAACTTAAGGTTGAAGCCCAGTTAACAGGCCAGTCCAGCTGCTTTTAGAGCTATGGTTTCAACTGCTAGCACTACACCATTTCTTTCAAGTAAAATTATTTAACTAGAGACTGCTCTAAAGTTGAAGCCACTGGTGAGATAGTAATCAAATGATCCTGATCAAAAGTAGTTCAAATACCATTAGTGTAAAATAACCCCCAACCCATTTCCATATTTGACTAGAGACTGCTCTAAAGATGAACTCACTGGTTTGACAGTAAATCGGATAATCATGATCAAAAGTAGTTTAAATACCAGGGGTGAAAATTAACCCCTGATGCATGTCCATATTTGATGCCATCACATGAATGCATTTTAGCAAGATTGAACTTCGCCAACCTTTCTCATAAAAGCCGCTTGGATAAAGAATTGCATCTTTTCGATAGAAGCTCACAAAAAAGGGGGGGAAAACTGAATTTGCTATATGGGTGCTATTTCATATTCTAATATCCTAAATGCCAATAGTTGACCGAAAAAGTTAGGTAAGATTTAAAAACCGCCGCTATCTAGTTTGGCCTTATCCTTGGGAGTTCAGCATGATGTCATGACAAGCCAAAATTGTTTGGTTGGTCTCAAAAACAGCAACAAACTGAGAAAAGCCAAGCATGCTACTAACAACCCACTTAAACAAGGAGGAAATGGACGAGGCAAAATATAAAATGGTGACTGGAAGGACAAAACCAACACCTACTCAAGAATTATTTGAATACAAAGCGATTTCATGATACACGTTCTTCACAAAGAACAGGAACTAGAAATTCATTCACCTAAGACAGACAATACAACCAACTCCTATTATACATGAGAAAGAAATAAAATATCTTTAGAGCATACTAAAAGCAATGCGAGAGGAGACAGCAAATAGTGAGACATAGAATATTGTAGGTATTTACCAACTCCATATCCAACTGTGATCCAGAGGAAATATCCATTTACTGAACCTCTCTTATTTTCTTTGTCAAATCTGAGACGACCAACTCAAAAATAGTCAGAACAATTGCATTTATAGTCATACATGATGTTGACACAAGATTTGTAAAAAACCAGCAAACTCTACACATCCATTCGTAATATCATGGACGGACAGGTTTCAGCGAATAATTACTTGAGCATCACAGGCAAGTGGATACAAGTTCTTTTGAATATCAATCTTAAACACTACAGATTCCTTAAGCAGTTTAAGTTTTTTTTTTTTTTGTTGGGTGGGGTGTGTGGGTGGGGGAGCAAACTCCACTTTATAGCACATATACAGAACATGGTATCCACAGTGAAACTACAAGAGGGTTACAGGAAAAACAAAGCAAGAAGGACAAAAAAGAGTTCATCAAAACAAATTATTTGCTGTCTCTCATGCCACCCACCTTTTTACCAATTCCAACATCAGAAAAACATTAATACATCACAGCATCTGTCACAACATCACCTCCTCTGTTGCCTCTACTGTCCTGGAATCACCACCACTCACCATTGCCACCTCTACCGATACCCGTACTATTCATCATCTTCAACAAAGCCAGCAACACCACAGTCTAGGCTATGGTTTCACGAAAATATAGGTAGAAGTATAGAATTGATCATTTTGCCGATTCCTAATTTGTAAGAACAGGGTTCTCGACAAATTTATCTACTTTGTTGAAGTTGTCAATACTTTTGTGGTTACAATGGGTATAGTGATAGCTTGAGTAATCTTTGACATAGTTGGGCTTGCAGAAGGATTAATCTACTTTCAAAATTTATATTCGATCAATTATTTACCTAGCACATAAAAGAAAAAGCAGCCATTGGGCATTTGGGTGTTAAGACCTATCCTGCTTCCATTTGTTCTTCCCAGGTTGAATAAAATATCCATAAGGCAAAAGTACAATCAGCACCATCAGGTACCGTCTTTATTTTTCACTTTGAAGTTTGTTCCTATTGCACTTTCAAAACATACATCGGTTAAACTCCAAGTCCATGCCTATGAAACCCTTGTTAGAATTGGTCACTCAAAGTAGTCAAAAGAGATCCTCGGTATCAATTTCCCGACTACAACTACAAAACAATGAAACTCCCAACTCAAGCTTCATCTTCTAATGGCAAATGTTAAGTCCAAAATATCATTTGAACAAGTTTCTATTCATTAGAAATCACGTATCCAACTTAACAGATGAAGGGTGAAAAAACTTGGCGCAAATTGATATAGCAAAAGGGTACAACTAAAGTGAGAACAAACAAATTTTAGGAGGCAAAGAAATTCATAGAAAAATTCAAGGGCAAATTGTATTTTCCCTCGAAGAATTCTGAAGCCTACTATATCCTTGTCCGAGAACTCAGCTTTTGATCTTGTCCACTTTACACAACTTTTTTCTATCCATATATATGCCAATCACACCGGTCATATATAGTCATAACCATTGTACTCTACCTAGATAGCTCCCAATATCGACGTCATCTATGAGAATTAAAAAAATATGAGAAGAGTAAAGTTGCAATCATGTCTTAGTTGCAAGAACAATAAGAGAATCCACTAACCAATCACCTCCATAATTAATTCTCTAAACATGAGACAAACAATCAATAGATTACTTTGGTAGGAAAAGCTGATGGGAACTCCTAGAAATTTGAAATATTGAAAATGCAATCATTTGTCAAATAAGATGAAACACTGAGTAAAGATTCAATAATACACTGTCACATACACATGCACGTGCGCACAGAGAGAGAGAGAGAGAGAGTACAAGGGACCAAGCAATCATGGTTGGAGTTTGAAATTGTCTCAAAATGCATTGCCATATCAAAAGATAATTCACAACTTTGTAGGTTACAAACCCACTCCAATGACGATCTTTTACACCAGAACCCATGCAGTGTGAACAAGTAGAGTCCAAGTACTCAAGTGGCAAAGTCAAAGACAGAAAAGGAGAGTATGCAACATTGAGATGAGAGAAAAAGAACGATAGCTTTTGCAGATTGTTTTCATCTTCCATGATGAGTTTCTTTTAAGGCATTCTCCGCAAGAGCGATTAACTCAATTACTACGACCAAGAGAATGCCAAAAGACTGATTTTTTTTTTAGGGCAAAGCCAACAGAAAGTCTTATGTCAGCTCTTCGCCATCTGGGGCTGTAGTATGCTCCAAGGTAGGACATAAACAGTTTCTTGGACGATACAGCTATATGCAGGGAAGAGAGGGACGGGGGGGGCGTTGGTATTGGGATAACTTCCAATATAAGTCAAAAGAAAACAACTGAATGAGCCTAAGTGGAAAAAGAAATGAACAATTGAAGGATTCAGACAACTTCCAACGGTTTGTTTTTTTATTCTATTCGGATAATGGAAAAAGAAATGAGTTCAAAATGTTACTATATGGCATTCCTAACAAAAGTTGTGAGCAGATTCTTTATATCTCAGCAACATGAACTTTTTCCCATAATCTACAGTCTACTTGACACAAGACATCAGTCATATTTAACATAAATTGGACTTTTATTTACATATGCAGTTTCACATTAGCAAGTAGTACTCAGGCCTATAACTAGCATAATGACCAACATAAGTTACAGAAATGTGAATGCCGAATACAAGGCACGCATATGTATATAGTAGCAGTGTGGAAAGGGTATGATGATTGTCCCTGATGGAATTAATATAATGGAAGGCCTAATTACGTTATCTTGTAAATGAACAAAGATGAAAAGAGAGTGCTAAATAAAATTAGTACGTTGTCCATATGATTTTTCAAAAGTCATTCATAGTCCAAGAAAATGCTCCCAACTGTAATTTTATATTAGCAAAAATGTTTGTACTCTATTTTCCGACTCTTTATTCTCTAACCAATAGCTCCTTATCAAATCATGAATCCACAGAAACACACATTCCTGTGTTTATGAGATCTCCATTCGTTATTCTTGATGACGGAGTATTGTCACAGCAGCCGAACAATTAAAGTGACCAGTACTTGGTTTACAGGAAATGCCTGATGTCCTTGACATAAGTTCTGATCTATTCTCTTCATTACATAAAAAGATCAGGAGAAATGCTTTTTATCTATTTAGTTTCCAATGCTCAGGGGTAATTAAGCACATTTTAAATATGTACCTGCGAAGAAGTGAAACAAGAAGACCAGGAAAAAGAATGTCCCCAAACCCAATCATGTCATAACCACCCCAAGGGTCAAAGAGCCGAGGGACTCTCAACAGCATTGGAATGGAAGCTCCACCGCTATTGTCACCTCGAGCAACCTACACAAAAGGGGAAAAAAAACATCCAAGAAGATAAAACTCATAAGCACAGAAGTAACTTCCAAAATGTATAATAAAAACTATCCCCTTAACCTAGTACAAGGAAATAAACTTCAGAAAACCTGCAGCAGTCATATTTTGATGTTATTCCGCATGGTTGATTAAATTTTGTTCCATAGTTGGGAAGACCATTGAAAGCACGATAAGAGGTTTGCCACTTATATAAATGCAGGACACAGAAAACTTTCCTTCTTCTTTCTACAAGACATGTAGCTCCACTGGAATGGAAAAGTAAGCTTTCGGTTGGGGTCGGTATGGTGGGAAAACAAAGGAGGCAAGGTAAGGAAGGACAAAGGGGCATATTGCAATTTTACTGTTGCATTACAAATATGTCCCGTTTCCTGTATTGCACAAGTACATGTCTTTTGCCGCCAAGAGCCAAGAGAGATTGAATTCCTAATCCTAAATAATACTGAATCTATTCGTCCATAATCACATTGATCATCTCCACCAGTATCACCGATCTATTATACTCTTGATCGGCGTTGCTTGTCCTGCTCTGCTATCACTGAGAGAAGTGCTTTCATCCATTGTCCTGCTCCACAAATGTCTGAAAGCAATATTGTCGCCATCAACTTCACTCCATTCTCCGTCGCTGTCGAACTTCAACCAATCATCACCATGTGTCTCCTCCTCATAATCAATCTCCAGCAAGTTGTCATGGTTTGGTGTTGCTCACTGCTCAGCATTCTCATCATTGAGTTATCCTTGTTAAACTGAGAAATCTACGTAGTTTCTGGTCTCCTTTCCTGAGACTTCAAAGTCATTCTCAAAGCTTCAATCCACTGTTTCTCAAGTTTCAACTCCATCACAGGGAAATTTGGAAACCATTGCTCCTTTACACCAGTTGATGTAATCTGCCGTGTCATGCTTGCTTTGTACTCCGGAGAAAGAAATCTTAATCGAACCTATATTTACCCAATGGCCTTTACGCCAGTTGATGTAATCTGCCGTCTATTTTTTTTAGGGATCGCTCTGTTAAGGTGGAGCTCTGAATCCAAAATAAAAACACACAAACTATCGAACAAAGTTGCCACCACCTCCTACTGAATCATCACCTCTGTCATCTACTACCTCATCCACATCTTCCCGTGTGGTTATTCTCATCTTCCAGCAAGCCCAACTATTGCTACAGAAAAACTAAATGGGAAAAAATTATTCAGCTTGGCTTGCTGCAGTTGAAATATAGCTCCTTGGTCAAAGCCTCGAGGATCATCTTACCAAAGTCGTTTCTAAGATTCCTGAGACTGATCAGGCAATTTGGCCCAAAGTGAACGGTCAATTTTGGTCAACCTACTATAGCAATGCTTTCAACTAGCCCAATGACTATGTTCCAGTATCATCGAGTATTCATGAGCACTTATCCTGGCCTATTACCAGTAATATAGATGTCAGCAGGAGCAACGAGTTATGATGTTTACAGTACTTCGTCTTCTCGTTTTTTTACCAGAACTTCAGCCTGTTTGAACGCAGATTTTATGCAATGCCTGCATTTCACCATTGCCAAATGCTTTTCCCAGGATGCATCCGTATCCTCTACATTTGCAAACATCATCAGTGATTCTATCTCGAGCAATTGATGTGCTGTTGCTACACTAAACAGTTGCTCTCGGTGGTCATGGGGCTGGAGCTGTTATCACTACAAATGAATCTGGAGGTCCTGGTAGTTGTGGTAACCCTCCATGTTGCACTCATTGCAACTGCCTTGGTTACACTTGAGATAACTACTTGCATAGCTATTCTCCTCCGATATGTGATACTCGCTTTGGACGAGAAAATGAATCTCAGTATGAAAGTTCACAGATCAGTTGTTTCTGGTGTCTTGCTTCAACCCCTATCTCTTAGGATAAGCATAATAATATCCTTTAAGGTTTGAGCTGCCCACCAGGAGAACTCTTCTATAGTATCCCTAGCAGAGAGCGCCACAGTGCAACCACTTTCTTAGCCATTGATTTTCAATTATGGTCCTAGTGACCATACGTGAGGTCACAGCTCATCCTATTACAAATTATTTTGTCCTAAGCTCTACCTACTGTCACTTGGAATAACCGTACCAATTCCTTGCGTTTCTCATCTACTTTACATCTCCCAGAATTCTCCTTTAACTAAATCTCATTAGTCAACTAAATGAAGACCTAAATTATTCAAAAACATTTCCTAATCTCATTAGATTAACTAAATCTAATTAGTCAAATGACCCTGTGTTTCCTTAGAGACCTAAACATATTATGGTTGACCTCACTTTAAAAGGGAAAGTTAATCTTTACAGAAATTCAATTAGCATTTTTGAGGTCCAATGCTTAGCTTTCTGACATATCTACATAGACTCTCCACGGTTCTCAAGTGAATTTTATTAACAAGCTAGGAAAATATGATATATATCTTCATGTTGAGGGGGAAAGTTGAGAGCTCTTGTAATGGCAGAGGTGTATTCATAAATAGCTCTACAATATTCAATATATATAAACAAGTAGGTTACACTAACCCCAATCTTTCATTCTCAATATACCTTCAATTTTAATATTCATAACATCAACAATGTCATTACTAATCAGGATTCCTACACTTTCAGGTTTAAAAGAGAAAAACTGGTTTAGAAGAGTGATATAGACCTTACCGCAACCATGACGCTTTCTTTGAAAAGAAGAGGAGAGAGGAAGACCCAAAAGATGTCATAAAGAAATGCGCAACATAGTAATACCGCTGCAACCTGATTGGAACACAATTTTTAGTATGGCAACAGAAATCACGTGTGCAAAACATTAGTATAACTAGAACTACCTTAATATTTGGAAGACGTGCAACCTGCAACACTGTTATCATCATGCAAATTCCCTGAAGAAAACATATGAATTAAGTGGAAAGAAACACTTCAAGGACATATATCACTAACAAATCTGAACTAGCATCACAGGGAAAGCAGAATCCAGCTACTATTATACAATGAAGAAATAAAGGTAAAAAAGGCAAAAGACACATGTATGTTGATTATCTTTATTTGCAAGTCCCCACTGCCGCCAAGTGCAGACCTAAATGGTGGAGCAAAATGAGAAACAAAAAAAGATGGCACTGCTCTGTTGAGACAAATGAACACATGCAACCTGTCAAGCTACTGCCTCAAAAAATCTAGGTCTGAAAGAACTCCATATCATAGCCGTAAAATCATTGACTTCTAACATTGTTTTACAGAAATGCATGATCCTCCCCGTTAGGAATAAAGGAAGTTATGTAAATATCATATATAGTGATTGTGATATTCTGTAATATCATGTTTTCTAGATTGCAATTAATAAATTCGAATAAATACTTAAACGCCGTCTCAGTTACACATACGGTTTTCTCTAGTCTTTGTTTCCACCGTTACAAGGTAGTGGAGCACATTGTAAAAATACATACTATACATCTAGAGGGCTGCCACCCATATAGGGCATCATGTTGTGAGGTGCTTGTGCAATGATAAGGGGGTACTAACCCTTGTCAACAATAACTAAAACCTCAAACCTTAGGTTGTTTGTTTTCACGCAAATAAACCAGACATAGGAGATAAACTACTTTCGTGTTACCTTGGATTTCTATGTTCAGGATTAACTTAAGAAATAGATAATGACCGCTGATCAATTCAGGCAATGACCTACGGTAAGGATTTGAAAAAATTTAGACGAAACATCATCCTTTTCAATGAGCATTATAAAGTCAGTTGAGGTAGGGGGCCAATTACAGGATATCATGCTTGATAAACCATCCAGAAAAACATAAATATCAATAAGTGAGAAGAAAAAAAAAGGATAATCATAAAAACCCTCCCGAGATTTGCACCCACATATCAAATACCATCCCCCCTTTTAAAACCTACAACTTAGATCGCTTTTGTCATTTTCATATTAACTTGCATCCTCATAACTTCACTTATTTTAAAAAAATTGTCATTTTCCTTGCCAGATTATCCTACCCAAAAACAAGAAACCACAAACCTAAGACACTCTCCTCCGCCATGTCCCTCCTACTGGTCCAGATCGGAGCCCATTGCCACGGAGATGTGCTGGCTTTGTGGCAGAGTTCACATTGCCGCCTTCAGCTCTGTCACGAAGCTTGCCAGGCTTGCATGAGCCCTGGGCGGCTGATCTCACAGCTCACGCAAGCCCATCTCGGGTATAGCATGTGTCTTGCGCAAACTCGACTTCCCATGACTGCAAAGCGGACCTCTGTGAGATAAGAGAGAGGGTGGCTCGGCGGCAAGGGGCATAGTAGGCGGCGGTGGCAGGCGACGGACGTAGGAGCGATGAGGGGTGGAGAGACAGCCTATTGTTTGTGACTAAGTAAGGAGGGTGGAGAAAAAGAGAGGGACGGGAAAGAGAGAGGTGTAGGGTTTGTGGATAAATGTGTCTTTTCAATTTGGAGGAGATGCAAATTTCAAGTTCTTAAAAAGTGAGAATGGTTTTTGATATGTAAATGTGAACTTCAAGATACTTTTAGCAATCTTCCATGAATTACTTCTTAAGTCTTGCTGCTCTATGGGAATTTCTGAATCTACACATAATACGATTAACACGTGTGTCCATTTATTGGCACAATTCCAACACTTTCTCATTTGGAACTAGCTATTATCATACACTCCACCTTGTGCAAAGATTGTCCGAAGGACCCAGGGCAAACAAGCAACCTTAAATTGCGTAAGCACACTAGTTCTAGACTAACACGATAAACAAATAATATGAAGCATCAAAGATGACAAGTCATATTTATCTCCAGCCCATGCCAAGCAAAACGAATAAATAAATAGATAAAGTCCAATGTAGTGAACTCACAAGTATATCTTGTCCAATCCAAGCCCACGAAGCCTTCTGATGTACAGCCCAGAATATGGCAAATGCCACGCAAGGAACTAGCACGATAATAGAGATCAAAGACACCTCTCCTATCAGAGGTATAGTGACCATCTTCTGGCTACCGTTTCTGGATTTTCTGCTTTCATAAAACTTAACAAAGTAAGCATGTCTGACATAGAGAAATTTAAAATCTTTGATAATGGAACTAAAGGATTAAGAGGATACCTTGAGATTAAACCTAATATAATAGAATGCATTCCCTGTTAAAAGAATCATGTAAGTGAAAAAAAAAATGATCACACACTACTATTACCAATTTCCCACTTATACTGAGAAAAACCAATGGATAGATGAACAAGATCGATATACCACAAAACCGGCATAAAAAGGACTAGTCTATAGAAAAGTAACATCACACATTGCAGTGAGTGCAGATTGAAAGTGAAATTTGAGTGATCATCTGTGAGCTTACGGAGCTGTAACTGTTATCTCCTCCCTCCAGCAATTAAAACAGCATATATTTCCATCTCCACATTACTCAACGAAGCAAGAACAATCTACAGTCCTCCACAGTCTCTGACAAAAGCTATCATTCATGTGATGGACTCAGAAAAATGTCTCAATTTTTTTTTCATGTGATGAGTGCCAAGAATGTTGTGATTACTAAAAGAAACTGTAGCAGCACAGACAAAATCATCTTGATTGATAACCTAGTATGGAAATGAATCTAATCTAATACTGTGGTGGGTTAACATTAGATTGTAACTCTACCTTTGGCGGTTTCTCTATAAATATTTTCACATTTATTAGCTTCGGATAGTAGATTAGAGGATTTTGAAATAAAATGCCTATGAAATAAGGCCTAAAAGGAAGACAACTGACTTCCACGGAAGATAACACTCTGTATTATATTCAGTGATAGTGTTATATCTGTTTAAATTTTCTTCTCCTTAACTGTCCCATGTAGTGTTTTCCTCTTACTGATTCAAACTTAATGAACAATAACTTTGGAGACATCAGCATGTCTGAATTTTTTGTGTTGATCAGATATTGTATTAGTTTTTCTCTTTGCAGAATCAAAATATCTTTCAGGGACTAGAACAATTTGTTCCCCAACTTCCACACATCCTGCCTTCGCACCTCGAGAAATAACACCCCCGCTTCCTCCCAAAGAGAGAATCCCCAGAAGATAAAAGAAAAGAAAAATGAAAAAAGAACAAAATCAAGACTGAGGACTACAGGTACACAGAGAGGATCTAATACACATTGTCAGCTGCTACTAGGAACTTCGCGCAGAGGTTGGTGAGGGATCATGCTAAGCATTTGGTCATACCTTCAAAAGTTCTCTACAGCGAAAATGAATAGCTAAAATGAGCAATTACCTCGACACCACCAATGCAGAAGAGAACTATCAGCACCCATAAGACCCATGATGACATGAAGAAATAGAGTAGCACAAGAAATATCGATGCTGTAATGACAAAACAAACAGCACCCACTACACTTATATCCAAGACTTCCTTCTCAGAATCATCTTTGGCTATTCCACCATTTGAAGACACCTATCCATCAAAAGAAAAACAATATTCAAATAGTCTATCTGTTAAATTGACACGTACAAAGGATGGAATATATTTGACATTGCCCACATGCATAAAAGGACAAATATGCTGACTTAAAAGAAACAGCTGTAACATTCAGTAACAATTAAAACCATATTAATGCACTTCGTCCAGAGACCATAAGCTTCAAAATAAGAAGAGGAATAACCTTTGGTGATAGCTCATTATATCGCTCATCGAGCTGCTCAGCAGCAGTGAAATCAGACCAAAGTGAAGCACAGACAACCGTTCCAACAGCCATCATCCATAGAAAGACAACAGAGAAGTCAACTAGTGGGCGAACTGGGGAGTATAATAGTATCTCCACTGCAAAGGAAAATATGGTTAGAAACACTAGCAGGTTCCAAACAAAGATATAAAAAATCCGAGCTACAGTAATTCTGCTTAGATAGTGAAAGTGGATAGGAAAAATTGTCAAGAAACATTGGGTAGGAGCACTACTAAGCACAATCTCTCTATCACTTCAAAGGTTGCGGAAAAAATTAGAAAAGTATGCACAAATGAAGTTATGGCTTGGGGCTCTTCCTTTGTAATACTTCGCACTTTCATTAGGCTCTTCTTTTCAATCATTCTAATATTAGGGAGGGAATCCTCAAGGAGATTGAAAAGAATTCACTTAGTGGTTTTAAAAAGGATTATCTCTCCAGTCTCCCAACTCATTTTCTGTCTTCATTGACAAAAGAGAATCGAATGACTCCAAAGGTACAGCCCTTGGGGTGGTATCAAAGACATCATAACTCTTTTTCTCTCTTTATAGCCAATTGCTGTTTTGCTTTCAAAGAGAATCGAACAGCTCCAAAGGTACAGCCTTTGGGATAGTATGGTTGACATCACAAAAAGACAATCACACTCCTTATTGAGATTTAACGACTTATTTATCTTTAAGCAAGCCTCTTGAGTGAATCGCTATGGAGATTCGCTTCCTAAGGTAATTCTGTTTGGTGAAAATAGTCAAAGCAAGTATTCTGTTGATCTCAAATGGTTGGAGCGACAAAAATGTCTCTTCACCTTATGTGGTTTGTTTGGGAACATTTGATAAGGAGATGGAACTCTTTTATTCAAAAGATTGTGTTTGAAAATGGAGATGGTAGAAGAAATTCACTTTGGCTCAAGCAGTCAACAAGCATGTAACGGTTTCAGACCATACGTCTTCAGAGCGTGGCAACCATTTGTTGGAATCCAGCTTTTTCTTAGTTTTCATTGTTGGATGCTTTTCTTGATCGACTCATTCCTAGCTCTTCTTTATTTAGCTAAAGCACATGGTTCTGTGGGATGACCAAACGATGCGGTCCAGTGTTGTCAAAAGTGCTCTAGGTTCTCTCTGGTTTGTAATATGGCTGCCCCTGTTTGTAATATCTCCAAGATTCCTCATGTAAGCAACCCTGTGCAGGCATGGTTGTCAAGATCGCAAATTTGGATTGTAAGTGATCCTAGGAACCGAAGTTCCATAAATGATCCAATGTTACTCAAAGAATAGCAGGTAATAGGAAGCACAGCAGGATCGCAATCCAGGACCATGGGATTATGAGGAGTTGCAGTCCACACATGTGATGCCAAGGATCATTTTATGCCCGGGAAATAGGCCAATTTGGCTTAAGTATATGGAAAATGGGTCCATCTTTTGCAAGCCCAAGACCCATTAATAGAAATATCCTTTCTTTTACAGCCCAAATCCCCCCTACCCCCCCCCCCCCCCCAAAAAAAAGGGTTATTTGGCAGACATAGTTATGAGGAGATAGGTTGTAAGACAAACAAAAGATCAGATGAGTGACTGAGTTATCTCTCTCGTTTATTCCCTGTTAGTGCAAGAGAAGGGTTGAAGACCGAAATCCAGAGCTCGAGCAGTAGTGAAGAAAAGATTCATGAGCTTGGGAGCTCGAGCAGGAGAGCAACATGATTTGAAGGTAAAGTTTTTCTCCATCCTCAATTCTGAAACTCTGTTGGCTCTTGTTCTCATTTGTTATTGTTAAGTTCTCCCATGTTCTCTGTTCTTTACTTTTTGGCTAAAGTAAAGATGACTATTTGTTGAATCGATTCACCAATCTATGCTTTAGGAGTTGTTGAAATGTTAAGAAAACTAGGGAGAATACTTCAAGTACTAGGACTGAACCTGGATAACCAGCATGCAATGAAATTGATGATGCTAGTCGAAATTTCAAATAAGAATATTGTGAGGTTGCCCTTGCTAGTGGAACTCATCGGTTAAAACATCATTTAATTGGGACAAGAAATAATGTCAAACCATGTTCTAAGGCTCCTGAGGTTGTCAGAACAGAAATTTTTTTGGCATTCTCCAAAGTCAAAAAGAAGAATTTGAAAAGAACGAAAGAAAATTTTTTATGATTTGAATGACAATAATGAGGTAAAGCAATTGAAGAAGCAAAAGAGACAGGAGACAATCTATTGCTATGTGAAGAAGCCGAAATGATCAACCATTAGTAATCTTTTTAAGAAGGATTAACATGATATAGCATGCCAACATATTGGTCATTTTTTCATAGTAGTGCAGTTCCTTTTAATTATCTGAAAAATCTAGAACTAGTGAAGATGATTGAACTGATAGCACAACATGCCTGATCTGAAACCACCATCCTACAATGATACTTGGGAGATACCTAAGGAGGTAGAAAGGGCAACGAAGTGCTTGAAGAGTATAAACAAGAGCGGAGAAAAAGGGAATTGATGGTTGGTGATAGAAGGAGATCAATTTGCAGCTCTGCGGTGAATGACCAAAAGCAGTGTTCCTAGCACCAGTAGATACATCTGACATTTCAATATCTGCTGCTAAACTTTTTCATAGCTAGACATCAATGAAGAAACATCATTCAAGTTGTACGGTTATGCTTCCAACTATGAGTTGGCTGAAAATTGTTAATGGAGAAAAGGAAAAAGTTGTATTGGACACATGGTGCAGCTCATTGCATAGATTTGATATTTGAAAATTTTGAGGAGAAAAAAAAAGCTTTATCAAGCGACCATTGCTAAGGGTAGGAGGATCACAACTTAATACTGAAGAACTTTGTTCCTTACATGGTTAAGATATTTAACCAAAGGAAAGGAATTCAATGTATCTAAGTTACACTTTTTGCAATAGCTTACTCTGCCTTTGGATACCTTTCCGGAAAAAAGGATGCGTCGATATCAATGTGTTGGAATATATAAATATTAAACCACGCCTTCTTCTAAACAGCTTAAGCTTTTAGAACAGTTGGAAGTGGTCCTACCAAATCTTACATGGTATCAGAGCAGGCAATCCTGAATTCAAATCTTTCTAGGCCTCTATGTGCCTCCCCAATGAATATGTCAACGCTTAGCACTAGGCAAAAAGACCAGACTAAGCGTGAGGGGGAGTGTTGAAATATATAAATATTAAACCACGCATTCTTCTAATAGCTTATGCTTTTAGAGCAGTTTGCGAGTGTGCCGCTCGTAGGGTGGGTTTGGTTCAGCTTTCCCAAAGCCCATTGGAGCCCCAAAGCCCCTTGAACAAAATGCAGAGTGTTTGGCAACCGTTTTTTAGGGGCTTTGATATGAAAGTTGGAATTGGGAATGACCAGCATTGAGCTTTCAACATTTTGCCAAATGCTCAGCTATGGTTTTTTCTTCCAAAATTGTCCTCACTTTTTCTCTTAAATTCCAATATTATCCCTTATTTTTTATTAAAAAATAAAAATAAAAATAAAACCCTAACCGTCGGCGAGACAAACATGGCCCAGGCAGCCAAAGGTCGTCCGACCCCCGGCGAGGGCCACCTGGGGCTGGGCGACCCTCGGGGGTGGTCACCTGGGCCACACAACCCCGAGCGGCGGCCGTCGGGGGTCGAGCGACTGTCCTGGGTCACACGAACGCCAACGGCGACCGCTGGGGTCGCGCAACCCAAGCGGCCGTCACCTAGGCCGTGCGACCCCGGCGATGGCCTCTCGAGCCACCTGAACAAGAGGAGGGCCGCCTAGGTTGCACGACCCCGGGGACGACCGCCTAGGTATCAAAGCAGGAGGCCCTGAGTTCAAATCTTTTCAGGCCCCTATTTGCCTCCCCAATGAATACGTTCACGCTTAATACTAAGCAAAAAGACTAGACTAAGCGTGAGTAGGAGTTGTTGGAATATATAAATATTAAACCACGCCTTCTTCTAAACAGCTTAAGCTTTTAGAACAATTGACAATGGTCCCACCAAATCTGACAAAGTCTGAGATGTTGTGGCCAACACGAGTACTAGAACAACTTCGAGTGCCAGTGAAAATGCCTATGAAGTTGGGCTATGACAACAAGGCTGCAATAAACATTACACATAATCCAGTGCAACATGACTATGTTGAGATCGATACACTTAATCAAGGAGAAGATTGATGCAGGAGCTATTTGTATGCCATTTACGCCAGCAACAAATAGCTAACATTCTTACGAAGGGACTGTTGAGACCTAGCTTCAAGTCTCTCGTCAACAAGTTGGGCATGATGGATATTTACGCACCAACTTGATGGGGGGTGTCGAAGAATCGGGAGAAAATTGGGAGAAAATCTCACAAAATTGGGAGAAAATCTCAAAAAATCAGGAGGAAATCTTGTGATATGATTTCTTTTGTTTCCATTTATTTTATTTCCTTTATTTTTGAATCCTAAAGATTAGGAAGTAGGAAATCTTTTCCTTTTCTGCCTTTATTTCCTTTCTTTATCATAGTTTTCCTAGACTCTATTTATGTATAATGTTCTTTGTAACTGTTAGAGATATTAAAAAAGGGTATAATTGTCATTGGGTCTCCTAGGGTTGTCCTTGTATTTATACCTTGAGTTTCATTAATAAAACATACGACATTCTCTCTTTTACATGGTATCAAAGCAAAACAGCCGCCTACCACCGGTCACCGCCGCCTACCATCCACGCCGACCACCCATCGATCACCAATAAACCCCCGCCTACCACCTGACAACCCTCTTCTCTTCTCGTTCCCCCTCCTTTTCCTCCGAAACCTTCAGATCTCGCGTCGCCCAGGGCCGGCGAGCTCAGATCAAGTGTTGCAGAGATCCGGCGAGCCTTGCCGGGGCGTCATCTAGGCCGGCGAGCCTTGCCAGGGCATCGCTTGACGTCGCCTAGGCCCGGCGAGGCTAGATCTGGCGTCGACAGCAGGATTCGAACCTGCATAGGCCCAGCGGGGCTAGATTTGGCGTCGGCAGAACCTGGCGACCCCTGACGAGATGTCACCCAGTGTCGCCCAGGCCAGCAATTCCAAATCCAGTGCTGTCCATCATCAGGGAGTCTTGTAGGGAGGTTGTACAGCTTCAGTGAGGTGTCGTCCAGCATCAGTAAGCCAGTTCAGCACCCATGTCTCTTGATTAGGAGCCACAGGCTTAATTTTTTGGTGAATCGATGGTTATTGAAACTCAGATCAGGAGTTTTGAGGCGTTATTTATTGATTAGGTGAATTTCGGAGATTTTGGAGTTGATTATTTGGAGATTTGTTGGATTGATGCGATATTTGCTGATTTTTATTGGAGATTTTTGTTGGAGATTAGGTGAATTTGTTGGATTTGTTGGAGTTTGAGAGTAGTTTTGAGAAAAATAATTGTGATGGCTGAGGTGAGTTCTTTCCCGTTTAAGAGAATCACTGATGAGAAACTTGAGGGTGCTGTTAATTTTCTTCAATGGAAGAAAATTGTGAAGATTACTTTGATGGGCAGGAATCAACATAGGCATTTGACTGAGCCTAAGCCCACAAATGATGAGACTTGGGATGTTATTGATGCACAAATTCTTGGTCAAATGTTAAATTCTATGGAAATGGATATAGGTGATTTAGTAATAATTCATGTTGATACAGTTAAAGAACTGTGGGAGTATTTGGATGTATTGTATTCGGATCAAAATAATCTCTCACAGGTGTACAAGTTGTCGCAGGAATTTTACCGTTCTGAGAGAAAAGGCAATCCTATCACCCTTTCACAGATGTATGAGTTATCGCAGAAATTTTATCATTTTGACAGGAAGGGGCGTCCTATCATGCAGTACTTTGCTGATTTTAAGAGAATGTATGAGGAGTTGAAAGATGTTCTTCCTATTTCAGCCAATGTTCAACAAATGCAACTTCAGAGAGAACAATTGGCTGTAATAGGATTTCTAGGAGGTCTTGGTCCTGAATATGAAACTGTTAGATCTCAAATCCTTGGAGGAGAGACAATTGCATCCCTCACAGATACGTTTGATCGAGTTCTTCGAGTATCTCGTGAGTCTTTTCAGGATTGCACATCTGTGGTAGATAATTCAGCCCTTATGTTACACTCCCGCACTGATAATGAAATTGGGAGTGCTGGAGGAAATCATGGAGGATCCGATGAATGTGGGGGTAAGATAGTGGTTATGTCTGAAGAGGAGTATCAGTCTTCAAGTTCCAAGTCTACTTCTTCCACTGCTACTTTAGCACAGACAGGTAATGCTACTGCGTGTTTTTCCGCTGCTTCTCGCCCTTGGGTCATTGATTCAGGGGCTTCTGATCACATGTCAGGTCTTTCAGGTATATTTTCCTCTATTACACCTTCTTCATCCACGGTTACATTAGCCAATGGTTCATCTGCCAATGTTAAAGGCGTTGGCACAGTTCATCCAATTCCCTCTTTACCTTTGTCTTCAGTGCTTTATCTTCCACAGTTTCCATTTAATCTCATGTCTGTCAGTAAGCTAACTAAAACCTTTCAGTGTTCAGTAACATTTTATCCTGATTCTTGTGTATTCCAGGATCTGGCTACGAAGAGGACGATCGGTAAAGGACGTGAGGAAGGGGGGCTATATGTGCTTGAAGACTCAACTTCCTTTGCATGTTCTGGTGTTTCTTCTTTGCATCAGATCCATTGTCGCCTTGGTCATCCTTCTCTACAAAGTCTTCAACGATTAGATTCCCGTTTTCAGTCTCATTCTAATTTGGAGTGTGAGTCCTGCCAATTTGGCAAATTACATCGCGTCAGTTATCCGCATCGAGTCATTAAACGAGTAGAGTCTCCTTTTTCGTTAGTTCACTCAGATGTTTGGGGTCCATGTCCTGTGACTTCAAATTTGGGTTTTAGATATTTTGTTACTTTTGTTGATGACTATTCCAGAGTTACTTGGTTATATCTAATGAAAGATCGTTCGGAGTTATTTTCTATATTTCGTGCATTTATACTTGAAATTTTTACTCAGTTTGGTGTGCATGTTAAAGTTTTGCGTTCTGATAATGCTAAGGAGTATTTTTCTGCACCTTTTTCGGTTTTTATGACACAGCATGGTATGATTCATGAATCTTCCTGTCCTGACACACCACAGCAGAATGGTGTTGCTGAAAGGAAGAATAGACATTTGTTGGAAGTTACTAGATCTATGTTATTTGAGATGAAGGTCCCTAAAATCTTTTGGTCTGATGCTGTCTTGACTGCATGCTATCTTATTAATCGCATGCCTTCTTCTGTTTTGCGAGGTGGTATTCCTTTTTCTACTCTGTTTCCAAATCAGCCCCTATTTTCCTTACCACCTCGTGTCTTTGGTTGTGTTTGTTTTGTTCGTGATCATCGACCCAGAGTATCAAAACTTGATCCACGGGCTATCAAGTGTATGTTTCTAGGCTATTCTCGTACTCAAAAGGGGTATCATTGCTATTCTTTATCACTAAAGAAACACTTCATAACTGCTGATGTCTCATTTTTTGAATCCACTCCTATCATGATGTTCCAGTTAATGTATCTGAGTTGGATGAAGAATTCCATGTGACTACCATTAGATCAACTGTTCCGCCACCTCCATCTACACAAGAATCACGTCCTCTACAGGTTTATATTCGGCGTCCTCGGGATCATACACCCCCTCTTCCTCCTGTCACAACTGTGTCATCTTCCGTTCCAGATCCACCTACTGATCTTGATCTCCCTATAGCTCATCGCAAAGGTACCCGTGCTTGTACTCAGCATTCTATTGCGAACTTTATTTCATACTCTTCCGTGTCTCCTTTTAGAGCCTTTTTATCTGTTGTTGATCAGTATACTATTCCCAAGTGTGTATCTGAGGCATTACAAGTTTCTGGCTGGAGGACAGCTATGGAAGAAGAACTACAGGCTTTACAAGTTAATCAAACTTAGGACTTGGTACCTCTTCCGCCAGACAAAACTGCTATTGGTTGTCGGTGGGTGTATACTGTGAAAGTTAATCCCGATGGTTCTCTTGCTCGCCTTAAAGCAAGACTTGTTGCTAAAGGGTATGCACAGGTGTATGGGGTTAATTATCTGGACACTTTTTCTCCTGTTGCTAAGCTTACATCTGTTCGTATTTTGATCTCACTTGCCGCAACATATAACTGGTCCTTGTTTCAACTTGATGTCAAGAATGCTTTCTTGCATGGTACTCTTGATGAGGAGGTGTATATGGAGCAACCTCCCGGGTTTGTTGCTCAGGGGGAGTCTGGTGGATTGGTTTGCAAATTAAAGAAGTCCTTGTATGGTTTGAAGCAGTCTCCGCGAGCATGGTTTGGAAGATTTTCTGAAGTTTTACTCTTATTTGGAATGTCTAGATGTGAACATGATCATTCTTGTTTTTATAAACAGTCAAGAAGAGGCAGATTGTTCTTGATTGTGTATGTTGATGATATTATCATTACAGGAGATGACCCTTCTGGCATAGCTGAATTAAAACTCTATCTTCAGCAACAATTTCAGACCAAGGACTTAGGAAAGTTGAAATATTTCCTAGGAATTGAGGTGGCTCAGTCAAAGAAAGGTATTGTCCTTTCCCAGCGAAAGTATGTCCTGGACTTGCTCACTGAAACGGGTATGTTGGGAACTAAGCCTCTTGATTCACCTATGGAACAAGGAGTTAAACTAGTAGCAGATGGAGGAGAAATCCTTGATAATCCTGAGAGATACAGAAGACTGGTAGGTAAGCTAAATTATCTGACAGTTACTCGACCAGATATTGCCTTTCCAGTTAGCGTGGTAAGTCAGTTTCTATCTTCCCCTTGTACATCTCACTGGGATGCAGTTATTCGGATTTTGAGATACTTGAAGAAAGCTCCAGGAAAAGGAATTGTTTATCAAAATCATGGTCATAGTAGAGTTGAAGGATTCTCTGATGCCGATTGGGCAGGATCTCCAGATGACAGAAGATCAACTACTGGCTATTGTACATTCGTTGGAGGAAATCTAGTGTCATGGAAGAGTAAGAAGCAGAATGTTGTTGCCCGTTCCAGTGCTGAGTCAGAATATAGAGCCATGGCACAAGTGACATGTGAATTAATGTGGACTCAGCAACTCCTGGCTGAATTAAGCTTTAAGACTTCGGCCCCTATGGTTCTTTGGTGTGACAACAAGGCAGCTATACATATAGCTTCCAATCCTGTGTTTCACGAGAGAACAAAACACATCGAAGTTGACTGTCATTTTATTAAAGAAAAGCTTCAGAGTGGAATGATTCTTCCTAGTTATATTAGGACTAGTGAACAACTTGCGGATGTTTTTACTAAACCTCTGGGTACTGGGAGAATTGGGTATATTTGTAACAAGCTGGGCATGATTGATATTTATGCTCCAGCTTGAGGGGGAGTGTTAGAGATATTAAAAAAGGGTATAATTGTCATTGGGTCTCCTAGGGTTGTCCTTGTATTTATACCTTGAGTTTCATTAAAAAAACATACGACATTCTCTCTTTTACAGTAACATTGTGAATATAAGAAATAGAAGAAACCTCACTTATAAACCGACTACCAGCCCCAACCGATGTGGGACAACCTCAACAATCTATCCCCTCACACATCGGGCCCTAGGTCGGAGGCGAGTGACAACCTGTATCTCTCCCGTGTGACTTTTGGATCCAAACTTGTTAGTAATATAAGCTTTGATACCAGTTAGAAAGTCCAACTAAAAGCTCAAGCTGATAGGTGGAGAGAGACCACATGAATATAAAGAGCATATAAGATCCGTTATTAGGTAATGTGAGATAATAACTTCAACACAATGTTTACTTCTAATGAATGGAGGTTAAGTACTAGTGCAAACGAGAGTAACAAAATTTAGGCAACAATTTCCCACTCGCATGGAATTTGGTCTAATGTGTTGGCATGATTGAGAAATGCAATTCCACTTGACAAGGAGTTAAGGCTAACCAATTCTGACGCAAGTAATGCTATGGGGTTCAATTAAGAGTAGAAGGATCAAGCAAAGGACAAAATTTAGCTTAGACTTTATGGACAAAACTTAGTTTAGTTTTGATAATTTTAAAAAGAGGTAAAAAGGTTGCAGCCTTTATTAGGTGTAATGTCACTAGTGATCTTTATAATTTTGCAGCATATATGTAACATCTTATCCTAGCACTCAATACAGTTTAAAATGATTATAGTTGGCGCCATGTGATACATTTTCATAATATTATACCTGAGTGATGATATTCTTATTAAGATCAATGTCCAGGATTGAAGATGTTTGAAAAATTTCGAGTTTGACTTGTAGATCCATGATGTGAACAAATTGGAGCACATTTGAGGCATTAAGTTACTTATGTCACCTCACCTAGTTTTATCATTTCTGTGAGGGAATGTTTGCTTCTTTTGAAATTAGGTGGAATCAAAAAGAAGTCGTTTGCAAACAAAAGAAAATGAATGATTTGGCTTTTGCGATGTATGGCTTGAGGTTGAAGTTACGGCAAGAAGAGAGATACAAAAATGAAGGAGAGAATACATAAATTTGAATATACCCTATCGAATGACGAGTGGATAACGTAGGAGGACCTAGTTCTTCCATATGAAACATAGTGGTGAATATTATTGACGGGACCACTCAACAAGAGCCTGTAATGACAATAGTGAGAACAATGAAGTGGAAGACATAGCATCAACCTTAGACCGCAAGTGTGAATTATATCAACATATTATCTTGTATAGTGAATATTGTTGAATTATCATGTTTTTTAGTAGGAATATGTTTGAATTCTGTATTTTAATACCTAAAGTAGGTTTACCTAACTTAGGTGAGTCTATACCTAAATTAGGCCTCTTGCCTAACTTAGGTAAAGTCAATACCTAAATTAGGCTTCTTGCCTAATTCGGGTCTTCTTTTCTTGTATATATATCCACCTTGTAATTACTCAAGTTATGTAAGGAAATACAGATTTTTTCCTTCATGGTATCAGAGCTTTAGGCTCATTTTTCTGGGATAGTGTTGCAGTGCAACCTTCATCGCTGCAATAATCTTCCATTCTCAGCTATACTGCTGACTTATCCAGCCTCCATTGCTGGTTCTGTTTTTGCAGCCTTCATTGCTGCAATAATCCTTCAATCACAGCGTTCATTGCTGGATTATTTTCACAGCCGTGCCCTCATTGCTGGTTCTGTTTTTCGCAGCCTTCATTGCTGCATTTTCAAGTCACTTGAAGCCTTCGTTGCTTCTGTTTTGTTGTTCCTTTAAAGTGAAGAGGAAGAATGGATGCTTCAAAGCCTACATGGAGGGATAACCGAGATAGTATGTGGTGTACCCACTGTAAGAGGCCAAGGCATACAAAAGAGCGTTGCTGGAAACTGAATGGCAAACCAACGAGCTCAAGACGAGAGTGGGGAAATAGAGGAGGACGGTCAAGGCCCAAAGCTCGTCTAATTGAACAAACCAGCCAGCAGATCAGTAATAATGAATGGCAGGACAATGAATCCTTCAACAGTGAGGAGATAGAAAGAATTAGAGACCTTTTAGCGTCTCTTGAAAAGCCCTCTGGTGCATGTTCTTTAGGACTCTCAGGTAATCCTCTATTTTCCGTTGGTAAAAATGCCTCAGAAACTCTTTCTAGTGAAGCTTGGATAATAGACTCAGGTGCTACTGATCACATGACTCACACTTCACATTTCTTTAGTACCTATACTCCATGTCCAAGCAATAGAAAGGTAGTGGTGGCAAATGGTTCCCTAGCCACTGTTGCAGGAGTTGGTGATATCCATATTACGCCCAATCTCACTCTCAAAGGTGTTCTCCATGTGCCGAAACTATCAGCCAATCTTGTCTCCATACAAAAGCTCACCAAAGATCTCAATTGTTATGCAATCTTTTACCCTACATACTGTGTTTTCCTTGAGCAGGATTTGGAGAGGAAGATTGGACTTGCTAAGGAAAGGAATGGATTGTACTATCTTGAGACGCCGAGGGCTTTGAAGAAAGTCATGAATAATTCATCTTTGTCATTTCTTAGTGCTTCAAACAAAGATGTCATTTGGCTTCATCATTTTCGTTTTGGTCATCCATCTTTTCGAGTCTTAAAAATCATGTTTCCTTCTTTGTTTAAAGGATTAGATATGACTGAATTTCAGTGTGATACATGTGAATTTGCTAAGCACACTCGTGTATCTTTTCCTATTAACAACAAAAGAAGTTCTCTTCCTTTTGATTTGATTCACAGTGACATTTGGGGACCTTCCACAATTCCAAATATCTCAGGGGCTCGTTGGTTTGTTTCTCTAATCGATGATTGCACTAGGGTCACATGGATATTCTTACTCAAAAACAAATCCGATGTAAGTAGTGTTATTCCTAACTTCCATTCCATGGTTCAAAACCAATTTGGAGTCAAAATTAAATGCTTTAGGTCAGATAATGCTCGAGACTACTTTAATCAGATCTTGTCAACCTATTTCCAAAAGGAAGGGATCATTCATGAGTCATCTTGTGTAAGCACACCACAACAAAATGGGGTTGCTGAAAGGAAAAATGGTCATTTGCTTAACACTACTAGAGCATTGTTGTTTCATGAGAATGTCCCTAAGTCATATTGGGGGGAGGCTGTCCTTACATCTGCATACATGATTAATAGACTACCATCAAGAGTATTAGATTTCAAAACTCCCATGTCTATTCTTTCTAGCTTTTATCCCCATTTCAGGACAACAAATAATCTCATACCTAGAGTCTTCGGTTGCACCTCGTTCGTACATGTTCATAATCAACACAGGGGAAAACTAGATCCCAGAGCAATCAAATGTGTCTTTCTTGGTTATTCATCTACACAAAAGGGATACAAATGTTATCATCCTCCCTCTAGGAAGACCTATATATCAGTCGATGTTACATTTGTGGAAAACAAACCATACTTTCCGGAGTCTTATCTTCAGGGGGAGAAATCATTAGTGGAAGATAAAGATTTTGAAGACCTTAATCTTGATTTACCTCCAGATAATCTTCCAACTCAAACTTCCACTTCTAATCACCTTGTTCCTGATCAATCAGCTCCTTTTGATGAATCAGTTCCTACTACTTCAAATTCGGACTCACTCCCTACATCCGAATCTATTCCAGAACAACTCTCTACTCCTGCATCTACCCGTATTTATGACTCTATGAGATTTCCTCAGGTGTACTCAAGACAGAAAGCTGTTCCAAACCAAACACAAGTTCAAGATTCTCATCTGAATTCTGCAAATGAATTCCCGGTAAGTTCTGACTTTCCTTTGCATGCAGAATCAATAGATATGCTAGAAAATATGCCAGAAGATGACTCCTACCTTCCCATTGCTGTTAGAAAAGGTACAAGAGAGTGCACAAGGCGACCTTTATATCCACTATCTCACTATGTGTCACTTGAACGCCTATCACCATCTCATAGAAATTTCATTATGAGTTTAAATACCATTGCTATTCCAAATACTTTATCTGAGGCATTTTCTAAAGAAGAATGGAGGAATGCAATGAGAGAAGAAATGGATGCACTGGAAAAAAACAAGACCTGGGAGATTGTCGAAAAACCAAAGGAAAAAAATCTTGTGGGCTGCAAATGGGTTTTTTCCTTGAAATATAAAGCTGATGGTTCTCTTGAGAGATATAAAGCAAGATTGGTGGCAAAGGGATATACTCAGGCTTATGGAGTAGATTATCACGAGACATTTGCTCCTGTGGCAAAGATGAACACCGTGAGAATTTTACTTTCTATAGCCGCCCACTTCAATTGGCAACTTCAACAGTATGATGTGAAAAATGCATTCTTACATGGAGATCTAGAAGAGGAGATCTACATGAGTATTCCACCGGGTTTTGAAGGGAAGATGACAACAAACAAAGCATGTAGATTACAGAAAGCACTATATGGGCTCAAGCAATCGCCTAGAGCTTGGTTTGGGAGATTTTCCAGAGTTATGAAAGGTTCGGGGTACAAACAGAGCCAAGGCGATCATACTCTCTTCATTAAGCACTCGACAACAGGGAGAGTGACGGCACTTCTAGTGTACGTTGATGATATTATTGTCACAGGTGATGATGATGAGGAGAAACAAGAGCTAAAACGTTGTTTGATTAAAGAATTTGAAATAAAAGAGCTAGGAAGACTCAAATACTTCCTTGGGATTGAAGTTGCTCACTCTAGACAAGGGATTTTTCTTTCTCAACAAAAGTACGTGACCGATCTCTTAAAGGAAACAGGAAAGCTTGGGTGTAAACCAGTAGCCACACCTATTGAGCCTAATAAAAACCTTGGGGAGGCAAAGGAAGAACCTGCTGTAGATCGAGAAATGTACCAAAGATTGGTTGGGAAACTCATCTATTTGGCTCATACTAGGCCCGATATTGCCTACTCAGTAAGCGTGATTAGTCAGTTTATGCATGACCCAAGAGAATCACACTTACAAGCCGTCAATCGAGTGCTACAATACTTGAAAGGAAGTCCTGGAAGAGGAGTTATGTTCAGAAGAAATCAAAAACTTGTGCTAGAAGCTTATACCGATGCTGACTATGCAGGATCGTTGGTGGATAGAAGGTCAACATCTGGTTATTGTATATTTCTTGGTGGAAATTTAGTGTCTTGGAGAAGTAAAAAACAAAACGTAGTTGCAAGATCAAGTGCTGAATCAGAATTTCGGGCAATGGCCCAAGGAGTATGCGAGCTATTATGGCTCAAAATCATCCTAACAGATCTGAAAATCAAGTGGGAGGGTCCTATGAAGCTGTACTGTGACAATAAATCAGCAATCAACATTGCTCATAATCCTGTACAGCACGATAGGACAAAGCATGTTGAAATTGACAGACACTTCATCAAAGAAAAGCTAGAAGAGGGGTCGATCTGCATGTCCTACATACCTTCTGGAAATCAACTTGCAGATGTGCTGACCAAGGGACTTAATGGTGGAATCTTTTACAAAATAACTTCCAAGCTGGGAATGGAAGACATCTATTCCTCAGCTTGAGGGGGAGTGTTGAATTATCATGTTTTTTAGTAGGAATATGTTTGAATTCTGTATTTTAATACCTAAAGTAGGTTTACCTAACTTAGGTGAGTCTATACCTAAATTAGGCCTCTTGCCTAACTTAGGTAAAGTCAATACCTAAATTAGGCTTCTTGCCTAACTTAGGTAAAGTCAATACCTAAATTAGGCTTCTTGCCTAATTCGGGTCTTCTTTTCTTGTATATATATCCACCTTGTAATTACTCAAGTTATGTAAGGAAATACAGATTTTTTCCTTCAAATATCACTTTTATCGAAAAGCAACTTTATTTTTTCTTTATTTCAATTTTGGTTGGAGGATCTGACAGATTTGATGAGATATCGAAATTCATTAAATAAGTCATTAAGAATGAGATGATGATCAGTATCATTTCCAAATAGAGATGTGAAGAGGAGTGAGATGAGAAAGCTTTTTATGGATGAGGCCATGGTGGATGTGCTCATAAAGGATTTATATATCAGAGGATTTTGGAAATGCAAGTTCTTGAGCGACGTTTTCCATCAATTGTTGATCTACTTGTGCGAAACTCATTTGCTTTTGCAATTGTCATGCTTGTGGTGAGATGTGAAATCAGAACAATACCAATACCACTTTAACCATTTTACATTAAATATTAGGAATATACAGTAGCACAAATTCATCCATTGACCTCCTCTTAAGTAGAGGTTGACTTTTGTGCTTTATGCCTTCCTTTTGATTTTAATAAGTATACAATTGCATCAAACAAATTTTAAAAAAATATCATGTTTTAGGCCTCGATTTGTTGAGCTTTCCAGATCTCATTATCCTTACCCAATCACATCCCCAAAGACCTCAAAATGATCCTACATAGGGTCCCAATCCTGACCTTGGAATTGGACTGTAGTTCCTCTAATTTGAATCAATGATGTTACTTTGCGCCATGGTTAATCCCTTCTACAAGTAATATGTCGTGTTTTGTCAAAAAAACAGATACTTCAGGCATCTTAGGTACCCAGGCTAGGCGTCAATCCCCCTTGCCTGGTAGTAAGAAACACACCTTAATCGGCGCATCGCTAGGACCAGTGGCTCAGCCAAGGCCTGCCTTCGCCCAAGGCATTGCTTTAGTGAAGATGATTTGTATTTGGCCAGCTTTAGGGAAGTTGATTGGGTCAAATTATTTTGACCATTTTATCCCCATTTTTATAGAAGCGATTAAAAGAACATAAACGCATATCAGTAGAAGTACTCAAACTTTTCATCCGCCTTTCATTCAAGCAGCGGTTAGACTTTTTATCTTCTCCATCATGACTTATAATTAGTAATGTTAGAAAGTCCAACCCAAAAGCTTAAGCTATTAGGTGGAGAGAGACAACATGAATATAAAGAGCATACAATACTCGTTCACAAGCGATGTGGGACAACAACAACTTCAATACCCCTTCTCACGTGCAAGCAACCTGCACGTGAAAATTAACTAATGGTGGGGTAGGCCCACATACACGGAAGGAAATAACACTGGCTCTGATACCATGTTAGAAAGTCCAACCCAAAAGCTTAAGCTATTAGGTGGAAGGAGACTACATGAATATAAAGAGCATACAACACTCATTCACAAGCAATGTGGGACAACAACTACTTCAACAAGTAAAAGATACAAAGGAAAAAAAAAACAAAGAAACTACAGTCCCCTATTGTAACGACCCAGTCCAACAAGGGCCGAGAATGATCACGAGCCTAGGAAGGCTTCTAGGATGGCAATGAGGACAGGAATGAACCGAATCCCACATAGCCTGATTGTGGTGAGGTGAAGTGCTATATATGTGTGGCACCTGTCCTTAACTTGCACCGAGGCATTTTCTAGGCGAAAAGGAACAAAACTGTGCGAGCACCAGCCCAAAGCAGACAACTGTGTTTATAGTCGGCGTCCTCGGGTTCATACACCCCCCTTCCTCCTGTCACAACTGTGTCATCTTCCGTTCCAGATCCACCGTTAGTTGATCCTCCTGTCACAACTAATGATCTTGACCTTCCTATAGCTCATCGCAAAGGAACACGTGCTTGCACTCAGCATTCTATTGCGAACTTTATTTCATACTCTTCTGTGTCTCCTTCTTTTCGAGCCTTTTTGTCTACTATTGATCAGTAAACTATTCCAAGTCTGTATCCGAGGCATTACAAATTTCTGGCTGGAGGACAGCTATGAAAGAAGAATTACAAGCTTTACAAGTTAATCAAACTTGGGACTTGGTACCTCTTCCTTCAGGCAAAACTGCTATTGGTTGTAGATGGGTGTATGCTGTGAAAGTTAATCCCGATGGTTCTCTTGCTCGCTTAAAAGCGAGACTTGTTGCGAAAGGGTATGCTCAAGTGTATGGGGTTGATTATCTGGATACTTTCTCTCTTGTTGCCAAGCTTACTTATGTCCGTGTTTTGATCTCTCTTGCTGCCACCTATAATTGGCCTTTGCTACAGCTTGATGTCAAGAATGCGTTTTTGCATGGTACTCTACATGAAGAAGTTTATATGGAGCAACCTCCAGGGTTTGTTGCTCAGTGGAAGTCTGGAGGAATGGTTTGCAAACTGAAAAGATCCTTGTATTGGTTGAAGCAGTCTCCACGGGCATGGTTCGGAAGATTTTCTGATGCTGTCCTTTCTTTTGGATTGTCTAGGTGTAGCAGTGATCATTCCTTCTTTTATAGATATTCAAGGGAAGGAAAATTATTCTTGATTGTATATGTGGATGATATTATTATCACAGGAGATGATTCAGTTGGTATAGCTGAACTAAAGGTCTATCTTCAGAAACAGTTTCAGACGAAGGACCTCGGAAAATTGAAGTACTTCTTAGGAATTGAAGTGGCACGGTCGCAAAAAAGTATTGTTCTGTCACAACGAAAATATGTTCTTGATTTACTCACTGAGAATGGTATGCTGGGATCAAAGCCTCTTGATTCACCCATGGAATCAGGAGTTAAGCTGGTTGCTGAGGAGGGAGAGTCATTCAATAATCCTGAGAGATATAGAAGATTGGTAGGCAAACTGAATTATCTTACAATTACTCGACTAGATATTGCCTTTCCAATTAGTGTGGTAAGCCAGTTTCTCTCCTCCTCGTACTTCTCATTCGGATGCCGTAACTCGAATTTTAAGGTACTTGAAGAAGACTCCAGGAAAAGGGATTGTTTACAAAAATCATCATAGCAGAGTTGAAGGGTTTTCCGATGCTGATTGGGCAGGGTCTCCAGATGACAGGAGATCCATTACAAGCTATTGTACGTTGGTTGGAGGAAACCTGGTGTCATGGAAGAGTAAGAAACAGAGTGTTGTTGCCCGTTCCAATGCCGAGTCAGAATATAGAGCCATAGCACAAGCTACATGTGAATTAGTGTGGATTCAGCAGTTGTTGACTGAGTTAGGCTTGAAAGCTTCAGTTCCTATGCCTTTGTAGTGTGATAATAAGGCTACAGTGCATATAGCTTCCAACCTCGTATTTCATGAGAGAACAAAACATATTGAGATTGGTTGTCATTTTATTCGAGAGAAGTTGCAAAGTGGGATGATTCTTCCTAGTCATGTTAGAACTGGTGAACAACTCGCGGATATTTTTACTAAACCTTTGGGTCGCGGGAGGATAGAATATATTTGTAACAAGTTGGGCATAATTAATATCTATACTCCAGCTTGAGGGGGAGTGTTAGAAGTGTCAAGGGTAAAGTGATCTTTTGGGTTTATGGGGTTACCAGTGTATAAATACTTCTTTACTCAATAATATGTTTTAACTTTTCCCTTCTACAGGGGTAAATTTGCCACAGGTGTACCAGTTTGGGGTTTTTCACAGTATTAACCCAATTTTTAAATCATTGAATCCGTAGATATAGACTTTTTGAAGGGTACAAAAGATTTTTCCTCGGTACCAAATCTCACAATCAAGTGCACTCAAGGGGAGCACATAATGTCAGGAAGTATCATGCGCAGTATGAAAAACTTAAGCATGCTCTAGACAGTAGAAAGCTCACCTCGTCCATCAACTAGCATAGACTTCAGAATACTTCCAGCGGACTTCGACACCATTATGACAGGAATTGATATGTTCAGAGCAGTACCATTTTCAGGGCAAACCATCTCAAAAAGTTCTGCAATGTTTCGATAGATGAATATCAGGCAATATTAAACCAAGTGTAACACCTAGCTTCAAATTGCAATAGATGAAGAAGAAGAATCAAGAAACTAAAGCAGAAAAAGGACCGAATAAATGCTCCAAATTCCTCATGATGATGCCATTTGTTACACTACCTTCTTCATCATTTATCACCAAAAGGCCTGCAGCACTTTCTAATTGTGCAATTTCCGCCTTGGTTGTGAAGTCACAATCTCCACGTGTGGCTAAAGCAATAGATCCCTTTAGCTGAAAAAAATGAAGAAATCCAAACAAAGATAGCATCAACAACAGGTTGATCGTAATCCCGTCAAGCGAGTAGCAAATTGATGATCACAATAAGACACTTTATGAGAAAGGTAATACCTCTGTGGAGGAATTTGAGCAGCAGTTTGCAGGATTTGATAAAACAAGAGGGAGTTTGACGCCTTTTTCAGCATCAGAAGGCAGCAAGGCCCCAAATCTAGCACTTAGACCACCTAAAATTTTACCTTTGCTGCCATTAACCCAACTTTGAACTTTTACCTGAAGGTTTGTACCCAGTATATCAGAAAGTCAGCCTCCCAAAAGAATGATCATATTCATCCATTATGCAGAATAAAGAATTTCAAACATATTAAGTGAAAGCCACCAACGCATGCCACAGTCCAGATAGATAAAAAAAAACTGGTTAGCCTTGGGATTAACACAGATGGAATTGGCACATGATGATGTCATGCGGTTAGGTGCATATGAGTATTAAGAACACTAGTAACACAAATATGTATGTGTGTGTGTGTATAGTTTCCTGCCTTAATGGAAGGCATAGATTGATGGTTTCGCATAATATAAAGCCTGTATCTTGATGTTAATAAGGAAACATCTTTGCCGTAGCACGTAGAAAACTGAAGCCTGCTCAAGTTGTAAAGCTTCTGCAGCCTCATCAATGAAGGAAGGTTTCTACTCACATCCCTAAATTTTCTTTTTATCTTTCTATAGCTAACCCATTAGGTGTCTCCAAATACGAATAAACCACCAAAAATCCCGTTTAAAAACATTCTACAACCTCTTATCCACAGCGATGGAGATTTCATTTCCAAAATAAAGCTCGGTTCCTTGACTTTAATGCTAACGATCTTAGTTCCATGGGACACTTTACACCAATCCTCAAACAACAATAGCATGAAACACATGGAAAAATTATTGACAAGTCTTAAAGAGACCTAAAATGTCCTCAAGAGGTATGACCTCCAAATAATCATCGTTATACTCTGACCAGTACTTTGCGGCAAGTCTGGTATGGCATTGAGAGAATTTTCATTTCATCTTTAGGTAATTGTTCCAGAAAATAAAGCAACAGCCAAATCAAGATTTACTTTGACAAGATGACTCAAATTCGACTTGTAAATAATCTAAATATACAATATTGTGTAATTCATGTTGACTTCACTGAAAGACAATTGGAGTAGTCACCATTGTTTACTTCACTGATACATACCAGAAAAATTGTGAAAGAACTGTGTAAAAGTTTCTTAGGAAGAATAAAATGGTTTTTTTGTCAACGGACCCTTACATATTGCTATTGTAGAAACACACCTTCTGCTACCTTGCTAACCTTGGAAATTTAAGGAAGACCATTGTTCTATAGGATGTGAGCCCAGTTTCAATCTAAAAAACGACAAAACTAAAACAATTTCCTTCAGTGAAGATTAAAAAAAAAAACAGCTGCTTTACCCAAAAAAAAAAACAAACAAACAAACAAACAACTGAGTTCAGAACTGCCAAATATCTTCCTGAAACTTTAATTCCTAAAGAAAACAAAAAACATGGCCGCATTGCTGATGCTAGATCTCCTAAAACTTCCACCGTGATTAGTTCGATTTTCACGCGCTTTTTCAACTGTCTCGACTTCAAGGAAGAAAGCTTATATCATTAACACAACATCTCGTCTTTCTGGATCCTAATTGTTTTTTTCCTATACGTAAATAGCAAGCATCTCTCACTTTATCCAGTCCAATTCCATCTTATTGCTCAGCAATCGCGACTAACTATGGGCAAATCAATGCACCAAGACAGCAACTATCCGAACAGCCACACGCAGCTCTTGGAATCGACCTCGGGATAGCTCAACAGCAAAACAAACAGGCAGTCAACCGAATCCGCTTCGGCAATCGGCAGCCCCCAAATCAGGAGCTAAAAATCGGAGCCCCTGCGACTAATGCGGCACCAGAATTGACTTCTCCCGGCGCGTTCGAGAATCGTCGAGCTCAACCGGAGGCGAAAGCAATAAACTTTGCCCGAAATCAATCGAAAGAGAAGAGAGGGAGCGTTTCAGAAGAATCACCAATTGGAAGACGTTGTGGCAGGAGGGAGAGGCCGGGGCGGCCTTGTCGTCGTGCGAGCTGTCTGACGCGGACGCGAGCAGAACTCCTCCGACCAGGAGGAGAAGGAGGATCAGCGGCAGAGGACGGCGGGAGGACGCCATTGTTGCGCAAGGAGGCAGGAGAATCGAAGCAAAATCGAGAATTCAGAGAGGGCGCATATGGATTTTCGATCTCTCTGTCCTTCCAACTAGCGCAAGAATTACGAAATTAATAAAAATAATAAATACTAAAAAAAATTATGTGGAGGCGCAGTTGCTAATTGCTATAATCGAATTGACCAAAACGGCCGCGCCATGCTTGCGGATATATTTCAGCCGAATCTATTTAAGTAAAGATTAAAGAGTGTTTTATCTACAAATCCCCTAAATTTATCGTCTTTTCTAAATATAAGTACCACCCACTGAGGAAATTAAGCATAAGATATTTCAACATTTTTCCTTGGCAAAATTTGAAAAGAAAAGGTCCAAAGTGCCCTTATTTGACCCGGACTTGAGCGAGGGTCGGTCCTCGCCAGATCTGGGAGAGGGTCCCGGCCCTCTCCCTGCTGAGGCGAGGCCCTGCCGCCCTCTCTCCTCTAGTGAGCGGGGCCGCAGGTCCTCGCCGAGGCGCCAACGACCTCACTTGCCAAAGCCAATTGCCCCACCGGTGTTGGGGCGTCGGCCACAAGCAGGAGGACATGTGTTTTTCTTATTCTTTTTTTTTGTAGTTTTTAAATTTTTAATTTAATTTAACTAAAAATTTAGGTTAAAAGTGTACTTTGACAAAAATACCCTAAATTGGCCGAAAATTTTTAGCCGAACGGTGAGGTCAATAAATGCGCCTATTCTAAATATAGCTACTGAGTGTCGATAAATCTACTTGATCATGGAAAATAACTAACATATCCAATTATCCATTCTGAAAATTCACTGAAGTCGGCATTGAAACATTCCAAGAATAGGGGAAAGTCCATGATCATTGATCTAGGTATTAGCAACTTCTCACAGAATCCAAATATTTTTCTGTTCCTCTAATTATGTTCTCCGGAACAGAAAAAGATGACATGTTTGGTAACGTAAATTATTCTGATTCTGTTTCCAAGAACAGATTTGGAGCATAAACAAGAATAAAAAAAGAGTTAATTCTTTGTTCCATAATCATTTATGAGAAACAATGGTAGAATTATGAAAAAAAAAAATCCTTTTTTTTAACAAATGAGTCCTAAATCTTTTGTAATTGTACTAATTCAATCCATTTGATTGGTTGGTGCTGACAGGCGTCGTCGGCTCTTTCAAGAAAATTTTAATAATTTTTCTATCTTCTTTTTATGGTTTGGGCAGGCTCGCCTAGGGTCAGCGAAGGTCGACAGACCTTGCACGGTGGCCGGCATGCCAATAAATAATAGAAAAGAAAAAAGAAAGCAATATCGAAATAATTGAAAAATAAGAAATGTTAAAATATTATTAAAATTTTGTCATGTCAGCACTGGCCGACCAAATGGACTAAGTTGACATAATTGCAAAAGGTTTAGGATTCATTTAACCAAAAAAAAAAGTTTAGGCCTAAATTGATACACAAAAAGTTTAGAATATTTTTAAGTGATTTTCCCAAGAAACAAGACCAAATTTTAAGTGCAAATTAATTACTGAGCTTAGGTTCTAGGATCTTGCACGTGTCTTTCTGTTCCACGAAGTAAATAAACTAATTATGGACTATGCATAACTCTACGTGTCACTCCAGTCATTATGAAGTACACAATTTAGATAGTTTCTGTCTAGAGGTAGGCAAGCAGCCGAAAATCCAATAACACGTTCTCTGCTGTACCAACCTATCTTTCTTGTAGATACCACAGTTTAAGCTGTCTACGTGCAACAAGGCCAAATCGAAAGCTCCAGATCGATTGAAGCACAAATGGGCTCAGCAATCACAATCAGAAAAGCAAGCATAATCTTTTTACGTAGAGTCTCTAGCTCTAACAAATCACCTTAGGCTGGCGTCCAAATGATTATCAACCTCGAGGATATACGCAAACAGAAAGTTGACATATAATTAATGTGGTGTTGATGATCCCATTAGAACTTTCCAGGGAGGCCTGAAGCTGAGAAGCGTCCTGAAAGACTGATTCAGGAAGAAATTCATGGAATAGTGGTTGGATGAGCCGGAGATCGTGTAAAGTATGGTATATCCTCGGAAATCAACTGGAGTTGCAGGATTATTTGGTAGAGATCAACAAACTGCCATGAAAAGTAATAATTGTCCTGAGACAGCTGACAATTGCTGCACCTGAGTGTTATGGTTGGGCCCTTCACTGGTGTTACGACGAGAAATTTGCAAAGCTTGACAGAGGAGCAGCACTGTAGTCTACCAAGCCAGGACTCCCCATAACAAAGGTGCCCGTACTCCACAAGTTCGAACGGCTCATACTAGATACGGTGGTAACATTAAATCCCATGTCATTGTTGAAGGAAGCGAGATCAGGGGTTCATTTGTTGCCCTTACATTATGAATCTCGATGGTTCTCTTCCAGATAATATGGTAGAGCAACCTAAGAAAAAACTGAGAACCCAATCAACAATATCTTCCAAATTTGACCAAAACACATAGGAGAAACCAATATCTTTTAACGTTTTATTAATCTTTAAAAAAGAAAGGACATACTATCACATACTTACGCAGAAAACAACCCAGTAAAGAGTTTCCAACTTGCGATGGAAAGTGTGCCACCAAGCTCTGTTTTCCGTTTCTCAACAACTTTTTGATCCTCCTACATGAAATTAAAGCAGAATGAAACACTGATCATTATGGATCTGCGACAGCAGATACTCAAACAGAAAACTGCAAATGGAAAGCGTCGCCGCATCCATCCATCGGATTTGCAAAGTTCCATGTAAAACTAAACAACAGATATTTTCGAATTGATTATGATGTTTGTCGCAGTACACTGGGAGGCTCCAAAAATTTCATTGGATAAACCATAAGCAGGTGAGCAACATGACCTACGCAGTGTCTATGGTTCAGAACCACAAGAGAGATAGGTCTCCCGCACTGGACAAGTAGAAGAGCCAGCATGTTAGCAGGTAACATAACACCTCCAGAAGGAAAGTGAAAATTTCATGAAGCTTGCATTTCTCTTGAAAATTATTAAGAGAACCAGTTTCAAATTTGTTGTAGAGGATGCTTATAGATAATTTGATTGCAGCTGGTTGAGTAAGAAGTAGAAGAACCCATGAGAAACTACGGTAAATTAGTGCCGACAAATGCAGGGCAGGATATTGAAGTCCTCCACTGGGATCCAACAAGAATATCAAGCTCGTCCAGGCATTGCTCAAGGGCGTCAAAATAGTAAGAACATTTTTTTGGAAAAATATATGAACTTGCTAGCACTTGCCCCTGTGCTACTTGGGTGAGTTAAAACCATCAGCTAAAGGGATCAAGTAAACCGAAAAGAACAGTCTGATCAACAAAGTGTAGACGTGGTTCTACAAGAGGTAGATCTAAAACTCGGTCCCATTGACGGTCTTAATCTTCAAGATTCAGGAGGAGAGCTCATGAGCAGGTTGACCAATGAAGTGGACGAGATATGTGGATATCGCTTACTGGGTGCCTGTAACTACAACTATCAAATAGATCACACTAACTGGTTGGGTCACATCCCCTTTCCTCTCGAATGGCAAACTGAGGAAGCAGATGAAGGCAGTGGTCAATTGGTATTTAACACCACAACAACAGGTGCAACTATCGACGAAGGGGAGAAGCTATAAGTAACAATACCCAACACTGTCAGTTTTTGAGCAATTTCAATCTTAATGTGGGAATTCTTCTGCTAAATGCAAGAGTAAGCACAAGATTCTTCTGTATGATAAAAAGCAAATTGATGCGACATTCAAGATCCTGTGAATTGTTAGGTGGCTGTCATAAAATCCAACAGGTTCTGGATTTTAAGGTAACACCAACAACCTAGACACACAGATATACCTATGCCGGCATTTAGACATGTGCACACAAAGACAAACACAAGCATACTCGTGCACATTCGAGAGAGAGTCGAGAAAGACTGAAAATGTCAATGATTTTAATGAAATATTTACAGTTAGCTATCGTTTCAATACAAAACAGGATAATCGGAGTTAAGAGTATACGTATATCTATGCTATTATCAACAGAAATATGCCGCCGCAGGAAGATTAATCTTTAGTCTTCTCCTACTTGGCACTGTTGTTCTAGATGTAGCTGTCCCGAAAAGCAACGTGTTCCCCAAACCCAAGATCCTCGAACAAATTCTGCATTAAAGACGTAAAGAACGGTAATCAGAACGAGCCGCCGTTGTCAATCGCTCTATTGGAACTAAACTGAACAACCAAATCGGGAGAATAGCTCCATCGACCAAAAGCAACTAACCTGATCAAGCATATCTGTGAAAACATCCTCGTTACTGTATACTTGGAGTTCCTCGGCAATGGGATTATTGTTGTTCCAGTAACAAAATTCTTTTATATTGCTGCCGCAAGATTCATTCACTTCAACTCCAAAGGTGGTGAAGGCTATAGGCACACCCAACTCAGAAGCAGGAGTACTTGAACTAAGGCTTCGTATATCATGTGCTGAAATATGGTTGTGCAATGGAAGAGGGTGAGTAATGGCGGAAAAATCGTCTCTTGCAGCTGCAGCTTTACGAAGAATTGGGAGTGTGTTATCATTCATCGGTGAGTTGAACTCAATGGATGACGCAGGAGCATCGAACAGACATTGAGCTGGTATATTCACTTGCTGTTGACCACTATATTTCTGGAGAATTGGATTTGGTTGGTGCAGCTGCACAAATGGTTGTGACTGCAGTAGCACGTTACCACTTGGGAACTCAACAAGATTAGGCATCCTCATGGTGCAACCTGTGATGCTCATAGCTTGTGATGGATATTGAGATGATGCAGCATATTGAGATGAAGCAGCATTATTTTGGGTATCGCCGTATCCAATTAATGATGCTGATGGTGGAGTGGAACGAGTGAGATTAGCGAAGGCAGGGCCATTAATTAGAGAAGAATGTACACTTTGATGCTCTGAGGCTTCACCTATCTTGTTGGTGTTCTTACGGTACTTCTGCATAATCAACAGGTTTGATTCAATAAGCATTTCTATTGATATGTTCTTCCCAATTTGCTCTTGATCTTTCTGAATGAGATTGAATTAAGAACTCTAACCTGAAGGTGGCTAGAGACATGTTGCCTAGTGAGACGAGGAAGACTCGTCATTTTCCTCATAATTTGCAGTATCTTCCTGGGTTTAGCATCTGCATCGCCGGTCATATGGAAAATACATCAGTCAGGTCAGCAATTATCTAACTTAGAAAAGGAAATAGGTTCATGAACACATCACGTACTATCGTCTCCAAGACTATTGACGGCCATGATAAACATCTGGTTGAGCTCGGGTGTCCAAACAATGCGTGATTTCTTCAACCCGCTTTTGGTCTGGCCTTGATCAGCTTCATCTTGACTTCTCCTTTTCAAGCTTTTAGAATTCTCTTCCACATTATCTGCCTCAGTATGTGTATTGTTAAATGACGATGGGGTCAGAGTCTCTTTAGTAGAATTGTTCCTCGACGAAGGGTTGCTTCGAAGAACATGTCGCCATAGAATCTTGAGAGTGGTGATTTGAATTGGCTTCACCAGGAAATCGCATGCCCCGCTTTTCACTCCTTTTGTGACAGTGTCCTTTTCGTCATCGCTTGAAAACACTGGCAAATTTAGACAAAAACGTGGATATGTCAGTCACGTTACATATATGATCAAGGCTTGTATTAATTGGCAGATAAGAACTCACTGACTACGGGCAAGGTTTTGTCCATGCTAGCGATCTCGGCGAGAAGCTGAAGTCCATCCATCCCAGGCATGTGAACATCTGTCAAGACGATATCAAACCTGCCCCTATTCTCTCGGATCAACGCCAACGCCTCTACTCCTCGCTGGCACTTGGTCACTGCAAAAATACATCATACGTGTCACATATGCATATCCTCGACTAACTATGTTCACAAGGCGCACCCTTGGCGACTTGAACATCAACCCCAGATCAGGAAGCACGAAACTAATTTTTTTTCCGACTACTTGGAGTACAAAAGTGAGTATTCTCTCTTCTTCAATTCAGCGGCGAGGAGTAATTACACGTTTTGTCGCAGACGCAAAGCTGAAGTGAGAAAAGAGAAAACGCGAAGCAGTGCCGTGAATTTACCTTGGTACGAACAATCTCGAAGCATCTTCTCCAGAAGATGGAGACAGAGGACATTGTCGTCAACCACAAGTATCCTTAAACCGTTCGGAAATTGATCATGGGTTAACCCTTCCATCTTTTTCTTCGACTCTCTCTCTGTTCTTCTTGCGACGTCACCCTCTGGCGGATCAGCGGGGGACGGTGGGTCTCGCCGACCCATCTCCTCGGCGGGTCCCACACGCTCCCTCGTTACGTGTTTCTCCTGCGGGTGTATTTTAACGGGATTCATTCGGAGCGCTCGCTTCGATTGCTGTCGGGAGCAGAAAGCCAGGAAGATATAAGGAATGACTTGAGCGCGCGCACGCGAGAGAGAGAGAGAGAGAGAGAGGGAGAGATGTACAGTTCTACTTCTTGCTGCTTTGCTTTGATTCCTGCTGTTGGCTCTTCGTCGGCTTCCTCGAAGACGCAAAGCGCTCAGGTGATGAAAGGAAGTCAGGAAAAGGGGAGAGACGGTACTTCACACAAGCCAAGACATTTAAACCATGGCAAGCTATCAAGAAGGGCACGTGCGGCAGAGAAGGCGGTGATTCGAAACGGGAAACAACCAGGAGGAGCAATTGGCATGACCCGTGAGAGAGAATTAATAATCCCCCGGAAGATCTTGCATTGACCCAAGTGTTTCCTGTTTTTCATCAACTGTAAAAAAGGGAAAACTTGGAGTTGAAGCATAAGCTATGGGTCCATGAATATTTGTTTCCTAATTTCATTTTATTTTCTTGAAATTAAAGTGGGTTTTGTTTAAAAAAAAAAAAAGGGCTATATGGTATTTGATTTTTTTTTGTCAGAATATGGTAATATGATGAAAAGTAAAATAATATTTAATTAAGTTAATACCACAAAAAATTCTACATTTATAAAATCGTACCGCATTTTATTCTCAACTAATTTCTTTTTGATGCAAAAAAATGCTTAACTGGTATAATCGTGCTATATTTTTGGTGTCACGGAAAAATCTCGAACTAGTGCACGTCACGTATTTACCCCAAATTAGTTTTCTTGTTACAAAAAGTCTCAAATAATTTGTGTTAAATGTTGCACAGGTGTATCGCTTTGAGATTTTTAGTACGACGACTATTTTGGGATCCGTTGACCAGATTTATTTTAATGTTAGATCTACCATTGACCTTCAATGGTAGTAAATCCGGATCAGTTCCCCTGAGCTTTTAGCTCGCGTATAGCATGGTCTATTACGTTCCTAGAGTATTCCATAGGCCTCAGGCTTACCTATCTAAAGTGTCCATCCACGTCATAATAAAAGAATTATGTACTAAAGTATGATAAAAATTATATCTAGTCCGTAAAATGTATAAAAATTTGTGAACATATTGTATAGCTAGATACGTACCAAATCATACATTCACTAGTGAACCGATACATTCACTTCCAATTCCAGTGAACGTAAATTTGTCAAATAACTATGTACCAATTAGATATTCAACCAAACCAAATCAATTAATATTATATGGATTCAATATCAACTGATTTTGATAATCACGACGCGACTTTATAACCCAACCATCATAGGCCGAAGTCTAAAAAACTTAATGAACTAATATGGCTTAAAGCATTGCACCAATCCACCTAAACTGGAGGAAAAAACACAACTTAGCAGAAAACGCAACTTGAACTGATATGGACACTAGATGATCACAACCATGAAGGTTGGATCAGTAGACAAATGCTTGTAGATAATTGCTCGAGTAAATTTCAGGCCTCTCTCCCCATAGTTGGGTTCAAGTCTCCACTCAGATACAAAGAAAGGTTATTTTCAAGTCCTCTTTATCTTTGAAAACGTTCCCGTCTCTGAGAAGTATGTACTTTGAGTTCCACTGCCAAGCTGGTTTGCATGGGCCTGTGGATTTGTAAGCTCGATCCCCTGCGGATGAGATGTACCATTTTTTTTAATCATGCTGAAAAATTATTCCAAATGACAATGAAGAAAACAAGGAAAAAACTAAATTGGAGTCGGAAATCACCCAGAAAACTTGTACTTGCAATTATAATGTATAAGAGACTGGGATATGATAACATAAAAAAAGCCCAAAAGAAAGAGACTGGCCGAATATGCCACGTCATACATTAAATAGGAAATTACTATTCAAGGTCAAGTTTTCGACCTAAAATACAAAAGACAACTTGTGCTTCCGCTCTTGAACCTCAGTTTTAAAGAGACGTGTAAAGTATATAGATGAAACAACAGTCTTGACACTAAAACGGCACCAAAGTAATATATTAGTGCTGCGAAGTTTGAACTACATTAACTCAAATGTTTCTCAAAAATCTAAGTTCAGTACTGATTCTTCCTTCTTAGAATCAAATTTTGCCCAATGAGAAAGTATTTTCACACTGACTTAGGTGGTATTTCTTCCTTCTTAGCATGTCTCTGTAAGTAGACGAACAATTCTCTTTTATGCGGAAATCTAGCTTTAATTAAATCAAGCAAGTGCAAGAAGGGTAGAGCATTCCATGTTGAATTTGTTTGAAAATTTCATGTATAGAAATGATCAGATGGATCATCTCCACTTACCGCTTTCATTCTTTTTGGTTACCCCACAAATGAGCAGTCTATGAGACTTGAACAATTCATGTAATAGGCCAGAGTGGTCATATATACAAACAGACATTACGGAACCTTTTAGTCTCTTTCACAAGACCCAGTGCATTAGCATTATTAAGTGTAAATCTGGTGCAATAAGGAAGGCTGATCAGGTCCATGAAGAGGAAAAATGTTGGAGAAAGGATGTTTAGTGCCCAGCAGGCAATGCTTGGCCATCAACGAATTTTCTCAAGTTGTCCAATTTGATGGTTCTTAGGCAAATAATAACTCTTATGCTTTGAGGGAAGAAAGAAAGAGAATAGACTTTTTTTTTGGGTAAGGGAAAGAGAATAGACTTATTCCTCATAAAGGGTATAAATTTTGTTCCGCTTTCCTCCACCTCTCATTATCTTCCCCTCTCCACCTTTCCAACAAAGCATTAACTACCTTACGGGATCAGCACATCTGCCCCCAGAAATGTCTCACCACTACTTGAAATGGAAATTATGGAACAACGCAATTGATTCTGCTCAATGCTCAGAAAACTGTGAAACCGAAACGACAAGAACCAGCTTATAGGAATCCAAACCAAAGTGTATAATTGTCATGAAGTCCAAAAGGCTCCAAACTAAGACATTATCTAATTGTATGGGGTGGACTAGAAAGAATGCACCGTAAGCATTTCATTTAGCCTGGTTTTCTATTGGTTCACCAAGGTTTGTATATTAACTGCAGCATGTCCACAGCAATACAACTAACAAGTCCTACCTCTGATTTGGGCAGTACCTATCAAATTAGGAAACTATTAGCTCTTCCTACAACAACCCATCATAAGGATGTCCCTCCCAGAGAATATTTGAATTGATTGGTTCCACATTAAGACAAGAACAACACTAAACCACCACATATAGTTGCCAAGCTGATTACAAGGAGGCTACAGAGCAGATCTTTTCTTCTTTTCTTTTTATTTCAGGTTGATGATGGAAATGATTATGCTATTGAGTCTTGGCATCAAACTGGAATTGGATGTCAAGACAGTAACTTATCATTTCCTGCTTGAACAGAAAAATTCCAAGGCACTGACACAAGAAGATAAGATATAAATTACAGGCCATAAAAGACAGCACAGACCTGGACAGGAGTAAATGCCAGACTTGATGTAAGGCCAGAGGTGGCACCACTGCTTCCAAACTGTTTTTCCTTGAACCTGAAGATAATGTAGATTCTTAGGAAAAGATGACTAAAGGAAAAAAATTAGCAATCTAGATCTGCAATTTTTTAAATGTAAATCTTTGCCTAGGAGGACTAAAGAAACATACTTTTTGGCAACTTTCGCAGCAAGTTTACTCTGACCCATAGATACTCGCAGCTTTCCACTCCCTGCCTGACCAAGCATTCCATAGCCTTCCCCCAGTCCATCACCTAACAAAGAGAAAAAATATGTAGCCGTGAGAGCTCTTTTCCCAACACAAATAGGTCAAAAGGAGACAACAAAGTATACACAGACCGTCACTCAAACTTGTTTATAATCTGTAGAAAGTGGAGAAGGCAACTTTACCTAAAGAACTCTCTTCAGGTATACCAAACTGCATTCTGTTGGCCAGTTTTCTCATATCCGTTATTGCATACCTGAAAAATAAAAATAAAAATAAGCCTACACGTCGACCCACATGTGCATAGAAAAAAAAGCTACTTTTTTTAGAGAACGAGGCAGACCTCTCCTTCATCTTCCTTAGCCGACGACCACCTCTTTTTTTCTTGGGCTCAGAGTCAGGAACTGGAAGTGGTTTTGGCTGCTTTGCAGGAGGCGGCTCCTGCCATTTTTCAATTTTCTTTCGAATCTCCTCTCTAAATGCCCTCCCTGTATTTCCTGATGGATCTCCTCTAGTAGCATCTACACGTGCAGCAAGGGTTGACTTTGCAGCCAAAAGCCGGCAAGCACGCATCCTTAGAGAAGGTGGAGTAGTCTGGAATACCTCTGTTTGTTCAATGTAACCTACTCGAAACTGAGATGTTGCAGTTGAAAAACCAGCTAAAGTTTTCTTCTTTGCACCAAGAAGCTGGACATTACAAGCTGGCATCTTAGCCAAGGCTGAGAGCCCACCAGCAGTTCCCATCAGTTTTGCAGCAACCGCGCTCCCAACAATGGCTGAAAGATTTGGTGCAATGTATCCCATTCTACTTTCTACAAAATCAAGAACCTTCTTTTTCGCTGAATCGAGAGCAAGAGCTCGATCACATGCATCAATTGTTTTATTAAGGTCCTCTTCTGGAAGCGGCTTGCCACTTGTAGTGGATGCTGTAACTGAGACAACCATGATAACGGCTGAAGGTAAAAGTCCTTCCAAATCAACAAGGGTCAAATCCACCTCATTTCCAATTTTCTTAACCACCCTAGCATAATCTATTGGATGATGGACGAGCGACTCAAGCTCTGGAAATTTCACGTGGTACTTGCCGCGAATAAAATTGTGGATAATCATTATTTCATTCTCAATTTCGACTGAGAGGGAATTACAGTCCACAATGAGCTGATATTCCGGATCATCTTCTAACACCATCCCATGATATGAGATATCAGAACCTTTTTGAAGCGCATCTTCCACTTTCTGCCATTCCCACACAGAAGTCAAATTATTTGCAATCAAAGTTGGAATCTCAACATCAAGACCATGATTTAATAAATTCCTAAGTATAACACAAGCATACATATGTTCATTTCAACGTGCTTTAAACGACAAATGGAGCAGTACAGTACCAAAACTAAATTTCAGTGGAAATGAACAAGTCACCGGTGACATAAAAATGAAGCCATTCCAATCAGAGGATACTACTCACAACAAATGATGCACAAGGAGTTAGTATAACTGGAAAGTGAATCAGAAGGAGAACTGATGTTTTCAGCTCATAGATGCAAATGATGAATTTGTGTATGCAACAGCTACACACTTGCTCAATGCAACAGCTACACACTTGCTCCTAAAAAGAACAATAGAGTTCAGACCTAATCCTTGCTGCAAAGTTGTAGGTAAATGCATCACTGAAATTCTTGTTTTAAGATTAAAGCCGATTTTGCCATATCTTATTAGCTCGAATCAAAGTGCAATCATTGAGGGAGGAAAATTGGGGACAATGATGATTGCACACGGCTTGCTAGGAATTATCATCGTATAGTTATCTCCCATATAATATAAATGCAGGTATGACAGAGGCGTTTAATTCAATTAGTTAAACATGGGGTTAGCTTAAGATTTTGTTGATGAGAATGAGAAGAAATTTTATTGTGTCAGCCAATCATTGGTTTTTATGTGAAATTTGTGGTATTAGTGACTAAATGTGGCACGTAGCAGGTCTTGTCACCCTCCACTCAATTTCCTTGAGGCGGGGAAGAAATGTGTTGGCATGTAGCAGCAAGAGTTGTCACCCCGCATTCAATTTGTAGCAATACAAGACTACTTAATGGCTAATCCCACAAACAACATCAGAAAAAAGAAAAAAGAATGAATTAAAGAAAGAACGACAGAGAAAAAAGAAAAATGAAATACTTAGCACTGAGGTTTTCAAGACCAAAGAATACGCTATTCTATTATAATAGAAACCAGTGCTTGTGGACTAACCTGCATTATGTCCTTGTATCTCTGTGACTTCTGTAATTTGGAAACATTATCAAGATCCTCATAATTGAGGGTCTCTATGTCAGCTAGTTCCCCATCAACATCGTCTTCCATGTTTTCAGCGTCATTTTCCTCTTCTTCCTAAGAGTATAAACATCTCAGATCTCACAATATAAGAATGAACATGACAGGCCAAGCCTGTAAGTGGAAACTAGAAATGAAGGCTTGGCTAATGTTCTACCAAAAAAATCCTGGCCTAGATTTAATTGACATCCAATTAATACAAGATGTCAAAACAGCTAGATGAGAATCCTCAAAGAAAATTATAAAGAAAGCATGTTACCAAGTCAATGCAAGATGCATATAGTAATGAAACCAAGAAGTATAGTTTAGTCACTCACATGTAGATCAGCCTCATTGTCAGATAATTCATCCAAGTCTGCAAGGAAAGAATCAGCCAGAGCAGCCTGAAACCGCCAGATGACACGATGTCAAGCACGGTATCATCATAAGTTAAATAACTAGCATCCTTGTATAAAACCTGCTCAGTGACCGGTCAACTGATTTCTCTGGTCCAAAATAAACAGTTCTATAGGAGCTAAGTGATGACAGAAGCTTCACTTTCAAGGAAGCAATAAGCATTTGGACAGCAGTGTAACTCAAAATCCATTAGTGTTCCACGATATCCTTGGCATCACCTCTACTAATATAATTCCCTTCAACTGACAAGATTCCAAAACACTTGGAAACTTCAAAATTCAAGACAGAAACGATTCCAGGGTGCCATACACAGAACACGAATGATACTTGAAAGGACAAAAATCCCCAATTGCTGAGGTCGCAATATAACAAACAGACTGTGGGCATAGCTCAAACTAGGTTGAATTCACGAACCAATTCACCAATGAACAGCGGACCCATTCCGTATCCAACAGAGAGGGCAGTTCAACGACTCGAGGGCCAAACTAAAAGAAAAGGAGCATGTGACAGCAGAACAGTCGTCGTCAAAATAGCCACGACAGTGCAAAGAAACTCACCATGATTCCAAAACCTGGCGCTTGAAGCTTAAGCCGATTCCCACCCTTACCACAGACAACGTTCGAGCAGAGGGAGAGCGAACCGCCAGAAGCGACGGAGTCGAAATTCGAAGCCCTAAAACGAGAGAAATCCGAACCCACCACGAGCAAAGTACCTCTTCGAGCAAGCTGATTTCTCTGGCAACGAGAGCAACGATCCCGCTGAGCGATGGAAAAAGAAGGCAAACCGACCTTCGCGAAGAAGAGACGAAGCTGGATACCAAGATGATGGGCTCGCAACAAGACCAGCCCAGGTACAAGTTGATACAAGCCCACGTTGAGAAACCTTTTTCTAAAAAAAAAAAAATGCTTATGAAAATGAACCAGCGGAAAGTATTTTTATTATCAGATAAAATATTTAGGCATAATTTATAATTGATACAAAAAAAATACTACAAAAATTAAATATATGTATATATATAGCTAATTGGTGATGTTACGATTGTAATTTTGACTCTCTTCTTTTCGCTCTTAACAACATGACCACTCATGTCCATTGATTCATTATGTTTCACAGAAAAATGAATAATTTAAAAAATATTTTTTTTTCGAAAATGATCGGTTATATTACTTATAAAATTGAACTAAGTAAAGTTATTTTATCATCCATAAAATTGTCTAGACATAAACTATTGCTGGCAGTAAAAAAAGATTCATTGACTAATTATTTTAGCCGATACAAGCGATAATGTTTTGAAAAATGTTTTCCAAATCATATATTTTTCGCAAAACAAATGGTGCCTAAGCAAAAAAGAAAAAACGAAAACTTGAGTTTAGTTAATAACCAAAAATTCAGATAATCACAAATGCAAAATAACACTCGTTTGACTTAACTCATGTATTCCAAACTGTTCCAACTCGATGACAAACATTTTCTTTTATTAAATTTATGACAGATTGTTAATTATGTCAATTTCAAGTTAACCACATTGTATTATCTCATATCCAATTTCGATTTGAATTTCTCAATAAATTCATATCATACTCAACTGTGTCTTTCTGCTGTGTCAATAAGGTGATCATCGTTACGAAACGGTTTGTATTCAACTTACTTCTTGCATCGTATTGTAATTTGTTTTTTTTTTCTATTTACTATCCCAAACCAAGAAAGATAAGTAAATTTTCCTGGCTAACTTGGGTTTTAGTGTGCAAATATAAGAGTTTATGTATTGTGCATCCTAATGAATAGAAAAGCGAAAAAATAGAAAGTCTGATTTATCTATATTATTTGTACATTCAAAAATTTACATATAGTATGTTTTGGAAATAATAAATGATTTGAAATATATATTCTTAAAAATGATATTTTATAGATTGTGCAAATCGACAAAAAATTAAGTTTGAATTTTTTTGTTCACGATGAAAAATATTTTTCCGTTCATTCATTTTTTGTAAGCCCTTTTTTTAAGAAATTATTTTTCAAATGATTTAATTTTCACGAAATAAACAAGAGCTTTATGATTGGACAGTAGTTTCCTAAAAGTAGTCATTCGTATTGTTTATTAAAATCAACAAACCAAAAGGAAATTCATCGTTCACAAAGATGTTTAGACATAAATTATTATCGACAATAACAATATGTTTCATAAGATAATAATGTCAAGCGATACAAGCGTTAATTTTTAGGTAAGTATTTTTAAAATCATCAATTTTCAGCAAAACAAACGAAATTGTATTTCTTAAAATTATTAGCCAGCGAAAAATGTTTAGTTATCGACACAATTTATATCTAAATATATTCATGGATGTTGAAAATATATTTCCTTTATTTAATTGTGTAAGCAATACAAGTTATCGTTTTGAGAAAAATATTTTTCAAATCATTCATTTTTTTTGCGAAGCAAATGAAGCCTTAAAATAATCAGCTAATCGAAAATGTTATCTCACAGTAAATGGATGTCTTTCACTAAGCAGAGATATGTATATATAGAACATCAACATGCGCACATTGCTTAAACCTCCCGTTCCGCCGTTTGTTAAATTTGCACGCATGTGCGACTCTAACAAGCGATTCAATCCCATCGTCGAAGGCTAGTGAGTACAATGGGACAAGATAAACTCGTCTCTATTAAATGGATCAATCGCATGTTTGAAAAGATTTGGATAATCTATACTACTAAATAAAGTTGAGTTTTTTTAGCCATCATCTATGAAATTACCCAAGTAAAAGTAATAAATTAATAACTTAAGTTGTCACAGTTTCCTAATGCAGACATCCACTCATATTTCGTGAAAAATAAATGACTTGAAATATATTTTACTAAAAATAATTATTTATATCGTTTGAAATGTTTAGACAATGAAATTTTTTTTTATCGATGATTTGCATTTAAATATTTTCATGAGTGATGATTTTTTTTTTTCCGTTTGTTCAATTGTATAAGCAAAATAAACAATATTTTTCAATCGTATTGTCAATGACGCGATACTACTTCTATTTTAGGATAATGCAAACGTAACGGAGCTACACGACAAAAGTAAAGTTACTAAAGGATCCCCCAATAATTGCTTAATGATCGACATGAAAAAAAAAAAAAACCCACAACTCTACATCTCCACGTGTCACTCTGTTCGTCACCTCACGAACGATCCAGGAAAGCCACCCCACGCTTGTCCTCTCGCCACGTGTCCTGGCATATCCAGCTAAAAAGAAGTGTGCGCTTGAGATCTGACCCACCCCCTAAAAACCAATTGGGTTCCTACACGTGTCCCTACTGTAAATCAACTCAACACCCTCCCTTAGGAGGCCTCACTCCCCCTATATATAACCAGCTCCTAAAGCTCAACCGAAGTCGAGACAAACACAAAGCTACCACACGTAGAAAGACAAAAACAACCTTTCCTTTTCCAATTCTTTAATTATTTTCCACAAAATCTCTTCCGCCCAATGACCAAAAAGCCGATCACTGAGTCGACACGCCGGACTCTCACGTTCCCGGCGGTTCCCCACTGCGACTACACATCTCCGCCCGCCATCCTCTCCTCCCTCACCGGCCTCGCGAGATCGATCCTGGCCTACAAATCCAAGCGCTTCGCGTGCAACAAGCGGAGCGCCGCCGAGTCGATCCGGAACGTTTCCAACCTGCTCATCTTCCTCGAAGAAGTCCCTCCGCACGCGCCCGGCTCCATCGCCCTCAGCCTCTCGGAGCTCCACTTGGCGCTCCAGAAGCTCCGGTACCTCCTGGAAGACTGCACGCGCGACGGCGCGCGCCTGTGGATGCTGATGAAGTCGGAGCTCGTGGCGGGCCAGTTTTGCGCCTCGGCTCGCGCGATGGCGACGGCGCTGGATGTGCTACCCATGGAAGACGTCGACGTGCCGGTCGAAGCGAGGGAGATCGCCGGTTTGTTCGTGAGGCAAGCGCGTAAGGTGAGATTCGAAGTTGATGTACATGATCGGACAGCGGTTAGTGATTTGAATTCGATTTTGAGTAGGTTCGAGTGTGGGATTGCTCCGGAGAGGAGGGGTTTAGAGCGTGTTCTTGATTATGTTGGTGTGAGGAGCTGGAGCGATTGCCATAAGGAGATTAGGTTTTTGGATGCTGAATTAGGGTTCGAGTTTCTAAGTGTTGAGAAGAGGGAGGTGGAGATTCTGAGTAGTTTGATGGGGTTGATGTGCTACTGTAGATGCATGCTTTTCGAGGTTGTCGACATCGAATCCAATCGACAATCCAATGAAGAGCATGCTATTAAAGTGCTTGATCACATCAATCCGGATGATTTTCGGTGCCCAATTTCTCTTGAGTTGATGGTTGATCCAGTGACCACTGTTACAGGACATACGTATGATCGAGCCTCCATAGTGAAGTGGTTCAGGGCTGGAAATTTCACCTGTCCTAAGACAGGTGAGATACTTGCAAGCACGAAACTAGTTCAAAATGCAGCAATTAGGAGGTTGATCGAGCAATACTGTTCCGAGAATGGCATTCCTTTCGCTGAATCAGCTCGCAAGAATCGCGATATCACGAGGACTGTTCTTGCCGGGAGTGTGGCAGCAGAAGGTGCCATGAAAATGCTCGTGAGCTATCTAGCTTTCAGGCTGGAGGTTGGGACTGGTGTGGAGAGGAATAAAGTTGCCTATGAGATCCGGCTTCTTGCCAAGAGGTGCATTTTTAATAGATCGTGCTTGGTTGAAGCTGGAACTATTCCTCACTTGTTAAAGCTGCTGATGTCAAGGGATTCATCAATCCAAGAAAATTCTATTGCAGCTCTTTTGAATCTCTCGAAGCATCCAAAGAGCAAAGCAATTATCGTCGAGAATGGTGGTTTGGTGTTGGTTGTGAAGGTTCTCAAAAATGGGCATAAGGTTGAAGCTAGGCAGCACGCAGCTGCAACACTGTTTTACCTTGCCTCAATAGAGGAGTATAGGAAATTGATTGGGGAAATTCCAGAAACCATTGCATTTTTAGTGGAGATGGTCAAGAATGGAACCAGTAGGGGCAAGAAGAACGCATTAGTTGCAGTTTTTGGGCTTCTAATGCACCATGGCAATCACAGGAGGGTTCTTGCATCCGGAGCAGTCCCGGTGCTTGTTCAACAGTTGAAATCTTCTGATAGAGAAGATTTCGTTAATGATTGTCTGGCTGTTCTGTCAAGCATAGCAGAGAACCCCGAGGGAACATCCGCAATTTTACATGCTGGTGCTTTGTATATAATCATGGGGATTCTGAATTCTTCTACCTCAAGGGTGGGGAGGGAGCATTGTGTGACTTTGTTGCTGGCTATGTGCATCAATGGTGGTGCAGAGGTTATCTCCAATTTGGTGAAGAGTAGCTCTCTCATGCAATCTCTCTATTCCTTACTCAGCGAGGGCACTTCTCGCGCAAGCAAGAAGGCCAGCGCTCTCATCAGGCTTCTGCAGGATTTTTCTGAAAGAGGATCTTGTGGTTCACTGCCTTCCAATTTTCCAACAGGACAGTTTGTCCATGCTTGGTAACCCGATTTTTTGAGGGAATTATTTTACTTCGTTGCAGTCATCAGTCTTGTACATAGAAGAACGTGTGCAGATGCTTTCTTGCTTTCATCCTTTGTGATGCATTGACAAAATTAGCTCAATTTTTGAAGAGCTAGTTGAGTCATATTGGCTTCTGCTTTTTTTACTCATGAAGCCTCTGTATAAATAAACCTTGGATTCTGATTCTTTTTCAATGTCACTTAAAATAAAATATTATGTACCTCTGTAAACATATAGTTGATTATGCTCCATTGAATAAAAAAACTTTTTTCTTTTCCTATCATTCTTTGTGTGCCAAGTTCCTCTCTCTATCGTTACGTGATATTGTTGTTTTCCCTTCAGTCGACATATCTAGTGCCTGTTCTAGTCTTGATACAACTTGCTCCATGGATGGCCTTTGCTGCTTAAGTCCTGCACATGACAATGCCAGCTTGAGTACGAGATCAAAAGCTTCGGCCGAGTACTCTCCATTGAGTTTCTGATCAGCAAACTCTGCTATGTCCCCGCCTTTCGTAAGGAGTTTGGCCTGTGAGGTAGAAATGTGAGGTAGAAAGCACATTCATAGGGCAACTAATCATAGGGAAAATGACTTTGCCGAATTTGATAAAAGCACTAATCCATACCCTTCTCTCTAGAGGCATTGGTCTATTCATATTTAGATTGATAACCCTCTGTCCAGAGAGAAGCTGCAGAAGTACTATCCCGAAGCTGTAGACATCACCTGAAGCATTGACATGGCGGTTTCTTCTGTACTCAGGATCAACATAACCAAATGTTCCCCTGACTTCTGAGCTCACAAACGACTGGCCCACGTCCATCACCTTGGATAATCCGAAATCTGAGAGCTTGCCTTCGAAGTTGGCACTAATAAGAATGTTTGTAGGCTGGGAATTGAGCAAGTAATGACTAAAGCTTAGAGATGAACAGAGCAAAACTACAGAGATTGGTCAAGAGAGAAGCATTCACTGTGTGGACTCGGAAACGCACTTTAATATCACGGTGAACAATACAGCCTTCTGGATAGGTGTGGAGAAACCAGAGCCCCCTTGCACTGTCAATGGCGATTTTGAGTCTTTGGATCCACGAGAGAACTTTATCTTTTCCTGCGATTCACGATCTTAGTAAGTGGTCAATGATGGTTAATGTGATCACTCGGGGAACAGATAGACAGGATAGGGTATCGATTCGTACCAAACAGCCACTCTGAGAGGTTACCGTTGTGGCATAGCTCGTAAACAAGGAAACATTCATCTTCATTCTCACAATAGCCCAGCAAGGGTACCAAATTCGGGTGCCGGACATCCGAAAGGCTCGAGACTTCTCTAACGTATGTATCTGTATGGCCTTCGCTGATGATGTGCTTTATGGCCACATGTTGATCATTGGAAAGTATGCCCCTGTACACCTTGCCTGCCATGAAATAGATAATACTTACCATGTAAGTGCAAAAATTTCTTCATTTATGTTTTTGGTTCATTTACAGCTTTCTAGTTTTGGCTTTTGTTCCTGTTTTTTTTTCCCTTGTTATTGGAGATGCCCCCAAGCAGCAGTTAGGGCATGCAGAAGATGATACCAGGCCTTTGTGCCTTCTTATCAATGCTCCCCTTTCCGCAAATTAAGTGAAACTATCATCTTGCTAGATAGGTCGATGTCAAAAGATTTTGAAGCGCTTATTGCCAAAAGACCAGGCCTTTCTGCCGTCTTCTCGCCGGCGATGATGGAATGCAATGTGTTCTACCTATTCAATCCAGCTAGCATGTAATGAATCTGATTGAGAAAAAGAGAGCAAGATCTTTGATTCTTACCTGCTATGCCTTGCCCAATGAACTCTGTTGGGCTGAGATTGTTTGTTGCCAAATAAACTTCCTTAATCGATATCTTGAGACTGCTGGAATCCTCGGAAGGCAGTTTTGGCGAATCTGTCATGATATATAATATGCAAAAACAAGATTTAAAAGTAAAAAAAAAAAAAAAAAAGAGTAAATAAGGAAATGGTTTAAGCATGATATTTCAAGTGACTTCAACAGTACCTTCTTTTTCTCTTGGGACATTAACTGTAACTAGAGGTGGCAAAATGGGTCTAGAACCCACATTTGGCCCATATTTGATGGTGGTGGGTCAAAAATGGGTTAGCTTAAGTACTTAAATGGGTCATAAATGGGTTGCTTAAAAACTTTATGGGTCATAAATGGGTTTTAAATGGGCCATAAATGGGTTAGCTAAGAAAACTATCTTAAGGCAATCATAAATAAGTTTTGTGAATATTTTTTTAAAAATCTAATTTTTTTAATATTTTAATAATTTATTTTTTATATAATTTTTTTTCTTTTCTTTTTTCTTTTTTCTCCTGCCTTGGCCGTCGCTCTACTTTGGCCGCCAATGGTCACTGCTGCCCACCTCCGGTCACCATCACCAACCACCACCCTCCACCGCCGCCGGCCGTCGACCGTTGCCGCCGACGCCGGCCGTCGACCGCTGCCGCCGACGCCGGCCGTCGACCGCTGCCGCCGACGCCGGCCGTCGACCGCTGCCGCCGACGCCGGCCGTCGACCGCTGCCGCCGACGCCGACCGTCGACCGCCGCCACAGTGCGTGTACGAGTCAATTAGTATTGAAGTCTTTTAACTTAACTCGATAAGATAAACCAGAATCGAGTACGAGTCAGCGTTGAAACCTGCCGGAGCACCTCCCTTCCCGAGCTCCGATTACGCCCCCTACGCCTTCAGAAGCGGCAGCCCGTGCGGGGAGAGCTACAGCTTTGGCGACGGAGGTGGCGAGCAGCAGTTTGAGGGGACGACGATGGCATGAAGCAGGCAACGGTCAACAGTGGCGAGCAGATGTCGCAGGTGGCCGATTATAATAAAAAATTATTTTATAAAGAAAAAATTTAAATTTTTTCAGAAAAATTCAATTGCATGTTTTAGCAATATAATTTTTCTTAATAAATTATAAGAAATAAATATTTCATAATTTAGCTAAATATATAAGTATTTAAGTAATACGGGTCGGGTCGGGTATGGGTCGGGTATGGGTTGGGTCGGGTATGGGTCACTAAATTTGCATTGGATGAATATGGGTCAAAACGGGTTAAATGGGTCAATATGGGTCGGACCATATTCGACCCGACCCATACCCAACCCGACCCACCCATTTGACGCCTCTAACTGTAACCCTTTTCTTGAACAAGATCAATAATGCAATAGCTATTATTATGACGATTCCTACCAGACAGGCGATTAGAATCCATAGGCCTGTGGATCATCCAAAACAGGAAATTACAACAGATAATTGCGGCACAGAGAAACATTAAGCCTTGGAAATCATCAGTCGAGAGAAATCCTCCCAATGTGCTTGCCTGTTGGAGATATGATGCTCCTCTTCTTGTTGTTATTGGACTTTCCATCTGACGTGACAAAAGCCAAAAAAAAAAAAAAAAAGCTTCGATCACGTGAAAACCTTATCACGGTAGGTAATTGATAGCCATTGTGCATAGAAATAAAATGCAGAACTGATCAACTCATCTGCAAAGCAACAGAACTTTTACCTGCGGGAAGACTCTGCTCCCCAAGGCATTTGTAAACTTTCTGTGCCCAATTTTTATCACCAGACCTTTTGCCCGTTAACGTAATCAAAACCGCAAACCGACATAGATCGGCCTCAAGCTTCGCTGTCTCTGTTCCATTAACGGATGATTTACCAATCTCCCCCCACCTAGCCAAACAAGGGCTGCAACCTTGAGTAAATGAGCCATCTTGATCTCGACCCAGATCGCAATCCTCCCTCAAGTTCCTTAAGCTATCTCCTAGCCGAGTCACTACATCCGCGACCGAATAGTCGGAGCAGCCGCCGGCCCCTCTTGTCAGCTTCTCGATTCCACATCCGAGGACATTCATCTTGGTAGCGTTCATCGAGGCCAAGCAGTTCTTCTGCTCCGCGGCACCGAGGAATATTTGTCCGGTCAGGTTCGCCCGCTGGCCTAGAGCATAGAGATACTCATCAAAGGGTACTCCGGCGCACTCATGGTTGATGAAGCCGCCCCAACTTGCATTTTGGAAAGTTTGGTTGATATTATAAAGGGTGAATTTACCATCCAAAGAACAGTTGGCTCCCGCAGTTTCAGAGGACGCGAGATCCATCGTGGCAAAGATGACGGATATTATTAGAATGAAGGAGAGCCGTTCTTTGTTCTCCAGTTTGTGAAATCTGCAGGAGTTAGCCATGGACATGAAAGGGTTGGTCTATTGAAAGAATTTGAAACACTAAGAGAAGTATGAGCTATACAAGGTGCTTCATGATGGTAGGATTAAGGCAAAGGTATATACTCTGAGAAAACCTTTTTTTTTTTTTTTAAGAGGGGAAACATGATGAATAGAATCCAGGAGGGCTATAGCTTTTAGCTGGAGAATGTAAGAAGTGTATCTTGAAATTATCATTTCCCTCATCTGTATTCACCATAAACAAGGGCTTAAAACAAGGGCTGTTGCCATGAGGACAACTTTCTAACTTTTTCTATCCAGAATTTCTTACTCTTGTGTGAAAGTGACAGCTCCTTGGAAGGACATGAACTGAAGATGCCAATGAGGCAAATGGCTGGTTTTAATGGTAATCAAACATGGAGGAGGAGGAGGAGAATGCTTGCTGAGTCTCCAAATCGTGCCGCTCTCCTCGGCTTTCGTTATTTATATAAACTATGATATTGTTGATTCCAATAGTGCTGAGAAGACCGTCCGGGCTGCGAAATATTGTTTAGAATGGAATGAGATGGTTCCAAATTTGAAGGCATTAATCACAGATGTCACGATTCCCTTCCCTGTTGGAGGTAAATTTATGCCGTCTAGGATCACAAGCGGTAAAGATAAAGGGAATGTTAGTATTGCTGCCCAGATTATTCTCCTTCCAACTTTCTGTTATTTGTTTCCCCTGTTAATTTGACACCATCTAAGGATGTTGCTGTTTAAGATAACTAGGTGGGTTCCCGGGATCATGTTAGTCGTGTGCTACTGAACAATGCATTGTAGCCAAAGGGGTAAAAGGGTCACATCATCTTCCCCGAGATCATATTTTCTCCCATGAGATCACAAGTTTGAGCTACGTCGGGAGTAAATCTCCGGTTCGCTTGTGTCTTGGGCATTTGCTACTTCATGTTGAGTGATTTAAACGCTGTTAGTAACATTCCGTAACAGGTGTGGGACTGCTGATAGTTGGTGCATCGATGGTTGATGCGTAGCTATATCTCATACCGAACATTCCATAACCGGTGTGGGAGACCACTATTGAAAAAGTCACAATTGGCCATCTTCAAGCTAAAAGTCATTCTAGAAAGAAATCCGTTTTGTTCGCGCAAGATCCCCTCTCTTTTGAAAGTAGTGAAATCTGAAACAGATCTGAACAATAAATGAGGTCGGCAATGAACATGACTCTCGCCATAACGACGTGCTTAATCCGTTCTGACAAATCACGCCAACAAATTGGTTGGAGCAGTGCTTTTAGAAAGAGTTGCGGTGAGTTCGTCGAACCAGGTCCATAGGGTTCCTCATGATCAATCTCGAGCCTCTCTGCAAGTGAGGACGAGGAGAGGATCTGTTACGACATCTCATTCCATCTTCCTCCTCCGCCTTTCGATACGCAGAAAACGCTGTCGTCCACATCCCTAACCCGACAAGTAAGGATATGTTGCCGGCGACGTTTGAAAGTCCAAACTCGTCTCGCTTTTCATCATTTGCAGCCGGGATCAAGGTGTTTCATACTTCATTTCTGCAGTACGATAGTTGGACATGCAAATCTTCTACGATAGCGAAGAGCACGTCATTTATGAACATGGTATGCGTGTAAGAGGAGAGTTGCTTGCTTGTAGTAAATTGGTATTTGAAAGATTTAACTAAATCAATTTGTTTTTACGTAGTTATATCATTGAACAATGGAAATAAACTATCGTTTAAAGCACACAATCTAAAAAAAAAAAAAACACACACACACACACACACACAATCTAAAGAAATTCGGCCTAATACTTAGAGGTGTCAAACGACTCAAACCAGTAGCTAGATCAGGTCTGATTAAATATGATCTGACCCATGTTGACCCATTTTCACGCAGTACAAATTTAATGATCCAAACTCGACCCGACTCATACCAACCCTTATTACTTGAATACTTCTGTATTTAACCAAATCAAGAAATATTTATTTATTATAATTTATCAACAAAAGTAATATTAATAAAGCACTTCCATGTAATTGAAATTCTTTTAATTTTTCTAAAAAAATCAACTTTTTTTTATAAAAACTATTTTTATTATTACCTGCCGTCGCAGCCGTCCGCTGCCAACCACTGCGACCACCGTTGCTGGCCGCCGGCTGGTTTGGTCGCAATGGATAAAACATTCCTTGATTTATTATTGCTTTTGGTCAAGAGTCGCAAAACGACAAGTCATTGGATAAATTACGTTGATCGACCAATCACTTTTGATGGTGCAGCAATTCCTGATTCTTCCTCGACCCATCCCTGGACCCACCGAATATCTACTCGTCTCTCTCGCCCACACTGCCGAAGAAAAGGAAAACGGAATGGCGTCTTCCGACACAGAACCACTCCACCCGAAGCTCCTCCGAGACTGCCCAGCCACAGCCACGCCGGCCCCAACCCACGCCGCCACAGGAACATCCTGGTCGACCCGCTGACCCGGGACATAGTGGTCGTGGGCCCCTCTTCGCCACCCCTCTCTAGCTGGGAGCCGTTACTCTCAAACAGGCACTACACTTCGGGCAAAAAATATGGGGGGCGGCAGCAGGCAAAGGTGGGCGGTGGCGGCTGGCGGAGGTGTCGGCCAGCGGCTAGTGGCGGGTGGTGGGCAGCTCATTGACGAGTGATGTTTGGGAAACTAGGCCATGGGCAAAAAATGGGATCGAATATGGGTTGAGTTAAAATTTATATTTGAATAGGTTTTATAAGCATAAACCCATAATTGACGGCACAAGGACACTCCAAGTGTCAATATTTGTGTACGGCGCTCACTTTGGTGTCAATATATTTTTTTTGGATCACTTAAGTGCTAAATCGAAGAAAAAACGATCAATTTAGTGCCAACAACGAGAAATTCCGGTGACCTCATCGAAGTTGGCACTTAAATAATCATTTTTTTTAAAAAAAAATTAGCACTTAAGTGATTCAAAAAACGATCACTTTAGTGCCAATTTCGGCGACCTCACCGGAGTTGGCACTGAAATAACCGTTTTAAAAAAAATTAGCACTTAAATGATCCGAAAAAAAATGGCACTAAAGTGAGTGCCGTACATAAATATTAGCACTTCTAATGTACTTTTACCCATAATTGACCCAACCCAAGTGAATAAAAGTGGGTCAAAAAACCTATATTGACACATCTACCAATACAAAAAAGAAACCTCCAACTTTAGCATCTGTCCTAATAAAAAATTCATCTCAAAAAAACCTCAACTTTTCCTTTTGTCCTAACTTTACCGGCTTAATACCAAAAAAAAAAAAACTCAACTTTAGTTGTCCCAATTATATTCAAAACTTTTTTTTCTTCAACCCTCAACTTTTATTTTTGTCCCAATATTTTCACCGTTAGCCTTTTATCCATAATTTTACGTAGCATTTTCATATTGTTAATGAATTACACCTTCACAAAGCTAATATATAAGGTAACGTCCCCAGGACCACCCCGCTGGTCTTCATAGGCTTTACTTTTACCATGGAAGCGTATCGAGTGTAGTCCTCCATTTACCATTTGCATGACAAAATTTTGGAGGACTTCGCCTACTCCGTCAAGCTGTCACCTACTGCTACTCAACCGCCACATCTTACTACTAGCTCCTCCATACCTACGGCTCCGCTATTCATAGCGACTTAGAGGCACCGACACGCCATAGGAGGGTGCGTGTCGGTGTCGGACACGTGTTGGACTCCGACACGCGACACGTAGTCAACGCGATCGACACGCGACCGACCATCTTAAAAAGCTTTTCAAAAAAAAAAAAAAACTTTCCACTTCATGCTTAGCCCAAAAAATTGAGAGAAGTAAATCTTCATATATATCTCATCCTTGATATTTTAAAGAGCTTTCTTACTTATTATCCTTACTAAATAATCAATATGGGACTCCTTCCTTCAACTTGTAAGTCTTCAAATCTTTCTCTTGACTTCTTAAAGTGACTTCATGCTTGTTTTTCTCCCTCACCATCGATATGAGACTAGATCAAATTGCGTGATAATTCCCATAAACCAAACAAATCGCGGAGTTGTGTCTCAAGTCTAATTCTTTTTACCCCGCGAGCCGCGCAAGTGGGTTGAAACCAAATTTAAGTCCAGGTACAAATCCCACGATCTGGACAATGCTATGCCTTCTGTTGATTTCAATTGCATTATTCTCACTGTCATCTTCCCATTACACTTGCAGTTTCGCAATTTTCAGAAAGAGAGCAAGAATGACGCAAAAGGGAAAGAATAAAATAGTCTTCGTAAATCTTCAAATATCATGTTTTAGTTCTCATTTTTTTCAAGTCATTTTGCTCTTTTCTCTCTCCCTCACCACCGATGTGGAATCAATTCTAGGCTTTTTATAATTATTATTTTTATTTGTGAATTTGAATTAAATTAATTTGATTGAAATAATCATAAAAATGATAATTTATCATGTATATATAAAAATATATATTTAATATACAACGTGTCGGAATTTTTTATTTTTTAGAAATGACGTGTCTTGTCGTGTCGTGTGTCGGTGCTGCTTAGGCGACTTTCCACCCTCAAACCCCAGCGGTCTATCATAGTTTCTCATAGAAACCATGGGCATGCCATTGATATTTTTGGTGCCAAGACAAACTACAGGGGAAAAGTTATGGACAATCCAATCTCAATCTAGACAATGACCTTAATTTTGGTGTAGACTACGTCAGACTCTACACCGATGGCCTCGCGCTGGGATAACTCCATATGAGTGGGCAGTCCAAAACAGAGGAGCTCGTGGTGGACCCATCTAATTTCCTAAAAAATGAAAGGATGAACAAGCAGCCTAGTAAATAAAATTACTAGGCCTAAAGCAGGAATGTCGGCCTTATACACAATAGGGCTATCATGTGATCTATTATAAGGATGCAATATATCCCACATATCAATATGCAGAACTCAAAGATTCCATCACATAACTTTTCACCCATATGGACCATGAACTCGTCTGCTCACTTTCCTAATCTCGAAAACAAGCTAACTTTGGTTCTCGTAATCGTTTCCGAGGACGCTTACTCGTGGGTACAACGTTACATAAACGACAAGGTCTTGCATAATCATCTCCATGAGAACGACGGCCCATAAATTTAACCACAATAACAAACCCTTGGGTCTTTAAGGGAACTAAATGGCCATTTCTAGCTCCGACCACTCCTAGCTCCTCGAATCATGCCTGCTCCGACTTGTAATTACATCGTTCCTCGGTGTTAGACATACTTGTATAGCCTTGTAGTCTTATAGTTTTCTCTTACATTCCTTCTTTCTCTTTAGTCCCACATAGGAAGAGCACTAAGCTCTTTACCTCTTCTAAGCCTATATAAGGGCTTCTCATGTACATTGTTTCACACACCATTATTAGAGAACAATACCATTCTCTCTTAATCATTCTTTCTTATCATGGTATCAGAGCCAAGATCATTGTCTTGAAAAGTATGCTCTGCGATTGCCACAAATTGGATCTTCCGCATCAGAAATTAAGATAATGAGCTCATTATTTTTAAAAGTATGCTCTGCGGTTGCCATAAATTGGATCTTCCGCATCAGAAATTAAGATAATGAGTTTTGGGCTATTGAGCCGTCACCCAGCTTTGCTAGCGTCTCTAATTTGTGTCTCTCGATCCTTTTGATCAGCTTTCCCACCTCAGCCCACTTTTCTAGCTTCGCTAGTGATTTTTCTGTTGTCATGGGCGATTCTAGTGACCGCATAGATATCAAGCTTGATGGTTCAAACTATTCACTTTGGAAACCATCGGCAATGGCGGCTCTTGTTTACCGCGATTTATTTGAGCATGTTGAAGGTTTCCGTCTATGTCCTGATGCTCTTAAGGAAAGTGCCTCATCTGAGGCGGTTGTAAAGCGTACCGCTGAAATTCGAGCATGGACAGTTGCTGATCGGAAGGCATGGGCTATTCTTTTTGGCTCTATTGATCCTGCTCTTCGCCCACAATTTTCTCATATTGTTGGAGCGAAATGTTTGTGGGATCAGCTCGCCGAGATGTTTACTCAGACCGGGGACATTCGGGTTTATCAGTTGGAGCAAGAAATTTACTGTGCTACGCAAGGGTCTCGCTCTATTCGAGACTTTTACAATTATATGCATTCCCTTTGGAGTCAATTAGATATTCTTGCTCCTGTTCTTTGCTCGACATGCTTGAACTGTACTAGGTGTCCATTTACTCGGCTTCAAACTCAAGATAGACACCGTCTACATACTTTCCTTATGAAGCTTGGCTCTCCTTATGAAGGTGTTCGCAGCCAGCTTCTCCGTCGCTCTCCTAGACCGTCCCTCCTTGACGCTATCAAAGAATTGCAGTCTGAGGAAACTCGTCTGGGTCTACTTTCCTCCTCTGCAGTTGCTGATTCCGCTGCTGTTTTAGCTGCTCCACCACGTGCTCCGCCTGCTGTTTTGGCTGCTTCACCACGACCTCCCTCTGCACGTGGCTCTCGCCGCCTTGTATGTACTTATTGTCACTGTCTTGGACATGAGGAGCCACACTGTTGGCAAAAGAAGAAGGAAGCTTCACGCCCTTCAGCAACACCGCGTTCTATTCAGTATTCTGTGACATCTCCACACTCTCGACCTATTACTCTGGTTTCTTCTTCTACGGATAATCGGATTGCTGCCCTTGAAACACAGCTTGCTCGATTGAACCCTTCTTTGCTTGGGTCTTTTCCCGATTCCAGCACTCCTACAACTTCTTCATCTACAGGAAACACTGCTGCAGCCACTCCATCTTCAGGTGACACTTCTATTACCTGGATACTTGACTCAGGAGCTGCTAGACATATGTCTAGTTCCGCTGCTTGTCTCACTCAGCTCTCTGAGCTCAAGCATCTAGCACATTTCTTTACTGCTGATGGCTCTCCTCTCCTAGCTACCCGACGGGGTACTCTCACCATCTCTCAAGATTTCAATGTCCCTAACGTGTTACATGTTCCATCTCTAGCTCTCAATTTATTATCCGTTGGACAACTTACTGATGCTGGATGTACTGTAAGCTTTACAAATAGCTCTTGCTTTGTGCAGGATCGTTTGAGTGGTCGGATGATTGGGAGAGGTAGTAGACGGGACGGACTCTATATTATGCAGCATCTCCACCTTCCAACTTCTTCTCTTCCTTCTCCTGTGTTGGCTACCATTGATCTTGCCCGATGGCATCAACGTCTCGGACATATTCCTTCTTCTCGTCTCACCGTCCTTCATCAACGAGGTGCTTTAGGTCTTGTTTCTTCTGGTAATCTTCCTCCATGTTCTGTATGTCCCTTGGCCAAACAATATGCTAAGCCTTTTCCTATTAGTAACTCTAGATCTAGTGCAATTTTCGATCTTATTCATTCTGATGTATAGGGTCCTGCCCCACTTTGTTCAAAGAGTGGTTTTAAATATTATGTCTCTTTTATTGATGATTACTCTCGTTACACATGGGTCTATCTTATGCGTCAACGCAGTGATTTCTTTTCCATCTATCAGTCTTTTACTACCATGATTTCCACCCAATTTAATACAAAAATCAAAGTTTTTCGTTCAGACTCGGGAGGAGAATATCTTTCTACTGTTTTTCGTTCCCTCTTGGCCAGCGATGGTACACTTCCTCAACTATCTTGTCCTGGGATTCCAGCTCAGAATGGGGTTGCTGAACGCAAGCACCGTCATATTTTAGATACCACTCGCGCTCTCTTACTTGGGACATCTGTTCCTACTGAGTTCTGGGCTGAGGCACTTCTCACAGCTGTTCATCTAATTAACCGCCTACCCTCGTCTGTTCTTCATCAAGACACCCCTTTCCAGCGTCTCTATTCTCGATCTCCCAGCTATAATCATCTTCGAGTTTTTGGGTGTACTTGTTTTGTCATTCTTCCACCCACCAAACGTACGAAGCTCACCGCTCGCTCCATCTCGTGTGCATTCTTGGGTTACAGCACCGAGCACAAGGGTTATCGCTGTTATGACCCAAATGCGCGACGTATACGTATTTCTCGCAATGTTACCTTTCATGAACACGTTCCCTTCTTCCCTACAAATGTAACACCTCCTGTCTCGACCCATGTTCCATTTATGGATTTCCCTGTTGATCCTTTTCCTGATCCTCCTTATTCTGCTTTCACCTCGGAACCAGATATATCACCACCGTCCCCATCTTCTCCTACCCGTTCTGCTGTACCTCCTACTCTACCTGCCCTCGACGATTCTGCAGTTCTAGAGCCACGCCGTAATCCTCCTCGGGATCGACGTCCGCCTACTCGGTATGTTGCTTCTACTTCTTATTCTACTCAGTTTAGCTCTTTTTTGGCTGCTGTTCATGCTGTACAAGAACCCACTAGTTATCGTGAGGCAGTTCAGCATACTGAGTGGCGTCAAGCTATGTCTGAGGAGCTCAGGGCATTGGAAAGTACTGGTACTTGGGAGCTTGTGTCTCTCCCTCCAGGCCGCTCCTTGGTATCATGCCGATGGATATATAAGATTAAAACCCGTTCTGATGGCAGTATTGAACGTTACAAAGCACGTCTGGTTGCCAGAGGTTTCTCGCAGGAGTATGGCATTGATTATGAGGAGACGTTTGCTCCCGTAGCAAAGATGACATCTGTCCGAGCTTTACTAGCTATTGCTTCAATTCGTAATTGGCCCCTCTTTCAGCTTGATGTCAAGAATGCTTTTCTTCATGGGGATCTTCAAGAGGATATCTTCATGCAACCTCCACCTGGTCTTGGTCATATTTCTGGACAGGTTTGCCGCTTGCGACGGGCTATTTATGGTCTTAAACAGGCTCCTCGTGCTTGGTTTGAGAAGTTCAGTGATGCTATTCGATCTGCTGGTTTTACTCAAAGCGAGGCTGATCATGCTATGTTTGTTCATACCTCTTCTGCTGGTTGCACTATTCTTCTTCTTTACGTTGATGATATGGTTATCACTGGAGATGATCGCGACCATATTGAACATACCAAGCGGCACCTTCAGCAACATTTTGCCATGAAGGATCTTGGACCACTGCGCTACTTTCTTGGGCTTGAAATTGCTCGCAGTTCACGTGGTATCCTTATTTCTCAACAAAAATATACTGCTGATATTATCTCTAGGGCTGCTCTCTCGGATGCACGCACTGCTGCTACTCCTATTGAGCTGAATCAGAAGCTCTGCTCGGATGACGGGGAGCCTCTTTCTGATGTGACCCGCTATCGAACTTTGGTTGGCAGCTTTGTATATCTTCCTATCTCCCGACCCGACATTGGTTATGCTGTTCATGTTGTCAGTCAGTTTGTTGCTGCTCCTCGCACAGTTCATTATGCTGCTGTTCTGAGGATCTTGCGATATCTCCGAGGCACTTTATCGCGTTCCTTATTTCTGCCATCTTCTTCTGCTCTCAAGTTGCGTGCCTATTCTGATGCTGATTGGGCTTCCAATGTGTCTGATCGCAAATCTATCACTGGCTATTGCATTTTTCTTGGCGATTCTCTTATTTCCTGGCGTGCCAAGAAACAACAAATTGTCTCACGCTCCTCTACAGAGTCCGAATATCGTGCTATGGCTGACACTACCGTTGAGATTGTTTGGCTTCGCCGCTTACTTGCTGACATGGGTGTTTCACTTCCGGATCCCACTCCTCTACACTGTGACAACAAGAGTGCCATCCATATTGGTGCAAATCCAGTCTTTCATGAGCGTACAAAACATATTGAGATCGATTGTCATCTGACTCGTCATCATCTTCAAGCTCGCACTATTTCTCTTCCTTTTGTTGGAACTGAGAATCAACTTGCAGATTGTTTTACGAAGGCTCTTACATCACAACGCTTTAAATTTCTTCTTTCCAAACTCTTGTTGTTTGATCCACCTTGAGTTTGAGGGGGGGTGTTAGACATACTTGTATAGCCTTGTAGTCTTATAGCTTTCTCTTACATTCCTTCTTTCTCTTTAGTCCCACATAGGAAGAGCACTAAGCTCTTTACCTCTTCTAAGCCTATATAAGGGCTTCTCATGTACATTGTTTCACACACCATTATTAGAGAACAATACCATTCTCTCTTAATCATTCTTTCTTATCACTCGGATGACATGCTCAATTACATTCTTGCGATTGCATGAATCTTTTCAAAACTGTATCATGCAAGACGATGTCAGTGTGATCTAATGCAATAACACACGTATTCACGCAAATGCACACGTTCAACATCAATGTAACACTTCATTGAAGTAATAAGCAGACATTACCGCCTCAGAACTAGTAATCCCATTTACCTGCACCTAACATGGAGACTCAAAACTACGATGTGCAATGTGTGAAGTGCGGTGTGGGCGGCATGAAGCGGTGGCGTCGGCTTCAGTGGCGTGGCAATGGTGTGGGCGTCGGCGGTGAGGCGGCAACATGGGGTGAGGGGGAGAGAGAGAGCCGGCGGTAGAGAGAAGGGAAGGAAGATGGTGAGGTTTCTCGTGCTCCCAAATTGGAAGACTAATCTTTTTTTTTTAGGCAAAAGAACACTAGGAGTGCCAATATTTATGTACGGTACCAATATTTTTTTTTCCCGATAACTAAAGTGATCTTTTTTTCTCTGATTTAGCACTAAATTGATTGTTTTTTGGACCACTTAAGTGTCAATTTTTTTAAAACGATTATTTAAATGCTAACTCCGGCGAGGTTACCGGAATTTCTCGTCATTGGCACTAAAGTAATCATTTTTTCTCTGATTTAGCACTTAAGTGTCCAAAAAAAATATTGAAATATTGACACTTAGGGTGTCTTTATGTCATTTTTTTTATAGACTAATAATTTGTAATTTTTGTCATTAATACACGTGTTTCTTAATCTAATTAGACCACCTAGCAAGCCTATAAATCAAATGTGTCATCCTATCTTAGGGTAGCTATTTATCATTTTTCTATTGGTCCACCTTATCGTTAATTAGGTTTTAAACTAGGTTCTTGGCAATTTTTCATTGATCCAAGTATCAAGAAGATTAATTATCTTAATGTGAATATTAGTAGCTAATTCAATAGATAAACCATGGTAATTATCGTTAAGCTAATCATAACCTTTGATTTTTAAGTTCGGTGATCAATTAGTTGTGAACAATGAAATTGGGATCGATCGACCTCTTGCAAGGGGCGATGACGTGGTTTGGGCGGTTTAGCCTCGCGTCGGTAGACAGGTGTGGTGTGCCACGGTCCGACCTCGTGCTAAAATTCATCCCAAACGGACCCGAGCGATGAGATATGCCTTTTCAAAGTTTTCCCATTTCTTTATTCGTTTCCACTCCTTTGTTGTGGTTTTACATCTTTCCATGCGGTTTTTAGCTATTTTGCTGCGATTTTTCATTTATCTATTAATGCGGTTTTAATCTTTTGCTGCGGTTTTAAATAATTACATAAATATAAATTATTTTTTAATTAATGATTGATGATTATATTATAAAAAATAAGCTTCAAAAGATAAATAATTATAATAACTATAAATAATTTTTTATTCTTCTAAAAAATACGAAATAAAAAAAATTAAATGGCGGACCAATTGCCAAATGGGAGGCCTGGCGGTCCCGCTCGGCAATTGGGCAGCCGAGCGGGGCCCAATCGAGGACATTGGGTGCCGCTCGGCGGCCCATATGCCGAGCGGCACCTAATTTGGTGTATATATTTATTTAATACTATTTTGGTCAATTTTTTTTTAATTTTAATTTGAAAAATTGCCCGTCGAGGGCAGTATAGCATAGTGGGATGCCTACCTTTATTTCGCTAAAAAGCCAAATGAAAGAAGTGTGATATATCCACTTGCGAAGAAATGAGTCCTCTTATTCAACTCTTTGATAAGGAGAATTTCAAATAAAGGTTTGAAGTGCCCTCATTTTCTCAAATACGGGTTTGCAGTAGACTTTACTTGAAATAAGTGCGTAAGTGCCCTCATTGTTTCAAAGAACAGCCTAGTCAAGAGCATTTTCGTCATTTACCTTTTTTTCTTTTTTCTTTTCATTTTTCCCATTCTTTTTTTTTTGTTGCTGTCGACTGGCGAGGGCTCGCCGGCCGCGGGCAAGGTGACTCTCGCTTAGATATGGTGAGGGCCAATGTGACGAATTCGTAAGGGACTGTTAGGTCTAGCTACTGTATATCTTTCTACCGACTGGCTAATCCATAAGGGTTCACCGTGAAGTAACTTTCCACGGGATATATGCAGTTACCTCTGGCATTCTGAAAATGGTTTCAACAATAGGGTGAGTATAAACCCAATAAGTATGACTCCTACGTCAAACACTAAACCTGTTATAGAATCGCAGAATTGCAATCAAAGTCACGACAACTGAATCCAAGGTATTCAAAGGGTATATTCTCATAATCAAACTAGAATATAATGATAAAACAATTAGAATCTAAGGATAGAATCTCACCAAAGTCATAATCACCACAATTCAAGGTTCGTGGAATCAGAATCTAGGATACCCAATGATAAGATTTCAGAACCTCAGAATATCCAAATCGAAGCTATCACAGCCAAAACTGATTGGCAAACAATGATCACAATAGCAAAACCATAGACTATTTCGAGAAGAAGGATTTAGAAACAACGACCGATGGACGGATGAACAAACGAGTGCGACGCTAACATAGCACCAGTGGACGGTCAAGATGTCGGCATGGCCACGAATGACGAAAATGCACAGCCAAAAAGAAAGAGGGACGACGGCGGAATGATGGTTTGACAGAATAACGACATCGGACAATCGTACGACGAAATGAACTAACGTCAGAGGTTTATAGGGGAAGTAGAGTGAACTCAGTCAGCTTGGGCGAGTCAGCGCCCGAAGCACCTTGCGATGGCACGTGTCACGTGCTTGTGGCACATGTCTACTACGTGTCGCCTCACGGGGACACGTGGCACCGCCTTTGCCACGTGTCACGTGGCGTCGACACAGGCCACCCATGTGTCCATGTGCGGTCATGTGCTGCTCCTTGCCTCCGATTGTTTCAATTTCGCACATGTTTGGTCCGATGAGACCTAAATCAAACACATAGTGTCCCTAAAATTATTATCGGGCCAATAACAATTCCTTAAAAATATAATCGAGTTTGGATAATAATCCCTCAAAACTTATCCAATAATCCAAGCTCATTAAATAACTAATCAACTCTTAAATTGGTGAGAGTCTTCGGGTCATCATATTCATAGCTGACCTCGCCGGATAGGGCAAGGCGACCGCCCTTGGATAGCTACAGTCGAGCGCGATGGCCAGTCAACGATGAAAATGAAGGAGAAAAAAGAAAAAAAAAAGGGGAAAATAGTTCGAAAAATGTAATTACCGCCGGTGGGTGGCGTGTGACCCTATGGGACCTCCTGGTGGCGTCCCTCCAGCTCCTCTGCGACCAGCCACGATTTGTCCTTAGTGAGGGTAAAAGGGGAATGTGAGAAAGCTAGTGAGGACAAACTGGAAAGGAGAAAACTCATTATATCTCTTAAGATAACTTTTCGAAAATACTGAAAGCCCTCTAGCTTTCAATGCTAGCATTTCCCCAAAGTGCATCTAAAAGTTTTATCACACTCGGACAATTTCTCAATGCGCTTCAGAAGCCTAACAGAGATGTGTCAAATGGGTGGAATATGGTCCGACCCATATTGACCCGTTTAACCTATATTCAATGATTCATACCCGACCCAACACGCAACTGACTCATACCCGACCTGACCTGTTTTGTTCCATATTACCAAATCACACCAATATTCTAAGAAAATCTATATAACTTATTTAACCTATTTTAAGCTCTTCATATGTCATCAGATAAAAACTTCATATCAAATAAAAAAAATTAAATAAAAAAATTATTTAAATATTTTCACACAATAAAAAAATTAATGAATTTTTTTTTCTATTTTTCTATTTTTTGATATTTTTATTTTTTTATTTCAATATAATTTATTATTAAAATGTTTTCCCATTTTTTTAAAAAAATATTATTTATTATTTTTTTCATTTTCCTCCGGCGACCGATGGAGGGACGACGGTGTAAGCAAGCAAGCATTGACCATCGTTTGCATATGCTTTCTACGTTGGTATATTGCATGTGGGTCGAAAATGAGTATAATATGGGTCAAAAATGGGTTTAAGAGTGCGTTCGGTCTTTGATCCATCTAATTCATCTTTTAACTTTTTGGACTCATTTTTATTCGGCTCTTTGAAAACATAAAATCCAAAAGCCCAATAAAAAGGCTGGACCAAGCTTACCCTAGATGCATTTATTTAGATTTTCCCCATCCTTTTTAATTTTCTATAATTGTCTATGTTGATTTTGCATTTCAGTCTTCCTTATTCGTCCTCTTGCTTCTGCGTTTCTTCAAACAGCTTTCCTCAGTTGCAGAAAAACGAGAGACTATTAAAGTGCAAAACAACAAGGAAGCACCCCGTAACCGCACCTCCTTCCGAGAGGGCATGACGCTGTCGCGTTGAAGGCCCAGCCACCCGCCCATCCCCGTTGGATGGAAGAATCCGAGAGACCCAACAGAAGGGAACGCATCGACTGGGACAAGCTCCTCGACGACGACGACGACCCTCCGCCGGTCCTGATCGTGACGCGATCCTCCTCCGGGACGGCTCCGGCGATGGAGTCAGACGACGGGATCGCGGGGTTGAGCGACCAGAAGCTTGCGGAGTCTGTCGCCAGCAAAGTCCGCACTCTCAGAGGCCTCCAGCGGAGTTTGCCCGACGGAGGGGATAAGCTCCGGTCGACGCTCAAGCGTCTGGAGGAGGAGCAAGAACGGAGGAAACTCCGTCGTATCGAGAAGGTTTTCTTTACAATTATCTTTGGTTTTTTGTGGTCAATTGGATCGTCAGGCAACATATTGGACAGCTATGAAGTGGGTTTAACATTTTTTTTTTTACAATCGCTGGTTTGTGGTGTAGTTAGTTAATCCTTTTGCAGATGGTCTAGTAGATTAAGGTTTTAGGTTTTTTGTCGTTAATTATTTCCGAATGAAATCGTATTTGCAATGCTGAGCGCTTATAGTGAACGGTTTTATAGTCTTATGCTTGCAATGTTGCAATGCTGTTGTTCAATACACCCGGCGAGATGAATTCGAGAAAAGTCCTAATATTTTCCTTGTCTTTCTTTAATAAATTTATGTGCAAAGTAAGTCCCTTTTTCATGTTATGAAAAGTAGGAAGGATCTGCGATGTGGTCGAGTTCCAACGTCAGGGACGATCTTAATTTTCCCTACCCTACGGCATTCTCCTTTCCTTATGACGACTTAAATATTTAACTTTCTAATTGAAAGATGGGACAACTTTTAGCGTTTGCCGGTGGAATAAAGCCGATGTTTGTAGATTGGCAACACCTGCATTTGACATTCTCCTCGCGGTAGACGTGTATGCTTTAGGGGAGTAGTTGTTGGAGGATGCAGCCTGAAAGTTGAAATTAACTGTTCAGATTTTCTGCTTATTGTCTGAGCTATTGTTCCTTCATCCTGATTTTTTGTTTTGTTTTACTCTTGTTATGATGTGAGAAACGTTAAGATAGATATGAAAAGATTATTCGAGCTTGAGTTTTGATTATGGGTATTTGCTTCGCTTAATAGCCTGTTTAGCGCGATATCAAGCATAACATCTGCAGTCAATATAAGTTGTGTTGTGAGCGAGTTACCAGGTCAAGTTTCAAATGATTGTCTTCGTGATCTGCTAGATGAGATGTAATTCAGTCACTCTGAGTCAGTTGGTTTCGGACATGATCATTCTTCTGGAAATAAGATAGAGTTAATCATTTTCCTTGTGCCGATGAACTGTTTTTTATTTGCTGCTATGATTAAACAGGGTAATCGTGAAGTCATTGAAACTTGATATTGGTCATCATTAATAAATTCAGACTTTAACCTTGGATGGAAATATGAAGCACATTATGCTATGTTAATATTAATGTCCATATAGATGTAGAAATCTTAGCACATGTCAATATCAGCGATCGGATCTCTTTTACTTTGTCAGGCTGCTGAGGAAATTGAGGAGACCACAAAGTCCGCTGGCGCAATTGCTCACGGTGAGGACTTGGCTGTTTTGATGATGTCATTATTATATCAACTGTATATGATTCTTCTGAATAGTTATTTTTATCTAGAGGGTGGAATATTTATTGGCACTGATGCTTATATTGCATCACTGAAGTGGCTTTCTGCCAAATTTTGTGCCTTTTTAAACTTTAGAGCGTCTTATGCTTTCACCCGAGCTTTAGTGCTGTGGATTCATGCTGGAGGACAATGTGATATACTTTGGGACCTCTAATGCTGTTGCGCCGTTGCCTAGAAGATTATATACTTGCCCAAGCTTATTTCGATATGTGGCTACGGCTTGTTGATGATTCTCTCCTCATCCTCAAATTTGTTAATATTAGTCAATCATTTTTTCCTATCTTTTCTTAGCCTTCTTGCCTTATGTGGTCTATACTTGGTATATTACTTATATTATAAAATCTTATGCATGGATTACGCTAAATCAGGTATCTATCTAGTTCATACTTTCCCAAACCTTTCATTTCCCAACCCTCAGTGAAGATTTACACGATAAAAGAAAAGGTAAAGGGCCATGTTTATGGGACTTGTACACGGCCTTACTACTTCTATTTAATTTCTTTTGGTTGTCATCGTTGGCACCGAGGTCTTATCACTGTGCAGTTTGGCAATTGAAAATGCGATCTAGCGGCAAAAGGAACGCTAAAAGTACAGCATTGAAGGCGATGGGAGCCATATGAGTTTGAGTAAAGTGGGAACTCGTGATTCAAGCTTTTAATGAGCAACTTCATAGCATTCTGGAACAATTTCTAGTCAAAACAAGGATATTGAAAGTCAAATACTATCTTATCTGCTTCATTTTCCAAAATTCAATTTACTTGTGCTTGTCTTTTTGCAAGTCACCTTGCATCTTTACCTGTTTCAACCAAATTTCTGCTCAGTTAATTAGCTTTTTCCATCATCTCAGCTAGTTCTGCTTCCTAAAGATTATCAGAAATTATAAACAATAATTCGCACTTCTGAAGGTGAGAGCTTTTTTTTTTTTATAACCTGAAGGTGAGAGCTTTGGTAGCCAAACAAATAAATAATTTGGATACGAGAAACTAAGTGAAGTTGGACATCACATTATCGGAGAGAACAATTCTGAGATGAAAAGGAAACTGAGAGCAAATAAGGGGTTGATGAAGATTAAATTTAGAGGAGGAGAGAATAACTAATGGTTTTTCCACAAATACCTAGGCAGCTCACCACTTGCTTCTCTGATTTCTGGTAGCGTTTGTCCCCTTTCTGTTAGTTTTCCCCCTCTTTTTTGTTGTGGTTGCCTTCACTAGCACCAGTGGACATATGTAGCATTATTCTGTCTTATCCTGCCCGATGATTTTTCCAAATAACACGAGGGGTTCTCTCAGTTTATATTTGATATCACGGTGATATCTTAGTGTTAATAGAAGACAGCATTTTCGCCCGAAGAAGTGCGCTTTCCGGACCTGCTTTTGATTTTTCGACTACAGGTTGCAATTCTCCTATACTTCCGTTGTTCAAGTAACACAATAGCAAGTGAACTTTTATGGGATTCAGAGGTTTGGAGCATGAGGTGGAGGTTGAGAGATAAAAGCGATCTAACATCTTAAGTGGGAATGCATTTTGACCATATTGGTGTTCTTTTCTACTTTAACTTCCATAGTTGGAGCCTTGGACAAGTAAAATGGATTTTAGTTCAAATTTAGTGGACTGCATAATTTGTTTACAGTGAGTTACTGTAATTGGTGCTAACTATGCTCATGATACATCTTTGAATCATCAGTCTTGTCTTTTACAACATGTGCAAGGAACTGAAATGCTTTTTTAGGTGCATCTGATGGCTTAAGAGAAGCGGCAACACAATCGACAGCCTCACTGCAGTCCTCGTTTACGGAGCTTTTTTCTGAAAAATTGGAGGACAAAGTATGGTTGGTTTGCCACTATTATGTTTTTCCTTAATGTACTGCTGGAGCTGTATACTGAGTTTTCTTCAGACTCCTTGTAGAGCTTCCAACTTGCATAAGAATGAAACACCTAGCATGACTTGCTCAGATCCACTAATAAAGAAATGCATTGGAAAGATCTCGCCAAGAAAAAGGAAGAGAGCTTATCCATCTTCCAGAGAACAGCCATTTCAGGGACCGAGAAATATTTCGGTGGAACGAGCTGATCATTTACCTAAAGGTGATCGGAAGACTAGATCATCATCGATTTATGCCTTACGTGGGATGTTTTCTGGTCGATTTTCTAGAAGGTGAGTTATTTTTCTTATGCGTGGTGGTTTTTCTTCCTCTTACCTTACATGGAAGAGTCAATTGTGAAGATATGCACCATTATGAGATGGTGGCGGTATATGTGTCTACTCATAAAATTCCAAAGTGAGCTGAGATTGATGAAGAGATGTTTTGACTATTCACTGGGAATTTAATTCCTTGCTTCGTGGTGGCTCTGATGCTATGATTGAATAACAATAATAATAATAGGTCTCAGATTGATAAGTCACAATTTGATTTGGAATGCCTGGTAGGACCTGCACCATTATCTGCACCTGGATGATGTCTCGGCATTGCTTTTGACGCTATTAGCAGCACCACTAGTGAGCTATCATTCGATTGACTTTTCCAGATGATGCCTTTCTTTGGGATTCTACTTTGATATTTGGTGACAATCACTTGTTAGTCTTAGAGATGAAACGTAGATGGTGAAATCTTTAGGCTTACCCAGGAAAGTTAATTGCCGCGTCATATTCAGAGACTGCCAGAATGTATGAGTCCTTTTATTGGGCTTTGCCTAACTCTGACCAGTATTAGTTGTTTGGAGCTGCATTTATCATTTCAATATTGAGTTGACCAAACATAACTATCATAAGTATTTATGGTAGGGAAAATGATTTCCATGGTCAACTTTTGAGAGATTTGAAGACTAAAAAGGTACGCTTCATTCTTTTTATTTGTCACCTTTGCAGATCGATTAATCTGATAGCTGGTTATGATTGTCATTTGTCTAAGCCAATTTGTGTATGTCTGTTATCCCCGGCATTATCTGGTATAAATTTGTCACTCATAAAAGAAGTACAATTAGCATGTGAACTGAAACTTTATGTTTTCTTTTCTCCTTACTGCATTCATACACAACCAAACAGCTTCAATTTGGACCTTAACCAGTTGATGTGGTGTAGACTTTGTGTTGATCAAGTATCTATACTATTTTTAGGAGAATATCAGTGACAGTAAAGTACATCTCCTTAGTTTGCATGTGGTTTGTAGCAACTTTTAAGTTGAAAATCTCAAGATGTCCCTCTTCTGCTCGCAATCTTGAAACTACAAGAGTGCTAAAATTTTCAATGCACAAAAAAATCATTCGATTGTTTCATGCTTAACTTCTAGTGGGGTTTTCCATTTTTTTCTTTGTGCTGCTTGAGGTTTCATAAAATTTTTTGGTCTGTTTCACTGGAGAAGGATATGCCTGGTGACATTGGCATTTTGAAAGCAAAATTTTAGTATAAGTTCGTTATGGCATAACTGGTTATTAATTACGACCGGTGAAGATTTCTAGTTAATATTTCTTCATTTTTAAGTAGAAAAGGATCTGACCTAAAAACAAAGTAGAAAAGGAAGCTTTTATTGTTTCTGAAGTTGCTTTTGTAAAGTAAATGTCTTATACGACAGTTTTTATCCCAAAAAAAAAAAAAAATTATGTCACCTGTGCATTGTTCACCATTTAACAATTCTTGGGAGTTGTCGCTCTTCTGGTCTGTTCGAGGCTTTTTTTATCTGCTTTAATTCATTTATTCAGGGTATTCTTTTTAAACAGGAGCCAACAGTTTTTCTTGTCGACGAGGAAGAATGCCAACTAGTGGAGAGAACTGAAGGAGTCGAGAGAGTGAATGAATGGTAATTGAACTGTTCCAGTATTTTCCCCTCTATGTTTCTACTATTAAGACAGGCGATTGTGGGAAATATTGTTAACTTGACTTTTTGTGATTTTTCAGTATGAAAGAAGCTAAAATCTGCTACCCAAGGTATCTCATTCTTCTTCTTGTTGATAAAGTTTGGCATTAATCACATAGAGATAACTTTTGTTGTTATCCCTTGCCAGGAGGGATGATCCACAATCCGTTGAAATTTGTTATGCAGACATAGAATGCCTTGCTCCTGGGCATTATTTGACGTCACTTATCATGAACTTTTACATTCTGTAAGTATCTCTAGCAAATGTAGATTTGATCTAATTCAAAAAAGTGAAAACACACACACACACACACACGCGCGCGCGCTAAGCAAAGAAAAGAGAGCGACAAAATTCCTTGACTTTTGTTGCCGTCGTTTTCGAGAACTTGAACTTTGGAAGGAAATATTTGCTGTTATTGGCGTAGCATAGGACTAGAATTGGCTGTTCCCCCAGCACATGCAATATCCTTACTTCCCCCCCCCCTTCTCACCCCCCCCCCCCCCCCCCCCCCCCTCAGATCTGTTGGATTGGTTGTATATGTCACTAAATATATAATATCCAGATATTCTCCATACTTCCTTTATGAGTTCTCTATACCTATTCTATTTTTAATTTCTATAGCCTCTTATTGCTATTCTCCCATGTAGGTTTTCTGTCTAGATATTTTGATGATTTCTGTTACCTTATTTTGGTACTAATTTCCTGATGGTTCACTGGCTAGATACCTACAACAGGAAGCTTCAAAGTCAGATAAAGGGATACATGATTATCATTTCTTTAATACTTATTTCTATAAGAAGCTCCAAGAGGCATTATCATCCGAGGTGACCTTTTCCTCAGTTTCTACTCTTGATGAATTTATTTCGAAAATTATATGTCCCTCTGTTATTTCTACCATGCTTTGTAGTTGATTGAATTGTACTAACTCTATGCTTTGACTGTACTATCTTTGCTTATGGCAATATGGAGTATTTTCGTACAACATATATTCGCTATTTGTTGGGAGTGCTCCTTTTTTTTTTTTTTAAACCAATGTTTATTCCAATTTTTGATCCTTAGGTGAGTATTAGTTCTTGTATAGGTAGCCTGTTAGATTCTTTCTCGTTTTCCACATGTTATTGTTTCGAGTTAATGCTCTATTTGTTCATAATATGATGACATCTGCTCTTTCATATCAGCATCCAGATGCACTATAGTTAAATATATTACCCTATGGATGATTTTCATGTGATAAACAGGGAAAGGAGAAAGATGCCCTTTTTGCCAAGTTCAGAAGGTGGTGGAAGGGTGTGAACATATTCCAGAAGGCTTATGTCTTTATACCAATACATGAGGAGTAGGTTCAATAATCTTGTCTCTTCCATAAGGTTTCTACAATTTGCTGCTTAATATTTTTGTAAAGGCTCCTTTTTATTGGTTAACAGGTTCTTAAGGAAGATATGTACAATCTGGTACTGATTGTCAAAACTGAGTCCGAGATAGATTAGAACACTTAATACATAGGTCGAGATGCCGTACAGGTGGTTGGATGTTTGGTTGCAAGAACTGTCATTTCAGCCTTTAATATTTGCAATACCAACAAGTTTGATTAGTAGCTTGAGGGCTTAGTTAAATAAGAAACAATCACTAGTAGTAATGCTATACCATGTATTGACCTTGAGGTTGAGTTATCTAAGAAAGAAGCATTAGTTGTGATGAGCCATGAAACCTGTTGGAATATATAAATATTAAACCACGCCTTCTTCTAACAGCTTAAGCTTTTAGAGCAGTTGGTTGTGGTCCCATAAAATCTTTCAAAACCTATTGCATGGCTAGGATGCCCCCAATAGTTTTGTGTGCCAGCCAAAATAACGATTATTTAAATGTCATGAAAGTTAAACTCAACTGTGAACTCAATAATATTCATTTGCCCACGTGTTTTTATGACCTCTCTTAAGACTTTTGGATCTAGATTAGTGGCAATTAGAATTTGTTAATTTGGTTCTTTCCATCCGTTTGACTTTTGTGTTATTTACTGCATAAATTTCACTCTTATAGACATAAAAACCACCTAAGACCTGTCCCTTTCATGGGGAGCAGCATGTCACAGCTTTCCTGTCCAGCAGTGTAAAGATAGTATAGATAGATGGACTTGTCTGAAAGGTACAAGAGAGAAGGAAGACTAATCCGAAACTGAAAACTCTGGTTATTATTGTGGCTGGACATTGCACCCATTTTAAAAATAGGTATTGGCAATCTCGCATAATCGAGCTAGGTCCTGAAAAATGAGCTTGAGTGATCCAGGCCAGTGTAGCCACTTCACAACAAGGCCGAATAGGATATGAGGTTCTCCAATTTCAGCTATAACTCCAAAGTGAAGAAAAATACAAATGGGGAAACTACATGATTAGCATCCAGAAAATACATGCTCCAACGAGAAGTGTTAGAATATCCACCCCAAAAGTTTAAGTTGATAGGTTGAGGGAGATTACATGAATATAATGCCGTGGGAAACCTCATAGACAAGTGATGTGAGATGCTTTAACACCTTCTCTCCTGTGAACATCGGACTGAGAATGTCGTGTAGAATTGACGAACAGGGAGCCTCACATGCCAAAATAAACCAGAGGCAGAACTTAGCTCTGCTATCATGTTAGACTGTTCGACCCAAAAGTGTAAGATGACAGGTGGGGGGAAAGCACGTTATATAAGGCCCATTGAAGCCCTGTAGACAAGAGATGTCAGATAATTTAGCAGAGAGAATTTGCTGGTCCACTCTCATTTTATGTATTCTCTAATGGTGTGTTGCCAATGTAGTAGGACAATCTTGGGCCGAAGTATAAAGTAGCATTCAACCATAGAATCTTTATTCAGTTCGAGTTACCTAATTTTAACTTGCTAATGTGCATGTGGATTTATGCATTACCTCGTATTTTTCTTGCTTTAGCTTGAATGAGGGCTTAAATGGTGCCCTTTGTATTTTCTTTGGTGTGTCTAACTTAAATTATCTAGGTGATTGGCATTTTGGCGTTTGAGAAAGTTGCTGAAGTAGCTTGACCCTATTATTGCTCTTTCATATTCTACTTTGTGAAATTTGTAATTTATGTGACTCCTTTGATCCTGTCAGCCTTCATTGGAGCTTGGCAATTATCTGCATTCCTGACAAGGATTGTCACTCTGGCCCTATTATACTTCATCTTGATTCACTCCGGCTTCATCGTAGTAGATCAATTTTCGGTTACATCAGAAGGTGAGCTTGAAAGACTCCTGTGGTTGATGCGGCATTGAAAAATGTTTAGATTTTCCAGACAAAGTGGTGTCTCATGATTGTGCAAAATATTTGTAGTTGTAGTATCAAGATATTAGGCAACAAATATTTAGCCCAAGTGCAGCGAGAGAATCAATTTGTGATCCTTGGTCCAAGTTACAGGAACAATGTAGTAGAGAGATCAATTTTCATGGAGTTTTGTGAGATGAACGTTGTTGATACACTTGCCGTAGGTTGACCGAGAAGTTTAGGAATTCTCGGTAGTGGTGATAACGCAAACAATAATGCCTCCAAGTTATAGGAACAATGTAGTAGAGAGATCAATTTTCATGGAGTTTTGTGAGATGAACGTTGTTGATACACTTGCCGTAGGTTGACCGAGAAGTTTTGGAATTCTCGGTAGTGGTGATAACTCAAACAATATGCTATGGACTTTGTTGTTACACTCACTGAAGGTAATGCCTCTGAATTTTGTGTGGCCATTTCTCAACCAACAGATCCATTTTTTTTTTCTAAGATAGTTTTAACTCATAGCAGAAGTCTTGGCATTTGTGCGAGATATGCACTGGTTCTTCCACACCTTTTTTTTTCTTGCCGGCCAGATGATTCTTCCATATTGCATTTCACAATCTTTGCATGAATGTGTGAAGTTGACTGATAGTGGTGCACAATTGACACTTCTACAGATTCTCAAAGCGAAATGTCGATGTTTAGCCCTTAATACATCTGGGAGTATCTTGTGATTTGCATGATATAATGTTTTGAGTTTGGTTTGTCTCTCACTTTATTATTCTTAGCTCCTGTGTACATGTAAGTGGAACTTAGTTTTAGTTTTGGAGCATGTTCGTACTTTCCATTGTTTATATGGATGTTTGCATATAGTTTATCGACTTACCTAGGCCCTAGTATGCTTCTGCAGCTTTTTAGTTGAAGAATGGAATTATCTGAGGCGGGAAGCTACTCCTTCAGATATTCTAATCGAAGAAGAGATTTGGGAGGTGCTCCCAAATAAAATTGGTGACAAGATAATTCCCGTAAATATCTTTTCAGATTACCTTTCAATAATCTTTTCATGCTCGTGCTGTTCTGCTATTTACCGGGCAATGATTAGAAAGATAGGGTCCGTTCTTCAATGTAAAATCTGTCGGAATCATTCTGTTCAAAAAAGGTGTAAAGCTTCGATAATCACTACAAATTGGAAATTGTTATGATATAAGGGCAATAAGACAATCTCTTGAAATTGGAAAGCATCAATATGTTTGAGATAGTTCATTGCAGCCAATGGGAAGTTGCAATGCAGGGTTCTGTCCCTTGGTGGATGATACTTGTCCTACGTAAATATGAAAGCCCTGTTCCTGCCATTGTCTTAAATTGCTTATATACACTTAAGGGTTTTCTTTTGAAAAAAAAAAAAAAAAGGACAAAAGAGTTGGTTTGGTTGATTTCTACAACTTAGACACTACCCACTTTTTCTAAGTTGTTTATCGATTGACTTGTCCTTTTGTGATTTTTCTGTCTCACCTTAGGTACCTCAACAGAAAAATGACTATGATTGTGGTCTCTTCGTACTTCACTTCATGGAACGCTTTACTGAAGAAGCTCCTGATAGGCTGAAAAAGAAGGATTTAGCTATGGTACAAGATTTTCTTTCTGCTTTCTCTGAGGAATTCATGAACTTCTGGAGGTTCTCATTACACCTGCGGCAAACATTTTCAACTCATTGTTTTTGTATATACATTTCTTTCTCAGTTTGGTAAGCAGTGGTTCAAACCTGAAGAAGCTTCTGCCTTGAGAGTGAAAATCAAGAATTTGCTCGTGAAAGAATTTCAGGAGTCAACAAATGGTGAACATGCTTCAAGTTCTTCATACTCAGACGAAGAACCCCTGTCAGAGTGCGTGGACATCAAAGATCCTTGATCAAGTCTGGTTCAAGCTCGACTGCAGGGCTTCCATTTGAATGGGGCAACTGACAGAGCCGATCCAAATGCTTCGGTCCTAGTTTCCTTCGTCTACTTATCGAACTAACATCTTCTGCTGTACAGGATATCTGGAATCAGTTTTGTATAGCCCGCAATTGTCCAAAATACCAAATTTCAGAGAATAGGTGGCACCAGTCTGTCCGGGATCCGGTTATCGGGTGTTCCTTGGTTGATCGATTTTTTATACCATATTCGAGCTATATTGTACAGGAGGATAACACGATGATCTGAATTTTCGCATATAGACGGTGCTAAAGAGATTCAGTCCCTTATCATTTAGATGCAAGGAATAACCCTAACCAAATTTTATTGGGCAGGGAAGCTTTGGGCCGTTGAAAGGCATGCTCGACTTGTATAGAAAAGCTGGGAAAGTTTATTGCGGAATATGGATTGTCGAATAGAACTCAAAATTGGATGTTTACCGTTAAAAATAGGGTAAAAGCATCAAAAACCCTAAAGCTATGTTCGATACATTTATGTCCTTTTTTTTAGACAAAAAAAATTATATTTGTATCCGTGTGATACATTTATATCCAATTTGTATTCGTGTGAAATGGGGTTTTTGGTGTGACCAGAATAAGATAAATGTGTCAAAGTGAGCTTAGTTTCAAGTTTTTGACACCTTTTTGCCTTAAATAATTTGAGGGTTCCTCTTCCCTTGCTGTCTTAATAGAAGTCAAATGCCAGAAGTGTTGTTGCTCGGCCGCTGAATTAATGGCTCTGGCACCAACCGGTTTAAATACTGGGAATTACGTCCTGAGGATTTGGTCTGATGTAATTTCTGTATTCCGTTGATGAGAATCAAGTGTCATGGTTCAGAGGTTTTGAGGCACAATGGATCTAATAAAATGATCGAGTGAGCCTCCAAGCTTTTAAGGGCCTAGGGTTCGTTGAGTACTCTAAAATATTCTTGAGGGCAATATATTAAATGTACATCATTCTAGAGTGTTGTTATAACTAACGTGGGTAGATGGTAAATGGGGAGATGGAATCTCCATGATAGCTTAAGAGGAAATCTACGATTGTAATTGGTAAAGGTGAGCATGGTTTCGATGGATAGATTCCAGACCTAAAATCTAAAACCTACCTTGTTATAATCGATTCTCAAATTTTGAAACATGAAACCTATCCTTTTTGTCCTGAAACTTGTTTTGGAACATACTCTATTTTTCGTTCGGGTTCTAGGGTCTATCTTAGAACCTTTTTTTCTTTTATTTCTTTTTCTAATTTCATTTTTTCTAGCAAAATAAAGATTGAATAATAAAACTCACTATCCACTAAAAACAACAATTCCTAATATAAGCAATAAAAGTTACAATCCATCAAAAATAGAAGACGTGAGGCGAGCGAGACTAGTTTTATATATATATAAACAGTGGCTAAAAATCGATTCCAAAATCGGTCCGGTTCCTGAGTGGGTTTTCACTTGGAACCGAAAAGCAGACTAGTTTCAATTGGATCCCAAAAATTAAAACATGTACCCAGCCCGATTTGAACAGAAACTGGTTCCCGAACCAGGTGATCTGGTCCGATTTTCGAGTAAATCCGATCCGGTTGCACACCCCTAATAATTAGAGGGCTCTCCTCCCTCCATTTATATCATCTCACAAATAATAGAAATCCGAAACTTCTCTCTATGAGTTTCGTCTTTCGAATCCTTGTGCCCGTTGTGAGTAAGGCTGACTTGGAAAGAGCTTCCTAAGGCCACACGAGTAATGGAATGCTACATGCACCAACCCGTGTAGTGCTCAGATTGTAACTTCAGTTTCGGAACTTGATTGCAGTTATAGGGAAATATGAATCAGCTTTGCTTGAAAGACATGGAAAGGTAGAGAAAATTATGGCAAAATGTTGGGTCAGCGATGTTTACTGGTCCTCCTTTGCAGCTGATTGAGTCAATCGGTTCGAGCTGATTGAGTTGATCGGGTTGGAGTCAAGGTGGCTTCTATAGAGAGAATTCCAGACCGATCAAAGCAGTAATTGGGGGAAATATATTTCATGTATCGGTCACACAGTTGACATGATGTGACAAACTAATCAAGTTACACGCTTGACATGCATTTGATTAAATGTGGCGCTTAAATTTTGGAATTGCTCAGTTTTTGTTGGCTTTTTGCATCAGTTTGTCATTATCACATGGAATAACTTCTGTCAATTGGGACATTTAAGTTAATTTCAAAGCAGTTTGAATTTCAAAAAATCAGGTCCTAAATACAAAAGTGACCAAGCTAACCTTTAGAATTAATGTTGTGGGCATAGTCAAAAGGAGAGCCGGTGAAAGCATCAGCCGAGAAGATCTACTAAGGTATGTTCAAAAGAAAATCATTAATAGACTCAATGCAATTATAGATAGCAACCAAGTAGCCAATTTTGTGCATCCAACTGACCATTTTTATGAACTTTCTTGCGGATTTGTGCCAAGAGAGGTCCCTAAACACAATCAAATAGCAGATGCGGAAAAGCAAGACTGAAACAACGGTACAGCCCTCGTAGGAATCGAACAGATTATGTCTTGATTCGTTTTTATCAATTGAAGATCACATACTAATATACATGGAGGGAGAGACATGCCCTCATCAAACCTGATCCTCCTGGACTCTCTGGGAAGGGTCTTCAGGAAATTAACTTGTACACCACGTCTTTCATACTCGGTCTCTTCCGCGGGTTTGCGTCCCAACACTTCTTCATCAAGCTCGCGAATTGTCTTTGGCATCCCTTCGATATCTTTGGCCTCACGTTCTGCCAGTTTTTGACAACCAAACCAAACTCGTGAGCAACCATTTTGATTCAAAGCATGAGTTAGCAACATAGTATTCGAGTGGCGGGTGGGCTGATTACATGATGGAGAATCGCTTGATCGATGTACTTTGTTTTCACGTCCTTCTACGGCATCTCGTTATGAAAGACGTGGTGTACAAGGTGATCCCGAAGCAGCAGACATCTGCTTTGGGGCTGGACGTCCCGTCCTTGATGACCTGATATCGGACACAAAACACTTCATCAAGCATCTTAAGGCATGAACTTTCATTGAAGTGAATTACAATTGAGGCGATACCTCGGGGGCCATGTAATAGATGGTCCCGCCGACTTCGGACATACTATAGTGATCTGCTCTATGAGATAGGCCAAAATCAATAAGTTTCACCATACCAGACGTATCCATGAGCAAGTTGGATGGCTTCACATCTCCATGGACGATTCCCCTTTCATGAAAGTAGCTCAGCCTGTGATTTGAGGAAGCTAAATCCATAAGGGTCAGTCGACACGTACGTTGAAAAAGGTTTTGAATAAAACCTAACATGAGATATAGTTCATGAGGGGAAAGATTTCGACCCTCTAGTCGCATCGAGTGCCATTCTCCGGATGACGTCCTCACAGAGCATGCTGGACCGGTGCCTCGAAAGATAAGAAGACAAGCTATCTCTTGGATAATATTCCGAGACTATACAACATACATTTACCAGCCTCGGCCTCTAAATCTGAGGCACGACGTATGGTATGTAGCTCTTATGAACTGAGGGAAAGTAAAATAATTAGGGCGTGCGATAATTACCAGTTTATGACAAGAGAAAGAGTGCGAGGTTTTGAACGAGAAAGTTGGTAACGACGATAAGATAATCACCGGAGAAAGAGCTACCTTGACAATGTTAGGGTGGTTGAGACTAGAAGTACACCTCTCGATGAAACAAGGATCGACCCTCCGGATTCCTCTCTAGAAAGTAGAAACTTGACTGAAAATTTTCGTGGAACAAGAGAATTTATTAGTTCAAAATGAAGCACAGACTGAAGCAACAGTTTCCATCATGACACGCGAACCAAAATCTCATTATGTTCAACACTACTGAACTTTCATGTGATCACACTCATCAAGGTGCAAAAAAAGGGGACAAATTTCAAAGTAATAAAAAAAGAATTGTTTAGGCATTTCTACGGATAAATGTGAAGGCTCCAACCCAATAACGCTGTTGTGGATAATATTCAAACTTTTGGGACAAAAAAAACATCGAGTATATAAATATTCTCTTGGTGGGATCAAATCAAGAAGGGATTATTTTACTCAAATCTAAATAAACAAGGAAATAGATAAGAAGGGATTATTTTACATCAAGATATGAAAATATGTGAAAGTTACACTATTCAATGTCTGACAAAGACCGTAGCCTGTCAAAACAGCTGTATCACATGATCTTTCAGGGTTCCGAACAGCTATACTGGCTGAATCGAATAAGATAGCCATTACAACCCAAGAAGTAATAAGCACTCGATATGAATCTATCTAATTTGGAAGGGAAAAACTTGTATCGGTATCTCGATTTCAATTCAGACATGGGTTAGATTCACACATGAGTACGGTGTCAAAGATGGAGGATTAGAATAAGCAAAAAATAATAATTCTAGAAAAACATATTATTCGCGATAACCTGCAACATCTCACCCTCTGTAAGTTCCTCTGAACACAGTCCCGAAACCCCCGACTGCGATCATGTCCTACACGTAAACCTCGCTTCCGTCGATTTCCCACCAATGTCTGACTGCTGGCAATACACAATTCATGGCGGTGGAGCTCCAAGTTCTTCTGTGATCAGGTGACGCAGCTATCTATCTTATATCCATGGTACTTACGGCAAGGTAGGCCAAATCTTGGTAAGTCTAAACCCTTTTCGGTTCCAGCCCATCTCTTAATAATAACTCCACTCTCAACCAAGGAGACCTTCATTATTTGAGCTACGTTTTGCCTCTTCCCTCACACGTTCACACAACAAACAACGCTTGCAATAATCAGCGGTTTCAAGAGAGAGTTCTGCACGAATTTTGCCCCGATTAAGGCAGAGATAAAGTCCCCCAACCCCCTCCCCTCCCCTCCCCTCCCGTTCAAAATAAAATATTATTAGACTCAATGCAATTACAAATAGCAACCAAGTAGCCAATTTTGTGTATGCAACTGACCATTTTTGTAAACTTTCTTGCGGATTTGTGCCAAAAAATGCCAAAAAAAAAGAGTCCTTAAACAAAATCAAATAGTAGATGCGGAAAAGAAAATCCGAAACAATGGTACGAGGCTCGCAGGAATGGAACAGATTATGTCTTGGTTCATTTTCATCAATGGAAGGTCACTTACTAATAAAAATGGAGGGAGAAACAAGCCCTCATCGAACCTATTCCTCCTGGACTCTGTGGGCAGCGTCTTCAGGGAATTAACTTGTACACCATGGGTTTGCGTCCCAACACTTCTTCATCAAGCTCGCGAATTGTCTCGAGCATCCCTTCGATATCTTTGGCCTCACGTTCTTCCAGTTTTTGACAACCAAACCAAATTCATGAGCAACCTTTTTGATTCAAAGCATGAGTTAGCAACATAGTATTCGAGTGGCGGGTGGGCTGATTACATAATGGAGAACCGCTTGATCGATGTATTTGGTTTTCACGTCCTTGTACGGAATCTCATTGTGGCAAATCTCCCACAAGGTGATCCTGAAGCTGTAGACATCTGCTTTAGGGCTAGACGTCCCGTCCTTGATGACCTGATATCGGACACAAAACACTTCATCAGGCATCTTAAGGCTTGAACTTTCATTGAAGTGAATTACAATTGAGGCGATACCTCGGGGGCCATGTGATAGGTGGTCCCGCCGACTTCGGACAAACTATAGTGATCTGCTCTATGAGATAGGCCGAAATCGATAAGTTTCACCATACTAGTCGTATCCATGGGCAAGTTGATTGGCTTCACATCTCCATGGACGATTCTCCTTTCATGAAGGTACCTCAGCCTGTGATTTGAGAGAAGTTAAATTCAGAAGGGTCAGTTGACACGTTGGTTGAAAAAGGTTTTGAATGAAACGTAACAAGGGAAATAGTTCACGAGGGGAAATATTTCGACCCTCTAGCCACATCAAGCGCCATTCTCTGGATGACGTCCTTGCACCGCTGGACCAGTGCCTCGAAAGATAATAAGGCAAGCTACGTTTTGGATAAAGTGGAGTTTGCTCCTGATTTCGCCGACCAAAAAAAAAAACACTTAAACAGTTTAATGAATCTGTAGTGTTTAAGATTGATTTTCAGAAGAACTTGTATCCACTTGCCTGTGATGCTCAAGTAATTATTCGCTTAAACCTGTCCGTACATGATATTATGAATGGATGTGTAGAGTTTGCTGGTTTTTTTTACAAATCTTGTGTCAACATCAGGTATGACTATAAATGCAATTGTTCTGGGATTGAGAGTTCCTAACATTGCTCAAAGCAATGTTAGGGTAACATTGTCGAATCCGAGCTGTCCAAATCAAGATGGACAGCTCGGATTTTTTTTTTTGATAATCAAGGTGTCCGGGCCAGCTTGCGTGCGTCTCGACTATACCTCGAGGGAGACTAGCACAGCAACCCATCGCCATGGCCCCCCTACTTAAATCACAGGTGCTCAGTTTGGGAATCGAACCTGGACCAGTGCGCCTAACCACACAATCACAAGTGCGCTTTAACCAACTGAGCTACCCATGGGTGGGTGTGGACGGCTCGGATTTGATACACATCATCCATAAAAAAATTTGAATTTTCCCGCCTAAAACTTTCTCCCTTTTTAATGGATGACGCGTATCAAATCCGAGCCGTCCATCTTGATTTGGACGGCTCGGAGTTGGGGAAAATTACTAAAAAAGTCCTAGACCTATTGCTATTGTGCCGATTTAGTCCTAAACCTTGTTTTTTGGCCGATTCAGTCCTAAACCTTTTACAATTGTGCCATTTTAGTCCATTCGGCAAATTTTGGCCGGCCTGCGATGACGTGGACGTCGGCCGGCCGGCGAACTAATATTTTAATGTTTTCTTTATATTTTTTCATATATTTTTTTATGTTTTTTATGTTTTTTTTCCTTTTTTTTTTCTTTCCCTTCCCCTCCCCTCCCCTCCCCTGCCCCACACCACGTCTAGCCGTTTATTCCGGCGACCGGCCAGAGCATTGCCGGAGAGACCGAGCCTCACCCGGCCATGGCGGGGACGACCTCGCCGTCGCCGTGCGAGGCATCGACGGCAAGATCGGGCCTCGCCTTGGCCAGGCGAGGCTCGATCTCGCAAACCCAGTCTGGGTTTGCGAGGTCAAGCCTCGCCTGGCCATGGCTGGGCGCGACCTCGGCAGGCTAGGGCGTGGCGGCAACGGCGAGGTTGAGCCTCGCCCGTCGCAACCCAGATCTACTCGGGTCTTCGTGGTACAGGTTTGGGACCACCACCAGCCCCAAATTGCTCACGAACCTTGATATGTCCCTCTTCACGGTGTTCCAGATCGGCTCCGTGAGCGTGTGCCCGAACCCGGTGGCCTCGACGCCATGCCGTAGGACGCCGCTCTGGCCGGCCGAGAGCAACGGCGGGGCCAATGCTGGGGTCGCAGCCGGCACGAACTTTTGGTTGAAGAGCTTCTGCGGCGGCTCGGGAGGGATGCTGGAGGGGAGGAAGGGGGAGGAGAAGACGGGATCTGGGCGCAGGTGGGGCGGACGGTGGCCGGGCCAGATGGGACGCCGGCGTTGATGAGGTTCTCGATCTCGTCGATGTTGGACTGCAAGGAGGCATGGAGGGGGACGGTGTTGCTGTGGACGTGGGGTAGGACAGAGGAGGGAAGGAGAGGGGAGGGGAAAGGAAAAGAAAAAAGAAGAAGAAAAAACCTAAAAATTATGAAAAAATATATGAAAAAATATAAAGAAAATATTAAAATATTAGTTCGCCGGCCGGCCGGCGTCCACGTCAGTGCCGGCCGGTCAAAATTTGCCGAATGGACTAAAATGGCACAATTTTAAAAGGTTTAGGACTGAATCGGCACAATAGCAATAGGTTTAGGACTTTTTTGGTAATTTCCCCCTCGGATTTGATAATGGCACCATAACATTAGCAATGTTAGGAAATCCAAATCCTTTGTTCTGACTATTTTTGAGTTGGTTGTCTCAGATTTGACAAAGAAAATAAGAGAGAGGTTCAGCAAATGGATGGATATTTCCTGTGGAGCACAGTTGGATATGGAGTTGGTAAATGCTTACAATATTCTATGTCTCACTATTTGCTGTCTCCTCTCGCATTGCTTTTAGTATGCTCTAAAGATATTTTATTTCCTTCTCATGTATAATAGGAGTTGGTTGTATTGTCTGTATTAGGTGAATGAATCTCTAGTTCCTGTTCTTAATTTGTGAAGAACGTGTATTGTGTTCAAATGCTTCTCGAGTAGGTAGTCACCATTTTATATTTAGCCTCATCCATTTCCTCCTAGTTTAAGTGGGAGTTGTTAGTGGCATGCTTTGGCTTTTCTCAGTTTGTTGCTGTTATTGAGACCAACCAAACAATTTTGGCTTGTCACAAGATCATGCTGAACTCCCAAGGATAAGGCCAAACTAGATAGTGGCGGTTTTTAATTCTTGCCTAACCTTTTTGGGTCAGAACTATTGGCATTTAGGATATTAGAATATGAAATAGCACCTATATAGCAAATTCAAATTTTTTTTTTTTGTTTGGCCCCTTTTTTTTGTGAGCTTCTATTGAAAAGATGCAATTCTTTATCCAAGAGGCTTTTATGAGAAAGGCTGGCGAAGGTCAATCTTGCTAAAATGCATTCAATTTCATGTGAAGGCATCAAATATGGACCTGCATCAGGATCAGGGGTCTGGTATTTAAAATACTTTTGATCATGATTATCCGATTTACTATCGAACCAGTTAGTTCATGCATCTTTAGAGCAGTCTCTAGTCAAATAATGGACATGGGTCGGGGGGTTATTTTACACTAATGGTATTTGAACTACTTTTGATCAGGACCATTTGATTACTATCTCGCCAGTGGCTTCAACTTTAGAGCAGTCTCTAGATAAATAATTTTACTTGAAAGAAATGGTGTAGTGCTAGCAGTTCAGCTGGACTGGCCTGTTAACTGGGCTTCAACCTTAAGTTCAATCTGGCTAGCTTGGATTGGTGGCTCTGAAAATCAGATTAAATTGGTGTCGACACTGTTATGTTGCTGTCCCAAATCCTGATCGTCAGGATCCAACCGCAGTAGAACTTCACTGGAATCTTGCCTCAAGGGATCGAGCTATGTCCCTCTGCCCTCAAAGTCGTGAAAATTGCTTCATTCTGTTGGAGCTACTTTAGTATTTTAAGAGAATGTATCAATGTTGTATTGGTACAAATGAACAGAGGTCCAAGTTGTAAACAATTTTCTCCTTGGCAATTTGTGCGGGAGTGCTCTGGTTCTGCATGAAGAATAATCACACATATTGCTTAAAATACAAGATTATGCTCTTGTCTGACATATTTATCCTATTCATTTCGGATTTTTGTGATCAGATTAAATGCCATCTACTTGGTGACTCCGAAAGTTTTTCCTGCATTTTGGTTTATTGAATTTTTTTTTCTACCTCTCTTTGTTATTTTCACCTGACTACTTGTTATGTGATAGCGTGGTTGTTTGGACACCGGGATGTACTTTTTACGATATCTGATGTAGCAATTTCTATTCTTTTTGCAGGCCTCTGTGTTACGTACCTAGGCTTATACCTTATGAATGGTCATGGGCAACCTGCTCTTCTTTACCTTGTTCCTTGTACATTAGGTACCCAAATGCGCGATTCGCTCCACTCACGATGGCTTTCTGCTCGATTGTCGACTAACATACCCCTTTTTCTCTTGGTCCAGGGCTCTCTCTCTAGTTTTGGCTTTGACAAGAGGAGAATTGAAACACCTTTTGAGCTATGGAAACGAGCCATCATCCTCAGATTATCGTGCTGGGGAAGCTTGAGTGTTTGCACCTGAAGAAGCACCTACGAGAACGAGCTGTGACGAAAGCCGATACATGTGGAAGCTTATTGGGTACAGACAATGATTTTTTTCCCCTTCTGGATATATTGTTACGTATATATTAACTGATTAGGGAAAAGAGAACCAGTAAAAGTTGAATATTGGTTGTTAATATGGCAAATTATTGTAAGATCCCAGTGTAATTTCCATCTGGATGTATCATCATTCACAACGCAATTGCTATCACAATGATATTTGCCTTTCTTTTCGTTTTCTTTTTTCTTCTTTTTCCTTTTCTTATATATTTGCACATAGCATTTCTAGCCCTAAAATCCAATCCTAAGATTAGATTATACTGAGAGAATTGAAATTGGCATGACTATATGATGGTTCCATGTTGTCTAGTCTGTGATATAATAATTCGAATATTGTACAAAAGGGTAAGCAACCTCACATCGCTCTTTTGGTACCAAATTCTTTGTTTAAATTTTTAACCAACGTTGTCAATCTGGCGTTCTAAAAGTTGAATATTTCTTTGATCGCTTTCCGGTGAAATCCCCACGTCACATGACAAATAAGGGCTCGATTTTAGCGGGTCGTGTGTGCTTCATGTTTGTGTATGCAATGCATTTTAAACAAATCCAACAATCGGTATATCCAACCCACGATTAAATAGACACCGAAAATGGGCATGACTCAATCCTCGTGGAATCGCGCAAGAACTTGTTCGAATGCAAAACAGGTAACAGGGAGGAGTTCAATCCAATCAAAACAGCATGGGATTTCGGTCAGCCTGTGATTAGCTCAACTTTAGAATTAATGTTGTGGGCATTGTCAGAAAGGAGAGCCTGTGAAAGCATCAGCTAAGAAGATCTACCAAGGTATGTTCAAAAGAAAAATCATTATCAGACTCAATGCAGTTACAGATAGCAACCAAGTAGCCAATCTTGTACATGCAACTAACCATTTTTGTGAACTTTCTCGCGGATTTGTGCCAAGAGAGGTATGCAGAAAAGCAAGACCGAAACAACGGTACAGGCCTCGCAGGAATCGAGCAGATTATGCGTTTTCATCAATGGAAGATCACTTACTAATACATGGAGGGAGAGACATGCCCTCATATAACCTGTTCCTCTTGGACTCTGTGGGCAGCGTCTTCAGGGAATTAACTTGTGCACCACGTCTTTCATACTCGGTCTCTTCTGCGGGTTTGCGTCCCAACACTTCTTCATCAAGCTCGCGAATTGTCTCGGGCATCTCTTCGATATATTTGGCCTCACGTTCTGCCAGTTTTCAACAACCAAACCAAAATCGTGAGAACCCATTTTGATTCAAAGCATGAGTTAGTAACATAGCATTCGAGTGACAGGTGGGCTAATTACATAATGGAGAACCGCTTGATCGATGTACTTGGTTTTCACATCCTTGTACGGGATCTCGTTGTGGCAAATCTCCCACAAGGTGATCCCGAAGCTGTAGACATCTGCTTTGGGGCTGGACGTCCCGTCCTTGATGACCTGATATCGGACGCAAAACACTTCATCAAGCATCTTAAGGCATGAATTTTCATTGAAGTGAATCACAACTGAGGCGATACCTCGGGGGCCATGTAATAGATGGTCCCGCCGATTTCGGACAAACTGTAGTGATTTGCTCTATGAGACAGGCCGAAATCGATAAGTTTCACCGTACCAGTCGCATCCATGAGCAAGTTGGATGGCTTCACATCTCCGTGGACGATTCCCCTTTCATGAAGGTAGCTCAGCCTGTGATTTGAGAGGAGCTAAATCTATAAGGGTCAGTCGACACGCAAGTTGAAAAAGGTTTTGAATGAAACGTAACATGGGAAATAGTTCACGAGGGGAGAGATTTCGACCCTCTAGCCGCATCGAGCGCCATTCTCCGGATGACGTCCTCGCAGAGCATGCTGGACTGGTGCCTCGAAAGATAAGAAGACAAGCTACCTCTTGGATAATATTCCGAGACTATACAACATACATTTACCAGCCTCGGCCCTCTAAATCTGACGCGCGACGTATGATATGTAGATCCTATGAACTGGCGGAAAGTAAAATAATTAGGGCATGCGATAATTACTAGCTTATGACAAGAGAAAGAGTGCGAGGTTTTGAACGAGAAAGTTGGTAACGATGCCAAGATAATCACCAGAGAGAGCTACCTTGACAATGTTTGGGTGGTTGAGACTGCACCAGAAGGACACCTCTCGATGAAACAAGGATCGACCCTCTGAATTCCTCTCTAGAAACTTAACTGAAAATTTTCATGGAACAAAAGAATTTATCAGTTGAAAAGTCAACCCAAAAATTTCAAAGTCTTCATGATAATTATTCTTACAGTAAGCTCCACTAGACATATATCAGTACGTTCGAACTTATTGAATGTAAAAAAAAATTCCTTGAAACTTCAAGTTTGAAGATCACTCATCACCCACGAAATTTAATGATAAAAAGGAGCAAGCACTAAGTGAAAAAGATAGAGGATTAGAATAAGCAAGAGTTAATGATTCCAAAAAAGCATATATTGTTCGATTAACCTGCAACATCTCTCCCTCTGTAAGTTCCTCTGAACACGGTCCCGAAACCCCCGACAGCAATCATGTCCTTCACGTAAATCTCTCTTCCGTCGATTTCCCACCAATGTCTGACCGCCGGCCATACACAGTTCATGGCGTTGTAATACTAACTCACAGAAGCATGCATAGAACCTTTCGTCTGTCCGCCGCTCGTCCTTTTGTTGTTCCTTTCGTTCGCGACGCGACCCTGTACCGTGCAGCTTTAGTCCTTCGGTTCTCGGCTATTTTTGGAGTCCACTGTGCGCGCGGCTTCTCAAGGCATCAGAACAGAAAAACAAAACCTAAGCTTTTATGTTTCTTTTTTTTTTTCTATTTTACTCTGGGCCCCACAAGCCAATATAATATAATATGCAAGCCCCCTCTCTTTTGTCTTTTAGTGGCTCTCTTCTTTTCTCTTTTCTGAAGAAGAATGTCTTCCTTACGCAATATCAAGAACCGGTCAAAGAAAAGTATTTGACCTTCTTTGCCCAAATAATCCAGTTATATACGCTCCAGATTTTGAACGTTCAGACCGAACCGCGCTATATCTGGTGTCCTATTCTTCGTTATTATTTTTGAGACTTCACATTGACGTATTTGCAAAATCCTAATAGTTCCCACGTTAGTATTACAACACATGGCGATGGAGCTTCAAGTTCCTTGAGGTGATAAAGCTTTTTGCCGCATGCTTTACAGAATCGATTTTTTTTACCGTCATCCTTTTAGAATCTTGCATCAATCTATTTTACCTTATGAACTTCAGAAAATCGATGATCATAATGTAGAGGTGCAGAGACAGAGAGAGAGGGAGAGGGAGGGAAGAAGAGAACAGATTCGTATTTCTCCTCCTTGAAGAAGGTGAATCAAGAATTACTAAGAACAAACTATCTATATGAAGATATTATCTAGTTTAAGCTAAAAAATAAACTAAGTCAAATCCTAATTTAAATCGGAAAAATTATATCTTAACATTCTAGATTTCATCTAAACATGCAACCTATTCGAAACTGTCTTAACCTATTGAGGGAAATCATATCTTGTAAATGTTAGCTATACACGCTAGATATCATCAAAATATGCAAATATTATCAAAGTTATCTAGATATATAAAGGAAAGATAGATTTAGAATATATTCTAATTTTTTTTAGAATATGTCCTAATATACGATCTATTTGTCTAGATACTCGAATTGAACGTGGGCAAACAGCACATGAACCATTTTTTTTTCCCGAATTTTGGGTCAATTTCAGAAGTCAATTACCCAATTAACTCCACAGTCAATCCCTTTGATAATGTTTTTAAGTATCAATGAATTGTTCACCTAGAAAAGAGACTTGTCCTAGTACATACGATTAACTTCTTTTTTTTCAATAAAAAAAAAATTACTAAGGTGTCATGTGCATACGTTGCCACGCGTCTTCGCTTTTTCATCATAATAAGGCTTGACAAAAGTAAATGTGTCAAATGAGTGGGTCGGGTTGGGTTTGTGTCGGGTTTAATATGGTCCGATCCATATTGACCCGTGTAACCCATTTTAATCCACCCATATTCAATGACCCATACCCGATTAGTAAGGGTGTCACCTTGTCCTTCATGAAGCCATAAGCATGAGTCACGTCGTACGGGAGCATTTGCTATGCGACCTTTATGTTAACATTAAAAAAAGAAGTCGCATGGATCGCTCCTTTCTTAACATTTTCAGATATTATAACACTACAAAAAAAACACAGGTTTAGCCACGGAAAATTAGCGACGAAAAAAATTCGTCGCTAATTTGCGACGAAAATATCGATGGAAAAATAATTCATCGCTATTTACAACGAAAATAGTGACAAAAGAAATCCGTCGCTAATTTAGTGACGAACAAAAATCGTCACAAATTAGAGACGAATAAATTTTCCGTCACTAATTTGCGACGCATAATTTAATTTTTCCAAAATTTAGCTACGACACCAGATATTCGTCACTAATTTAGCGATGAAAAAGTGTTTTCCGTCGCTAAAGTTTGCGACGGAAAACACTTTTTGTCGCTAAAACAGCATAAATAAAATAAAAATAAAAATAAAAATAAAAAAATCTATTATTAAATTTTAGCAACGAACAGATGAGTTAGCAACGAAAATTAGCTTTCGTCGTTAACAAATTAGCGACGAACAGTGTTTTTCGTCGCTAATTTGACGAAAAATAAAATAAAAAGAATATTTTAGCGACGAAATTGGCTTTTCGTCGCTAAAATAATTTAAAAAAAGTATATTTAGCGGCGAAACACTTTGTTCATCGCTAAATATTATTTTTTATTTAAATTAATTTATTGACGAAATGTCAATTTCGTCGCTAATTAGTTCTTTTTTTTTTCTTTTATCAATTGCTATAAGCTTGGTGAATCTTATGTAATTTTTCTATAGCGACGAAAACAAATGTTCGTCGCTAATTGCTATCCATAATTTATATTTTTTTCAAGGTTTATTAGGACCTTTTTATATTTATTACATATATAAAGTTGTGAACAAACAAAAAATGGAGGTCAATTCTTTTGATAAAATATAACTTCGAAAAAAAAATCTCTTTGATGAGATACTAAATAGAGTAGAGTAAGGATTTATTCGAAAACGATTTGCTTTGCATAATATTTGATCACCAAAAATATATATTGTAATTGTGTCATTCACGAAAATGAAATCGATCGATTCTTTTTTCTAATTTTGAAAGATAGATAAGATACTATAAGCGAATAAGAGATGTTCTAAATCAATTAATAAAGTTTTCAAAAACATTAGAAGGATAAGTTTTTTAGCAAGGTACAAAATATATCATCAAATATTCAAATGCGATTCTATAAGATCTAGTTTCGTTCAATATTAGTAATGGGGATTCAGAATATCACACGTTAATCAACCAAAGAAAGGTTGAATAACTAAAAGAAAGATCAATTCTTTGGAATCCTTGCTCTCTTCAAAAAGTGAATGATTTAAATAAGAAACGCTTATGAATTATATAGGATATATTTTCTTGCTAATTTTAAGAAGCTTCACATTTGTTAAATATGTCTTGAATTTTATGCACTCGGTCTGGTTCATCACCCAAAAGTAGAGAAAAAATTGAGATTTGGTTCGTGACGCTAATTTTTTTTGTACTTTTTTGGGCTCTATTTATGCTCTATTCGTCGCTAAAATTTAAAAATAAAAAAAGTACATTCAATTTAGTGACGAATATTTTTTCTCGTCGCTAAATTAGAATATTAAAAAAATAATAAACATTAGCGACGAACAATGTTGTTTTCGTCGCTAATTAGGGACGAACGACGGTTTTCGTCGCTAATTAGCGACGCAATCCTTTGTTCGTCGCTAAAATAGAATATCAATAACAATAAAAAAAAAATATACAAATTTGCGATGAACACTTATGTTCGTCGCTAATTTGCCCTTTCCCGCTCACGTCAAAATTTGGCGCTCAAATTTTGCCTTCCCGCTCCTATATAATATATGCTCCCCGCCCCCCTTCTTCTTCACCTCCTCACTCTCTACCTTCTCCTCCTCTTCAACCTCTTCCTCTTCTCCTTCACCTTCGCCGCACTTGCCGAGGATATCAACGGGCTAGAGATCTTCACCGACGACCTCCCAAACACCAGCCCCACGCCAAGCTGGCGAACCTCACGGTCGACACAGACTGCGGTACCGACACCGTTCAAGCTTCCAACACCCGCGCTCAGCCCTCTCGAACGACCATCAACCGCACCACAAAACTGGTCCGACCATTGCCAACGTAAGAGGGACTCGACGGTCGCCAGCCTAAACCTGGTTGGCAGATAATGGAGGAGCAACTGCACAAAACTTCACAGAACATCCCTTCGGTCCTTCTCTCTATCCCTTCACAGCTTGTCTGCCCTTCTTTGGGGACCAAGGAGCAGCACCAGACCGAGAGCTGTCTCCCCCTATTCCGCTTCTTTTCGTTTTTATGGTGACCCTCTCCACTGAGCCTTCACGCTCTGATCTCCTCGCCACAGCCTACCATGGTCGCGCCGTCGTCATCGCCAATGGCTAGACTGTCTCGGGCTGTGATGACGAGCAGGTACGTGCTGGCGTTCGTGCACGACGAGAGGGAGTGGAAGTCGGAGCTACAGATCGTGAACGCCGCGACTCTAGAGCTGGAGGCGACGGTGCAGCTCCCGTCGCGAGTGCCCTACGGGCTCCACGAGACGTTCATCAGCGCCAAGGATCTGGGGAAGCAGGCCTAGAGATTAATGAACCAAAAAAAAAAATAGCGACGGATTAGGAAATTCCATCTCTAATTTAGGGACGTAATTTCCTAATCCGTCGCTAAAGTCAGCACAAATCAGCGACAGATTGGGAAATTCCGTCGCTAAATTTAGCGACGGAATTTCCTAATCCGTATTTAGCGATGGATTGAGAAATTCCGTCGCTAATTTCAGTGATAATTTATCGACGAACGGCTCGTTTCGTCGCTAAATTTAGCTAATTTGCGACGAACAATTTCGTCACAAATTAGCAACGAACATGTTTCCGTCACAAAATTCGTCATAAATTTTCGTCGCTAATTTTTGCGATGCCGTGGTATCGACGAATTTTTTTCGTCGCCATTTTTTGTCGCAAATTATGTTAGCGACGAATTTTGTCAAATTTCCGTCGCTAAATGCAAGTTTTTTTGCAGTGAAAAGGAAAAGAAAGAGAAACGAGCAGCAAGCTCTAAGTCTAAGGGTCTCTTCGGTAACAACTCTGTTCCCGGAAACGAAAAAACAGGAATAAAAAAAAGAGAAGCGCTACCAAACATGCCCTAACATGTGCTTCTAATTTGCATATGAAAGCTTGCCAACTGAGCAATCGCATTTTCCTGTTCTTCATTGGGGCCGGACAAGTGAAGATTTCTATACGGCTGGCTTACAAGGTGATGTATATAAAAAAACACTTCTATTATGTATTAGATTAGAAATGCACCGCGCTTTTCAATTGGTAGACTTCATTCATAGTGATTTATAAGCCACCACATCACGATAAGAAAATTAATCCTACCCATAAATGACGATTGGGAAATCATGATCAAATTAACTAACGTTGATGACATGATATTTTTCTCAATTTTTGCCTCAAGATTGTAAAAGTTTTTTTTTTTTTTTTTGATAACCGAGGTGTCCGGCCTCACGGCGAACCGGGTCCCAGACCCAGCGGGTTCGACCGGCGAACCGGGTGCCCAAGCCGGGGGGATCAACCGGGTGGAGTCCGAATAAGTCCTCGGGGCGACACGTGCTAGCCACCACACATCGTGCACCGGTTAAGTCATCCTTTTTGAGTGACGCCCTGGGATTCGAACACGCAACCAGCCGTATGCAGAAGCGTGCTCAAACCAGCAGCGCCACCCGGGTGGGTGGTAAAGATTGTAAAAGTTGCACTTTGATATTGCTAAGAATTTTTTTTTCTAGTTTGAGGAAACAATACAATCGAAAAATAGAATGCTAATCAATGTACATAAATCCTGCTTTGAGATGAAATTAAATTTTTCTGAAAAAAGATTTTGTTAAGTGCTTGGTTAACTTACAGAATAACGTGTTTTGGAAAAATAACAATACTGAATTATCTATTCACATTTTTTAGGGAATAAAAATTTCACGAAAACAATGCAACCGACCCCCTTTCTTAAAAAATAAATAATAAAAAAAATTCGTGGGGAGGTCCGTCATGAGACAACAACGTCAGCTCGAAAACAACCAAAAGTCAAATAATGTCGTTGCATCTGTTCTACGCAAAAGTCAAACATTTACGTTGGATTTGCCTTACTCAGTCGGCGTTTCTCAAGGTCTTCACACGCGTCACGTAGAGTAATTATTCAAAAAGTTCTAAACTGCGATAAATTCTGTCATAAATCTTTCAATTATGCTAATTTAATCCTAAATATTTAAGCAATGTGTCAATTTAGTCATACATCTTTTAATTATGTCAATTTAATCACAATTTTTTTAGAACAATTTTTTGATGATTTGCCGATATAATCCCGACCGTTTTTACAATTTGTCAATATAGTTTTTTATCGGCCAATTATCTAAATAATAGATTGAGGACTGAATTGGCAAAAATTCAAACAGTTTAGAATTAAATTGATAAAATTAAAATATTTCGAATTGAATTCGTCACGGTACAATGAGTTTAAAACTTTCTCAATAATTACCTTTCACGACATGGCATGTAATACCCCCAATTCAACCACATGGCGAACAAAACGAACTGCCATCTTTGAACGCACGCCACCTTCTATCGTCCCTTCAAACCTTGCAAGTTTCATGTGCATCAGAAAGCAGCAGTGGGTACACGATGGACCTGGAAAAAAAAAACATGAGAGGATGAACGCGACAAGGGTCATACACAATCATCGCAAGCGGTACGAAAGAGCGGGTCGATTGAATTCTGAACCCTCTCGTGCCTCGTCGGTGTCGTCGATGCGCTTCATCGGACTCGAGGAATCAAAGCATGGAAATGGCAGCAGGAGAGCCATGGCTCGCTCTTGAATGCAAAGCTGGTCGACGTACCAAGACCAATTTTTACGTCGGAGTCTCGATCGAAACGTTTTGCTTCCTGTTGATAAGTTGGTCCCGCGTGTCACCGCAGCGTGTTATTACATATGGTCCACGTATCATGATTAGTGATCAATCATGACCAAATAGTTCGTGGACCAAACCCAACCCGTCACAAAATAAAAGCACGGAAAAACCTCAAACCTGAATTGAATGTGGGCAACAGCACATGGACCAATTTTCTTTTTCCCTCCGAATTTGTGGTCAATTTCAGAATTCAATCACCCAATTAACTCCACACGCACGCGTCACCCCTATGCAATGATGGATCGGGTAAAAAACGGACAATTTTCCAAATTAGTATTTTAAAAAAAAATTATCAAATTAATATTTTTTAAAAAATATATACCAAATTGGGTGCCGCTCGACCTGCCGAGAGACACCCAATTTGCGAGTTGGGCCCCGCTCGGCGGCCCAATTGCCGAGCAGGTGGCTGCCCTGCCCTCCAATCGGCAATTGGGCCGCCGATTGGGGCCCAAAACCAGGATTTGGGCCCCGCTCGGCGGCCCAATTGCCGAGCAGGGCCGAAATTTAATTTTTTTTTTATTTTTTTTTTCAATGGATTCGTCTCAAAAAATTATGCGAAACAAAAAAAATTTGTCCCAAACGGACACCTGAACGATGAGATATGCCCTTTCAAAGTATTATTCAGTTTGATTTTTAAAACTTGGCTAATTTAGACATCCATTTAAACGAGTAAATTATCATAAACAAGCGACCAACCTCGTGTTTCGAACTCAAGCTGTTCGAGCTCAACAAAGGATCCCAACAGGGGCTTTCGGACTCACGCGAACAATGACACGAGTCGACAAATTTCAAATCGTCGAGTGTCTGTTTGGAACTCACGCGGTGATGATAATGGCTTTCGGACTCACGCGGGGATGATAATTTAATCGTTTAAATGGATGCCTAAATTAGCAAAGTTTTAAAAATCGAAATAATACTTTGAAATGGCATATCTCATCGCTCAGGTGTCCGTTTGGAACGAATTTTTTTTTTATTTCGTGTAATTTTTCAAGACGAATCCATTGAAAATAAAATAAAATAAAAATAAAATAAATTTCGGCCCCGCTCAGCAATTGGGCCGCCGAGCGGGGCCCAAATCCTGGTTTTGGGCCCCAATCGGCAGCCCAATTGTCGATTGGGGGGCGGGCAGCCACCCGCTCGGCTATTGGGCCGCCGAGCGGGGCCTAACTCGGAAATTGGGTGCAGCTCGGCGGCCCAATTGCCGAGCGGCACCCAATTTGGTATATATATATTTTAAAATATTAATTTGGTAAATATTTTTTTTTAAATGCTAATTTGGAAAATTGCCCATAAAAAACTCCGTTTAACACCGGCGGACCAAAAACGACAATCAAAAGTCCCAAAAATTCACTGAATTTTCAGCAAAAGATTTTGCAGTTGGGGATTCGGATCCTCTGCCATAGTAGAAGATATGGCCAGTTTGGTGGAACCGCCGGTTCCGGTTCCAGTTCGGAACCGACGGTTTCGGGCCGGTTTCGATTCCGAACTTTGAAATTTATTTTTTAAGATAATATTTTCAACTCATTTAATTTCATTAACAAATGGGCCTTATTCATGGGTTAAGTCGATCGATTTTTAACGTGCAATCAGACTCCGGAAGGCTTTCGTTTTCTATTTCGAATTGGAAGATGTCAAATTTTTTCGTAAGGAGAGATATCAATTATGAAGGCATCTTCTCCATTCTTTGCGGCGAATTGACCGTGATTTTTTTAAACTCTCTTCATGAATGCTCAAAAGGAAAAAAATGCATTTTTTTTTCTAATTCAAAGCTTGTTTTATAAGTGATAGTTTTATGAAAATGTCAGGGACAACACGTTTCTTGCGAAGAAAATCGTTTTTGAGAAATTGCATAAAATCGATATTAAAAAGTTTTCTCGAACCTATGGCATGCCAAATTCAGTAACAAGTCCATTATCCAACAAATAGGATTCTCTACGAGATGCCAAAGGCCGGTTCTCGCTTTTCAAACATCAACATAGTCATTCTAGAAAACGAAACACCCATAAAAAAAATGTTACTGTATTAGCTAGTATGAACTTTCAATTTGACTGAACTTGTGTCACTACCGCAGCTATAGGATACATTAGCATGTTAGGACTAAGATCAAAGATTCTTACCCAAGTACAACGCAAGACAAGTTTTAACTAAGTACACGAATCCCATTGATCATAGCAAGGGATGTTTTCAAGGAGGCTTTATAATTCGACAATTTATCGACTAGTGACCTTGTTAACGAGTGTCCAAGAAACACTTGTTAACCGATCCCATTGAAAAAAAATTCAGAGTTCATGCATTCGTCTTCGACATGATCAATATTTCGAAAATGAAATTATTTTGCCTATATTCAAATGACAAAAGGCATAAATAAGCGGGTGCAAAACTCAAAAACGATTTTTGGGAATGAGCAGGGAAGGGAGGGTCAAGCCAATCAGACTGGGGATTCCTCACATGGAGAGATGTGCAATTGACTTTGACCAAAAACTCATGGGGCCTTGTGCAATGGCTCAATGCCACCTGCCAACAGATACTAAATTAAATACGTACCAAAAGTTTAAGAATCGCGTTGAATAATTTGAAAGTTCAAGGGCGACATTACATATTTAGCTAAAATTCAGAGATCATATTAAACAAATTGAAAGTTCAAAAATCACATTAAATATTATGCCTTGTTTCCGGAATACTTTTTGGAACATAAACACTTTCCCTGACTACGATCCATATAGGCCCTTAAGTTAATTTCAAAGCAGTTTGAATTTAAAAAATCAGGTCCTAAATACAAAAGTGACCAAGCTCAACTTTCGAATTAATGTTGTGGGCATAGTCGAAAGGAGAGCCTGTGAAAGCATCAGCTAAGAAGACTACCAAGGTATGTTCAAAAGAAAATCATCATTAAACTCAATGCAATTACAGATAACAACCAAGTAGCCAATTTTGTGCATGCAACTGACCATTTTTGTAAACTTTCTTGCGGATTTGTGCCAAGAGAGGTCCTTAAACACAATAAAATAGTATATGTGAGCTCCTTTATCTAAATGTACACGGAAATCTGACGTATTGGAAATACATTAAAAGTTCTGTATCTGAAAAATGAGCGTGTCGCCATCACTTTTAGATCAGTTTCACCAACTCATTGAGACCTCTTGATTCAATATCCTTCTTTGCAGTGAATGTAGAAGAAAAATTCGCGCAGCAGTCCTTCATATCTCCCTTGATATTGGCTCCTCTCGTGGTCTATTTAGTGTGGTCTAAACTTGCTTTTCCCCTCCCAAAATTGACGTCACCTCCCCCATTGTCGCTTGCAAATAATTGACAATTCCTGACAAGATTCAAGTTTATGTTTCTTAGGATGTCGTGCTTAGATTTGCTAATAATAGCTGTCTATATGCTGCGCATGAGTACACAAAATATTAGCCTCGATCATTCCCCTCTAGAAGAAATACAAAAGAGTACTCATGTGACCTTTCTATCAAGATTTCAAGAATTATTTCAATCTTGAAAGCTGTGAAATTTTTTCGCTTGATATGACTTGTTCCCTTCGACCAAAGTCTGGAACAAGTAGCATTGCCGAACTGAAAAGTCGGAAATAGTGGACGATAAGTCCCATGGTGTTCTTGAAAGAGCAATGCTTGCAATTCTGCAATTCCGTCTTCTCAATGCGCTTTCTCGTAGGAATCGAACAGATTATGTCTCGGTTCATTTTTGTCAATAATAGATCACTTACTAATACCCATGGAGAGAGAGACATGCCCTTATCGAACCTGTTCCTCCTGGACTCTGTGGGCAGCATCTTCAGGGAATTAACTTGTGCACCACGTCTTTCATACTCGGTCTCTTCCGCGGGTTTGCGTCCTAACACTTATTCATCAAGCTCGCGAATTGTCTCGGGCATCTCTTCAATATCTTTGGCCTCACGTTCTGCCAGTTTTCGACAACCAAACCAAACTCGTGAGCAACCATTTTTGATTCAAAGCATGAGTTAGTAACATAGCATTCGAGTGACGGGTGGGCTAATTACATAATGGAGAACTGCTTGATCGATGTACTTGGTTTTCACGTCCTTGTATGGCATCTCGTTGTGACAAATCTCCCACAAGGTGATCCCGAAGCTATAGACATCTGCTTTGGGGCAGGACGTCCCGCCCTTGATGACTTGATATCGGACACAAAACACTTAATCAGGCATCTTAAGGCATGAACTTTCATAGAAGTGAATTACAATTGAGACGATACCTTGGGGGCCATGTAATAGATGGTCCCCCGACTTCGGACAAACCGTAGTGATCTGCTCTATGAGATAGGCCGAAATCAATAAGTTTCACCGTACCAGACGTATCCATGAGCAAGTTGGATGGCTTCACATCTCCATGGACGATTCCCCTTTCGTGAAGGTAGCTCAGCCTGTGATTTGAGAGAAGCTAAATCCCTAAGGGTCAGTCGAAACGCAGGTTGAAAAAGGTTTTGAATGAAACGTAACATGGGAAATAGTTCACGAGGGGAAAGATTTCGACCCTCTAGCTGTATCGAGCGCCATTCTCCGGCTGACGTCCTCGCAGAGTATGTTGGACCGGTGCCTCGAAAGATAAGAAGACAAGCTACCTCTTGGATAATATTCCGAGACTATACAACATACATTTACCAATCTCGGCCCTCTAAATCTGACGCGCGACGTATGGTATGTCGCTCCTATGAACTGAGAAAAAGTAAAATAATTAGGGCATGCGATAATTACTAGCTTATGACAAGAAAAAGTGCGAAGTTTTGAACGATAAAGTTGGTAACGATGCCAAGATAATCACCGGAGAGAGAGCTACCTTGACAATGTTAGGGTGGTTAAGACTACACCAGAAGGACACCTCTCGCTGAAACAAGGATCGACCCTCTGAATTCCTCTCTAAAAACTTGACTGAAAATTTTCATGGAACAAAAGAAATTTTCAGTTCAAAAGTCAACCCAAAAAGTTCTAATTCTACATGATAATTATTCTTATAGTAAGCTCCACTGTACATATATCTTCCAACGCATTGGATGAAAAAAAGTTTCTTGAAACTTCAAGTTTGAAGATCACTCATCACCCACGAAATTCAATGATAAAAAGAACAAGCATTAAGTGAAAAAGATGGAGGATTAGAATAAGCAAGAGTCACTGATTCCAGAAAAACATATTATTCGCATAACTTGCAACATCTCTCCCTTTGTAAGTTCATCTGAACACGGTCCCGAAACCCCCGACAGCGATCATGTCCTTCAAGTAAACCTCACTTCCGTCGATTTCCCACCAATGTCTGACCGCCGGCCATAGACAGTTCATGGCGATGGAGCTCCAAGTTCTCTGTGATCAGGTGATGCAGCTATCTATCTTGCATCCATGGTACTTATGGCTGGGTTTGCCAAATCTCGGTGAGGCATATTCGAGAATATTAAAATTCTCGGTTTATTTGAGGATATTACATCGGTTGTTATTGTGCTTTCTTATATCAAATAAACTTTTAGGGTTTAAATTAAAAAGAGAATCAAAGCGCATGCGCCACCAAATTGGAGTGAAGAAAAGAAAAATTACAGGTAGAGGAGTCACTGCAACGGTTTTCTTATACGAAAATCCAGTGGAGTCCAACTTTGGAATATCCATAATATTGCATCTATAGCATTTTGCCATTTTCAACTTCTGAACCTAAGGGAGCGCATGGCAACACTTCTGAAAAAGAAATCATTTCTGAAGCTGAAGTTGATTTTTCAACTTCTCAATCAGAAGCAGAAGTTGATTTTTCAACTTCTCCATCAAAAGTTGATTTCTGATCAAAAAAATGTGTTTGATAAAATTTCTACTTCTTAAATTTTTAATTTTTAAACATTATTAACAAAATCTCCGGCGGTGGCGGTTGGTGGAGGGCGGTGGCCGGCGGTGGTCGTCGGCCGGCGACGAAGGGCAACCGGCGGCGGCGGGGGGCAGCGGCCAGCGACGAAGGGCGACCGGCGGCGGCAACTGCCGGGGACGGAAGGCGACCGGCAGTGGCGGCAGCTGGTAGCGACGGGCGGCGGCGACGGCCGGTCGTGGCGGCGGCGGATGGTCGCGGCGGGAGGCCGGCCACTGCGGGAGGCCGGCCGCGGCGGGCGGGCGAGTGGGCGGGCGGCGGTCGTGGGGCGCCGGCAGGCGGGCGTTGGTCGGCGAAGACCGGTATAGTTGAAGAAGTGATTTTTTTTTAGAAGCTACAATTTTTAGCTTCTCAAAGTTGGCGAAATCACTTCCAAAATCACTTCTGGAAGTATAAATCACTTTCAGAATCACTTCTGGAAGTGATTCCTCAATATTTTTACCGAATGACTTTCAGCTTCAGAAGCACTTCTGAAGCGTCTTTACCAAACGGATTTCAGCTCCTGTTACCATGCACGCCCTAAGTTTTCGAAAGACATTGGCGTCGAACTTATCGATTCCCATATTAAACGCACACCAAGAATCTGGACGTCCTCGAAAGTGTGTTTGTCCACATTATTGCAATGACCAAAAATTGTTTTAATTAATCGGTTGCAAAATACGTTCGCCCGAACATGCCATGTTCTCATGTTCTCCCTTTAATGATTCGAGATGTGGTAATTAATGTGGAAGAAAATCAGATGGTAGGAAGTGAATCATGCCCTAGAAAGGAAAGAAAAATCGTAAGATAACTTTGGTATATGCACATGGTCATGCTCCTATGGATTTGATATGTACGAGGATATAAAATCTAGTACTGGGAAAATTTTGGATTTGGCTCACGGACCAATTGTTCAAAGTTAAGATCTTATTTTGTTTCGTGGAAAGCAAACCGTTAACAATCAATTTCTCCATTTTTCATGGTTTGTATCGTGTTGGAAAAAGGACCCAATTTCCTTTAAAGAAAAAAAAAACACAATTTAGCTCGACACTCAATTTTTTTTTCCCCTTGTCTCGTAAAAAAGCATGAACTTTAGGCAGCGTTTCAACCCCGGCCCTTCGACCAAAAAAAAAAAAAAAAGGAACTCTGGCCCAAAGTCGACCCAAAAAAGGGAAAATAAGGTTGTGATGTAATAATTATTACGTCGTAATATGACTATCATTTAAATTTGATCATATAATAATGCGCTCTATGGGGAAAAGTGTCGAAAAAACACCTCAATTTATTGCATTTGTGTCAATTCAGTGTTAAATCCTTTTTTGGTACCAATTCAGTCATAAACATTTTATTGGTGTCAATTCAGTCCTAAACATTTTGCATTTGTGCCAATTCAGTCCTAAATATTTTGTATTTATGCCAATTGAGTCAATCCAATTAATTTGTGTCTAAAATTGCTGATGTAAACGTCAATTGCTTTACGTGGTACGGCTGGCGCTGGCATTGATATTTTTTTAATAGAATTTAAATATTTTTTTCATATTCTTAATAATTTTTTTGGTTTTTTCTTTTTTTTTTCTTTTCTCTCACTTTTTTTTGTTTGATTGGAGGCCAGCAAGGAAAAGGTTATATATATAATATTAAAATAATATTAAAAAAGTCCATGTCAGTACCTGCCGAGCCTCGTAGGACAATCAACATCCACATCAGCGTTTTTCGGCAAAAATTGATTGGTCTGACTCAAATGGCACAAAAGCAAAATGTTTAAAATTGAATGGATACCAATGCAAAAGGTTTAAGAATGAATTGGCACCAGTGCCATGGGTTTAGAACTTTTTGTATATTACATTAATAATAGTATGATTGGAACCATAATTACATAACCACTTGAACGTTAAGTCATATGATTAGCAATGAAGATAATCCACGAATTATGAAAGTTTGGATATTCGTACCTAATCGTGAATAACTGATATCATGCTAATCATTCTTTAAGAATATTTTTAATCTTTTATCATACAAGATAACATAATTATTACTACACCAATTGTTTGCCTGTTATTTTAAATTGGGTAAAAACCACCAAAAACTTCAATCTATGCCCATTATGATATATTTATCCTAAACATTTTCAAAAAATCCCAAACTTGTATATGTAACACATTTACCCTCCGTTGAAGTTCCATCAATGAGGATCATTAAAAATCTGCCTACATGGACATCAAAAAGCAAGCAATATTGATAGGACGCCCACATGACATAACAACACGTTAGACGGAACATTGACGGAGGATAAATGGGTCACGTAAGTATAATTTTGGGATTTTTTTTATGTCACTAGAATAAGTCTGGAATAAATATGTCACAATGAGTATAGTTTAAAAAAAATTATGCCACAAAAAAAGAGAGAAAAATCCAAGATAAATGTGTCACAATCGGCATAGTATTTTTAGTGGCTTTTTTCCTTTGAAAATTTCTTTATTAATCGTATCATACATGTGAATACTGGCTTCATGCTTGACTTAGTAGATGTTTAGATAGTCATTTTGGTCAGTGAGCTGAAAAGGGTGTGTTTTAACCCCATAGAACAAAAAAATCGAGTAGAAAAAGATTTAACAGAGAATTTCTTTTCTATGGCAAAAGAAGAACAAGCGAATCAAAATGTCTTAAGATCAATTTCCTGCGTATAACAGAGGAATCTAGTCCTAAGCATCATTGACATTGGCTGCTTCTCCTTTTCCTGTTCCATTAGATCTATCGATCCAAAATCATTTGAGCGCATGTACTAAGATTCACTGAACAATTGCACTCTCAGCCCCACCAGCCCTCGTCGCTGTACCGTTATGGCGCCGGCACAACTTTGACCGACAGGATCGCGATATTCCAACCATCCAATGGAGCTTCTCGTATAATGTCCTATCTTTCCACTTCCGAAGGGGGAAAGAAAGAGAAAACTATGAATGTGTATGTTTCGCGGAAAATAAATGATCAGAAAAAATATTTTTCACAAAATGATCGCTTATATCGATTGATTTCATGAAACTTGTCTGATTCAGACTCTTGCTTTGTGTTTCTATACGAACAGTTCTACAGAGATCCAGTCATTGTGACTGAATCAGCAATGGCTCTGTTCATTCAAGTTACAAAAGAAAAGGGATGACAAATGAAAATAACCAAACACTATCGACATTCTGGAAGCATCAAATGATATCAGAAAAGCCGAACCCTCCGAGCAAAGATAATTTTGGCATCCTCTTTTTTCCGTCTCTTAAATTATCCCGAAGAAAAGCTCAAAACAAGCGTAATGACAGGATAAGTATGTGGTTATTACAAGTAAACATCTTTAAGCAAAATTGACAGTCTTAACTCTTAAAGCCCCTGAACCTGATGAAACTCGGAAGAAGAAAGATACGCTGCCATGCTATAGAGGTGTGGCAAAACCTGCAAACATTGAGGAGAAAACAAGTTCAAGTGGTATATAAATGGTGGAACCTATCACTGGCTAGAGTACGAGCTAGGAATTAGAAAGTCTTTTAAGGGGAAAAAAAACAGTATAGATAAAACAGTGTTTAATTCTTGCTCTCGGTATCAGTAAGTTAACTCATCAGAGTTTCCAATTTTTCGATCACCGAGCAGCAGATCAATATAACTCAGTCAGGGTGGGGAGGGTAGCGCCATTGCTACGAGCCGTCTTACGGCTTCCAGATGTATTTTGCATGTCATGGAGAAACAATGGCACTGTAGCTCTAGATGTTACAGGACAGTGATGGCGGAAACACTCATGACAATACTAATTGTCCTGTTTTTCCAGAATAACCTTTTTTCCAAACAAGACCTTTTTCTAGAAAAAAAACAGAGAATGCCAACGAAGATTATCTAGAGTAACCGAAATTGGCTGCATCGTTTCAACTTGTCATTGTAGCCAAATCACAACAAAAGAAACAAAACCTCATTTGAAATGGTCATCACAATATTATTCGATACTAGTATCTCTAACCTGTCTTCTTTTTTGGTATATCATTCAAACCAAAGTCAAAGACATGAAATCTGCCACTCTCATACTTTTTCGGATGAATTTTTCCTTTCTAGAAACCCCATAACTGAGTAAACATTGAGATTCTATATCATATTCACAGAATACATCATAAGCTACATTGTGATGCATGACTGAAGAAAACTCAGCACATAGCATCTGCAATTTTAGCAAACATTTCGTAGGAATCATGATAAGAGTCATGCGACCACTTCTATGGCCACTGCCAAAATTTAAAACCTTGGTAAGCACCCTTGAGGCAATTTAAAAATGGAAATAATTCAGAAGAAGAAAACAGGGATTCAGGCTTCAGCCACGATGTTTATGGAATGCTAGTTGCCAAGAGATGCCCTTCACAGTAGGGAAAGCACAAGAGCAGTACATGTTCGTGTAAGGCATGCGTTCCATGTCATCCTGATACGGAAAGAGAAGATGACACACAGTCCTCCACCTATAGGATAAATACAACACATGAATCTAAATTCCAACTACTTAGTGTGCGGCCGAGACACAAGCCTTGTTTCAAGGAAAACCTTTTTCTATATCCGGTCAGTGTCCGATTCACTGAATATTTTAGCACATGTATCATTAATGACACGGTAGTGTTAACCGCCAAACTTTGGCTAAGATATAAAATGAGAAACAGAGGCCAAGCTGAAAAACATCTCGGGACGAAATTCATGTTAGTATTGGACAAAACAAGTACTTCAAGAGCAAGAATGAAGACGCCAGTGAATTGACAAACGCCACAAACACAGCTTAAAACCAGCAATGAGAAAAAGAAACTACCTTCAGATAGACAACCCCAACTATGGCTGCTCAAACACAGCAATGAAGTGAACAAAGCAGACGCAGTAACATTGTGTAATGGCATCATCGACAATGCTCCTCCCAACTCCACGGGAAGCCTGAGACAAAAGCGACATTTGATGATCGACATTTCCCAATGATAGAACCAACTCCTATTCAATTGAGTTGGGAGTTCACCAAGATACAACACAGCTCCCTTCCAACTTTATCATCCAACCCACCACGCTCCATCACGAGTGGATTTCGAAACCCACAAAAAAAAAAAAAAATGCAAGCTTTTTTACAAGCTCGTACTTCATAACTAGAGTTCCACCTAAGCCTTAACGACTTGAATAACCCGTGTTCCAACTCTGCTAATGTTCAATGCATCAATCACCGCACCCCAAAAACCCGCAGAGCGAGACCAAGAAGGAACTAACCTCGAGAGGGTGACTCGTTGGGCAGTCAAGAAACGAGAGGATGAAGAGACTGGCGTAGCAGAGGAAAGACCTCTGAGCTTACTCGTCGCTGAGGACAAACTAGACGAAGAAGACGATGGTGACGAACGGCTCAAGAGCGTCTTAGCAGAAGCAGAAGTGAGTCGAAAACCCGTCTTCGCGCAGGCAGCCGCCATGTTCGCCTTCTTCGGAGCCGAGCCCCCGAGACCTGCGAAGACGAAGGAAGCCGGAAGGGAAGGGTTGTCTTGTGGCTTCTGGGCTTGGCCTCTTTTCGCTTCTTTGTCGGCCCGACGGGCTTGTTCTTCGACGAAGGTAAGAGAGAGACCGAAGAAGCCTGATTACATTTTTGCACCCCCCGAGTTTTCGATCCATGACAAGTTGCCCCCCGACATTTCAAATTTTTTTGCAATCTGGCCCTTGACATTTAGGAATATGTTGCAATTTTCCCTTTGTGCTGATGCGTTATCCACAAGGCTTACCTCATAAACGGGAGAGGATCTCGATCCTATCCTTAATTGAACTTTCAACCGAGGGGGTTTCAAAGTTAGAAAATCATACCATAGGAAGAGAACCATATTGAAACAATGAAGAGCAAATATTGCACGTGCTCCGGATTTGATCGAATATTCTAAAGCAAAAAGTGTTTGCGAGTCGTGAAATTACCTATTAGCAAATTATCTGGAATTTTCAGTTAAAGAACGAAGAGAAATGCTACGTTTACTTTGAGACTGGTAAACTGTTATTGGAGGCAGAATATGGTCAATTTATTTGATTGTCCACTTATAATCCGTTATGTTGCTTAAGTATACTAATTTAAGAGTCCCATCTTCATATGCTTAGCATTGCTTTAAAACAAGAGTAACGGAATTCCACCTTTACCATCATTTGTCAAGGTGATTTGAATGAAAAATGCAAGGAAATGAAAAGTAAGCATCACTGGGTCCCGTTCGTTTCGCTGAAAGTGTAATGTCTTTGGAAAATATATTCTCCGCCGTTTAATATGGAAAATCGGATTTGACCCCACGTTAGCCCCAAGACGTTGGTCTCTAACTAGAAAAGTAAATGCCTTTTTACATCTTCTGCAATCTAAATGGTAGTTTTTAAAAGTTTGGAGTGCAATTGGGCCGAATGTAAAATGAAACTCCAAAAGGTGCATGATGCACAAGTAAGAGAAGCAGATAGTGCTAAAGTCCAATCTACATTGACTTTTATTTTCTTCTTTTTACTTAATTCGAATTTTGCACCTCTTGCTCCTTGAAATTTTTTTTTTCATTTTCTAATTTGGAACGGACACAACACCTCGAATGTCGATACATAGTTTCGCACGTAATTTTCTTATGATTTTCTAAAATTCTAGAAAAATATTTTAGATTTTGATGAGAAAGTAAAAGAGTACTTTTTACATTTTCACTTAATGATGGGGGTGGTTGCTTCTCGCCCCGTAGGAAGTGGATACATGATTGGAATCCATCACATCGAGTGCGGGTGCTTAGGTTGTGTTCTTGCTCTTGTGTGCTTGTGCTCTCTTCCGTTTTAAAAATCGACAAGTGATAACATTGATTAATTGGCAAAGTGAATGAACGACAAGCTTCCTCATCATAACAACTTTATTTTTCGGAATAGCTAAATCTCTTGATTAGATGTTTAATATTGCTGTAAGAATCCCGATGACACAAGCAAGAATACAAATAAGATAAAGTTATACTAATCATAACCACTAATGATGATATGTTTGACTGGAAAGCCTAGCTTGCTAGTAAATTAAGTGGTGATATTAAATATATATATATATACACTAGTTGCATATTATACGACGTGTTTGCATTTTTGCTAGTGTGCGGTAAAGGAGGGTCATGGGCTCCTCAATTTTGGCTACTTTCGTTACCCAATGACCAACAACAACTTTAATCTTAGTTTTTGAGAAGTCCAAAAGCACACATAAATTAGAATTATTCAGGTTCATTGTAATGAAATGAAATTCATTATGGTCCAAAAAAATGTTGCATGACTCACACTATCAATATCACGTGAAAAGAGGTACAATGAATTTATTAAATCTTTCAGTGATTATATATTTAATATTCATTTTCTAGGTAAAAGAATCATCTCTACAAATTACAACAGGAGGTCATTGTGTAATGAATACCAATTATAATTTTTGTAAGATAGGCACTTTAGCTTATTTTTCCTTTAAAATTTAAATACCATGATACTTAAGTGACAACAGTTCTATTTCCTCATTTTTTTCTGTTCCGGTTAATAGGTTTGGAACAGATTTACGTTTGATAACGCAAATTCGTTTTTTTCTTTTTTCGGGATAAATTTTTTGCCCAGAAACATGATTGAAATAGAAATAAGAAATAGAAATTTTCTGTCTATTTATCAAATAGAAATGGAAATAAAAATTCTTCTCATTGCTCACTCCTTTTCTCTCGCAAATGGTTTCCTTCTTTCTCGCGTCTTTGCCGTCGGCCGCCATACGCTGACCGTCGGTCGCCATCTGCCAGTCTCCAGCCACCTCTCTCGCGTTCTTGCCGCCGTTCGCCCACTACTGGTCCCCGATTGCCGTTCACCCGCCACTGTTCGCCAATCACCTGTCCTCGTCCGCTGGCTGCCAGTCTTCGTCCGCTGGTCGCCGGCCGTCCATCCGTGGATATTTTATGCTATTATAAAACGAATTTTTATTCCAAGAACAGAGAATGTCGTTATCAAATGCATGTCTCTATTCAGAAACTCGTCCGGGGAATAGAAATAGAGCCCCAGAAGAGAATAATGCTAATTCGCGCGCTTAACTAGTCTACTTGTGCACAAGTTCACAACATAATGCACAGACGATGTATCAGGGTTTTGTTCATAAGCGCTCCAAAAATAATTGTTAGATGATGTAATTATTAATATTTTAATATTTTTTCATGAAAATTAATTTGTTTTATATCAACGACGCTTACAAGTTATCACCTAATCTTCCCCCACACTGTAGTCTGTACTATTTAGCGGGTGAAGCAAGAAATCCCGTGATGGAATTATAAGCCCACGTGTGGACTGGATGCGCGTCTCTTTTGCCAGGGGCGTCTCTTCCTTTGCTTTCATCTTCTAAGTTACAAATTTAAAAACAGTACCAACCCACCATCTGCTTTGCCTTCATTGTTTGGGCATTCACATTATGCCAAAAAAAAAAATATCGATAGTGCTCATTACTTTCTTTCATTTTTTTAAGATTGACAATCAACGTTGGCGACCCTCCTTGACAAAATCATGGCGCGATTGAAATGTTATAGTTCAAACATAGTTACTTGTCGTTTTGAGCGAACCCGTCGCCGCCGCATCACCGGATGCGAGCCGGAGTGAAGCCTGCCACATGTGGTACTTACTTAGCAAAATGTACGCCGACGAGTCAGGGTCTTTTGAGATCGAGGAGCAACAGAAGGATTCGGATTCGGATTCGGATTCAGATCGGTGGCTTTAAGATTTCTTGTTGGGACAATCAAGGTGTTGTGAAATTATGGAAAAAAAAATGAAAGAGACTATTCCGAAGAGTTTGATGGCTAAGAAGGACCTATTTGGCTATTGCAAATTGTAGATATACTCAATGGGCATCACCATCAGTTCTTCATTTCTTCATAAGTCTTAATGACCATAAGCATCGCACAATTAGAAATACCGGCAATAGTTGAAAATTCACCGAGTGTAATTATACTTTTAGACTCCATTTGTTCGCAACTAAGGATTCGATTTTACTAATATATCGCTTGAAACAATTAATGGAAGACGGCAATAAATTTCGTTCATTCATTCCTGTAAGCGATACAAACAACTAACTTTTAGAAAATGTGTGTGTGTTCCACCGAAAACATCGTGATACAAGAAAATATTTTCTATAAAAATTATTTTCGAGAAAAATAGTTATTGCCATTTGTCTGGTGCTTTAAAGAAAGGGATAATTACATAAAAGGTCCCTGGACTTTGGCAGAATGTGCAATCTGGTCCCTGAACTTTTAATTTGTTCAATTTAGTCCTTGAACTTTGGCAGAATATGCAATTTGGTCCTTAAACTTTTGACATGTTCAATTTAGTCCATAAACTTTTAGTGCATATTCAATCTAGTCCCTGAATTATAGGAAAATATTCAATATAGTCATTTTGTTAATTTAAGATCAGGGATAACGTTGAACATTTTCATATAGTCCAGAGACTAAATTAAACATTTACTAAAAGTTCAGGAACTAAATCGAACAAATTAAAAGTTTAGAAACCAGATTGCACATTCCGCCAAAGTTTAGGAACTATTTGTGTCATTTTGCCTTAAAGAAAATGATTTCTTTCTCAGAAAAAAGGGGAACTTTCCCCTATCGAAACTTGTCCTTTTTATGACAAAAAAAATGTTATTTTCGATCCATGAAAAACGTATTGCATAGATCGATTGGTTTTTCGTCATCTAAAACACCGAAAAGTCGGAAAATGATATCTCGGAAAACCGTTTTCCTTCAAACAAACATGCCCTTAGTCGTACCACCCACCTGGGTGGCGCTGCTGGAGCGGACGCTCTTCCTTTCACGAGAGGTTGAGTGTTCGAATCCCGGGTGTCGCAAAGGTGATTTAACCGGTGCACGTGTGCGGTGGCTAGGTGCTCGTGTGCCCCGAGGAAATAGTCGTGCTTCACGCCGGTTTGAGCTCGGTGCTCGCCAAAAAGGTTTGAGCTCGGTGCTTGCCGGTCGCGCGGACACCTCGGTCATAAAAAAAAAAAAAAAAAAAAAACATGGCCTTAGTCGTGAACCTCGATAGTACGATCCCGAGCATGATAATTCCAACCAGCGGGGATGGGATTAACCGGTTTAAGTTAATCTTGAAGAAGATGATAGTCTCGACACGCGATTGTGCCTTGGGATTCCTTCCAAATGCTTGTCAATCACACGTAATACAAGAGATCATGGGATTTGGTTCATGCACTAACAAAAGGGATTTTTAACGAGCAAGGATGTCGGAACAAGAGAACCCGAATTGACCCCCCACCGAATTCTTGGAAAAGTACGCGATTACTTTAAGGTCTAATCAGTAATTAATAAAATAATTAAATCGCGTGAGGGTCATGACACGTAAAGGGCAGTGCAGTGGAACTTGGATGAGGATCAGAGGTATAATAATGATAATAATAATTACAGATTAGCATTTGTGTTTGTGCTTTGATTCCAAGTTGGACCCCATTAAGCACATCGGGATGCCCTCGAAGAGAAAATTCGCTGCTCACGTCACGTGCTTCTAGAAAAAATGTTGACCAAACACCCCCCATTTTTGTTTTTACAAGGTTTCAAAGGTTGTAGTGTAAATTTTGTGGTAGTTTTTCCTTTGTAATGGTCCGGCGGATGCAGGAGCGCAGAGACCCTGCAGACCTCGTGAACCAATCAAGCCCGGATCTTTGGCGGGGTATGGAATAGGTGATTTCCGACTTTCTGATGTCGGGAATCTCCTGACGAACTCCGCCAATTAAAGCTGGGTATGGTTCCAGAGTAGAACCGGGAACCGGATCGATGAGAAATGATGTGATTTCAAGTTCTAGGTTCTAGGGTAGGTTCTGGTCCGGATACAAAAACGCAGAGACCCTGCGATCAAGCCGAAATATTTGGCGGGGTTTCGACAGGTGACTTCCGACTTTCTGAATTTGGAATCTCTTGACGCCTTAACAAGCTACGCTAGCTAGGGGTGAGCATAGTTCCACGATAGAACCGGGAACTAAAGAATCAGACCGGTGGAAAGCCGGTCCGACTATAGGATTTAGGGCATGCATGGTATGTTTTAGGTTTCGAAAATTAGAGAACATGCTCCAACCGGTAGGTTTACTAGGTACCTATAACAAGTTTTTGTGTTTTTCTTATTCTATGTTTGATCCTACGAGATTTCATGACATCAGATAATGAGTGTGCAATATAGAATCACTGGTCTGAGCTTCTATTTCATGCGATATCCATGATTGAAATTTACTTTATTAACGTTTTATATTCTCCATGTGTCTACATATGAGTTATGATCATGGATTGTAGCATCAAATGGTGGTCGCGAGAGGTGATGATTCACTACAATCGTTCAATTAAAAACACACATAAAAACTGATTAAACTCTAAAAGTGATCCCGAAACTTGTGACATGGTGTGTTTCAATTTTTTTTTAAAAAAAATCAATTATGACGGGTAGATTTCAAGTAGAATTTAGATCGATCTTATAACCGCTCACTCCTAGCGCCGGCAGGGGGGTTAGCATTAGTGATTGTTTGCGAGAGCCATTGACAAAAATGGACATTCGTGACCGTGGATTTTTCTTCTTCCTTCTCCCCACTTACGTTTTATGTCTATGTTGCTCCTTAAAGGCAAAGCAAATCTCAGGGACTTCGCGCATCTCTTCCCTCATGACTTTCTCTTCTTTCTATTGTGGCCCTGGTCAAGCTGTCGCGGAGTTTCCCCACTTCTCAATTTTTTTTTTCACCTTTCACTCCTTTTCATTGTCTCAAAAGTGGGTAAAGAATAAAGCAGGATTCACCCAAAACTAAAGTTACCACCTCATTTTACTTTCGAATCCGAACATGATGCCAGGTTTCAACTCTCACATGACTCGACACGCCATCCATATCTAGAATACGGGGAAATTACCAAAAATATCCTTATTGTAATTTGACCATAAACTGTTTTTTTTTTTTGTTGGTCAGTCCTAAACCACAATTCAGTCCACTTGGCGAATTTTGGCTGGTCGGCGCCAACATGGATGTCGGCCGACCGGTGACCCTAATATTTTAATAATACTTTTTTTTGAAATTTTGAATTTTATTTTCTTGCCGAGCCCCTGGTGAGGCTGGCCGTCCCTCTAAAGAAGAGGGAAGGGGAAGAAAGAGAAAGAAAATAAAGGAAAAATAAAATAAAAGAATAAAAATTTCAATTTTTTTGAAAATATTATGTCGCTAGCCAGGCAACGTCCTCCACGTTAGCATTGGCTACGTTTAGGACTTTTATGGTAATTTTCCTTCTAGACTATCATAAGCTAGCCCATAAGAACTTGGCCTACCTTAAATCTGGGAAGATTGGTAAAAAAAAATCCTAAATATATTACACTACGATCAATTCAGTCATAAATCTTTCAATTGTGCCAATTCGATTCTAAACATTTTGATGATTTCTCAATGTAGTCCTAAACATTGCATTTGTGCCAATTTGATCCTAAACCTTTTGACGAGTTATTAATTTAGTCCTAAACATTTTAACAACTTACCGATATATAGTCCTCTCGGCCAACTATTCAAATTTTGAGTTTGTGACTAAATTGGCACAATCGAGAGGTTCATGACTAAAGATGTTCAAAATGTTTAAGACTAAATTGGTGCAATTGAAATGTTTAAAATCGAATTGGCCGCCATACAATAGGTATAGGACTTTTTAGACAATTATTTGGACAATTATCTTCCTTAAATCTCATTTGTCCCCGTCCCACTCCTTCGGCCGGCAAAGATAAAAAGATGAAATGACCCCCTTTAAAAAAAATAAATAAAAATTTGCAACATCTTGTTTGACAAATGAGAACAAAAGGGCAAATGGAAAATGCTTGCAATTTGCAAGCCCCCCCTTCCAAAACAACAAGAGTCTCGTGACTCTTTTCCCCGCAATACAATATTACAAGGGGCACCAGCAAAAGACTTTGGCTTTGCTCTATCCGGACCAACCCCTATCTTTCAGCCACAACTTCTTTGTACACTTCCCCGGTTGATTGGCTGCTCTCTCATCTTCCCCCCCTCCCCTCCCTCTACTGCTTCGCAAACATTTGGAATCTGATCCTCTCTTCTGTCTCTCTCGCCTTTTGTTCTCTAGCAGAGCCAGACCCTTCCCGCGACCCGCGCACGTTCTCGGCCGAAAAACCGCCCATCGCGCTACAGTTTTGAACGCAGAGGAGAAAGACATTTTCGCAGGACAGTAAGGGAATGGAATGACCAAAGGGCTCAGGAGAAAGTTCAACAATCTTCTTGGCTCGTGCCGTTTGAGCCCTCCGTTGATTGAGGAATCCAACCAGAATATAGATAGAAATTGGAAATGAACCCACAGTTTAGATTTTCAATCCCTGTGATGTGACAATAGTAATATCAGGTAATTTAACTCCCCATGGAAAATTACATGAGGCAACTACAAAATGGGTTCGTGCCAGCAGCTAATGTTTTTATTCTTCTTCTTCTTTTAATGTTTTTAGCCAATGGTCTGGACCCAAATTGTCAAATCCCACCGACCAATAATTCCGAGTCTTTCAGTCGGCGATCGTCCAGGTCAGGTCGTTCTCGAAGATCCAATGGCAGACCTCGATCAGGCCCGGCCGCGACCCCAGGGCCAGGAACGCCCCGTGGGTGGCGCTCCATGCCGACGTGTCTACGTGGCAGATGGCCACGCCGTGGTTGATCTTGAGCTTGGTCTTGGGATCGAGCAGATCTGCCTCGTAGACCCGGACCTTGGGGACCGAGTGGCAGTAATAGAGCAGGTAGGGGAAGAGGGTCTGGTGGCACGACACCGACTTGGTCACCCTCCTGCCGTTGATCCCCTGGACCATCCCGACCATGACGTCGTGCCTCGACCCGGCCGTGCTCTCCGTGGACCGGGCCGCGACGTCCCGGCCCAGGATCGACGTGGCGAAGTCGATCATGTCCTCGATCGACCCCACGCACCGCTTGGTCTCCCCGGCGCTGGGCGCCCGCTCGCACTCCGCCAGCGCGTTGGCCATCATCGCCTCCATGGACGAGTTGTCCCGCGCGTGGAAGATCCGCTTCAGCTCCGCGAGCTTCGAGCTCGAAAAGGGTAATTTGGACGAGATGGTCCGGGGCAAAAACGACCTTTGGGGCATTTTATCCCTAATGTCCGGCATTGGCATCACCGTCCCTTTCTTCAGCATCGATTCCCTGAAGAACTTGCCCGGCTCCACCCACCTATTCACGGCTCTGCCACTGACCGCCATCGCCGCCGCTACCCCGGTGGCGTTCGCGTACAGGGCGAAGGTGACGCCGTTCTTGCCGTAGTCCTTGAAGGTGTTGTTGACGCCATAGGTCTTAAACCCAATCGCCTGCCCCTTCGCGCCCTGACCGTACCCGCTGAACTTGTCCGTGCCTTCGTTGAAGGACTTGCCGTAATTCGCGAAAGTGACCTTCGGCGTGTTCGAGTTCTTGGCGTACGACTGGAACGAATCGTCGCCCACATTGGACTGGTCTCTGTAATTCGCGAATCCGTCGCTGATCCCGTTCCCTCCCTCGCCGTAGTTCTTAAAGTCGTTCTCCGGGACGTTACCGTCGTTGCCGTAGTTCGTGAAGGTGTCATTTGCGCCGTTGCCGCCCTGGCCATAGCCGTTGAACCCCGAATTGATGACGTTGGAGTCGGACGCATACTCCGTGAACTTGTTCGGAGCCCCGTTCCCGTTCTTGCCATAGCTGCTGAAGCTCTCGGAGCCGGCGTTGGTGTCACCGGTGTAGGCGGCGAACGCGTGGGCCCGGCCATTGGCGTCGGAGCCGTAATTGTTGAAGTTGAGGTTGGGCACGTTGACGTTGGGGTTGTAGTTCTTGAACTCGCCCGTCCCCCCGGTGGCACCGCCGCCGTAGCTGTTGAAGCTCTGGTCGACCACATTGCCCTCGGGGCCGTAGTTGGCGAACAGGTCGCCGTGGCCGGAGGAGTCGTGGCTGTACCGGCGGAAGGTATCGACGGGGACGTTCTCGCCGTCGGAGTAGTTCTTGAACGAGTCGAGGCCGCCGAGCCGGTCGGTGCCGTAGTTGGTGAAGTTCTTGTTGCTGTAGACGGCGAAGTTGGCGTCGGTCGGGTGCTTCTCGAGGCTGGGGCCGAGCTCCGGGAAGCAGAGGAGACGGGCGGCGGCGCAGAAGGCCGGGAGGTGGTCGGCGAGGGAGCCCTTCGCGGCGAGCTTGGCGAAGGCGGCGGCGTCGACGGCGCCGAGCGGCGAGGCCTTGGAGAGCAGGAACGCGGGCTTGGGGAGGGCGTTGGCGATCGTCTTGTTCCAGTAGCGGAGGAGGTACGCCCTCGGGGCGAACGGGCTGTCGGAGGCTCCTCCGGCGGCAGCCAGATCCACCTGCATTGGACAAGGAGATAATGAGATTCAAGATAGGAAGAGATTGGATGGATGAAGAGAGAGAGGCTAGAGACTTACAGAGAGGAGCGAGAGGAGGAGGAGGAAGGAGAGGAGAGAGGGAGGGTCAACGGGATTGATTCGGATTCGGACCAGCATTTTCCTTACAGAGGGCAGCGAAGGAGAGAGGTGGGTTTATGGGCGATGGCGAGGATATAATGTTGGCGTCTTCTGTGGTTCCTGTCGGCGAGGAGTTTATTGGTGAAGAATGCAGAGAACGTGAAGGGGTGAAGAATCCAGTGAAGAAGAAGAAGAAGTAGACTCCTCCTCCAAACGCGCTCACTTTCTTTTTCTTTTTTCTTCTTCTTTTTTTTTTTTTTTTCCTTTTATGGGGCCTTTAATCGGGGCCAAAATTCGTGCAGAACTCTGATTATTATTACAAGCAAGCGTCGTTTGTTGTGCGAACGTGTGAGGGGAGAGGCAAAGAGTGTGGCTTAAATAATGAAGGGTTGAGAGGGAGTAATTATTAAAAAGGGTTTTGACTTAGAGGAGCATTAATACACGTAATTAAGTAGAACAGTGAGAAAGTTTATGATTAACTCTCCCCCCTCACCCCGCTCCACCGACGGTGTTCTTGAAAAGAAGAGAAAACGCTCCCCCTCCGTTGGGAAGTAGGGTCCGTCCCAAACCCAATGTTCAGTGGCATTCATCGAGAATTGCGGGCCTTGATTACATAATGTGCAAAGTCGTCCGCGTATTAAGGGATTTCCCGCACCCCGTGCGTACCGTGGATAAAGAAGAATTTTACCGTTCGCGGCGACGCTTTTTGTCCAAGTAAAGCATCTCTAGTTAGGAAACACGAACATCCTCTTGACCGTCGACGAGATTAGGCGTCACGAATGTTTTAGGTATTTTTTTTGCCTTTAAGACCACTCAGTTAATAAAAATCTCTCTCTCTCTCTCTCCCTCTTATCCAATAATGCTAAAAGGGAATTGAATGAACCAACTGTCGAACGGAGTGGGACTGTGCGTGAGGTCTCCCCTCGCTATACAACCTGTGTTGCACGGACACGTGCTTTTGAAAGTTTTTTTTTTTTTTTGCGTGTCGGACATGTGTCGGTGTCCGACACGTTCGAACACTTTGGGACTCGCTCGGACACGCGATCAATGTGTGTCCGAGATTTCGACACGAAGTCAACGATTGGAACACGTTGGGACTCGCGTGTCCCACAAGCAATCTCAAAAAATGAAAAAAAAAAAATTGAGGGCAAAAACGTAAGTAGAAGCATGATTACCAAAAGCACCAACCTATGTTTCACGAGAAAAAAAAAATTATATGTTGACAGCTGCATAATGTTGCTCTTTAACTTTATATTTTTTATTATTATTATTGAAATCATAAAAATTATTTTATATGTAATATATAAGTGCCTCAACATGTTGAAATTCTCTATTTTTATGAAATCATGTGTCGGCGTGTCGTGTAGTGTCGTGTCGCGTCGCGTGTCCGTGTAAGATAGTATACAACTACGACCGAAAGAAAGATCGCACAAAAAAGCAAAATTCACCTTATTTTTTAAAAAAAGAAAAGAAAAATAGCATTTTTTTTTGTTTGTTTGTCAAAAAGAAAAGATTAAAAAGAGAACTGCTGCTGAGTGAGCATCGACACGCACACCCGCGTCTTTCTCGATGCCGCGTTTTGCTGAGGTGGCGCCCTCGCGTTGGCACGCCCGTCGCTTTCCGCCTTGGATTTTTACGCGCCAGCTACTCAAACTCCGACTCCCCCTCCCCTAATTCCTTCCTTCATTTATTGTATTTATTTATTTCCTCCTCTTTTAACCATTTTCCATCTTCGGGCCGGGCCGGATCCTTTTCGAGATCCATCTATTTCCACCGTGACCTCATTTATTAGAATCCGCGACGGTGGACGACCTCGTGACGGCGGCAATTTTGGCAATTACACACAGAAAAAATACGTGGCGAATTTGGCAATTCCGACAATGAGCCCCCCCTTCGGGTTGCGGTCTGCAGAATCTTTTGCTTTTGGGACTTCTGATCGTCTTTTTTTGGGTCCGCCGACGGCGTTAAACGGAGTTTTTTGCACGATCCATCATTGCATAGGGGCGACGCGTGCGTGTGGCGTTAATTGGGTGATTGAATTCTGAAATTGACCACAAATTCGAGGGGAAAAAGATGGTCCATGTGCTGCTGCCCACATTCAATTTTTTTTTTTCCAAATTTGAGTTTTTTCGTACTTTTATTTTGGAACAGGTTGGGTTTTTGGTCCAAAAACTATTTGGTCATGATTGATCACTAATCATGACACGTGGACCATATGTAATAACACGCCGCGGCGACACGCGGGACCAACTTATCAACATGAAGCAGAACGCATCGATCGAGACTCCGACGTGAAAGTCGATCTTGGTATGTCGACCAGCTTTGCATTCAAGAGGGAGCCATCGCTTTCCTGTTGCCGTTTCAATTCTTTGATCCCTCGAGTCCGATGAAGCGCACCGACGAGGCATGAGAGGGTTCGGAATCGACCAACATTCAATCGGCCCGCTCGTTCGTACCGCTCGCGATGATTGTGTATGGACCCTTGTCGCGTTCATCCTCTCATGTTTTTTTTTTTTTGGCCAGGCCCATCATGTACCCGCTGCTGCTTTTCTGATGCACATGCTAGGTTTGAAGGGACGATAGAAGGTGGGGTGCTTTCAAAGATGGCGGTTCGTTTTGTTCGCCATGTGGTTGAATTGAGGGTATTACATGCCATGTGCTTTCAAAATATTTTAATTTTATCAATTTAATTCTAACCCGTTCGAATATTTGTCAATTCACTCATCAATCTATTATTTAGATAATTGGACGAAAAATACTATATTAACAAGTTGTCAAGAGGGTCGGGATTATATTGGCAAATCGTCAAAAAATTTAGGTTTTGTTTTTATTCTGATAAAAAATTATGATTAAATTGGCATAATTGAATGACGCAGGACTAAATTAACAAATCATTTAAACGTAAATTAACAAATTATTTAAACGTTTATGACTAGATTAGCATTATTTAAAGATTTATGACTAAATTAGTTATCGTAAAATAAGTTTGAAACTTTTTAAACAATTATTTCTCGTGATGCGTGTGAAGACCTTGAGAAACGCCGACTGAGTAAGGCAAATCCAACGTAAATGTTTGACTTTTGTGTAGAACAGATGCAACGACATTATTTGACTTTTGGTTGTTTTCGAGCTGACGTTGTTGTCTCGGACCTCCCCACGATTTTTTTTCTTTTTATTTTTAAGAAAAGGGGTCGGTTGCATTATTTTCGTGAAGTTTTATTCCCTAAAAAAATGTGAATAGAAAATTCAGTATTGTTATTTTTCCAAACCACGTTATTCTTTAAGTTAACTAAGCACTTAACCAAATCATTTTTCAGAAAAATGTAATTTCATCTCAAAGCAGGATTTATGTACGTTGATTAGCATTCTATTTTTCGATTGTATTGTTTCCTCAAACTAAAAAAAAACAACTTTTACAATTGAGGCAAAAATTGAGAAAAATATCATGTCATCAACGTTAGTTAATTTGATCATGATTTCCCAATCATCATTTATGGGTAGGATTAATTTCTTATTGTGATATGGTGGCTTATAAATCATTATGAATGAAGTCTACTAATTGAAAAGCGCCGGGCATTTCTAGTCTAATACATAATAGAAGTGTTCTTCACATCACCTTGTAAGCTTGCCGTATATAAATATTCACTCGTCTGGCCCCAATAAAGAACAGGAAAAAGGGGATTGCTTAGTTGGCAAGCTTTCATGCAAATTAGAAGCACATGTTATGGCCTGTTTGGTAACGTTTCTCTTTCTTTGATTCTTGTTTTTTTGTTCCCAAGAACAGAGTTGTTATCAAAGAGACCCTTAGTGCTTGCTACTCAATTCTCTTTCTTTCCTTTCGTAATATTTGAAAATGGTAAGAAAAGAGCGATACACGCGACTACCCTTTTGAATGTTAACATAAAGGTCGCATAGCAAATGCATAAGTACGACGTGACTCGAGCTTATGGCTTCACGAAAAACAAGGTGACATCCTTACTAATCGGGCTGTCACACTTGGCAATGCCTAATCCTCTCTTTTGCCGGGCCTTATTATGATGAAAAAGCGAAGACACGAGGCAACGTATGCACATGACACCCCCCTTTTTTTGTTGAAAAAAAAAATCAGTTAATCTTATGTTCTAGGATAAGTCTCTTTTCTAGGTGAACAGTTCATTGATACTTAAAAACATTATCACAGGTATTTGACTGTGGTACAACCTATGTAAAAGCAAGTTAAACAACCCACCTATGTATTAATGACTATCCTTAAAATCCTGGCACTTTCCCCTCAACAGCATTCGTCTGCGTGAGATAAAGACTCCTCTGAACTCCAATTCCATTCAAAGGACCTATTCAAATTGCAGATTTCAAGGGAAGGGAAGCTCCATGCACGTCACCCCAAACGGAAAAAAATTGTCTTAATGTACAGTTCTTACTTTACCAACTCCCAAGTCTCGACCTTGCGACCAGACAAACCTCACCACCTTGTTCTCAGTAATGATCTCACTAACTTCATCTCATCTAATCTAAGGTATCGAAAGCCATACGCGCAATGCAAATGAGGCGCATTTTGCCGCTTCTCTCTCCCGGATCTTCATCGCATAATTTCTGCGAGCGATCTAAACGATAGCAGCTAAGAAGCATAGACTAAAAGGAATAGCTAAGAAGTTCGGAAAAATGCCAGAAAATAAAGGAAAAGGAAAAGGGAGAAGGGTGAAGAAAGTGGAGGCAAGAATGGAGGAGCTGGTGTTGCAACTTGTGCAATGTGTGCAGTGGTGGGGGTAAGTGAGACACCCTGGCTTTCCAGTATATGAGAAACATCTCTGCACTTCCTGCACTTCCATGCATAAAATATACACATAAATAGACATCAAAATCAACAAATAAGTGAATAAATAAAATATGCACAATCAGTTCTGCTCCCACTGCTCACTGAGATCTTCAAACCGTGTTGAATCTCTGTCTTCTCTCTGTGTTTATTTCTACTGGTCTCTCCTGATCACTGCCACTTGTGAGCATCAGTTTTTGTGCACTTGTTTCCTAACGTTATCTTGGATATACGCCATGCCCCGACTTCCCTACTGTTGAAGTATGTCCCACGTTGCTTGACACCGGGTTCTAAATACTCTTTATACTCATGTGGTCTCTCTCAATCTATTAGCTTAAGCTTTTGGGTTAGACTTTCTAACATGATATCAGAGCCAGTTTTATCCCTTTCGCGAATGTGCGTGGTAAAAAAATTTCTCAAAAAACTCCACATGAATGTGCGTAGTCAAAATTTCATGTACCGCTCGTAATCCTGCTAGCACTTGAGTGGGGGTGTTGAAGTATGTCCCACATTGCTTGACAAGGGGTTCTAAATACTCTTTATACTCATGTGGTCTCTCTTCACCTATTAGCTTAAGCTTTTGGGTTGGACTTTCTAACACCTACATTTGTTGACATACACGTCAATTTGTGTTAGAGAAGTCTCACATCGAAGAATTGATGTGACGTTAATCAGTTAATATATCCTAACTAGCCGGCTTATAACTCAATGACCTAAACTTTGAGTAAAGATGAGTCGAATTGAATATATTGATAAGTCGGACTTGGGCTCTCTCTCGGAGACCTTCCAGAGTGAAGGTATTGGGTCTGTGCTGCACATTCACAGCAACATTGACATTCTTTTCTCCCTCAAAGTGTTCCCACAAGTTAGACGGTGATCGGGGTCAAACTTTAGGGAAGATAAAACTCCCGAGTATTTTAGCCATAAACCCTAAGTTTCTTAAGCATCTGGAGCCCCAGATTCATGCCCTTGTGCTCTGCGTCACATGTGGTAAAATATTCATCTTTCTCTAGTTGTCTGCATAGAAAAGACCGTCCTGTTTAGGCACACAGAAATCGAAAGAACCAGCTGAGACAAATTTTGCTAAGATTCACTGACATGTACATTGGACAATGAGCAGGCGAGTCCACATTTGTGTCTCTTGCGAAAATCAGCACTTGTTTTCGTATGTTATAGTTTCGGCAAAACTCACATGGTTGGGGTGTTCTTCCCTTGAGTTGATTAAAAGAAGAGAATCTGCAGTAGCCAACCTGAACATCACACCTAATCCAATCTCTCTTGTTGCAAACATTCAAGGATCACATGAAGTGACAGGAAGACGGTTTAAAAAAGGTTGACCCTTGTTTTTCTTTTTTTCTCTATATTTTAAGTTATTAAACAAGCTGGATTTCTGACCCTTGTCTTGTAACAGATCACAAAGTGATCATCTCAACCTGTTCTTGAAAGTGTTCTGGATCGGATCATATGGTTGGACAGCACAAGTAGACTCTCGTCAACCTGTTCTAACCCGTTTGTTGACTTTATGCCTTTCGAACAGTTAAGCTATCTTACCTTACCAAAAAAAAACAGTTAAGCTATCTTACACCTCGGTTATAAAAAAAAAAAAAACAGTTAAGCTATCTTGATAGATTAATATATGGAATTTCTACATTCTCGACGCATTTCACCCCTAAAGTTCAGCAGTTGGATCTGCATAGCCTCTTAGAAGACTTTTGTGCTTGGGGGAGAGTTCTTAGATTAGATGTGATTCTGTGAATAAAATGATTTTTAAAACCAAAGGGTCATCTTCTTGATCACATGCCAAGCGACAAGAACAGCCGTCTGTTGGGATAAGGACAAGCCCCATTTAGGTTTACTAGTTAACAGTTACAACCTGAAATATTCTACCAAACCTTACTGACCTTGCCAACAGTTTTCCTGATAATTATGTGCGGCTGCTGCTTCCCAAAAGCTTAAAAAAAGAACCAAATAAAGAAAATGGACGAGTGCCTGAAAGATTGCAGAGTCTCTGAGTAAGGCCCTCTCACTTTCCTTTGAGAAAAAGAAAAAGGGAACAAAAGAGAGCAACGCGTGGATAGACGCATGATAAGCTTGCATATCTTTTAGACACAAAGTTGAATTGTAATGCATACATGACTTTCTGGAAAATGCAAAAGCAAACATAGGTAAAATGCATGAGATTATGTCTGTATTTATGCTTTTATGTTTGGACATAGTATAAGAGTTTTTTTTTTCCTGATGCGGGCTACATTACTTGAGATTGTAATTTACCGTTTTACGGGATTGGTCTAATAAGGTAAGATATAAGAATTCTTAATTAGTCAAGTATGAGCCTCACTTATGTGGACCTAGTCAAGCTCAGCCCTGTCATGAATGGGCATGGCTGAAAACTCGAAAAGTAATGCTCAAGTCTTTCTTCTAACCCTACAAACACGGAAATCACCTCACGTAAGGATCAACTAGAGAATTACATTGTGAGGAGCCGTCTTGTTGAGCCAATAATGCTCAAGTCTCTCTTCTAACCCTACAAACACTGAAATCACCTCACGGAAGGATCAACTAGAGAATTACGTTGTGAGGGGGGCCATCTCATTAAGCCAATGATATAGAAGACTATAGAAGATAAATACTTGAGCTTTGAATCTTAACTATTCCGCATTAAGAACGATGGATTCCAAATCAGGTTCACAAATCCCTTTAATTTCTCCATTGTTGTGTTTATAGATTCTAGCTATGTTGTTCCCGAGATGCCCTTTTTGCGACTTACACGTAATGCACACACGAAAATGCAAGAACTTACGTTTGCATTTGTGCATATACGTTTAGAGTTTTTGTCTTTTTTTTTCCCTGCTGGTTGCTTTGTTGAAATAAGCTGGTTTCCAAACACAGGATAATAAACATAACAACGCCAACAAGATAATTAGTACAACACCTAATATTGTGAAACTTTTAGGGTTTAAGATTAAAAAGAGAATCAAAGTGCATGCGCCACCAAATTTGAGAGAAGAAAAGAAAAATTACAGGTAGAGGAGTCGCTGTAAAGGTTTTCTTATATGAAAATCCAGTGGAGTCCAACTTTGGAATATCCACAATCTTACATCTATAGCATTTTCAACTGCTGAACCTAAATTTCCGAAAGACACTGGCGTCGAACTTATCGATTCCCATATTAGACGCACACCAAGAATCTGGACGATCCTCCAAAGTGTGTTCGTCTACATTATTGCAATGACCAAAAATTGTTTTTATTAATCAGTTGCAAAATACGTTGGCCCAGCTTCTGAACATGCCATGTTCTCCGGTATACAAAGATGGTCATGAATTGTCATACTGACAGGAAAAATCGTCCAAGCAGCGTAGCCACAACAAAAGTAAAGAAAGATGGGTCAGATTTCCAAAATCAAAGTTACAAAAATGGTGGGATCATGTGCACGATCTACAGTTGAAACACTTAGATTTTTTTTTTTTTCTGGAACGTGCGTCCACTTAAGAGGAAAAGTTCGATGTGACTATGACAATGCATACAATTTATTTTTGTAACGTGGCCGACCTTTGGTCCTACGCACAGAGAGTAATTACTAAATTTCCATCGGTAGCAGTTGCTATTCCATACAACACTTTAATTGGCCGGTAATTACGATCGATTCCGATAAAGATTAAGGAAGGCTATCTAACCTAATTGTTGAAATTGTTATCCCACATCGCTTGATAACAGGTCTTATATACTCTTTATATTCATGCGGTCTTCCTCCACCTAATAGCTTAAACTTTTGGGTTGAACTTTCTAACATGGTATCAGAGCAGGAGGTCCAGAGTTCAAACCTTTCCATGCATCTTTTTGCTTAGTTCTTGAACTTTCTAATACTAATGATGTTGCCTCGAACCACAAGATCTCAAATGTTCTTTTTTGAAGAAAAAAGAATTCGATCGATATCTCATCCTATGTTAGTTAGATCTTACTTGTGGCCAGGAATGCCAAAGATAAGGTTGTACACCAATATAGCCAATAAGAGCACCATGTCATGTGGGCTTTCTGTATGATATAGCACATCATTTCCCCCACCAACAAAAAAAAAAAAAATGATGACGCAAAACGTAGGTCATCTTGTTGTCATGGTGTTACAGGAATTACCTATTGCTTGATGGTAATTGCTTCGACCCCTTTTTGCGTTAAAAGAGATGGACTACTATAAGCAAACCTTGTTTTAAAAGGACATGGCCAATCTCTGCGTGATTGTGTTTTTGTGAGTATTTACACAACCTCATATGGACATCATTTAATCTAATCTAATATGTTAAACTAAAAGTCACTTTTGCACGTTAAATGCTTTAACTTCCAATGAATGGAGTTATTTCTTTTCCAAGTGAGAACTTAAAGGGCGCTTTCAAGTATAAAGTACAGAGGAAAATTAACATAAAGTTTGAGTGTCGACATTGCATGGATATTAGATGATCTTGGTAATAATATGATAATATATGAAGTACTAAGTAGCAAAATCAACTCCGGGATAATATGATAGTACTTGTATTTCTATAGTTCCACGTAAAGTTAACTCTATAATGCATGATACTTAACATAATGTATTTACAGAAAAAAATTCGCTCATATATCTATAGAGTAACATGGAGAGATAAATTGACTGTCACTGGCGATATAATGCACCATATAGAGTAAAATCACTTCGATTCCTTTCCTATACACACAATTTTTTTCTTGTCAACTTCACGAAAAATGTTCGACAAAAAAAAAAAAATAACTTCACAAGGAATGGGGATCCGATAGTAGGGTCGTTATCGAAAGAGACGCGGAGTTAGCGAGTTGAGATTGCAAGCGCACCGATCTTTACTCTCAATCTGCTTTTGTTCGAAGGAATCAATCCAGTTGTGGGATTGTATTTAGCTTGTGTGAATGTGGCAAAATGAGAGGACAAGCACATCAAAAGATAACTCGGTGCCTTATATCAAACTAGGGCGAAACGAAAAAAACAGAAGAGATGGATCCGGACCACGTTAGGAAGATCATATTCTCTTCACCTAAATGTTTGTTGCTACGTTTTTTTCTGGGACTTGGAAGGACTCGACCATGCAGATCTCGATTCTGTTGCCTTGACGTAATTTTCAGATCACATAAAATTCATGGATCTCTTTCGTCTTCTCGTGTTTGGTAATAATATCAGCAAAACAACGTTCTTTTATGTTTCCAGGCATGCAGGGCTCCCCATATTCTTGTGCAACTAAAGGGGATCGATTCCATAAAAGATGATATATGTTAAATATGTCTTGAATTTTATGCACTCGGTCTGGTTCATCACCCGACCCGATATATAATTTTTGGACTTTATTATGCTGCGGCTAGGGTTTATTTGGTCGTACGGTGATTTTTCGTCATCTGAGAGTTTTGTGAGCCGTGTGCTTTTGTTCAGTCGCTGAGAACGACTTTTGTAATTTGTACTCTTTTTGATTATAGTGAAATCTCGTTTTTCCTCGGCCGTGGAGATCGCCTTAATCGAACCACGTAAATTCTTGTGTTCTGTGTTTGTTTTCCGCATTTGTTACAATAATATCAATAGATGGTTGATGTCACGTAATGATCGTCCGAAATTGCCATCATAAATGCTCTTTGTTTAGAGGTTGTTGTTGGCTTGCTTTATGGAGCATTGATCCAAAATTTCAAATGAGGGCTCAACGTATTCTTATTTTATCAAATAAAGACCTAAAGTAGACTTTATATCAAATAAGGGTTTGAAGTAGCTGTCAAAGGTGACACATATTCATCGCATTTGTTGAGTCCACGGTGGCAAAAACTTGTCATCTTCAATCAATTTCTAAGGTGAACTAAGCACCATAGGCGACCGAGAGTTTTTTGTCGCGTTAGGTTAACTGTTTAGACTAGACATGGAGAAAAACATATTTACTTTCGCAAGCTTTAGACCTCGTTCACTTGTTTTCAAAATAATTTCGATTATAATTGTATTTTTATTCTTTGCGTATTTGAAAATTAAATCATGAGTTTTAAAAATAAGATAAATCCATTGTGTCAAATCTAAATAAGCTCAACAAAACAGTTCAGTACATCAAGTTAACATTTCGCTTGATTCGACTAAATCGAGCGAAATTCCTTGCGATGTGTTTGCTCCTCCATGTCTTCACCCAACCGGGTCTAGCCGCTAGATCGTCGATGGGCGATGGTGATGACCGACAGCGGAGATGATGGTCGGTACGACCGGAGGTAGGCAGCTGAGAGTAGACATGGCCATGGTTCCGGTTCGTGGCCAGGCCTGAACCAGAACTGGCCCCCTGAACGCAAGTTCCGGTTCTGGTTCGGAATTGGCGATTCAAGGGCATATTCCGGTTCACAGAATCGTCAATATTTTTCTTCAAAAATAATTTTTAAATAATAAAATTTGAAGTTTTAAAAATAATAAATTATGAAATAATAATAATAAATTATCAATTATAAATTATAATCAAATTGTACATTGTAATCAAATTGAGGGGAAAAAAAGGGAGCGAGAGTGGGCTTAAACTTAATGAATTATTATTAAGCGCCTACATATCTTCTTGGGAATAGAAGAATTAAAGTCCACGTAGTTATTTTACCTTTGATAACCTCAACTTACCTCATCATCAATTGTTGCTACCCGATCCGGTACCCCTGGCGGTGGTATCTTCATCGTCATCATTGAAGGATTCGGCTTCAATACTTCGATCCAGCTCTTGTTGTTGAAATTTAGCATTCGTCTAATCATCGATACAAGCTTAAGCCTCCACAGAATCCAGATGTAATCTTGAACAATGGTTGTCCAAAATTAATCTTCTAGTGCTAAATGCTTGTTCAACCGCAACTATAGAACAATGGGTTGCTAAAATCTGTCTTACGTTGAGAACGAGAACTGAGAATTGGGTTGAATGCCTCTGCAACCACTCTAGAATTTTGAAATCTCCGTCATCTTCGGTATCACAAACTCAAAAGTAACGGTTAAATAATTTTCTATTTCGCAAATATTACTTGTTGCTCCCTTATGTCTTTTTTGCCCACCCTTCAATGTCTTCATCATTTGGTACCCTATACTAATTCCACTACTCTCCCCGCTTTGTACGTCACTACGTTGGGAAGATCCACTATCAACTAAACCATATCTACTACAAAATTCATGATATAATTCTACTTTAGTGTCTTTAATCATTTATGACCTCGTTCAATTGTAAACATTGATAATATATATTCATATAATCACATAAACCATCTAATTTGGTACGTGAATCGAAAACAAAAGTAACCAAATAAATAAGAGAAATTTCTGTATGGTAATGCATTTATTTTGCTCGCATTGTTGTAATAGTCGGAACTAAATCATCATCTTTTTCATATTCTTGAAAAATGCAACAATATTAACACACTTTATTAAAAATAAATACGTAGTAGGATAATAAACACCAGATAAAGCATAAGTTGCATCATTAAAAACTTTTTATTTTTTTATTTTTTTTTTGCAAATATCTCACTCTTGCGACAATAAACTAATTTTGGAAACATTATCTAAAATAAACGCACATAATAAATTTTTATGAGCAAAAGATTGATTTAGCAACTCGTAAGTAGAATTCCAACTAGCCGGAGCATCTTTTGAAAATCTTTTTGGTGCTCTTCCATGTTGTTTACAAAAATTTCTCCATTCTTTCATAACTCGAGGATGACTCCATAAAAATCAAATTGCTCTTTTTATTGGGGTGAGAAAAGCATCAAGAGCTCGTAAATCATCTTGTACACATAAATTTAAAATATGGCAAGCACATCTACTGTGAAAAAATTATCCAACAAAAGAGGGTTTACAAATTTTTTCTAATTCAGGAATAAAAGCATTATTTGCCGCGGCATTTTCAAAACCAAGTGAAAATTTTTTATTAATCAAATTATATTCTTCTAAAATTTGTTGAATTACTCTATAAATATTATTAGTCGTATGCCTCTCATTAAACACTTGAAATGCAATAATTCTTTTTTGAATGTTCCAATCGTCATCTATCTAATGAAATGTGATACTCATATAAGAATGAGTTTTCCAAGGATCACTCCAAATGTCGCTACCTATATGCATATGTCCATTGAATTCCATAAAAAAGTTTGTCAAAGCCTTTTTTTTTCCCTTTTTTTGTAAAGCCGAAAAAGTTTGCGTAAAAGAGTATTTCTCGGAACAGGTTTTGCTTGCGGAGTACATGCAGTGTTTATAAAAAAAATAAAATCCAAAATTTTCACCAATGTTAAACGGTAAATGGTCAATGGCAGCATATTGAGCTAATGTTTCTTTATAAACTTGATCATTGTAACGAAATAAATGAGAAGTGTTAGGATTGGCGTACCCGAAAATTTATTGTTGGTTGGTGTCGATCCCCACTTGCATTGGATGTTTATTTCCTAGATGGCTAGCATATGTTCCATAGCCTCCCTCAATTGAAAAACTGTATGCAGTCGTATAATATTTACATTTTACCTTAAACTTGTCTCCGCCTATATGTTCCTTCCCAAAGTGTTGCCATAAGTTGGATGTTCCCTCCCGTGCCGGCTCATTTGTTGTCGACATTTCTTCGACACCGATAAGAGGATGAAGACTTTCTTGCGTTTGGACTTGCTCGATGTTGGGAATAGCGTTGACATTATTGTCATTATCTACCGAGCATATATACTCATGAGGATCATATCCATGAGGGTAATCGGATTCCCCGATCGACATCGGGCTCTTTTCAGTATTTTTGCTTCCACTTGTCTTTTTTGAGAGAATTGAGAGGAAAGCCGATTCAGAGAATTGAGAAAATTGACCCGGGGTTGAGACAATTGAGCGGATTAGGAGGGGTATTTATAGATGGGGAAATGAGACGATGATAATGATTTTAAAAAAAAAAACGCTGGGGGTGTTTTCCGTTGCTTTGCTTTAAAATTCATAATACGAAGAAAGCCAATAATTGAGATCTGTGAAAGGTGGGAGGTCCCCCCCGCGTTTTGCTTCGCATTCACTTGACAATCATCTCCCTTACGAGTGGGAAATTTCTTTCGACCCACCGACCGTAAGCAGCGCCGGCACCATACCTTAGTCAATATAAACATCAGTTGACATCCATAACTTTATAAATCACCGATATGATTTGCAGGAAATGATGAGAAGAATAAAGCTCGTACACGAGTTACATCACGAAACAATGACATACCAACCTACGTCACACGGACACCGCGTTTTTTAAAATTTTGTTTGAGCTCATTTCCTCTGTTCTTGCCTTTGGAATGATTGCTCACGTGGGTCCTTCTCTTCTTTGCATATATAAAAATATACATAAAATATATTCGCTCAAAACCTGAAACAGGAGCCTACCGTGTACATATAAAAATATACATATAATATACAATCGTGTCCCAACATATCGAAATTCTTTTTTTTTTTTTTAGAACTGTCATGTCGGTATGTCGTGTCGTATCGTGTTGCGAGTCGTATCCCGTGTCCATGTAACATAGATACCAACTAATCGGTTTATACATTTTATCGTATCATTCAATAGAAACAAACAAGACGTATCCAATCACTTATCGAAGAGCAATGAATCAATAATGCTCCTATCCCAGCCACCTTGTTAACCAATCTCTTTCTTCTGAAAGGAGGTACCACAAACATTCAATGACGACACTACCATCCATGTCTGATTCCAGGAATGGCGGCCACATGGGTCCGTGTTATTGACCCATCTTGTCCAGATCATAAATTCAATAACCCAAAAAATGGTGCTCCTAACATGGAGTTCGAAACCTAATCTGTGCGTAAACTGGAGGTGCTGAATGCTGATAGTGATATAATTCTCTGGATAAGCGCATCGAAAGTGTCGTGGTACTGGATGCGGAAGTGCAATTAAGCCCTAAAATTTCAGAAAAGTACAACCGAGTCATGAAACTTATCCAGTTGTTGCAATCGAGTCTCTCCGTTAGTGTTATTTAATTTGGCTAACGGAAAAAGGCGGCCGTGGCTTTTTTCATATTATTTCTCAAAAAGAGAGGTGCTAACATGGCAATCACGTCAGCCATTTTAGGAAAATAAATCATAAGAATCGGAAGGAAAACCGAAAGGACGTGCCCTCTGCCATGGCTGAAAGTAGGTGCAGTTAAAGAGAGGTTTATTTATTATTATTATTATTATTATTATTTTTGCGATAAGTTTTAGGATTTATGGTGGGCTTATCCCTGAATCTCCGAAACAAATTTCGCCTCTTAGGGTTAGTTTTTAACAATCCGAAAACCTTACGTATGCTAAAATATCATAAATATTGTATACAAGTAGACGAATTCAAGTGTAGAAGTATATACTTAGCAACTAGAAGGGCTGCCGGAGCCAAACGGGCAAGAAGAGCTTTTTTAGACGAACACAGGTAAGAATATACAATTAAAAAGCCCGACTCGGCCCGATTGAACCCAAGCCGCCGGCCCAGAAAGCTCATACTTTGAATTTTTCGTTTTGTACTGTGGGCGAGCCTAGAGTCTAGACAACAACTTAAGCCCTATCTAGAAGCCGGGTTGACCTCGCCCAATGACCACTTCATCTGTAATTGAGTCCCACCCATCTCAAACCATGTACGTTGTGCTTTGATCGCCCGGGCAAAAGATTAGGTTACCACACTGTTAAATTCTCTCGGATTCGAGTCCGTAAACGAAACTCGGACACGAGTAGAAGATGTCGATCGGTGGGTACCGCATGAACAATTTTGGAAATGTGGCATTTACTAGAAGATGTCCTTCGAGTCGGTCCGAATTCTTCGCTGACTCGGTTACTTCTCTACATGGTTGCGTGGAGGAGCATTGATTTGTGCAGAGGATCTTCAATCCAATATATGTTGGTTTCTTCGTGAAGACATGAGTGCTTTAAGCCGCTACATAATACTTCCTAACGTATTTTATTGAACGATTGCGTGAGACTAAACATTGTGGGTTTATATATAATATGGAGTTAGGGAAATGCTTGAGTGGTTGGGCAATTACAACTATGTAATTTTCTAATTGATTAGTGGATTCTTTGTGGCTAGATCGTTCTGTGCAGTAGGTATCGATACTCAGACCGAACCATGTATAACTTTTGTAATCTTTATTGTTCACCATCGATGATTTCTCTGGAAATTGCCGCATTTCATATTTGACGTTAATGTTAAGATTCGTTTGCTTCCGCATTATTTCACTTCGGCACGGTAAAACAACATAAGAAAATCTTCCAGAGTTTCTTGGTGTCTAGTGATCTATTTCTAACATGGTTGAGCTTTGGCTCGGGCACCATTGTGGCGGGGAGGGTTTCTCACTAAATGCCCTGCCCAAGCCCACCCTAGAAGCCTCGAGGCTCTTGTGGCTCAGGCTATACCTAGGCAAACACGCTAGTCGCCAGACCTATGATCAGGTCTATCAACGACAACCACATATATGACCAGTTTACGCCGTATCATCGAAGGTGGTGGTTGCTTCTATGGTCATGATTTCCACTGGAATAGACCTGCTGCAACCGGCAACTCAGAAGCCATGTCTGAAGTACTCTTGTGTTGGGACCGCTGTCGTGACTTGTGATGTCTCTTCATTGTTGCCTGGGAGTTGCAACCACCTAATGGATCGCCGACGGCCACAAACATGGCCAGTACGAGATTGTCGTTTCTATTTGTTTCCCTTCTAAATTTTTGGTCTCGCCCCCAAAGGCCATAAAATGAATTAACTAATAATAATACACGTATTTGACAAAGTTTTGAAATAAATCCGAATAATCGAGGTATAATCGAGGTACGCGCAAGCTGACCTAAACACCTCGATCATTAATAATAATAAAAAAAAAATTACGGCTGTGGCAACCGACGATAGATCTGGAGAAATATATAGTACTAGGAATGGGTGCTTCACAGCAATTACTTCTAAGCAGGCCATCTATCAGTGGTGTACTTAAAACTAATTTGTCTTTATAAATAAGCCATGACATATGGGGAATCTTCTTCCCCAAATATCCAAAGTCACACAAATCTGTCCTCACGCCATAAAGTGATTGATACATTCAAAGTGTAACTGAGCAAATATGATTGTTTTGAGCAAATATGATTGTTTTGAGCAAATATGATTGTATGTTGTTCTTGAAAACTGTGCATGGTAACCATTCTGTTTCGAAAAATTGATTCTGATTAAAATAACTTTTTCTGATTCTATTCCTAAATGAGTTCTAGAGAATCAGAACGTATTTGATAACTGCCCAAAATTTCTGTTCTTGAAATAAAAATGCGTTTGATAACTGCACAAAATTTATATTTCGAAAAATTGTTACTTTGTAAAATCTTGTCCTAAATTGAAAACTAATTTTGAATGCACACTAAAATAATTTAATATATATATTTTTTTAACATGTCATAAATGAAACACAAATTTTAATACATGGTGTTTGAACATGGGACAGTTCCCATATTAAGAACTCATTTTTTCTTTAAATGCTGTATTGTCCAAAATACATACAAACATAGCAGCCGAATAACCAAATTATCCACTGACAAAAAATAAATAAATTATCCATATTGATATGAAGTACAAGTCCTTCACAATCATTTTGCAGTTTCTGTCCTAAATCCAAGTGGGTGTTTGGCTCTAACTCCACGTGCAAATGGCCACATTTAGTGACACATGGCTATGAGTATATATGTTATCATCTGTATATCGGATGCCCTCATCTTCTGCGACATCTTTTTTTTTTGCAAAAGAGTGAAACCTAGAAAATCTAAGAAATTTATGCCCAAATTTACGAAAATGAGATCAAACTAACCAAATCTAAGCTTCCTCTATTTTTAGGGATTTTCTAAATTTTTTGTGATTTTTTTAAAAATTCCAATTTTTTCTTAATTTGTTTTATTTTATTTTTATTAAGTTGAAGGAAAAGTGACGAGAGAACTGAAAGGAAAAAGTGAGACAGAAAACCAGAATGGTTCTCATGAAAGCCCCTATTTACGCATCGGTATAGATTTTCATGGGTCCGCCATCTTCTTGTCCTTTCCTCCATGGGAAAAAATTGGCCATAGTATCACCTGCTTTGTTCAACTCTGATGCTGCACTTGGATTTACCAAGAACTCTAGGAAACTCAATGAAGCTAAACTGTCAAAGAGAGAGAAGCTACAACTTTGGATATCTGCCTATTAAGCACAAGGGGCTTGTAGGCGCTTACTAGTAAAGCTAACTAGCGTTTACCATGTCGTGCAAGACTGTGGATACCGATCAGGGTTCGAGCTTTGAGCATAGTATCTAAAAACAAAGCAGCCTAATCACATAATGTTAAGTACATAGCTTAGGCATTCAGTTCTAGCCCTAAACAAATACTCAAACCAAAGTAAGTACATTTTCCAACAGACAGACTCCAGATAAGCCGGTTAACTCCATACTCCAATCATAATGTACCTATGTGGATATACTGTAACATTGATCAGTTCGCCATTCAGCCCTCAAGGGTCCAGAAACTAGACACACAATGGAAGGCTGGCAACCTATTTGAAATCACAAAAAGACATCCACACCAGCAATATGGACTCTTTGGAACATGATAAGATTGCAAGAACCTTGTAACTTCATGAGATATTATTGTATAATGAATACAAAAAGCCTCATATCTAGACTAAGAAGTTGGCAAAAGAAACAGGCCCATTAAATTGAATTCTGATGCAAAAAGCCACTAGATCCACTTGGATGAAAGTTCCATCAGTTCAGAATGCACTGGATAGATGAAGAAGGGAGAAGGAGCTAACCAGATAAATAAATAAGAAACTCCCTATTCAACAACATTCAACATTTCAAATTCAACCAGCGATATATTATTGTCGGTCTTCACGGTAAAACTGGCAGGTTCATCGACTTCAATTCTGCCCCATCTGTCTACTGCAAGCCTCATCGACCCTTTGTACATTTCAATCTTTGCATTTCGCAAGGTTAAGGTACTGCCTTCTACCATCAAGTCAACTGGACATCAAGAACAGAGGGAAAAAAAAGTGAATAGAAAGCAAGACAGATAAATGCTTCATAACTAGAGCGCGACAGCATAATGCTTAGTTGTTGGCTAGTCATATGAAGGCGAAATCGAAATATATGTTTGCAAGTACACATTAATTCATGTCTCGGTTCAAGAGAATAAGTGTTAACCTAGGACTCGTGTTTCAACCTCTAGTGTGAAAAGTGGTTGTGTCAGAAAGGACAATCAGAAAAGGTGAAACAATGCTGTCATAAAATAAATGCATCATTTCCATAAAAATAATTGCAAGAATATATGTCTATTTACCCTGAAGAATCTATCCTGTTTCCTGACATAGAATTTTTAGCAAAAGACGATTCAAAAGTACAACACAGAATTGACAGAACGTTAAAATACTGGGACAATTTTTCATATTAAAAACAGGCAAGTTGACCCAACATTGACCCAAACGATGAGTTTATATTGCATTCCATTACATTACCATTCCAGTGCCACGAGAAATAACCCCTCACAGCAACGAGTAAGTACAGGGAAATAGACAGAGCCTATGCATATACATGGATGGGCCAGGTATATGTGTCCATAATTCATGAGCCTTCCACAAGCAACTTGTGACTTCTTTACAAAGAAATGGTGCCCAGAGGAGTCGATGGTGGCTGTGGGGTACAACGGTGGTCGGTGGGCTAAGATTTGAGAGAGAGAGAGAGAGAGAGATTAGTCTTCTATATGGGAAGTTCAATATGTAGCCACCAATAAAAAAGGTCGGTTAGAGAAAGTTCCTACAATCCTACATTGACAATAGCCCACATGGAAAAGGCCAAAGGCCAAAACTTCAGTATTCCTATTTAGTCCCAAAAGTAGGTTTAGCAGCATGTTTCCTAGAAAACCCTGTATGCAATTCTGGAAAAACATGGCACAGCTCCCAGACTAATGGTGGTCTTCTTGGCTAAATTTTTCCTGCTGCGAGCGTGACAGTTCTTCAAATAAGCAGATAGTGAGAGGCAAAGAGACCAGCGTGTTCGAAAACCCTAGAGCTGAGGAAGAAGATCACGCAGGGGCAAAAGTAATCGCATGAACACTCAATAAATTAAGCTTTGTTATAAAAGTCTAAGTGATTAGGCTGGGCTTTAATCTAAGACTTATAATTGGATCATCTACTTTAAAGACTTTGGGCCTAAGCAATTCAAATCAAGGACCAAAATAGAAAAGATATGGTGTACCCTTGATAAACACTTGACAAGCCTAATTCTATCAATGGGCAACGTAAAACTCTATTCAAAACAGCACCCCTGATTTTCTATTTTGCCAGACAAGACCTAAAGGACTGAATTTTTTGTATCTTTTGAAAGATATTAGCAGAAAATACAGGCTCTTCAAAAACTTTATATGTATGTGTCGCATGCTACATGAAGTGTTCATGAACCCATGTCTAGGTCCTTTTTCAGATGAATACTCGCAATTAAGATTTTCTAAAAGGCAGTCTTACACATGCGCACCTATACCCGATCCCCAAATCCAAGTCCATGTAACACGGCAAATACTCAATGTCAATTTCGTGGTCTTGAAACTTTGCCAGATTAGTACTTGATCCTTTCAAGACTTCATCAAACAGCAGGCAGGACATTGACAGCAGGGAACGATACTAATACCCCGCAGCAGGTAAGATTGACCACATAGATATGGCAAAGAATGATATAATCAGCTAGAATTAATTACTGCCCAACAATGTCTGTTGGAATTCGAGATCTATAGATCATCCATTTTACAATCACATTGAATACAACTCAAATAGAAAATATAGGTCCAACAAAGGCAGCCACTGTAACCAGAACCTAAATATTCACAACTCGATGGATAAAATACATCGAACTTTATGGCCTAGTTGAATGCAATATCATGAAAAAATATATGGAAGATTGAACAAGAAGAGAATCAATCAATTCGAGTTAAAAGTACCAAACTATTCAATTCAGCACTTAACCTATCCAAACCTATTATATTATGTAGGATCCAACATATTATAGTCAGGTTTAACTTCGTAGTTTTCCTTTAAATGTTTCAGACAGATTATTTTCAATGCCAATCACAAAGAGAAAAAAAGATCATGTCGTTGGATGATGGTGACAGATTGACAATCTAGCAACAGTGTAATCATTTGCAACAACTTGTATGATTACTTGGATACGTTACTCCATATCCAAGCTGAGGTGCAAGGATCAGGCGTAGGTGCAGATCCATGCATCTGATTTGGCTTTCCGAGAAATCTTAGACACGGGGATTTGTCTAATGAGTATCCATATAATAGACACAGTAGCGGACACTTCATCTAGTTTATGATACATACATATTGGGTACCTGAAGAACCTTTATTTCTATTAATTGCTTTCAAAAGATACAAAAATTAAGCCATGTTTTGAAAAAGATAATTCACTTACAAGTCTTAGTTTTACAAGCCAGCCAATTACTTAAAATTTTGAAAGCAATCCTGATTGCTTATGTACGCACATGAGTACTTTTTCCTGTATGTGATCCTCTTCCTAAGCTCTAGGGTTTCCAACTCTCTGATCTCTCTGCACCTATGACCCTCTACAAGCAGCATCACAAGCAACAGCCTGACCACGGAACACAGTCACAACAAGACAGAAGCATCCCGTGCTTCTTAATCTAAGCTTAAATTGTATATATCTATAAAATGTCATTTTGCAATTCATTAGTACCTGTTTGCTCGTATTTTGGCCATTGACAATAAGGTTTATGATAATTAGCCAAAATTTATGCTTATCCAGTTCCAATCAGGGATACGGTTCCTGAGGTTAATCTTTCATCAAGACTTATGGAAGCAGCATGATTCACCTCCCTCCACCAAAAAGGAAAAATCAAAGTATCTGTTCTGTTGATACAACGTTTAAGGTGACATTCAATAAATTGAAAGGTAAAGGAAGAGATTCACTCGATCAATGATCTAAAATGTCCAGTCCACATAGCAGAAGAACTTAAAAGGGCAAACAAGAAGACAGTCAACTCAGAAGAGAGAGCCAAATGCTATAAGCAACAAGTGCACAAGCATACAGTTCAATTTCTAAGTATGGGATAAGAACCAAACAAGGATAAATGAAAGAGAAGTATTTTCTACTCTTGTTATACACGTGAGAAGAATGTAGGAAAAATACAAACGTATGCAAGACAAAAACGCCACTAAGTTTCAAAAAATGGTACACAATGAGTTCTTTCACATGGGTATACTTGGCTAAAAATAAAAGTATTACATAATAAATCCAGATAATGAAGCTGACAGGCCGCTAATTAGCAACATGAAGTGGCAATAGCCATGTTAATGTCGAGCAGGCTCCTTTTCCATTGCTTTCAGTGTGAACATTTACTAGAATATACTAATCAGCTTATATTATAATCCTTTCTTTCCACTAAAATCTCATGAGAGATGATGGCCGCTTCTTCAAAATAATATAAGGTGTTTATTTACTAATTAGCTTCATCCAATCATAATCATAGAAATGAGAACACATTTCAATCATTCATCAGCAATGAAAGAATTATGTATCTATTCACAACCACAAGATAGGATCACAGGCTTTTCATGGTTAGCAGCAGAAGAAGAATACAGTATAACACAGTATCATCAGTGAACAAAAGTTTTTGTTACAATTAATGTACCTTGATCATTTCTTGCAACAAAAACTATCATGGCTGTATCATCACCCACCAAGGATTCAGCAGTTCGCATCTGTCGACCCCTCGGTGCAACCATCTTCGTGTTAACAACCTTCACTGTGAGACTTATCCCAGTATCAAGTGGACGGAGCTCACAAACCTTCTTGAATGCAGCTTTTTTCATTTCTGGTTTGGATGCTTCGGCCATTTTCAGCAGATCTGCTGGAAAACAAACATTTCAGCTTTATCGCCATGCGTTGTCTATTTTTCGAATGCTTTCAGTCAAGTAATTCAGACTTTGATTTGGCTATTCACAGAAAGAAACGACATGTTCCCAATATTTCCGGAAATTCTTGCTCTCCCATAGGACCATTTTGAATTACCATGCATTAGGATCCCGATTCACGGATCTCACGGTTCAAGAGATAAAGTTGTTCTCTTTTGAAAATCGCAAGAGAGTTCATCGTCACAGAAACAAAACTCGAACTTCTTCGGGTCTCCCGCGTCACTGGGACCACAAACCATCCGATCCATTCAACAAAAGCATGCAGAGCTTATACGCTCAAGCAAATAAACAAGCACGTGGTCATTATCTTTTCATTCCCAAACATACAACATTTAGTGAATTCAAAACACACAGACGCGCGCCACCCGTGCACAGCGAAACGACCCAAACGAGATCAAATAGGGGGAGGGCTAGACGGCGCGCGCGGAAACTACCTGGTGACCCGAATATCGACGGAGCTCGAGCGAAACGAAGTCGTCGATCCAGATGAAGAAGCCGCGCCTGTCAAATCCGAAGCTCAGCTCAATAAAAAGGACCGATCTCATGAAGCGATCGACAAAGTAATGGACACCTACCTCGATCGATCAATCTGAGTTTCTTCTGCCTAGAATCGATCGATTTGATGAATCAAGCAACGGAGACAGAGATTCGGATGTCTGCGGGAGAGATCGTCCAAAGAGAGAAGGAAAGAGAAAGAGGGGGGTTTTATACACGTTCTGAGTCTGGATCACGTGCTTATCACGTGTCTCGGCCTCCCTGTTCGGACGGACGCGAGAAAAACGGTGCATTTTTTTTTTGGGTCTAAATTTTCGGAAGCATTGACGAGTGAGGAAAATGCTAAATAAATAATTTTTTTGGTCGATAAATAAATAATTAAATAAATAGTAGAAAATGCTCCGTAATTATATTTTCCTATATAAAAAAACGTTGATATTAATCATATGGAACTTACACAAATATGTGTCATTTATTGTTGACGGCTCGCGTCGTTCAAATCCTATTTGAAATGGGACGTGAAAAATTTGCATTTTAAAATCTTATTGATAATTACAAGAGTAAAAACAAAGCACATAGATAGAATTTGACCATTCTCAAAAGTACAGGGATGAAAAAATGTAATTTTTATCAAGAGATTCATAATAAGACTCGCATTTAGTAACTAGTTCTCATTCGGTGATTTTCGACCTATTTTGAACAGAAATTTGACGGATTAAGTCAAATGTGCCGCCGGATTAACAATGTAACGGCCATAAATATAACCAAACAAATTATAAGGACAAAAAATGGATTCCTCCAAAATTACAAATGTAATTTATCCCTACTTAACTATTGTCCTCATATATGTATGTGTCACGAGTCGGGATATTGTGATCGACTCGCGCGGCGACTCGGGCTATTTTGGCTGGCTTGGGGCAGGGTCGGGATATTGTGATCGACTCGCACGGCGACTCGGGCTATTTTGGCTGGGGCGTTCGAGCTAAGCCTTTTCTTTGTTTCTTCTAAGGACCGATCGTAGAGAGAGAAAGTTCTAGAGATAGAGGGTCTGGAGAGGAATGCTTTTGTTGTTTGATTTGTGGATATCAAATGACTAAGAGGACTCCCCTTTATATAGGAGATGGTATCAGATTACAACCGTTGATCTAGATTTGATCGGATGGCTGAGATTACATCTCCCATCTCCCCAACCACCGACATTAATTAGGAAGGTTCCAGAACCCTAGCTAAATTACCGACTCGCCCGTCCCTAGGAACATTCTGGAATATTATAGAATTAGATAGAAAACCCTAGAGAAACCCTAGGGAAACCAATACACAACAGGTCTTGGGGCATCTCTCGGCCATCTGCACGACCGGTCTGGGCGTGAAAACCTCAGCCCGTGTCATTCTCTCCCACCGATTCGAGCGTCGTCCTCGGTGCTCTTGGCTCGGGGTCTTTCTTCTTTGCATCGGAATTTTTGTTTTGGCCGACAGCATCCTTCAATTGGATCATCGACTTCTGCTGGTTTCTGTTTTTGCGTCCACGAGAGCGCTTCTTCTTTGGCTTCGGGACTTGGTAGCATGGAGCGTGCACAGCGACTCGGTCTTTGTCTTGACCGCACCAATGTCTTCCAGCTCCGGGAACAGCACACTGATGGGCAGAGTGTTTTGAGTTTGTGTGGGCAGCTCCCACTTTTCCTTTGGCTGCTCCAAAGGTCTTGTTTTGTTCTTTGGCTCGAACGGCACCTCGACTCCTTTCTTCTCCACAAGTCGGATCGTGTTGATGCGCTTGGCGTTTCCAACCCCATTGATCAAACAATTCCATCGAATTGAGTATGATTGTATGTGTGATAGCATCTACTATACCAGGAATATCAATGAACCCGATTATTGCAATTGCTCAAGATACCCTTTTTTAGCTTCTAGAATCTATTTCTTAGCTCAAGATCCCTCTTACTAACTGGAATCAAAGAATTAGTAGATCTGTTCCGCCCAAAATGGGAATGGGCTAGGGTTATGAACTTATAATATAGAATCTGATGATCGAGTCGATTTCATACATTTATACAAAACTTCTACCCCGAGCACACGCAATGGAGCCGTAGACAGTCAAGTGAAATCCAATACACGAAATAATTTGATCTATGGACAGCATCGTTGTAGTAAAGGTCGTAATGCCAGAAGAATCATTACCGCAGGGCATAGAGGGGGAGGTCATAAGCGTCAAAATTTGATTAGTAATATCAAAATATATAGAATATATATTCCTATTACTATCTCTAACTAAAAAGGTGTCATCAGAGATAAAATTACGAATGTCCCTGACACCCACTAAATGATTAGCATTACTGTAACTAGAACTTTCACTCCAACTATGAATTTTTTTATCCGTGTCGTTTATACCCGGATCTTCACTTACACTGGTTTTTTCAATAGGATCACCAAACCTATCAATTGATTTACTTAGCCCACACCTGTATTCTAATTTTCCTTTATACAACATCGAATTGAACCACCATTTTTCCATAGAACTTTCTTGCCCCTATTTACATGAAAATACAATAGATGAATAGTCATTCGATGAAAAATAATTTGAATATTTCATTTTATATCGGAATAAGCATAGAGATCCAATCACTGGATCATTAACTAATAAAATAAGGAATGAGTAAAGGATTTTCTTTTGTTTTGTGAGAACCCGGAGTATTGCTTCGCTATAACTATATATGATGGAACTCTTTATTATAGAATATTCTAAATAGTTTTTTTCAATTCGAAATTGAAATAGCGATTTCCCTCATCTTGTGTCAAATTCGCATCGAAAAAAGGAAGGACCTTTCCCTATGGGGGTAGGAAAATCATGATCGAGATAGCGGACCCAAGGCTATGGAACTTGGGTGTGGGTCTTTTGTCGAAATTAAATGGCCTTCCTTTTTTCTTTTTATTTATTATTTCTCATTAAGGGCTGAAATTAGGAAAATTCAAAAAAATTGAGGGCAAAAACGTAAGTGGAGAAAAATCTGAAAATTCACTAATTGTTAAAAGTAAATTTTAATGGTGGAATATAAATTATGTAGTGCTTGTCTTTTTTTTTTCCCTCAAAGTTTACGTAATTCCAATATAATTTATTATTTAATCATTACTTTTATAAAAAATATAAATTAAAAGTCAATTTTAATGGTGGAATATGAATTATGTAGTGCTTATTTTTTTTCCTCATAGTTTACGTAATTCCAATATAATTTATTATTTAATAATTACTTTTATAAAAAAAAATATAAATTAAAAGTAAATTTTAATGGTGGAATATGAATTATGTAGTGCGTGTCTTTTTTTTCCTCAAAGTTTACGTAATTCCAATATAATTTATTATTTAATAATTACTTTTATAAAAAATATAAATTAAAAGTAAATTTTAATGGTGGAATATGAATTATGCAGTGCTTGTTTTTTTTCCTCATAGTTTACGTAATTCCAATATAATTTATTATTTAATTAAAACTTTTATAAAAAATATAAATTAAAATTAAATTTTAATGGTGGAATATGAATTATGCAGTGCTTGTCTTTTTTTTCCTGAAAGTTTACGTAATTCCAATATAATTTATTATTTAATAATTAATTTCATAAAAAATATAAATTAAAAGTCAATTTTAATGGTGGAATATGAATTATGTAGTGCTTGTCTTTTTTTCCTCAAAGTTTACGTAATTTAAATATAATTTATTATTTAATTGATACTTTTATAAAAAAAATATAAATTAAAAATCAATTTTAATGGTGAAATATGAATTGTGTAGTTCTTGTCTTTTTTTTTTCTTCAAAGTTTACGTAATTCCAATATAATTTATTATTTAATTAAAAATTTATAAAAAATATAAATTAAAAGTAAATTTTAATGGTGGAATATGAATTGTGTAGTGCTTGTCTTTTTTTTCCTCAAAGTTTACGTAATTTCAATATAATTTATTATTTAATTGTTACTTTTATAAAAAATATAAATTAAAAGTCAATTTTAATGGTGGAATATGAATTATGTAGTGTTTGTCTTTTTTTTTCCTCAAAGTTTACGTAATTCCAATATAATTTATTATTTAATTGATGCTTTTATTAAAAAAATATATAAATTAAATAGTTATTGTTAAAATAAAAATTGTGTTGGGGCCCCGCTCGGCGGCCCATATGCCGAACGGGGCCCCGGCCTGCCCAATCGGCGAATGGGCCCCCGAATGGGGCAAGCCAGGGTCCCGCTCGGCAATTGGGCCGCCGAGCGGGACCCAACTATTGGGTGCCGCTCGGCGGCCCAATTGCCGAGCGGCACCCAATTCGGTAAATATTTTTTTTAATATTAATTTGGTAAATATTTTAAAAAAATTATTTTGGAAAATTGGCCGTAGAAAGAAGCTTTCAAATGGGGCATCAAAGGATTAATGCTTTGAAGGAGGAGCTTCAGAGGAGCATCACTGATAACCCAAAGCTTGGCATTGGACAGGGAAAGTATACAGGAAATTAAAAAAGGCAAATATCGAGAGATTGTCGGAACACGAAAGAGATATCTTGAATTAGTTGGCTAAAATGAGGAGATGAGATTAAGACACGGGCTCGTGCTATAGCTATTCGAAAGGAGGCGACGAAATCGGATGTCGATGCTGATCATCTCACAAGCTTTCGTATTACGTTGAGCTCAATAATTTCAACGACGGACAATTGCACCGAGTGAAATATCTTGAACTGCCTCAAAGTTACATGCCATCGATCCAATAGATTCTTATCATACGCGCATAAAAGCAAAGATAATTGCGAGAATTTCAAATATAATGTTTAGTAACTATGGATCCAATGCCCGAGCTCTAATTGAAAGGAAAAAAAAAATTAAGCAAAGTTCAAATATTTTTGCAATTTATAGTGGATTGGCTCCTAAGATAACGTATTATATATCAAAATCTTATATCTTGTTTCCCAAATGAAAAATATGAAAATTTTGTCCCAAAAAAAAAAAAAAAAAAAACAGAGAGAACAGGGGATCAACGGTAAGTATAAAAGGGCGTTTGAGCTTGAAGATAAGCTACTGAGAAACAGTTGGTGAAATGGAGACCATCCTCACATCCACAACTTGCCAACGGATTACCTTCCACTCTCCCTCCTCCTCCTCTTCTTCCTCCTCACTCCCTCTCAAATTCTCTTCCTCCGTGGCTCCCACTCTCTGGCAAACCAGGAAGAAAGCAGTCGCCCCCTCCTCCGCTGTCCGGCCGCGGCCGGTGAACCCGGCCGTCCCGCTCCGAGTCCGCGCCAACTCTCAAGCCGCCCCTGCCTCCACCGAGGATGCCAAGGCCGCCGGGGAGCCAAGCGAGATGAAGGCGTGGGTGTACGGCGAGTACGGAGGGGTCGACGTGCTCAGGTTCGACCCGAAGGTTTCCGTGCCGGAGTTGAAGGAGGATCAGGTGCTGATCAAGGTGGTTGCCACCGCGCTCAACCCGGTCGACGCCAAGAGGAGGCAGGGCAAGTTCAAGGCCACCGATTCTCCTCTCCCGGTAATGAAATTTTTCTTCCTCGGGTTTTTCCTAATCTTGTTTCAGGCTGTTTGGGTTTAGTTGGTTGGAGGGAAAGTTCGGTGAGGGGAGAGAAATTTGGTGGGTTGTAGAGAAGCTGTGGGCGGTGAAACTTTTACAGATTGAGAAGAGAATTTGTTGGAATATATAAATATTAAATATAAATATTAAATCACGCATTCTTCTAACAGCTTAAACTTTTAGAGCAGTTGGCTGTGATCCCACAAATTTTTTCATGGTATCAGAGCAGGAGGTCCTGAGTTCAAATCTTTCCAGACCCCTATTTACCTTCCCAATTAATTTGTCCACGGGACACGCTTAGTACTAAAAAGACCAGACTAAGCGTAAGGGGACTAAAAAGACCAGACTAAGCGTGAGGGGAGTGTTGGAATATATAAATATTAAACCACGCCTTCTTCTAATAGCTTAAAGTTGGCTGTGGTCCCACAAAATCTTTCAGAATTGAATAGCCAGTCAGTGGATACCTCTAGCAGAATGTACAGACCGTACATACTGGCTCGAATTTGTCGGTAAAACGAGAGCTTAACGGTCGGAAGGATTTAGGCTTCCCACCCGAAGCTGGGAGGACCAGCGGCCTGCCTGTCTGGCCTGTTTATGTGGTGGCTCTGTTGCAGCACTTATTGCCGCGGAGGTCGTGCATAGGGGAATGTCGGTATGTGCGTATGGGAGTTTTAAGTGTCATCAATGGAACTGAGAGAGAATATACTTTAGTCGAGACACCGCCTTCGAAATGTGAACTCTGGTGCTCCTTGTTGGGGACAATGTAGAGGAATGATTCTGGATATCGCAGTAGCGCGAGCTAATTGGTTGTCGATTGGTGGTTGTAACTTGTTGGTAGATGCTAAATAAGGTGTTCAAGCATTGTCCCATATGGATCACTAGTAGCGAACCGTGTTTTGAAGGCCATTTACTGCGTACATCCCCAGCGCATCCTCAGCTGCATTTCAGTCAGCTATACTTTTGTCGATGTTCTCCATCCTCATTTACTAAGGAATTCCGAATGGTCTCCAGAACTGGAATGCCGACATTGCAATTCTATGCATGTATTTTTATTTCTCTTCAGCATTCTCTTTGAACTGGCGAGTTCAACTGCATGGAAAGTAATCTTATTTCCAGAATGTCCTTATCAACGGCGACAGAGCAGAAGTCGAGCATCCAGGAGCTAAAAGAAAATTGATGTCCAACCTATATAGGGAATATTAAATAGTACAGGAAACTGGTGTAAATTTGACAGATAATGTGGTGCTTATGCTTGTCAACAAAGCACCAGCTTACTGTGAGACATTGTTTTGGTAAATCTTCCATTGTACCTTTCACCCAGGGACGTCAATTAGTATTCTCTTACTTTGTACTAACGAGAGAATTTTTATCCCAGTCAATCAACTGATTTAGTTGTATGACAGCGAATGATTTTGACATTTTCTACTCGGCCATGCTTTTCTCTTTCCCTTTGGTAGACTGTTCCGGGCTATGATGTCGCTGGCGTGGTGGTAAAAGTCGGGAGCCAAGTAAAGGAGCTGAAGGAAGGTGACGAGGTATACGGGGACATAAATGAGAAGGCCTTGGAAGGGCCAAAGCAGTTCGGTTCGTTTGCGGAGTATACCGCGGTGGAAGAGAAGTTACTGGCTCTCAAACCGAAGAACATCGATTTTGTTCAGGCTGCTGGACTTCCTCTCGCCATTGAGACAGCCTATGAGGGTCTCGACAAGACTGGCTTCTCCGCTCGTAAATCGATTCTTGTTTTAGGCGGTGCTGGTGGAGTTGGGAGTCTCGTCATCCAGGTATTTTCTTGGAGATGGTCATTTCCACCTTAAGTCACCCGAGTCTTTGTTTCTTTCAACAAACACCTGGTGCTTGTTTTCAAGTAGAAGAAAGTACTGAGTTCTATCTCTAAAAGCTGAAAACACTAGTAACTGTGCACTTGCTTGAGTGCCTTATTGGGTAAATTCATGTAAATACCGGTTCAGCATGGCAGATATTATGCAGTTCGTTCAGGTAACACCCTTTGTGTTTGCATTTAGTAACTCGGCTTTCGTCTAGCTACGAGGATCAAATAGTTCTGATTTGATGCTCCATTCCAAAGTTTTGAAGAACCATTTTAATGCAGACCCTAGAGTGAGATAGTTGTCGACTGTGCACCTCATCCTTGCCTAGCATCAGATAGTTCTGATTTATTTCATTTTATACCTTGCAGTTGTCTAGGACACAAATAATCAAGAACCAAGCAAGACAATTCTTTCCATTGTATATCAACTTAATTTTGAGTTGTTCATCTAGAGGATGTGGTAGTTGAGGTATATGATACTTGTATACAAGCCTAATTTTTCGGCAAGCTGGCCTACATCAACTGAACCAACCCATGGTCTCTGTGTGTGTGTGTGTCTACCCTGAATTCCCACCATGAGGAAATGCACAAAAGTTTCTGTTTGCAGAAAAAAATGTGCAACTCTGACCTTCCTTTGATTTGAACAGCTAGCAAAGCATGTTTTTGGTGCCTCAAGAGTTGCAGCCACTTCAAGCACTGGAAAGTTGGAATTGTTGAAAAGCTTGGGTGCTGATTTGGCTATTGATTACACAAAAGAGAACTTCGAAGACCTCCCAGAAAAGTTTGATGTAGTCTATGATGCTGTTGGTAAGATACATGATCCGGAACCCTTGTAGGTCTTAGAAGTGAAAAGTTCAGGAGGTTACTTCAGCGAAATTCTTTTGTTACTGCATATGGAGGTGATTATCTCATGATGGTTCAATTTATCTCATGACGTTGCGTTCTTTCATGTTTCCGAGTGTCATAATTATCCTTCTAAAAGAAAATATGTGGTGGAAAAGATCAATCAATGAAATAAGTATAGTGATGCAAACCAAATGACAATAGAAGCTTTCATGGGTTACATCTTTGGTGGGGTCAAGAGTATTTGACATTTAGTAGCTCCTGCTTACGGCAGTTAAGTCGATTTAAATCATGCATTTCTTCGCTATACCTATGCTAATATTGGGCTAACAAATAGTCGAATACCATTTTTTTCGACAGGTCAATGTGACAGGGCAGTCAAAGCCATAAAAGAGGGAGGGACCGTGGTGGCCCTAACCGGTGCTGTGGTACCCCCGGGTTTCAGATTCGTAGTCACTTCCAACGGAGAGGTCCTGAAGAAGTTGAACCCGTACATCGAGAGCGGGAAGGTGAAGCCAGTAGTCGACCCCAAGGGACCCTTCCCTTTTTCTCAGGTTGCCGAGGCCTTCTCCTACATTGAGACGAACAGAGCGAGCGGGAAGGTGGTGATCCACCCCATTCCATGAGAAGGGGCGCACATTAGCTAAGGGATAATTTTGTATCATAATCATCCCACCGAATGACCACGGTCATTCGCAATAACGCAGTCCACAGATAGAACATCAGGAGGGTGAAATCCTTTTTATATGATGAATACAGGGAACTACCCTTTGAAGCTTCTTCTTTCGAGAAGGACACCCGATTAAATGACATTCTCGGGACTTATGGTCCTGCTAAATTATTGCCCAATCGACTTCGTGCCACTGCTGAGATTTTCCGCCTTGCAAGTTGTGGGAAGAGGAAAACCTCTTGATCTTTAAAAGCTTCAGAAAGGATATCTAGATGCTGTGTGACTTCTCATCTGCCCACTGACCTGAAAGGTCCCTCATGCTTCAGCAAGTTGTTCTTGCCAGTCGAGATATCTCTTGTGCCCCTCAATTCTAGTTTCAGGACAGCTTGTCCTAGTCAGTTTCCCTAGAAACCTGAACGACTATGAGAGAAATAATTGTGAGTCTTTTGACAAACTTATGTTCCACATTGGTTGGCCCTACTGAGAACCTTGGCCCTTCAATAATAGAACACATCTGCGGGCGATACACGGTTTGTGGTATTAGGGACTTGTGCGAAAGGCATTTCCGACGGAGAAACATGAATCCTGTCCTACCGTCTAAGATTTCGTCGAGATTGAGGAGACTCGCAACCTTCTGAAGCTTGCGAAACTCAGTTGCATCTTTCTACAAGAAATGGCACAATTTTCCGCTCGGATAATGCACTTTGCTCGTCGAAATGGACTGCTGCCCCGCGTATTGGTAGCTTCGGTACTCTGCGTAGACAAAGTCGACGATGAGGCTGTCTGATGCAACATTGCCGCAGCAGTTGCCTCAGCTTGTAAGAAACCGCCTAACTTACCCAGATTTGAGCTATTGCTATGCGGGGAAGATAGAGCGACAGTTCGGTCATGGCTAGACCCGTAAGACGGGCGGGTCAGGTCAGATCATCAATAATCCAATCCGAATAGACACATTTAACCCGTTTATGACCTATTTATCACAATGCAAATCTAGTGGCATATATCCGACCCGACCCAACTCATATTTCTATAAACACTTCCACATCTAATCCAATCTAGGAAAGCTAACAGTCAAAAAATGAGGCAAGAGTGGAGACTGAGCGAGCAAAGCACGAGAGCGAAAGAGAATGAAGAGAGAGAATCATGGCGGACTCGATGGACAGAGGAAGTTCATGAAGGCAATGCTGAGTATCCATACCAAAAGGCCAAACTCCCCGACTGCCCCACCTGCTATTATTGATCACTGAAAGGCACTCCATTGGGATCCGAACGATTTGCTTCCACACATTCGTTGTGGAGGAGACTGGAGTCCGGGACCGACCTCTGCGCACCTCGGCCCACACACTTGAAGTAACCCTTTCCGCGTTCGGAGTCTGACCCACATCGGAGCGGCGAGGCTTCCTTCATGTGAACTCTGATCTGAAAACGACCTTTCGCCGTCGAAATCTCGACCCGGTCTAATTGGGCGTCACGGGATTCGAGTCCGGATAAGGATTATGGCGCCGAAACTACCGGTAGAAGTGCAAAAGCTTACCCGCCAATCACAGCAGGAGAAAAAACGAAACAAATGGTTCTTGAAACTTTGATCTAGCATGCGATGTAATTGAATTTTCAGTTTGTTTAATGTGATCAATGAACTTTTAATTTATTCAATGCAGTTTCTGAACTTTCGGCATGTGTTAAATATGGCCCATGGACTAAATAACCAAAGAACTAGATTGAATCCATTGATATAATAATTTAAGGGTTAAATTAAATATGTATCAAAAGTTGATGGATCCCATTAAATAAATTAGAATTTTCAGGAGGGCATTGCACACTGGGGTAAAAAGCTCAAGGACCATATTTTACAGATTAAAAGTTTAAGGACGATATTGCGCATTGCGCCAAAGTTCAAGGACCATTTTCATAATTATACCACAACACAATTGCTCGATGATCTCAGGGATTCACGTGGATTTCACATGTTTATAAAGTTTGCATTGACCTTATCTTATGGACTCGGGTCCCTGTGGTGAATTCCCTTCCCCATCCTTAATCCTCCGAAAAAGGGAAAGGAAAAAGGAGATGAACCATATCTCCTTTCGGATTTAGCTTTTGACTGATGACAACATGAGAGACTTGTGAATCGCCAAGACTTTTTACCCGTGCAAACATTAGAAAATATGCTTGAATTGAACCAAAACTTATCTCCTTTCGAATTTAGCTTTTGACTGATAACATAACAACATGAGAGACTTGTGAATCACCAAGTCTTTACACGTGCAACCTATGCAAAGTTTGGAAGGTCTTTTTGGCAATTTTGGCAACGATGTTTCACCTACCGCTTCTTCGCGCACCATCGCCTTAGATGCTGGATAACTATGGTCAACCTAAGAATTATCGTATCATTTGTTCTCGAAATAAGTGCGCTGAAAGATCTAAAACTTATCACGAAAATACAATTGAATCTTAAAATGTATAAAAAAAATGCAATCAAGTCCTAAAACTTATCATATTTATGCAATCAAGTCCTTCCGTTAACTCCGTCCAATTTGACTAACGGAATATGCTGACGTGAATTTTTTATTAACTTTTTGTCCTATGTGGCCAAAACAACGCCGTTTTGATCCAAAACTGATTTTTATTTCAAATTTCATTAGAATATCATTAAAAATTAGCAAAATTTGTTTAAAAAGTACAAAAATAGAAGAAGAAAAAGAAGAAGAAGAAGAAAGATCTAGGCTATGGTTCCCCCACCTTTGCTAGCACTTTCGAGCGGTGGTGGGGCAACGGTGGCAGCGAGGGCTTGCCTGCATATTCCATTTTTTTCCCTTTTTTATATATTTCTTTTAATTTTACTTATTTTTTAATATAACCTAAATAAAAAAATCTATGTCAAAATCATGACATCGTTTTAGCCACGTTAGCGCCACATAGGATAATGAAAAAAATCCATGTTAGCATTACTCGTTAGCTAAACTCAACAGAGTTAACGAAAGGACTCGATTGCGTTAATTTGATAAGTTTTAGGACTTGATTACATTTTTTGCGAGTGTTTAAATTCTATTGAACTTTGGTGATAAAATTTAGTACGTTCAATGTATTTATCTCTTTATTCTTATACTGTAGGAACGTAAGCGTAGATGCCCCTGATTGTTTGGAGACTCCCTAAAAGCACCCAACAATTCTCATTGCACTACAAAAAAACAAGGTTTTAGCTACGAAATTTGCGACGAAAATTTTGGCAAAATTCGTTGCTAAATAATTTTGCGACGAAAAAAAATTCGTCGCTAATACGGCGTCGCAAATTTTGCGACGAAAATTTTCTCTTTTCGTCGCTCATTTGCGACGAAAAATCGATTCGTTGCAAATCAGCTATGAACAAATTTTCGTTCGCTAAATTTGTGGCAAATTAACTACAAAAATTCTTGTTCGTCGCTAAATGTGCGACGCTCAATTAGCGATGAGTTTTTTTTTTCGTCGCAAATCAGCTACGAATGTATTTCGTCGTTAAATTCGTGGCAAATTAGCGACAAAAATATATGTTCGTTGCTAAATTTGCGACGAGTTCAATTTTCGTCGCAAAATTCATCACAAATCTGCCACGAATTTGGCTACGAATTGTATTTCGTAGCTAATTTGCGACAAAGTACTTTTCGTCGCAAATCAGCTACAAAAAACGTTTCGTAGAAAAATTTGTGGCAAATTTGCGATGAATATTCGATTTTTCGTTGCTAAATTTGCGACGTCGAATTAGCGACGAGTTTATTTTTCATCGCAAAGCGAATTAGCGACGAATTTTGCCATAATTTTCATTTTTTGCTACGAATTGTTATTTTTTTAGCGACGAATCGTCCAACGATGAATTGAGCGACTAAATTTTATTAATTTTTAAATCTTCGAGATCGGGATTGCAAAATCGGTGGAAGTGAAGATAGCAACGACCGCGATTAGGATGGCAAGATGTGATTCAGTTTATACAACATGGAATCAGAAGCCTTTTATCTCTTGCGGCTCTCACAATCTAACTTCTTCTTCTTTTTTTGTTACATCTAGATAACTAGTAATTGCAGGTACAATTATATGACTACTTCGTAAATTTTAGATTCGAGACGATATAGTGAATTTCGGCTAGCCACCAATAAATGGAATTTTTTATTGAAAAAAATAATACCAGTATTTTTTGGCATATTATGGTGGGGCAATTAATATTTAATTTACAGCACAATAATTCATACTTATTTCACAATCAAAGCACCGAAATTTAAAAAGAAAATAAGAAAAAGGCAAAAAAGGAAACCCGAAAATCAAATCAATGATGGAGACGAGGGTAAAGTGGAATTTTGGGAACTGTTTTTTTCTTTCCTAATTCTGGATCGGTTTGCTTCCCGTCCACAAATCCATGTGCCCTTTACCAATCATTCGAATGACAAAACGACGTCGATTTCCATTATTCATGCGGGTGGGTATCTGTTATCTCAGGGCGAGTAGACATGCCTCCACGTGGGAGCGGCCCATTGGGTTGTCAGGGCCGTGAGGGGGGTCCCACTTGTCGGCGTCCGTGTCCGAGTGGGACTCCGTTGAAGTTGACATGGCGCTACGCCGTCCAGGATTTCCCGCCTCGGGTGGCTGGACGAGTCCTGTCCACTTGTTTTCCCCACAGCTCTCTTTTTCACTTTCGACGTTAATGGGAGTAATCTTGTTCTTTGGTCCTTATCTTTCAAGACCCGGATCTATAAGACAGGATCTTGCATGGCACTTTTCCTTGTCCAACTATCTGCTCCAAGGATTTTGAGGGTAATACGAAGCATCAGGAGGGAGAAAGGTGTAATATATCCATCCATCTGCTCGCTCAGCTTTCTCTCACTAGCTTCTCACGGGTAAAGCTTCTGCTTAATTTGCATGTTTAGCATATTCTTGACGTGGAATTAGTCAGTGAAGATATGAGTTTTCAGACCGCCGTCGCCGTCGCTTGCAGACTGAGTTCTTGTCTTGAGCTTCAGTTTAGTTCTGGTGTTGTTTTGTTGTTGTTGGGGGGGGGGGGGGGGGGGAGGGGGTTGGTGTTGTGATCTCTGGGATTAAGGTTCTTGATCATGGAAAAATTATAGGTGTGATCGATGTTTCCAGTTGGCAGCAAAAGAAACCAAGAAAGAAAGACGGGGAAAAGACTTCGTGGCTCTTTTTCTAGGTGAAGAGAGAGACGTTAGTGCAGGAAACGGAGCGCAGATGATGTCTAGTTGATAATTTGATAACCCAGATTTGTCTAGGAATCTATGAGATCTTGCTGTTATGGAAAATACAATATTCTGGATGCTACAAAAGCCCCAGTTTGTGATCTTTAGAACCCAAAGCTCGGCTTCATCGAAGTGCTTGTGTAAAGAAATCGGGGCTGGATTCGGCTCTAAGTCTACTGATTGTGTACAGAAGCTTCTGTGGTACCGGTGACCAGCATTCAATCATGTCTTTTTATATCATTTTGTTTGGGCTTATGCTTACTTGTCCTTCGAACAAAATTCCGGTTTCATTTAAGATTAGATTAGGCATGGGTCGAGAGTAGTAGGAGCGGTTCGCAAGATTCTTATGCTGGTGGGTTGGTTGTGTAGTCCTACAGTCTATTATCATGTCCTATTACCGGTACAATGGTAGATCTCAGCAACCTTAATATGCCTCACAAGATGTTGGGATCTATGACAGTCACTTATGATGAAGTGAAAAGTTGCCACTGATTTTCTTTTTCCTGCTTTTGATGGTATCGATTGCTGAGATTCTTCTTTTCTAAATTTCGTTCTTGAATGCTTGACCTCAGAAACCAGCTAAAATCCTCGAAGGCGGCGGGCAAACGGACTCATGGTTGTATGATCTCCAGTTGAAGCCGCGAGAATCTCATTTCCTGTTCCTTTCATCGTGAATCGACGTAGCCATGGCCATGCCTGTCCGGCCCAATGAGAGGCTCTCTATTGCAATGGAGAGAACCGGCCAGTGGTACTTTACCGTTTAATCTCGAATACGTCAATCTTGTCATGCTTGTTATTGTTTCCATGTATAACCAGTCACTAATTAGTGATCCTGATGAAATTTGGATGCAGGGTCTTCTCTCAGGATATTCCGACCGATGTGGTCGTTCAAGTAGGAGAAGCGAATTTCTCCCTCCACAAGGTAATAAGAATCATGTTTCGTGATTTTTTGCCATGCCTGATCGGACTAATTGGTTACACGCGGAAGCTGAACATTCAATTTTCACGGCAGTTTATGCTAGTGGCAAAGAGCAACTTCATAAGGAAACTGATCGTGGAAACCAAAGAAGCAGACCTAGCGAGGATAGATCTGTCCAACATCCCCGGAGGCCCCGAGATCTTTGAGAAAGCAGCAAAGTTTTGCTATGGCGTCAACTTCGAGATCACCGTCCACAACGTGGCGGCTCTACGCTGTGCGGCGGAGTACCTGCAGATGACGGATCAGTACTGCAGCAACAACCTCGCGGCGCGAACCGACGATTTCCTCGCGCAAGTGGCCTTGTCGAGCCTGTCCGGCGCCATCGTCGTGCTCAAATCGTGTGAAGATCTTCTTCCGATGGCCGAAGACCTTAGAATTGTCCAGAGATGCGTCGACTTAGTCAGTTCTAATGTAAACCCAACTCCCTTCTCTTGATTTGTCCCCCATTTTGGAGATGCATTCTTTGGATGGAATTAACTGAGGAAGGATATGCTTTGTGCAGGCATGTAATGAAGCCAATTTCCCGAGTCGCTCTCCGACCAACTGGTGGACCGAGGAGTTGTCGATACTAAGTGCTACTTTCTTTGGAAAGATCATCACGGCGATGAAGCAACGAGGCGCGAAATCTCTGACTTTAGCTAGTGCCATCATAACATACACAGAAAGAGCGCTGCGAGATCTTGTACGAGACCACACAGGCAATGGAACTAAGTCCTCGGGTTTCGATGACCCCGACATTAGGACCCAACAGAGGGAGCTTCTCGAATCAATAGTTTCCCTCTTGCCCTTGGAGAAAGCCGCTTTTCCAATCAACTTCCTGTGTTGCCTCCTCCGTTCGGCCATTTATCTCAAAGCCTCCACCAGCAGTAAGATAGAGCTCGAAAAGCGAATATCGGACATCCTTGAGCACGTGACGGTCGATGACCTTCTGGTGCTTTCATTTACCTATGATGGCGAGAGGCTCTTCGATCTGGACAGCGTGAGGAGGATCTTGTCGGGTTTTGTGGAGAAGGAGAAGAGCATGGCAGTGTTCAACGGTGGGGACTTCAGGGAGACCTGTTCCACCGCTATGCAGAGGGTCGCTAAGACAGTGGATGCTTATCTCGGAGAGATCGCCACCTACGGCGATCTCAGCATCGCAAAGTTCAACGGGATCGCCAATATTGTGCCTAAAGGAGCCCGAAAGGTCGACGATGATCTTTATCGTGCAATTGATATCTACTTGAAGGTGAGAATCATAAGCTTCGTATAGCTACAATCTCCATTGTGATACCTGCATCTTATCTACACAATGATCATCATTATTCTTCACATTCATAGATCCTTTCCTAGTCATAGGACATGTTCTGTGCATTGTTAGAAATGACAATCAAGAGAACTTTGCAGACTCATCCGAAGCTCGACGAGATTGAGCGAGAGAAGGCATGCAGTGTGATGGACCCGCTGAAGTTATCTTATGAAGCCCGGCTCCATGCTTCGCAGAACAAGCGGCTGCCAGTCCAGATCGTCCTGCACGCACTCTACTATGATCAGCTGCAGCTGAGGAGTGGCACGGAGGACCATAAAGGGCCGGACGCCACGACAACGAGGCATCAGCTGCAAGCTGATTCGTCCCTGATAAAAGAGAACGAGGAGCTGCGGTTCGAGCTGATGAAGATGAAGATGTACGTTTCGGACTTGCAGAAGACCAATCATCAAGGGGCGACATCGGCGAAAGGTGGTGGCCAAAAGCGCTCCACCTTCTTCTCTTCGATGTCGAAGACTCTGGGGAAGTTGAACCCCTTCCGGCACGGGTCAAAGGACACGTCCAACATAGAGGAGGATGTTGATATCACCAAGCCTAGGAGGAGGAGGTTCTCCATCTCTTGATTTAAGTGATCAATTCTCGATTGAACGCCGAGTCTGTTCGAAGCTGAAACTCATTTGTTTAGGTTGTGGTCTGTTTTTTACCTTTTGGCTTCCTTCAGTCTGCTTGTTTTGTGGGTTGTGATGGCATTGTTGATTTGTGTTGAACAATGTTGATTTGTGAATACATTGGAACGATATGATCGGATCTCCTAAGTAATCGAACAGCTGAGTTCAAGAAAAGTTCTCTTCCGGCTTGTCGAAATGTCGTTCTGATGCGTACTAGCTTAGTTTTTCTCTAGCGACTAGCGATCGGGCCATATCTTAGTCCGGCTTTCGTGCCTGATCCATACTAGCCTTGCGTCGCACAGGAATGTTAGATGGGCGGCCGAATTCGAACACATGAGCTGTTTTTTTGCTGTAAAAATTAGCAGACTCATCTGCTGCACCACCCCTTTCCGGTCCCATGCTACTCATTTTCGACACTTACATGGCGCATACAAATGATACAACCTCAATTATGAGGACGGGAATTAATGCGAAGCAAAGTCCGAGCAATCTCGACCTCTCGATATTTCGACAAAGACAGACACACATGCTGCTGGACCACATGAGAGACAGAATGGCGTCGAGATCGACCTGTGGTTTTGCTAATTTGAACTGAGGAAGCGAGAATGAGCAGGAGAAAAAGACTAGGAGTGGTCCTGGTTGCGCTCTCAATTGCAGAACATGGTGGGTAGGGCTTCTAGGACATGCCTAGCAAGAATTTGGATTGGTTTTGTGTTTCTCAGATGACTTCAAAAACGGTAATTTTGCCCGCCTGAGGATCATTGGATGTAGAGAAGCACAGTCGTCTTAAAAAATTAATGTCTATGGTCTATCAAATCTGTATGATTCGAGTTTGGTTTTTGTGATGTTCATGCTTCAAGTTGGTCCATGTGCAATGTGAATCAAGCATAGTTAGAATCCATGAATAAAAACTATTTTCCAAGAAAAAAAAAGAATAAAAATAAAACAAAATAATAATATTTCATATAATATGTACAGTGTTGGTAATCACACATTTTAGGTAATTTACAACTAGCAGATTTGTTCGGAAATGCATGTGTATTGCTATTTCCAATACTTTACGATATTATTATACAATCAACATTATAAAATTTAAGTATTATCTCATTGGATATGCTTAACAAGCGTCTCGGATTTGCCCTCTCAAATTTGTTGGCACTTAAATTTTGATTTTCGGAAAATCATTCATTTCAAGAATAAAATGAGAACTAGTCATAATTTTCACCAAAAATAAATTTCTCATATATTGCATCTTTATTTTTTGTCAGTCATGCATATCATTGCATTCATGCCAAAGGTGAGTCAATTGAGCTTAATTTGACAGGCGACTGGACCAGACTCAGTTTGAGATTTTCGACTATGCTGAATTTTGAAGAGGCTAACTGTATTAATTTTCATGCTAAATTCAGTCCATTCGAGCTAATTATTTAATTAAGGTTTTTAATTAAATGTCCATTATTTAGAACAAGCCTTAATTGAGCCCAAAAATTTGAGACAAACATGATTGAGCATGAAATTTCGGCAAGACCATGAGCATAGGTGTGTGCCAAAATTTTTATATTATGTGGACCTTGATCAGGCCATTCTGGTCATTTAATTGAGTGCAGCCTCTAGTTAATTACTTAACTAGAACCCAATTAGGCTCAAAATTGCATTCTAAACCCGCAAAAGAGGCCATTTTTGGCTATTTCTTTCATCAGTATCTCATTTGGCCAAAAATCCTTAGTATTTTAATTGATTAGGACTCTTTAAAAATCAAAATTCAGAATTTGCTAAAAGAGTCCTATCTTAACTAGAGATTAGAGTTTTAAGAAACCGAAACTCTATCCTTATTTGGCTAAAAATAATAGAAAGTTCTAGTGGATTCGAACTCTCGAAATCACGATTGGTCCTACTCTAGCTAGGATCAATCTGACAGTCCGTTAGCAATCCTACTCCTATTTGGACTCTGAGGATCGAGCTCTATAAGTTCAACCCTCAGCTCAAGCTATTCACATTTGGCTATCATTAGTTTTCAGCACATTCATAGGGAGCAGAAAATTAAGAGTTAGCTCAAGAGCTAAGGAGTTCGATTGGCTCCCCCACTGGTCGAGACAATCCTCCTCTATCTCGAACACCATTCGGCCTCACCGAGCAGCCTCCTCCGTGCGCATCATCGGCTCCATCCACCATCGAGGCATTCAGCTTCACCTAGCTCAGCCTTGGTCAGCCGTGCTCAGCCATGCCTTGCTCAACCGCTGTAGGTCACTTGTTCATCACCGAACACCACCGAAGCCGACGATCATCAAACCGAACTGTTGTCTAGTCACCATTCATCCTTGATTCGTTGGTAATCAGCCTCAATTTTCAAGTTATATGAGGATCTTGCATTGTTATTACTAGTGGTAGATCAATTGGAAGGGGTCTCTAGCGAATCAAGCTCTGAAAAGTGCTAGTTTGGGACAAAAACCTGAAATTGTGTATGCTGGAAAATTGGGTCAAAAGTATTATTTTCTCAAGATTTTGATTGTATAATCATGCGTGTTTACTTGGAAATTTGCATTGATGTTCTTGTATTCAGCATACTTGATTTGTAATCAAAGTCGGGAAAATTAAAGTTTTTTTTTATCAATATTCGGCTCAATGCCAAAAATTGATCCTCATAGCATAAAAATTTTGACTTATGTGAAATTGGATAATTTGATCATAAAATTGGATGAATTGAGTTGAATTACTCTTGAGAATTGATTGAATTTACATTGGAAAAAATTTGTTCAAACGATTTTTCAATATAGATAGAATTGTGGCGGATAACCTGAAATTTTGGCACACATACTCCTCTTGGCCAAATTATCTTATGGATAGATGGACAATCCTTGTTTCGAATCATAATCCATAGTTGGTTGGTTTATCTTATCTTTTCTTTTTCTGATAATTATCTCATGTTATGGATAGGTAACGTGTTCATTTGGATGATGTTAGACTTGTTATGGATAATCTCTTGTTCTGAACATCTATCCTTAATACATGAGTTGGTTGGCTTGATTGCTATCTTATCTTATGAATTTTATGAATTTGTCTGATTAGAGATAAGATATTGGGTTCAATTGGATATTTATCCAATTTTTGAGAATTATCTGAAATAATTTCAGTCTAAAAGGATAATTTTCTCAAAGTTAAAATTTGGATTTTAGATGATGAAGGTGGGCCCCAATGTCATATTTTTGGCCACCTTCATGGAATTTTAAATCAATTGGCTCATCTTTTATTTGGTTTTATTTTTCATGTTTGTTTGTTTTTCATTGTTATAAAGTTTGCACTTAAATAAATAAACATGCCCATAATATATGCTCCCTTTGTACCTAGTCCCATCGAAAAAAAAATCGCATGCCTTAGCCATAATCTTTGGAATGGGATGGTGATTTAGTATAGAATTTCGTGTTATGCCCTTTAGCAAACGGGATAATATTATTCTATAAATCTATCCGCTCAAATCTTCGAGAATGTAGCAGATAAAATTCTGTTTTAGCCCAAATAGTTGGAAGTGAGTGAATTTTTCGAAAAATTCAGAATTTAAAGGTATATTATGGACATTTTTTTAAAATTTTTCTTCAAATTTTTTTTATTGCTTTTTGGTTGTTTTATTTTGTCGAGAAAATTTTAAAAAAAATCAAATCATTTTTTTTGCAACTCATGTCACAGTTTTCCTAAATCAAATTCAATTCACATCAATCAATTGAAAAGGGCTTTTTCATGAAATTGGTACCGAAAGCACATTAATTTTTTCAATTAATTTTTTCAATTAATGTAACCAAGTCCCCGAACTCATTTTCTCTAGTAGTTCTCCTGCTATTTTATATAAGTTTCTAAGCAACCTACCATAAATGATTAGTGGCGGCTCCAATTAAATAATTTTTTCATGAATTGAACCTAAGTTGCGATTAGGTTAGTTGATGTAATTAACATGATAATCCGTTAGCCTAATTTTAGGTCGTGACAAAATTGAACGCAATAGAACAAATAACTAAAAATTCATCTTTGCGAGGAGCTTTTTTGGCAAATTCTTTTTATTATGCATAACTTTTCGAGAGGAATGTCATGGAAAGGACGAAGTTTCGCCAAAATAAGAAGGACCTTAACCAGAGTATTTCTCCTGTCATTTGTCGTGTTGCATTCAATTAATATGTCTATGATCTATCAAGTTTATTGTTCACCCAATTTACTTTCACGCGATTCATCTTTTCCCACAATTACATACGCTTAGTTTCAAACTCAGTATTCAAGTACCAGAACAGTAAAGAAAATAGACAACACACACTCAAATCTTAATGGTGTAGACTGTACAAGCCAAAAAGAAAATCGTAATATTAATATTTCCTTTTTTGGACGAATATTCCCAGTAAAAAGAGATAAAGAAAGACGAAACAAATCACAAGCCTCCACTGTGAGTAAGCACAAACAAGAGAAGCCATCCTGTTAAAATCAAAAGTCAGGTACACAGCTTATCTTCGGCAGATTACATGATCTGAAGAGAAATTGTACTTCTTAAGTTGAACAGGTGAATAGGTTTTTATTCTGAGCATTTCATTTCTTTAAATTCTGAGCACATACAAATATCTTGTGCTGAACAGGTCTCAACGGAGGCGACCGCAGTCGGGGGTCGTGCGAGCCTTGATGACGGCTTCCCGGGGCATCGCGACCGCCAGTGGTCGTCGCCTGGGTCAAGCGACCACAAGCAACGATCATCGGGGGTTGCGTGATCCAAGAGACCTTAGCCAAGGGTCGCACGACCCCTAGCAACGGCTGTCGAGGGTTGCGTAAACCCAGCGGCCGTAACGCCCTCGCCTAGCCAGTGGCCTCGCCAGCCCTAAGGGTTGGGGGAAAAAACTAAAGAAAAGAAAATTTAAAAAATTGCACATATGTCGATAGTGCCACGTCAGCGCCGACTAGCCAAATAGAACGAATTAGCACAAATTTAAAAATTTTAATATTGAATTGACACTATTATAATAGGTTTAGGACTTTTTGAAAAAAATTCAGACAATAATCAGAGAGGCGAGCTGGTTTTCCGAAAAGCAGAAATATGCAAGCCAAATGTCGATTTTTGTAAGCTAGCACTAGCGGAAAAAGTACACTGCAAGTGCCTTAACTTTCGTACGGCGTGCACTTAAGTGCCTTAACTTTTAAAGTGTTCACTTGAGTGCTAGCTTTTCTTCAATTCGTGCACTTAAGTGCCTTAACTTTCAAAGTGTTCACTTGAGTGCCTAAACTTTTAAAAAGCGTTCACTTGAGTACCAACTTCTTTTAAAATCGTTTACTTTAGTGACAACTCCGATGAGCCACGTCAGCATAAATAATAATTAAAAATGCCACTTGTCGAATTTTCGGTGAGGCACGTCAGATTTGGCACTGAACTGAACGATTTTAAAAGAAGTTGGTACTCAAGTGAACGCTTTTTAAAAGTTTAGGCACTCAAGTGAACACTTTGAAAATTAATGCACTTAAGTGTACGCCGTACGAAAATTAATGCACTGCATATTTTTCCCGCCAGCACTCTAATAGTTCATGTCGACAACTCAACGATTGTAATAAATCGAAAAGCCTTGTCAACTGAAATTATCTTGTCGTCAATGCAAGGATCGCTATATTGCTCTGAAATCGTCAGGACAGCCTTTTGAGCAGAACTCATCAACTACTTCGTACTAATTCAATTGACGACTTTCCTTTTTCGAATTTTATATATGTATAGTTTATATATATGCACCATTTCACATGTTGATAATTTAGTATTTTGAATTATTTCTAGCGTTTAGCGTTAAACAAAAATTTGATGGATGGATGATGCTAAAACAATAAATTTCAAATGAAAGTCGTTTCAAATGATTTTGAAGTCTTGTTTTTTTTTTTTAAGTCTTGTTCAAAAGGAAAAAAAAAATGTGTTTGAAGTCCTATCGAGGAATATTCTCGGTAGGGGTGAGCAAAAAAGACCGCCCGGATCGGGACCGCCCGGATCGGAGCGGGACCGATGGTCCGGTTTCCGATTTTAGGGGGAGCCGGTCCGGTCCTCGGTTCCTAAAATTGGAACCAGTGACCGGGCAGTCCGGTTCCCGATTCCGGGGTCCGGTTCCGGAACCGGACCTCCCGGTATTTTAAAAAAAAATTATACCTCACGTTTTAGTCGAACGTTAGGGTTTCTTTTGTCCTCTCCTCTTCTCTTACTTGAAGTAGTCAAACATTAGGGTTTAATTTTCTTTTGAAGCCATTAACAGAAGCTTTGCTTCTTCTTTTTGCCCTTTTTTTTTGTTTTTTCTGTTGAATGTCCATGTTTTGAGTTGTTTCTAGAAATCCTACTTGTTTGTCAGAGTGGGCGTTTCATGTCGACTTGAACAAAGACAGAGATAGCAGGTTGTAGTCATGCATAATGCAATAAAGCGGTAGTTTACGTCATTATTCAACTCTGAGCGGCGAGTATGGAACCACTTCGAGAACTCGGAGTGCATATCGCAGGTTTATGCCATTTTTTCATCTGGTTTATGTCAGATACTCTCAAATATATATATATACCATCCTCTAAGAGCCATTTTTTTATTGGATAGCAAAATTATTTGATTATGTTATTGATTCCTTGGAATCGGACCGAAACCGGACTGGATCGACGGTCCGGTCCGGTCCGGTTCCCAGTTCTTAGGGTGGCCGGTCCGATCCGATCTACGGTTCCGAAAAATGAGAACTGGAATTATTTGTCCGGTTCCCGATTCTTGAGAGAAATCGGATCGGATCGAATCGAGATCCTCTCACCCCTAATTTTTGGGCTTCTCTGGGAAGGAGATTGCAATTATTGATGTGAGCCCCGCTTTCCCCGCGTCAATCTCATTTGACCCTCAAAATTAATTACAAGTGCATGCCCCTTAAAAAAATGAACTTTTTTTAATTTTTATTTTTAGCTAAAGTTCAAATTGCAATTATTATTGGTAGTGGAAAGTTGAAAAGATAGAGGAGTGACGTTGGGGCAGAAGAAGGAAAAGATAGATCTAGAGGTGTCAAAATGGGTCTCGATATATTAACCAATATTTAAGAGTGTGAGTCATAAATGGGTTATCTAACACGCTTAAGTGGGTTATAAATGGATCACTTAGCAACTCAATGGGTCTTAAATGAGTTTTAGATGGGTCATAAATGGGTTATCTTACTATTTAAATGAGTCATAAAAGGTTTTTTGATTTTTTATTTTTCTAAATTATTTTTCTCTTTTCTTTCTTTTACTTTTTTTCGATGAGTCCAGCAAGGGCCGCCAGCAGATCCTAGAGTTGTCAATATGGGTCTTTGATCCATTTTTATTCACTTGGGTCACATATAAGTTGATTTTATTTAAAAAAAGGGGGGGCTTAAAATGCATTTAGGTTTATAAAATCTATTCAAATATGAGTTTTAACTCAACCCATTTTCGATTCATTTTTCACTCATGGCCGGCCGTCGTGACCACCTCCCGCCATTGCCTCCCATCGCCACCGACTGCCTCAATCAGTACCCCCCACCACCCACCCTCACCAACCGCCATTGCCACCGCTTGAAATTTCGTTGATCCGGGGACATGTTATACTAGAAATTTCCAACTGGAACTTTTAGTCATTGTAGGAACTAGAAATCCCTCTCTGGCTGCGATTTTAGTTACGCATAGTCTCCTGCCTACTGGCACTTGGCCCAATCACAGTGCTGCAACGAGCAATGGCTAAGGAAATAACATGCGAGGTTAACCAGAACAAAGCCATAACTTTGGATTCAAAGGAATGGCAAGCGTCATTTAGGGAGGTATCTTTGTTCTTTGAAACAGGAGAAAAGACGAAACATTAATTAGTCCCACAGGCGACTCTGTTACGCCCTTCCTTCCATCACAATGATGAAGCTAATGTGTTTGACACACGACATCTTGGCAGCGGATTGTGGCGGCGGATGGGGGTGGGGGGCAGCGGCGGCGGTGAGGTGGCGGCGGCGACGGTCAGCGAGGGGCATATTCCAGTAACATGGGTGGGGTATGGGTCTTTGAATTTATACTGTGTGAAAATGGGTCAATATGAATTGCCGACCTAACCCACCCATTTGATGTCTCTAGATAGACTTTCAAATGGATAGTTCGAGTCGGGTTTAAACCTGATCGAAAAATTGCCCGATGTAGCTAGATTTATTAAGTCGTTTTGATCCATTTTCTTGCGATGTAAATCTAGTGATGCATACCCGATTCAATCCATACCCAACTCATACGCAACTCATTCTAAAGTACTTACATATTTAACTCATACATAAACTAAGATGAGAGAACGGAGTGAATGAACGCAAGATCAAGTAAGGGCAAAAGAGAATGAAGAGAGAGTTATAGAGGTGGTTGAGTCTAAGTAAGTTGTAGTCTCATTTTATGACCCATTGAACAAGATAATTACCAAAACAGTTTTAAACATATTGCAATCGTTTCAATTCAGTCCTAATTTTTTGTCACTTAAGTCTTAAACCTTTTGCAATTGTATCAATTCAACATTTTATCAGCCGACATTAACGTGATCAATTTTAATAATGTTTTAAATTTTAAATATTTTCTAAATTTTTTAATTGATTTTAATTTTTCTTTTCTTATTTTCCTTCCTTTGCTTCACTTTCTATTTGTGGCTGGGAAGGGTCATTGGAGCTCGTCGGCCTCTAGGAGAGGGCCACGAACCCCTCGTCGGTCGCCTATTCAAGGGCAACCTCACCGCCGCCTCGCCCGAGACTCGCGGACATGGGAGAAGGTGGCAATGGCCTCACTGGGCACAAACAAAAAGCATAGCAAAGGGGAAAAAAGAAAAATATTTAAAAATTAAAATATTATTAAGAATTGACTACGTCAGCGCCGAATTGCAAAAAGTTTAGAACTCAATTCGCAAAAAAAATAAAATAATAAAATTGAATTAGCGCAATTGTAATAGGTTTAGGACTGGTTTGGTAATTTGCCCTCCATTTAACACCCATATTATATTCAAACTCATTTACCGAATATAACTCATGTAACAACTTAGCTCATCATATATAGGTCTCATAACTAAATAAATAAAAACTTAGCTCATTATATATGGGTTAGAAAATGTGTTTATAACCCATTTTGACAGATCTACTAATAAATCTGGGTCTTGTCTTCTTGTCATTTTACATTTAGAGGAGCTTTTGAGTAAACGGTTCGCTTTGACGGGGCTTACAGGTTTCCTTGAGTATCAAGATAAAATTCCTTAAGCGAAGAACTACATTTATGAGTTTCCTTCTCAATAAAAGTTGTCACCTGCATTTTTTAAATCAGAATCCCACCTAGATTTTTTTTTTTGTAATTTGTAAATGAATTCCTTCTGAGAAGTATGCGGAATATATGTATTTCCTAGATATGTTGTTTGAAAATGCAAAATTCCCTTCCCAAAGTGTAAATATTTAAAGTTCAATGTTCCGTTTGCCTCGCAAAAAATGACTACGTTGGAAAATATTTTTCAAAAAGATGGTCGCTTGTAACGTTAAAACAAATAGCCAATGATTTATTTTTTTCATTATGGACAACAACTTGTATTTAAACATTTCACAGATAATTAGTGTTTTTCATACATTCATCTTTATCGGTGCAAACGATCAATTTTTAGCGAGAACAACTTAATGATGATTTTATAGGAATTTTGGATGTATTATGTTCTAACCCTCAAGGGGTAGATTCGACAAAAAAGTGCTTGAATTGGATTCAATATATCGTGTTCGAATCACAGTGTCGGCCATGCATATTAACTTTGAGGATCAGTCTGCCACTGTGAATGAACCTTACTTGGTGGATGTGGATGGGGAAATTGAGCATCTCGATTAATCGAGCAGCAAAAATCGGATACCTCTCCTTACCAAAAAAAAAAAAAAAAATCGGATACCTCGTGTAAAAAAAATGAAAGAAATCAAACGTTTTCGATGTCCTTTTGATTGAATGATTTAAGTTGTTGTCACTTTTTTTTTTGTGGGAAGTTGTTGTCACTTTATTAAACGTTCTATTCATTGAATTTTGCTCTGCCAACTCCGAATGCATATAACAGTTTTGACTTGTAAATTTTAGCTTTTGCAGTATTCAATATTCAAGATTCGGCACGAAATTTTCCAGCAATCACATCACATATGCACTTAGTCTTCTTCGTCTCCAAAGAAATCCACTCAACCATAAGCTCCATATCCTTCGCCAAAAAAAAAATAATTCAGGAAAATATATTTTTTTAGAAATATCACCTATAACTAGAGGTGGCCACGGGCCGGTTAGGGCCTGGAACCAGCCCGTTGACCGGGCCCGCCGCTCTTTCCCCCGATCGTTGCATTGCAATGGTCCCCCCACTTTTTATTATTTTTTAAATTTATTAAAACTATCTTAAATCTCTATAAATATCCCTCCCTCATTTCATTTTTACTCATAATTTCTCTCGAATCCTCTCAATTCTCTCAATCTCGACTTAATTCTCAATTTTCTGAATAAGCTTTCCTCTCAATTATCTTTAAAAAAAAAAAAGGCAAGTGGAAGCGGAGCTGGTGATAGGGGGAAGAGCACGATGCCACCGATGGGATGAGGGAATCCAGTTATCCTCAACTTCAATGTGATCCTCGTGAACATGCATATTGGGTAGACGAAGATGATAAAAAAACGTTATTCCCACCGTTGAGCACGTCTCAATGTAAGAAAGTTTTCATCCTTCTACCTTGTTGAAAAAATGTCCACGGCAAAGGAGCCGAAACAGGAGGGTACATCCAATATACGACAACACTTCGAGAAGCAACATTTAGGCAAAGACAAGTACAAGGTAAAATGCGAATATTGTACGAAAACATACAATTTTGCAACTACAGGCAGCTATGGAACATTTACTCGGCATTTGAGGTCAAAACATGCAACGCAAGTGGGGATCGCCACCCGCTAACAACAAATTTTCGATTACGCCAATCCTAACACTTCTCTTTTATTTTGTTACGAAGATAACGTTTATAAAGAAACATTAGCTCAATGCGCTGTCATTGACCATTTACCATTTAATATTGGTGAAAGTTTTGGTTTGAACTTTTTTATAAACATTGCCTATACTCTACAAGCAAAACCTGTTCCGAGAAATAATCGTAAACGCAAATTTTTTCGATTTTATAAAAAAAGTTTGAAAATCCTCTTTACCGATTTCAATGGACGTGTGCATATAGATAGCGATATTTGAAGTGATCATTGGCAAACTCATTCTTATATGGGTATCACATGTTATTGTATAGGTGACGATTAGAATATTCAATAAGGAATTCTTGCATTTCGAGTGTTTGATGATAGGAATACGGCCAATAATATTTATAGAATAATTAGGCAAGTTTTAGAATAATATAATTTGATTAATAAAAAATTTTAGTTGATTTTGATAATATCGCGGTAAATACTATTTCCATTCCTGAATTAGAAAACGTTTGTAAACCCTCTTTTGGTGATTTTTTTTTTTCATATTAGATGTACTTGTTATGTTTTAAATTTATGTGTACAAGATAATTTACGAACTCTTGATGCTTTTCTCAACCCAATAAAGAGAGCAATTCGATTTTTATGGAGTCATCCCCAAGTTATGAAAAAAAATGGGGCAATTTTTTGTAAACAATATGGAAGAGCACCAAAAAGATTTTCAAATATGTTTCAACTCAATCTTTTGCTTGTAAAGACTTATTATGTGCGTTTATTTCTAATAATGTTTTCGAAATTATTTTATACACACAAGAGTGGGTTATTTGCAAAAAAAAAAATTAAAAGTTTTTAATGATGTAACTTATACTTTATCTGGTGTTTATTATCCTACTACGCATTTATTTATAATAGACTGTGTTAACATTGTTGGTATTTTTTAAGAAAATGAAAAAGATAATCAATTAAGTTCTACTATTATAGAAATGCGAAAAAAAATGGATGAATTATTATGCTGAAATTCCTCTTATTTATTTGGTTGCTTGTGTTTTCGATCTATGCTTCAAATTAGATGGTTTAATTGATTTTTTTAAGGCATATTATGAGTGTTTACATTTGATTGCAACGGTAGATGTTAGAGCTGTACGAGGAGTAGTTAAAAACGCTATAATGAATTTTGTAGTAGATATAATATAAGTAATAGTGGATCTTTTTCCTAAGTGACGTACAAAGCGGGGACCAAGGTAAAATTAGTAGAGGGTACAAAATGCTGATGAGTAAGCAAAAAAGACAAAATGGAGCAATATGACATATTTCAGAAATAGAAGACTATTTAACCACTTCTTTTGAGTATGGTGAATGGGAATACAAAGGCGGCATAGGTTTCAAAATTCAAAACTGGTGGAGAAGGCATTCAACTCAATACTCAGTTTCACTCTCATCGCAAAAGAGATTTTAGTAACTCCTTATTCAACAGTTGCGGTTGAACAAATATTTAGCACTAGAGGATTAATTTTGGACCAACGGTGTTTAAGATTAGCTTGGATTCGGTGGAGGCTCAAGCTTGTGTCGATGATTGGACAAAGGCTAAATTTCGACTACAAGAGCTGGATCGAAGCATTGGCGCCGAATTCTTCAATGATGGTGGAGATACCACCATCACAGGTACCGGAATGAGTAGCGACAATTGACGATGAGGTAAGTTAGGGTTATCAAAGGTAAAAGAACTACATAGGCTTTGATTCTTCTATCCCCAAAAAGATATGTAGGCATTTAATGATAATTCATTAAGTTTAAGTCCATTTCCCTTCCCCCTTTCTCTCCCCCCCCCAAATTTGATTACAATGTACAATTTGATTATAATTTATATCTGATAATTTATTATTTATTATTCGATAATTTATTTTTTAAAATTTTAATTTAAAAATCGGAGCTGGAATTGGCCTGGAAACATGAACATAAGTCCAAACAATGCTTTCTGAGTTTGTTGTCCAAGGACAAGTAGGTTTTGTAAGAATCGCAAAATCAAGAGATACGCGTTACTAAATCACCAACTTTTGTGCTAATAATTAAAGTAACGATCAAAGAACTCAGAAAGCTGCACAAATTACATAACCAATGAAAACAGATCATTGTCCATTAAATCAACCCACAAACATGCAACACACCCATATGCTTTGCATGAGCTTTTTCTTTAATCTTTTGTTCTTACACGATGTTGATACTTGATTTTTGATCATTTTATTTTAGAAAATTAATTAAAAATACCAAAAAAATTACAAAATCAACCTTAGAATCATCCCTATCAACCCGAAGATCAAGTCATTGCGGTAGATGACTACCTCTGGACCATGTTTTTTGACAGAGCCGTGAATTTATCAGGATCGGGTACAGGAGCAATCTTGATATCTACAGGCAGTCAGCATTATCTTGTAGCAGCAAAGTTAGTGTTTTAAAGAAAAATCAGATATAAATTAATATTTGTTTATCTATTACAGTTTTAGGATGCGCATGACAATACTTCTGAAGCAAAAATCCATTTGATAAAGCAACTTCTAGCATTGCCCATCACTCCGCCAATGACACCGAAGATGAGCCAATCAGGTATCACAGCCTGTCAAAAAGATTTATTCCATAGAGGTAAGCCTATCCGAGAGGATTCGGATCGCCCAACCTTTCCTCAGAAGGTTAGGCGCCTAACCTTACAATCCGGGCTGTCCATTTTTGGACGGACGGCCTAGATTTCCTGTTTTTAGGAGGTAATTTTTTGAATTTTTTATATATTTTTTTGTTAGTAATAATCTGGGTCATTCATTCATAACATGGATGGCCCGAATTGTAAGGTTAGGGCTTAACCTTCTAAGGAAATGTTAGGGCCTAACCTTCTAAGGAAAGGTTAGGCGATCCATTTCCCGACTGAGGGGCTTGCTCTCGTAACCTTATCTCTTGGCCACGAACCATAACCGCCGGCTCCGAACCGTGGCCACCTCTACCTATAACGCTTATGAAAACGAATGAACGATAAATATTTTCATCTTCCATTAATATGTTCAGAAATAAATTGTTGTTAATAATTGAAACATTTTTCATTGGCTAAATACTTCAAGTGATACAAACGATTGTTTTTAGGAAAATGTTCTCCAAATCATCATTTTTTGCAAAATAAAGGAGTCCTAGAAAAAAAAAATGTGCATCCAATGGGCTCTCTGTCTATTTCGTGGAAATATTTTTTGAAAAAATAATAGCTTATATTACTTATAAAAATAAATGAGCGAAAAATATTTTCATCAATAACGAAAATATTTAGATAAAACTATTTTCAATAACGAAAATATTTTTCATTAGAAAATTATTTGACGCGACATAATTTTTAGCAAAATATTGTCAAAATCATTCATATAATCAGAGCAATGAAGTACTCAAGAGCACTATCCAAGATTTTTCCCGCAGCCACCCCACAAATCAACATTACCCAGTAATTAGGTGTAAGCTTGTCGGGATTAAAGCGTTAATACGGGAGATGAATACTTTACTTCGCATAGTACTTCTGTCGATGCCCCCGATAAATAACAACAATATATTTACGAGTTTTTTTCGAAAATAATATTAAAAAAATAAATATTTACAAAATTAATAAAAAAAATATTTACAAGTTTAGGTCTCTCGGCAATTGAATTGACGAGGGAGCGAGGGAGAAGGGCCTGCCCGTGGGCCCTCTCCCTCTACTGCCAAGGGAGAAGGGGGGTTGCAGGCCCCCCAAGTGGGGGCCTCAACGAATTGCCGAGGGAGGGGAAATCCATTTTTTTTTTCAAAATAATATAAAATAAAAATATTTTATAATATTAGATTAAAAAATAAATTATTTAAAATTTTGGGTTTTGCACTTTTAATTTATTTGCTTTGCTCGGTAGTTGGACTGTTGAGCAAAGCATTTTAATTTTTTTAATTTACGTAAATTTTTTTCTACGCCGTCTCGTCGCTTCGCGGTCCCGTTTTAAAAAAAAAATACTCGCCTCGATTCCAAGAAAAACGAGCGAACAAGCGAGGCGACGACATTTGCTGGCGATGTCGCGGAGCGATCATATTTACGTAAAAAAATATTTACCCGCCTCGCTTTTCTCGGGCGAGGTATGATCGCTCCGCGGCCCCGGAGCGAACGCCAACGCAGTCATCTCGTTCGTTCGCTCGCTTTTCTCAGAGTCGAGACGCGTAAATATTTTTTTATGTAAATATGATCGTTCTGCAGCCCCACGAGCGAACGCTGTCAACTTGCTCATTCGCTCGCTTTTCTCAGAGTCGAAGCGCGTAAATATTTTTTTTACCTAAACATAATCGCTTCGCGGCCCCACGAGCGGACGATGTCGCCTTGCTCGTTCGTTCGCTTTTCTCGGAGTCGAGGCGGAAAAATATTTTTTTTTACGTAAATATAATCGCTTCTCGGCCTCGCAAGTGAATGCCGTTACCTCGCTCATTTGCTCGTTTTTCTTGGAGTCGAGACTCGCAAATATTTTTTAAATAATTAAAAAAATTAAAAATGCTTTGCTCGACAATCCAATTGCCGAGCAAATCAAACAAATTAAAAATGTAAGACTCAAAATTTTAAATAATTTATTTTTAATCTAATATTGTAAATATTTTTTTATTTTTATATTATTAAAAAATTGGGATTTCCCCTCCCTCGGTAATTGAATTGCTGAGGAGGGTGTTTTGCGGCCCCTCAATCCAAATGCCCTACCTTAATGGTGGAGGATTAATGAGGTCCCCACCTTCCATGTGGGGGGCCCCACTCACATGGAGTGTGGGGATTTCAATCTCCCTGCGGCCCCCACATGGGAGGGCTTGCAACCCCCCTTCTCCCTCAGCAATAGAGGGAGTGGCCCCTTGGTCTCCCTCGGCAATTCAATTGTTGAGGGAAACCTAAAATTATAAATATAATTTTTTGTATTAATTTTGTAAATATTTATTTTTTTAATATTATTTTTGAAAAAAGCTCTATGTTTACCAATGAGGGTATTACTCACCGTTGCGATACATTGCGACACGGATGGGAGCATCGTACGAGATGGAGGATGTTCTTCCGTTAGTATACGCGAAAACCTTAATACGAACGAACCCACTTTACCACATATATATTGTGTAGTTTGCTTACCATAATCCAATTCGATGGGAGTAATCGAACAGCCAGACAGCTTGACTCTTCCGCTTGTCGCTCTCCTACGATCAGAAAAGGACACTGAATTTGTTCTTATCTTAACTAACTTGGTTTGTTCAATAAGGTGCCTTTTTCTCATTTCTCGTTTTTCTTTATTAAAGTTAAACATCTTGAGATTTTTTTTTTATAGAACTAATGTGTCGAGTAATTTGACAAGCTCTAATTAACTGTTTAATAAAGCTTATTCCTACATTATCGTATCACTATATATTTCGATTCTATAAATCAATAATAACATCTTTTTGTATTTATTTTTTGGGTATGGCGAACTCACTATTATCACTATTAAATTTCGGTCTTCGTATATTATAGTGTGATAGATGTGATTTCTAAACTTACTTACGTCCATGCGCGATTTCAAGACAAGAACCGTATTCCATCCAGAAGCTAACGGAAAATGCTGACTAGGAAAGTCGAAAATACCCTTGTCGCCAACAATGGAATAACAGAACATATAAAATATGGTTTTTGCCTTATAGCTGGTGTTTAATTTCGTCCTCGGACTCTAATTCTTAGACAATTAACTGCTAATATCGACAACTTGGATCTGAAAAATTACATATATACAGCAGCAAGAAACCTCATTATATCTAAATCCCAAACTCCTCAGCCTGGCAATATTTACACATTCACAAAAAACAAACATATCTAATCAGTAAAATGCCTTGACAAAAGGTTGAAATTACTAAATAAAATAAAAAAACTACCAAGAAAAAACCCAATTTTTTTTTTTAAAAAAAAATAATAAACTAGAAAGGATGAACATTCCGGCTCAACCCGTTGACGTTAGTAAAGAACCCGACCTGCTTGTACGGCAGGTAGGACTTCCTCTTCTCCCCTTCCCTCGTCGCCCTCGTCTTCACGTAATGTTTCTCGTGCGCCTCCCCCGCCGTCGTCGCCGCCGCCGCCGTCTGGCCCTTCTTCCCTCCCTTGGAGGTGGTCGCCGCCTTCCCTCCCTCCTTCTCGCCCTCCTCCTTCCCTTTCCTCTTGGGGTTCAGAAACACAAACGCGTCCTTCCCGTCGCTGCTGCTCCGGCGGGCCAGCTCCTTGAACCGCCACAGCTTCGAGAACCCCGTCGAGTTGCTCTTCCGGCAGCCCTCCTCCTCCCCGGTTTTCCCTCGCCAGACGCAGTACGTCCCGTCCGGCACTCCCGCCAGCTCGTCGCCCTCTTCACTGCTCGACGACGACGTCGACGCCGAGCCGAGCCCGCCCACGAAGAGCTTCCTCAGAGGCGACCGCAGCGGCGGCGATGAGCCCCCGTCGTCGTCGTCGGCGAACAGGAGCTTCCGGTCGAAGAGCGGGTAAACCGGTCGGATCTTGCCGTTCTCGAAGACGGCGTCGGCCGCGACCGGCGAGCCGTCCGGGTTCGTGCAGGCGAACGTGAACTCGAACTCCTCGTCTTCACCGCCGCCAACGTCGTCATCACCACCACCGTCTTCTTCTTGTTCTCGCTCCTCCTTGTCGGCAGCTTCCTGCCCCGAAAGCAGCGGCCTTTTCATGTTCTCAGCTTCTGTGTCGTCGTCCCCGCGGCGAGAGACGGTGGTCCCGACCTTCACTGTCGAATCTTCGCTCGCTTTACCTTGGATTTCGGCGCGCTCGGTGGCGGAACGCGGCGGATCGCGGGTCGCTTGCATCGCCACTGAACAAAACTCAAAAATTGGAATCCTGGAACGCTTTAGGAATCGGTTTCGACCCTGTTTTTTTTATCCTGATTTCGTTATGTGGTGGTGGGTGTGGGGGGAATCGATGGGAACGGGGACGGAGAAGACGTGGAGGATCGGATGACGTCTTCAATGGAGGTGACCCGCGAATTAATAAGGGCGGTTCGGGAGTTTGTGGTGAGAAAGTACCGACTTCTTTCACACGAGCGATGGGAAAGACGGACGATGACGATGACGATGACGATTGACGATTGACGATAAATATGAACACGCCATTTTTTTATTTTAAATCTTTTTTGAAGTTGTTTGTTTTTTGGGGGGTTGGAGGAGGAAACGATGATAAAACGCGTAAGTAGGGGCGACAAGCTTTGCGCGTAGCGCGAAATATCGGTCGTGTTTTCGACATTACTTTTTCCGACATTTGACGACCTCCACGATCAGGTCCACATGTCTTTCGCGGGCGCTTGTTCCTTGCCCCTTTTTAACACGACACGTGTCTCCGTGGGCCCACCTTTTCTGCCACGTGGCACTGAATGTGGGAGGCTTTGATATCCCCCTTTGGATATGTGCCGTAGGGATAAATCTTATTGCACCCCTATTTTTTCGGTATTTACGATTATATGTAAATGTCCACAACACATGGAAAAACGACAATAAAACCTATTATGAATTAACTTTTGCAATAACAACCACCATAAAAAAATAAAATAAAAAAACCATGGCTTTTATACTTTACAAAAGCTAGGTTTTAGATTGCTGTAACAGTTTATTTTAATTCTTTGCGATTATTTGTTTGGAGTGAATTTTGCGTAGATGGTTGTGTTTGCAAATACGAAACATCTTATTATGTACTTTATTTTTGGTTACTTATTTGCTAAAAAAAGTACTATCCTAAGTTGCGAATGTCGAATGGCTACTCGACTGCTTCAATGAATTGGACTTGGGAGTTTACGTCAAAACCTGTAGCGGGTTGAGACGGGTTTGAGATCGGGAGGAAGCTAAACCGGACGGACATGAGACAGCATGCCGCAAAAAAGGGCAAAGTTCAATTTAAAGGGGTATGGAACAAAAGGAAACGAGGTGAGTTTGCTCACATTATGCCTCATATTCTTGTAATCTTTAATACATTATTTTATTGTTCAAACTTCATATAATATGTTTTTATTCTTCATTTCTCTCTGTTTGTGAGTTTGGGAGAGCAGAACTTCTTGTCTTCTTTAACTTATTTCATTTTGTGGTATGAAAGGAAAGAAACTTAGAATTTGCGGATGCTCTTGTTCTAAAATAAGGTACTTAATACTGTTTCAGTTATCACAATAACAAGCAAATTAATAAAGAACGTGTCTGACATTTGTTAAAATTGAAAAAGAAATTTACGAAGAATTAAAAAAAAATGTAATTTGGACTTTTTTTTTCCGAAGAAAATGAACATGTTACGACTTTCGTCACCCTCGCGTGGAGCTAAGGAGTTGACCAGGTTACAGAAGTGAAAAGTCAAAATTAGTTCACAGGGTTGAAGCCTTGAAGGATAAGGCGAGCGCCTCAAGGTCGATTTTCCAGAAAAATAACCACCATCAACTAACCACCATCCCCTTTTTTAGACTCTTTATTTTTCGCCAAAAATAAATTTTTCTATTTTTATTCTAAATTTTTTAGTATCGACACGTGTTTAATAGCGATACAAAATTTTTGTTTTCAAAATGAAAATTTGTTTAATTATATAAAAAATTTCTACGGTTGCGAGCCCTGGATCTCGCAGATTGGAGACCGTCGACTCCGAACGCAAACCGGTGAAAGGCAAAGGAGAGTGAGACCCGTGTATTTTCTTTTCTTTTCTTTTTCTTTTCTTTCATGCGAAATTTCTTTTCCATATAGAAAATAAATATCCACATCAACCGTACACATCTCCACACGAACAATTCAAAAAACAAAATTTAGGTTCACGAGACTTCGACTGGTTTGTCAACGATGATTTTTCCGGCTCGTTATTAAACATTAAATTAACGTTGCCACATCAATTCAGCGGGTGCTAATTATTTAATTCCTGTTTATCTTGATCATTAAGTTTCTATCAAGAGGAAGTTTCTTAGAAGAAAGTGGTAGGTTTGGAGGAAGTTGGGCTCGGAAAGTTCGACCTCATCCGTTTGACTCCGTCCCTATGTGCAACACATTTGATGCTAATTTTGAATTAGGCTTGCACTTAACCATTGCATGAACCTTTCTGTATGATCATGACCTAGCGACAACAAATAAATTTGACAAAGGAAGATGACTTCTTACCGGATCATTTTTGTTTTTATTTTCTTGTACTAATTTGCTTGATTACACGTTGGTTATGACCATCTTTTGTGCGGGTAGAATTTCATCAGTATCATAACATTCACGAAACTCCTCCGATCTTCTTTGAAATCAAACTTGTATGCCAACAAAATCCGAGCAAAGCAAGACAACTCCCCGAAATCGGAGAGAGAAGCTTTTAGGTCTAGACTAGCTAGGTCGGAAGAAAAGCGCTCCACAATTAGAGGAAAGCAAGAAAAAGGAAAAAAAACATGTAATTCACCAAAATGCAATTAGCACAAAAAAAAAAAAAAGGAGGGGGACGGAGAGAGATGAAAAGGAAACTCTAAATTTGTCGTGAGAAGGCCGACCGTTATGTCGAGGGTAAAGCTCTATACATCGTACTTTTCGTCAATTTTGACATGGTAGACAAATAAGAGGAGAAAAATGAAATAGTATTAACATAAACAAAATGCAGATTTCCTAAAATAAAATACCAAAAAAACCCGTGGAGAAATCTCTTTTTTTTTTAATGATACGAAGAATTGAACATATATGTACTTACAATGTTTTTTTTTCAATTTCCCAAATCGAAGCGTAAACGACGATGGACGATGGGTAACGAGAGCTTATTGGAGGACGTACCAATCAAGAATGAATGAGTTCTTAGGTTAATTGGCTAAGTGAAATATACAACTTTAATTTGGATTCGCATCCCTTGGGTCTAAGCGTTTCGCATTGACAACTCTTTTGTCCTTGGTTGAATTGACATTATAAGAATCTTGCAAAATTGAGTTTTAAACATTTTACATTTATCCCAATTCATTTCATTCGATCAATTTTGGTAGGAAATTACTGACGTGGCCCATCCGGTGTTGACGTGGACAAATTTTTGTCTATTCAAATATATGTTTTTTTGAATTTTTATTTATTCTTTAATTTTTCGACCTTTCCTTTTCTTTTCTTTTCTTTTCTTTTTGTTAGGGCCGGTAGGACTCAAGAGGCTGCAGGCCCTCGGCTAGGGCCATGAGTCCTCTCCAGCCATAAAGGAGGGCTCGCGGTCCTTGCCTCGCCGCGCTAGCCGCGAAAAAGAAAGGAATTTTTTTATTAAAATAAAATAATATAGAAAATTAAAAATTATCCACACCAACGTCAACCGCACAACGTCAGCAATTTCAGGCAAAAATTAGCCGGATGGACTAAATTAACATAAATACAAAAAATTTAGGATTAAATTGACATAATTTAAGAATTTTTTGATAATTTTCTCCAAGAATTTTGCCCCTCGTACGCCAAGAGCCTGCCTTATCGAGAGGGAGATGATAGCTACTAGACAAAAAATTAAAGAGCCAATAAGGGTTTTTAGTCACGTGCTTTCTAAAAAGAAAAGACCCGTGCCTAATTAATTTCCACTTTGACGAGTTACACCTGAATACTCCTTTTTGAAAAAAATTGAACCCTCAGAATCCAATTGGATCGTTATAGATAGTATCGTGCCATAATCTCTTTCAATAGATGCATGGTTTGTGGACGAACTAGACCTATACGTGATTTGAGGAGGGTGGGGAGTGATTATTAGGGCAAGAAGATTCAATTTAAGGTACGGCCGTGAGCGAGTTGCTAGGAATCTAGGATGGCGGAGGCAAAATAGACCGAATCACACATCCAATACATAAGACTAGGTAATAAGGATTTGCACTAAGGAGCATGTCAATGAAGATTATTGAAAACTTTAGCCACACATGGGAAGGGAAAGGTCTTGTAAGTCGATTCGTAAGTACATAATAATCTTTAAATGGTCGCTACATTGAGTAACAAATGATTCCATCACGTGCTTTCTGTGATATTCTAAGTACCTATTGTATTTTATTTTTGTTCAATTAAATGCCTAAAGTTTCCTATCGTGAATCATTGTGAGGCCTTCGTTAAAATCGTGTATGGAAAATCGATACATCTTAAATAGCTATTAATTATTCGCACTGGCATCTAGTGCGACGTCTTAAAATGATGCCACGTCAATAAAGTCAATCTTGAATGATTAGAACCGTTTGAGTCCCCTCTCTCTCTCTCTCTCTCTCTCTCTCTCTCTCTCTCTCTCATACCTAACACCCAAATGAAGATGATACTTTTTTTTTTAGTATTGCAAAGTAACGGTGCGCATGAAATCTTGCCAACTTCTCAATTTCCCTGCCAGAAGTCGATCTGGTAGGGAAATTCGTTTGATAAAAATACTGCCGAAGTAGAAATTCGTTTGGTAAAAAAATTGACTTCTGGCAAGATTTTTGAGTGATTTTGAGAAGTAAAAAATTTTCACTTCTCCCCTTGAGAAGTCATTCTCTCGGGACCAGCCGGTCGTCGACCGCCGCCGCCGCCGGTCGTCGGCCGCCGCCGGTCGCCGGTCGCCGCCGCCGCCGCCGCCGCCGGCCGCCGCCGGTCGCCGGTCGCCGCCGCCGCCGCCGCCGGTCGTCGGCCGCCGCCGATCGCCGCCGCCGCCACCGCGGCTTGCCAACGGTCGAAACATTTTTTTCATAATGTTTCGAACATCGTCTTTTTTAATTGTTATCAAACGCATTTTTTTGTCAGAAATCAACTTCTGAAGTTGAAGCTGAAAATTCAACTTCCACTTCAAAGCAAAAGCTGAAAAAATGACTTCCTTGCCAGAAGTCATTCTTGACTCCGGCAAGATTTCATGCGCATCCTAAACGGGTCGCGTCCTCAATGAAAATGATGCCAATTCTTGTTCAATTGAATTAGCGGATGTCTCACATTAAATTAAATTTGAAAAGTTGAGGTACTTGGGTGAAGAAAGACGAAGTTCACGTGCTCGATTTTAAAACAGACAAAAAAGTTGAGATACATGCGGTGTGATCCACCGCCGAGATTTTGTGACAAATGTAGTCCCTCGGTAGAAAGAGATTTGCAAATAGAGGGTCGATATGAGGTAAAATTTGAGGTCTTTGGAGGCTGATCGAAGAGAGAGATACGAGGAGTGAAATGCTTGATTCGAGAAAAACGCTCAAGCCCATCAAAAGAACCAAGAAAATCAAAAAGCCTGTTAGAGCCTGTTTGGTAACGTTTTTGTTCCTCTGATTCTGTTCCATGGAACAAAAAAGAATCAGAAACATGTTTGGTAACGCAAATAATTTTGATTCTGATTCTGTTTTCGGGAATACTTTTGGACTAATTTTGAGAAGAAAAAAAAGTTATTTCTCAAGAAAAAGAACACTTTTGAGGACGAAAAAGGCAAGGACATGTTCTTTCACTTTTGTCGGATGCCCACAAGGCGTGGGCCGAGTCAACCCAACCCAATCCGATATTTTCTTAATAAAAATTAATAAAAAATAAAAAACAAAAAATGATTAAAAATCTAAAAAAATGGAAAATTCATAAAAAAAATATATAAAAATTAGAAAAAAATTCCAAAAATAAATCTAAAAAATTATGAGATGGGTCATTTCAACTGGCTAATCTTTTTCTTTTTCTTTTATGATTTTGCCTTCTAATTTCTTCTAAATGAAGTTTTTTCCACTCATGGATAAATCGTTTCAAAAAATCTCAAAATTTTCCGAAGAGTAGGAAATGAGTCATTCAACTAGTCAATCCTGTTTTTGGTGATTTTTTGCCTTCCAATTTTTCCTAACCCTACCTGATTTATTACTGGAGTATCGTGCTTCATTAGTCACCATCCGCATTGTATCCAAAGGTAAAACTAAGCCGCCTATGTTGCAAAGATGAAATTTATTTATTCCGAGCAATAAAAGATAATCAAAGTCACCTCTTGCATCCTCGTATTCATAGCCTCGAGAGAAGCATGGGAAAACAATAATTTTAGTGTATTATCCTTTCAAAGAACAAATCTGAAGCATTTCTATTTTGGCCAAAAAGATGTAATTGTGCGAGAAGATCGCAATTGAGGTCTAGGAAAGTCATCAAACGTGATTATGTAATTTTTTGATTTAAATGACAAATTGAGAAGAGAAATTATTTTTCAGAACAGCTACTAAACAAGTTTCTGTTTCGGAAATAGAAATTTTATGCAGTTACCAAACGCATTTCGATTCTCTAAAACTCATCCGGGGAACAAAATTAAAAAAAAGTGATTTTAATCATAATCACTTTTTGGAGCAAAACGTTACCAAACAGACCCTTAACAACTAGGCCATGAATTTAAAATTAATAATTACCAAATTTCACAAAGGAATGATATTTAGTTATAAAAAAAAAAGTATGTACCTATATCGGCCCGCATCCATCGGACAGGAAAATAAGAGGCAATCCCCTTTTTATGTTGACGTTGTTATCTGATTGGTTTAAAAACAATAAACCATCACAAAACGATGTCGTGAAAATGCTGCACGGACCTATATAATATGTAGGAAAAGGAAGTGGCGGGCAAGGGCAACGAGAAGGAAGTAATCTCAATTTCGATTCAAACACGGGTTTGATTCACCAGAACGAATTCACCGAAAGGCATTGAGCGAACGGAATCACAAAAGGGAAAAGTGCGGTGCCCCATGAATTTAGCTTAGACGTAAAATTGACCACTACCTTCACATGCTCAGCATCACAAATACCGGGTAGTGATCACATTCACATCTAACCTGCGAATTCATTCCAAGATTCAAAATGAAGATAAAACACCCAGTTTCCTCATGGTTTTAAACGATAAAACAGAAGCATGCATCTAAAATGGAGTCTCACTTCCCTCCCCGGGCTTACTTTCTCTTAAGGGTGTACAAAGACACTTCTGCATAAACTTTGCATCATCTCCATGATAAATGTTCTTACTGACCAATTAAGCTCGCTAGCTGCATCAGTGATTCCCTCATATTCTTCGGAATGGCACCATCGCGCAGCTGGAAGAACGAGAACAGTCTTAGTACCGACCGGCAACAGGAATTGTGAAACTATCAAGTCATGGAGGAAAAGAAATGCACAGAGAACACATCGGTATGCCTTCTGTTCTGTACATGATTGAACTGGAGCATGAATCTCAAATCAAATTATAGTAGAATGGAACCATCGGTAATTGCACTCATTCGCCACAATGTTCCTCACAGAATGTCTATGTAACGTACCTCGAGTATGAGATTGGCTAGGACTTTCCCATTTAACGTGGTGATGTTGGCATTCACTACAGTATATCCCAGGGTGTGGATCCCCTCCATCATCCTCGAAAACCATCCCTGCTTCTGCAACATTACTATCTTGACCAGAAAATCTCCTTTCCCAATTTGGTTCACCTCCACTTGTACCTGAAATCATTAGTTCCCAGAGTCAAGGCACAACGCCAGAATGATACCATCGGTCGACATTTCATGAGGAAAAAGGAGATGACATTTGAGCTGCCAGCTTGACTCAGTTCACCTTTGTTTCTGTCTTAAGGTCGAGATGGGAAGACTCTTGGATAACCTGTTGTCTGGCCAAACTTTTACTGCATTCATGTCCCACACTTCGAGCCAGAGACTTTGAGTTAGTATCCTTCGGTCTGCATGCCTCCTTCTCCAGTTCCTCGAGTTCCTCCTGGAGCTTTCTCACCTCCATGTGTAAATCCTCTATGTATTCTGCTGCATCCCCAAGGATTGAAGTCATATCCATCTGGTCAACACAGGAAAGGATCAGATGGATGTGCATATTCTTCAAGAAAGAATAACAAGCAACATGATTGAAAGAATTTGTTACTTCATGCATTTTTCTAAAGACGACAATCTTCAAATGCGGAGATTCCTGAATATGGATTTATACTTAAGGCAATTAGAAATTGCTGTTGAGCAGAGAAATTCCACCATATATGCAACATGACCAATTTGTCAACTCCAATGCAAAAAAGCATCGTATCTTTCTAACACGGGTCTTTAGGCTTAAGAACAGAAGCTGAAAGATCATATTGACAACTTAAATTCCTCAATACTGCAACACCGCCCAATGAAGGACTACGTCGAATAATACAGCTTTGAGTCAAGTCATGCCAAACGAAATGGATGACTCTTCAGAGTACAGAAATAACAAGCTCAGTGGACCTTGGATATCTTGGGTACAAGTGAACGGAGAGTATAGAGCCTTTCTTTGATCCTGGTCCTCCTCTTCCTCTCTGTGACCAGGTTCTTTGCTTCGCATTTGCGTCCTTCCCATTTGTGAACACCTTTCTGCGTCGCAGCCGCTGCATTACAACCCGAGAAATTTGTCTGTTTCGACAAACTTTTGTAATCTTTAGACCCCGTGGATTCAAGTACAGACTGCTTCATTAATCCAGCTTGAGAAAGATATCCCAAAATATTATACGGGTCGAATGATGGGTACTCGTAAGTCAGATCTGAGCTACTAGATGATCCTTCAGGATTGTTGCTACTTTGCGTTCTGGTTTGGAGTAGTTGCAGTCCAGAGTCCAAACTGGAAAGGTGAAGCGGGGACGGATAGAATTTGAAGTACTCACGGATCAGGAACTCATCCATGCTTAAATCGCAGATCCCGGCATTCACGGCTTCTCTCAAGAAGCGACTCCAAGTCCTGATGATTTCAATTTTGTCGGGTTCTTCCGGCATCTGACGAATTTCAAACCAAATTGTAACATTTCGGACTTTTCAGCAAACAAGTAGAATTCAATACAAAATGCTACTTTGGAAGCGCATCTTACATGCTTTGCGCTGAAGAGCTCCACAATGCCGCCAACAATGGGGACCAGAACGCTTGTTCCAGTGAATTCCTGTCAAAAGTTTCTCCTTCTCTCACGTCTCAGATATTATCACAAACAAATGGTAAACCATGCGACGAGAGTAATCACCAGCATGACAGATTCAAACACAATTGCATAATTGACTGGATACACGCCATCAAACTACAAAAATGTACATGGGTATGGTAACTTCTTCCAGACAATCTGCTGCATTGTTCTGGGTATGATCCAGTGTCTAGTTACGCAGAGCACACAATTCGCAACACTACTAGCTCCAATGTTGCCAATACAGCATTGTAACTTGACTAGAAATTCCAATTAATAGACTTTCGAAGCCGAATCAAACACTCACGCGTACTGACAATTGGTGTTGAATGACGACAAGGGACAGAGAGTATCGTTCAAAGAGGGCTAGGATTCAGAAAGACAACAACAATTCCCCGATCGGTCTCCAGCGATTTTGTCGAAGAGTTCAAATTAAAGAGCGAGCAACACGGGGAATATGCAAATGATCACAAGGAAGAGATTAAGAACCGCTCGCCTGAACAAAATTCGCGTCCGAGGCGCTTCTTGCCTTGCGAATCCACCTGGGCTGGCTCGATATCACCACCTCTCCGTGAATCCTGACCAAAGCCGCTCAAGAAAACTCAAAATCAGAGGTCATTTCTTCCCTTCTCACGTGTCTGAAAAAAAAAAAAACGCGAAGCTGAGTTCTTACCCGGAACAGAGAGGGAAAGAACAAGGGTAAAGGGCAAGGGCAACGCAAGCTCTCGTCCTCATGGGGTGCTGATTGCGGTGGTCCCTGCAGATCGGAGTGGTTGAATGATGAAGCCGGGCGTCATCTTCTTGCTTTTCCTCTTTGACGCCATCGAATATCGGTCCTCCCCCACAGCAGCAACACCCAACCCATTCAACGAACCTGCAGAAGGTTCACAAACCCAGGAGAAGTGAAAACATACCCAATCTGGGATGAAACAGTAGAGAGCGACGAGAGAGGATCATTCGTTCAGAACCGGAAACGGGGGTCGAGAGCAAGTACCCGGCGGAAGGGCCGTCGCCGAGCTTCCAGACGACGGCGTAGTCCCAGGCCACGGAGTCGACGAGGGGCCTCAGCCACTCGGCGGATCTCTGAAGAGCTCTCATGGCGGACGGGGACGCTCGCTTCTTCCCCACTCAAAAAAAAAAAACACTCTGGCCCAAGTACTGCGAAGCTCTTTGCTTCTTCTTCTTCTGCTTCTGCTGTATTCTCTCTCTCTCTCTGCATGGGGGGCACTTTATAACAGAAAGAGCAAATGATTAAAACCACAGTTCCCATGGGGCTTAGTGCTTACACTCTCGCTCTAACCAACTCTATTTTTCTTTTCTTCTTTTTTCTTTTCTGTCTTTTTCCTTCGAAAATTGTTTTTTTTTTCCCCTTTTACTAAAATTACTTTCGAGATTTTATTTCCTTTTTCTCATTTTTTTTCCTTCACACGGTGAATACCGTATATCCAAATATGAAATATCAAAACGCGAACACGGAGGTGCTACCACCCACCCGCGCATGGCGTAATTGGTTGAGACCGTGCCCTTCTTCCTCTTATGAAAAGTTGAGGGTTTGAATCTCCTGGCCGTCAGTCCCTCCCGAGAAATATTCGAGCCCGCGAAGCAAGTGGGTCCGGACACCTCGGTCATAAAAAAAAAAAAAAAAAAAAAACACGGAGGTGCTACCTAGCAAACCAGCTATGAAGATTGGAGAGAAAGGTTTTGGCATGTCTTATTGAATGGCAAGAACGTTCAAACTATATCGTACGGAAGAAATGGATTTTCAATAGGAATTCTTAGCCAAAGAGTTTCGAAATGACGGATATTTTTTTTAAAAAAAAATCGAGATTTTTGAAGGTGACTAATGAAATATGGTCAAATCTGTGGGACAGGGAGAATCCGACACATGAAAGAATAGCAAGGTTGGCTTTCTTTTTTTCAATTTTTTTTTTTTTTGCCTTTGACTGGGGGTAAAAGAAAACTGGAAAAATCGTACGAATGTTTTTTTTATTTTTTCGGAGGGTCTGAAAACGGATGTGTTTCCTGACCAAAAAAAAAAAAAAAGAGGCGGTTTTGAGGGAAAGCTAACTCGTAAAACTGCATGCGATCGTTGGAGATTCTATCTTTTCCCAATAAGAGCACAGTACAAAACTTGCGGCCCACTCGCATTCTGTAATGCGTGAGTCACACGCTCGTTCTAGCATACTTTTGGCCACCAAAACATTTCTGCCAAGTAATTACCTTACAAACAAAGCCATAAACTCATCGTACCAATGTCAATTTTAGTCATAAATCAATCTAGTCTTACACTTTTTGACATTTTTTTGTCAATATTATACCCTTCCAACTAATTCTGATCATAGAGATCGTTGATGTCGGCGATTTTTATAATTTTTTAATGACTTTTTTGGTTTCTTTTTCTTCATGGCCGCAATTCACCATATCTGGGCCTGCGAGGCCAGCGTGGCCCTCGCCAGATCTAGGTGTGGCCGCATCGCCTAAATCTAGTGAGAGCCGACGACCCCCGCTAAGACAACAGACCGACGGAGGGAAATTACAAAAAGAAAAAAATAATAATAAATGAAAGTAAGGGAATAATTTCGAAAAAAAAAATTTCTACATTTTTACATAAAATTGCAAAAAGTATTCACGTTATCGCCAGTCATGTCACCAATTCTATGGAAATGTTATGACTTGGATGCATTGAAGTGAAGGGACTAAGGATGGCCAAGCCAACGTTCATTGTTGGCAATTTTCGATCAAAATTGACAGGAATGACTAAATTGATAAGTTGTCAAATTTTTAGGATTAAGTTGGTCGAATTAAAAGCTTTAGGACTAAATTGTTATCTGCACAATAAGTCTAGGATTTTATTATATTTTCTTTTGTAATTTTACCAATATTACTATCACGAGTACAACAATCATAAATAGATATCGTGTAGACCTGGATTTTCATTTTCAAAGCCACAAAAGTCCCCCTATTCCTTAAAACCTTATTCACATTTGTCACAAGCGTATCAATTTGTCACAAGCGTAGCAGTTGACAGATGTATCATCTTAGGGTTTTTACCCTTCGTTTGTCACAAGCGTATCAATTTAGATTTTTTTTTTTTGTGGTTTTAACACAATTTGACGAAAATTAATAAGGGGTAAAATTGTCACATGTGTATTGATTTGAGATTTTTTGTAATAAAAAATTATTTTGGGATAAATTTGTTATGGGTGTATCAGTTTGAGATTTTTCGTGATATTAACCCAGAAAAGTATTATATGCTTTGAAGCATCCAAATATTGGGAATCTGTACGGCCTACCCCGATCAGAGCGTTTTTTCAGGGCAAGAAAAGGACGGCGAGGAAAATTGCGAGAAACAGCGCAAGGGCAGGGCATGGAAATACATATTTAGTATATTCAGTATAAATAAAATAGAACATAATAGCAAGTAATATATTCAAATATAGATTGTTATGAAGCCAAATGGTAAGAAGCAAAAGGGTATTGATGACATATTTATAGCCAAAGAAGGCCTTTGTTATCAAAGGAGGCTAGGCTCTCTCTCCCTGAGCAAGGGGGATTTCATAACAGAAAAAGAAATTTCATGACTAAGCACATTGGATTGCTCTGTCACTCTACCAACTCTGTTTTTCTTCTTCTTCTTCTTCTTTTGTCCTTTTTTTTTACCAAAATTACTTGCGAGATTTATTTTCTTTTTCTCATTTTTTTTTAAATATTAAAGAGTGGATATCGGAAAAAATCTCACATCGGTACACACATACCGCGTTTATCCGAAAATTCATTTCCTTGTTACAAAGAATTCATTATCGATACCCACATAAAGCATTTAGCCCCCCAAATTAATTCTCATGTTATGCAAAATTAGGGATTTCGGCATTTTAGAAAAATTGAAGGATCTTTTATGGGAAAACAGTAATCAGATTTTAAGCAAATTTCCCAATTTTTGTTTTGGCCTGCGACAGATTTCCCAATTTAAGATTTCAAATATTTGAGATCTTTTACGGCAAAAAAAAAAATTAATTAAGGTAAATGATGCACTGATGCACCCGTTTGCAGGGTTTCCGTGAAATGAAAATTAGTTCGGGGTCGATGTGGCAGAGAGAGAGAGAGGGAGTTTATGAGTCTGGAATTTTTTATGACATAAAAATTAGTTTGAGAATAAACGTAGCACGAATGTTGCGGTTTGGAATCTTTAATGATATTTACCCAAACATTAAATATCAAGCATCTAAATATTAAACTTTAACATATAAATATAGGTATGAATTTTATTTTTTATCAAAAGTTTTGAAACATTTAATTTAGCTCGTAAGTTGGTGAAATCTCTTGCAAGAGAGACTCTGACCCCTTAGGGCCTGCTTGATAACACTTCCAGAAGTCAATTTCTCTGCCATAAGTTAATCTGGTAAAAAAATCCATTTGGTAAAGAAATTGACTTATGGTATGATTTTTCACTTCTGATAGAGAATTTTTTGCTAATTTTGAGAAGTAAAAAATTTTAACTTCTCGACTCCAGAATCACTTCTTGGACCACACTAACCTCTGTCGACCACCGCCCACCCATTGCCGTTGGAGCCGCCGATTGCCGACCTCCGCCGCCGACTGCATTTCCCACTGTCCGCCAACCACCGCCGTCGCCGTTGACCACCGCCGTCGCCCACCAACCACTGCCACCCCCACTGCCGACCACCGCCGTCGAAGATTTTGCTAATATGTTTCGAAAGTAGAAATTTTTAACCATTACTAAACGATGGAATAGAAGTGAGAAAATCAACTTCTTCTTTTGAGGAGAAGTAGAGAAATCAATTTCTAGTCAGAAGTTGATTTCTAATGGAGAAGTCTTACCATGCGCGCCGTTAGAACGTGGCAGGTTGGCTTTCTTCTTTATTTATTTTTATTTTATTTTTTTTGCGGTTGACTAGGGTCAAAAAAGAAATGCGGAAAATCAAACGAACAGTTGAAAGGCGTTTTCGCGGGAAAGCCACTGGTAAAGGTAACTGCGTGCGATCCTAGAGATTTACCTTTTTCCCAAAATAAAACCCCTAGGGCCCATTCGCTCTCGGACATGAGTGTGACACACGCTCCTTCTCAACGTTGTTGAGCGAATGGACTGACGACCGGCGATTAACGGTCTTCGCCACGCGCTAATGGTGCGAGTGGAGGGAAGATGGGGCAAGGAGATCCCAGCTCTCAGCGCATGTTGCCGCTCCCAGACGGATCCGAATCGCCTAACCTCCGGTTAGGAGGTTAGATAGATCCCCACCCTCCATTAATAGGGGAGAAATGTTTTGGGGTATTAATGGAGGGTGGGGATTAGGTTAGGGGATTCGGATCCCTCCCAGACGCGGGTATACTCGTGTCAGCCTCACAAACGACACCAAGACAAAAGTCATCGTGTCCTATATATTTTGTCTTTCTTTGGGATTATTACACAAATAATCCTTAAATTTTGAGTCTGATCTCTAAACATTACCTGAATATATAATATGATTTCTAAATTTTAACTTGTACAATAAGATCATTAAAATTTTGGTATATATCCAATTTAGTCTCTAAATTATATTACAACGTCCAATGTTGTCACTCCCTCAATTCACTATCAAAGATAAATTTGACCAAATTAAAAATTAAGGGATCACATTTAAAAAAAAATGAAAGTTCAGGGACAAAATTGCATATTACACCAAAATTCATGGACCATTTATCTCATTTTCCCTTTTCCTTTCTTGCTCTATCATTGTAATTGCACTTTGACATAAAATCCAAAGACCACTTTAAACAGATTAAAATTTTAAGGATAACATTGCATATTTGGCCAAAAATTTCGAGATCATGTTGTGTCAGTTTCCATTTCTAATGCTTAGATGCAAAAATATAGAATTTGAGATGTATTTAAACATCTAGAAAACGTAATTGCCCTGCGTTTGATATGGATGTAGTTGGCTAAAAGGACGAGTAACAAAAATGGGAAAAAAAAAATTCATGAAGTAGTATAAGTAATCCAAGCATTCTATTCGATGTAACACGTATATCACACAAACGCGGCAGTATCGATGTGTTGTTACCCTTATGTTGTAAGGTCATATTCAATGATGTTTTCCAATCTTGCATTCAAGACAATTAAACTTTTTTTTTTATAACCGAGGTTTCCCATGTGCAAGTGCAATGGACTAAATCCTTGTGGTGGTGGGGTACAAGATCAATGCTACCGAGTAAGCCCTCAAGACGCGGCCGGGGAGATTCGAACCTGAGACCTCATCATTTTAACTGTCTAAGGCCCAAAGATCTCACCAACTTAGTCAATGCCCCATTCTTTTTGGGTCTGATTAAGACAATAACACTTGAGTAACTAGGAAGAACATACATCATCGTGTTATTAAAAGATTGTTAAAGGAAAGCGTAAATAGCGCTGTTTCATAATGTCCCTCACCGAGTTTCGAGGCTGGGGCCATGTAACTTACCAACTTTTACGTATCAATATAATTTCAGATCATGTGCAAAACTTCCCAACTTTTATTTTGTATGTGACGATTTTCCTGGGCCTCTCCTATTACTTGAATAATTCCACTAAATTTGGTTTGTTTTTATGAACAGTTCCACGGAGTCAAAGCTACAAGCTGCCCCACCTTTTGCAAATAAAGCAGTAATGACACATTATGGATGACTCATGTAATTAAGCCTCATGAAAGTCTCTATCTTTCTCTATAGGTGTCGAATTGGCTGAAAAGTGAGTCAAAGGATGAAAAAAACCACCCTTTTCACAAAATTGGGGGATAATACCAATTCTAATAAACAGAAGAGAGCAAAACTGAATTGCTTCGCTTCATAATCGAAAGTCATAACATGGGTTAAGGATCAAGAGTTGCCTCTTTTGAATTTTGCATACTTACATTACGTGTTGACATCGGGAAAATTATATATCCAAAGATTAGCGAAGCCTATAACACTTTTGTTAATTCAGTCATATCTCTTTTAATTTTGCCAATTGGATCCCGAACTTTCCGTGTTTTGCCAATTGAGCCCATCCGATCAATTTTGGCCGAAAATCGCTGACGTGGACGTCGACCGTCCAACGTAGCACGACCGCCGCCGACATGAACACTTTTTGATAAAATTTAAATATATTTTTCCAATATTTTTATTATAGTTATAATTTTTTTTTCTTTTTGAGTCGCTAGCGCCGGCCATTCCATGTAGAACGGTTTTTAATTTTTAAAATGTGCAATAAGTTGAGGGCTTTTTGAATAAATTTTCATGTTATAATCGACTGAGACGCTGCCTTTCTTTTTAAATTCTCGTGCACACGGGAGACATCACTCGTTTAGTTGCAGACCCACCCATTTCTTTTTCTTTCTTTCTTTCTTTCTCCTCTTCCTTTTTTTTTCCCTTAGGAATTGCGAGAAAAATGGCGTCAATGTGTGTGTTTGTGAGTGGATCTTGCGTGTGTGGAGTGATCAAAATTGGAGGGAGGCTGCGAATATGTACTGCTGAGAAAGAAGATGCATGGGGTTTTGGGGATCGATTCACTGTCGGTGTCGGGGACAGATTTACGAACTTCCCGTCGATTAACTTTGTCCCGCTTACACCTTACCAAAAAAAAACTTTGTCCCGCTTACACGACGACCGATTCATCTCGCGTTTATGCTCGCCTAAGAGTCTAATCCATATGGATTGTCCGAAGAGTAATCGATGAACACACAGGCTAGAAGAGAAGTCTCATGAGCCACACTTTTCTACAAATGACATAGATTATTATCACCTTAGTAGCACTAGCACCGACACCTGGGTGTCGCCGAGCCAGGTTGGGCCAAGTCTCGGCCCGGCTTGATCCTGCCCGAAACTAATCAGTACCTGCCTCGGCCCAACATGGACCGAATTACATATGCCCCAAGTTTTCGGGCCTGGTTGGGTTGAGTTGGATTTTTTTTTCTTTTTTACTTTTTTTTTTGGAATTAAAATCACTTGATAAGCCCAACAAATAAAAGAATATAAAAAATGAAAATAAATTAAATTAAATTAAAAAGAAAATATGGGTGCAAAAAAAAAAAAATCGAAATCGGGCCGACCCGATGAACAATACCAAGCTTGACCTGAAAATTAGGTAAATTTACGGGTCGGGTCGGCGCAAGCTTTTTTGACACTTCTATCGACTTCGACACGCAACACGACACGACATGCCAATACGTCATTATAAAAAAAATAGAAAATTCCGGCACGTTGGGACAAATGTATATTTTTATATATACATTAGATTATAACGGCAGTGAGTTTTTCTTCTTATCCTTATTCTTCTTCTTCTTTTGTTATATCACGATTAGTTGTTTTTTTTTTTTTTTTGCTGGCTGAGTATATTAATTTTGGAGTGGCTGGGTATATGACTTTAAGTATATATGTTTTATTTTGATCCCTAATTTATTGAAAAATACTTAAAATTGACATGTGCGTGTCAAAATGGCGTGCTATGATGTTGGATTCGCGTGTCGCTAGCGTGTCTGGAGTGCTGGTCATGGGTCGGTCGCGTGTCGCTAGCGTCGGACACGCCACGTAGACCCCCCAAAAGAGTATTGGTGCCTCATAGATTATCGCCAAGCCTACAAGGTAATAACTGCCAACGTTTGGTCGGCTGATGAACTGTTAAAAAAGGAAGGAAGGATGTGAGAAATTAGCTGTTAAAGCATACAAAAGAAAAAGAAAAAAGAGAAACTGCCCGTTACTTCGTATACTTATAAGAAAGAGTCAGCACTAGCATTTTTGAAAACTATAGAGATAGATAGGAATTAAATGGAGGATTGTCTACCGCATTGAAATCAAAGAAAAGAAACCATAAGACTCAAACATTTACGTCAATTTGTTGATTAAGCTAGCCACGTCACTAATTGGTTCTCAGTTTTTTTTTGCTGAGTAACCTTAGCGTTAGGAAAATCGCAATGACACGTCAATATATTTAATGGAGTCCTCAAACTAAATTTGAAAAGTTAAGGTAATTGATTAAACAAAGGAAACTTATCAATGGATTGTGTTGTTTTTGTCTTCCATGTACACTATACATTGGTCGATATCAATCCGCATTCCATTCAAAACTTGAAAACTTTTGGAATCTTGACCCGTTAATGAAAACGAAATGGATCGATATTGTTACTTCCAAATTTTATAGTTATGCACAATTTTTTAAGCAATGTGACATGAGTAATACAATGAGAATCAAGAGTCGTCATGGTCATGATATAAACTCATGAATTATGTGAATCGTGTCTGCAAGCATATAGTAACCGAGTCTATTCAGATCCCAAGGGATTTGATTTATCCATTACATATATATATATATATATATATATATATAAACTTGAAAACTTTTGGAATCTTGACCCATTAATGAAAACGAAATGGATCGCTATTGTTACTTCCAAATTTTTTTCCCCTCGGAAATTCGCTTTTGGGTACTCTATTTGTCATATTGGAATGTAAAATTCACCCTCTTTAAAAAAAAATTCCTCCTACGAATACATACGATCTTGATCTTCATCTTGTACTTGAATGTGTCGTGTGCTTTGCAAAATTCAAAAAAATATGTTGCGTGTGTAATTTGGATACTAGGCTTGTGTGTGTGTGTGTGTAAATGTATCATTGTAATGATGGAGACCATTAACCACATATTAACCACATGTCAATCATAGTCAAATTGGAAACTTGTCGTCCAAGGAAGGAGCTCTCGGTCTTTTCTAAAGAGGAGGAAGTTGTGAAGAAAAAACCTCTTCAAAGCCTCACCCTTTTTACCTCCTCTCTCCCTCGGTACCCAGCTTCATTTTCCCTTTGCATTTTCGCCCCTTTGCCCTTTGCTGCAGGCTGCAGCTCTGTTCTTTTCCAGCAATGTACTCCTGCTGCTACTGCAGTTTTCCCTGCAATTTCCCACCAAAGACCGGTCTTTCCTCTTTTGATCAGATCAGCTATAAGGCAAGGCAGCCCCTTCAACTTTGAGCTACCACCAGCAGCGTCCCCTTCCCACCATTTTGGGCTTCAGCTTCCAGCTGCAGCCTGCAGGTCTTCAGCTTTGACCGGGTCCCTTTCCGAGCTTAATTTCAGACTGCTGTTGCTGCAATTACAGCTGCAGCTACTCTTGCTGTTGCTGCTGGAATTCACGGTCCAAGACAGCAGAGTAACCCTGCAACCTTCAGCCCATGCGCGCCTGCAACCTCCTCCTGCTTCTGAGCAGGCCCTTTTCGGCCTCAACTTTCCGGCCTTGCACAAGCTCCGCGATCTAAAGTTTCGTAATGTCCCAAATTACCAATTGCAGAAGAAACCTAAGGGAAAACAAAGAAGGTCAAGATGATGAACATGTCTTGGGTCGCGGTTGGACCAAGCTGCACCAGAGAGAGCTGTTGAGAAGGGGCTTGATTTGATTTTGCCACTTGACCTTCATCAGCGAGAACCATTCTCTCAAACTTCCACCAAAAGAGACTTTTCCTCATCAAGAAACAAATGTTGATATCCGAGATTATGCTCATATGATCAAAAGGTCCTATTGCCAACAGAAAAGCTCGCATGGAGATCAGACTGTCTGAATCTTTGGGGATCTCATCCCCTAAGTAAGAGTTACACAGAAGCGCCCAATTTCAAGCAAGAAAATCCATCAAAACAGAGGGCCAAAGAGATTCGGATAAACAGAAAGTGTGATCAGAAGCAAACATGAAGTGCAAATTTAGCAGACAAGACAGCCTTTTCTCGCATATAAAAATAAGTTACGACCCAATCACTACTACACATACCAGATCAACAACACTCGTCGAGCAAAGGGTAAAAGAAGAATGCACAAATCCACCACAAACAGCAACACATCTCCCATCAGACATACTACTTCACTGCACTACCTCAAAATCCCAACAAGCTTTGTCGTCTAAGGGAAGGCTGGACCAAACCCACATCTCCTGTCAGACATACTATTTCACTGCACTACCAGAAAATCCTGAGCTTTGTTATCTTAAGGGAACACCCCACCTCAAAAAGATCACAACTTTTCGACATCGATCACCAAAGAAGCGGGGCGGGTGCGCGGCTGGACAGAGTCGAGCACGCGCCTGCCAATCGACGTGGCGTATGCCTGGAGGACGTCCGCGCCGTCGTCGTCCGCGGAGGCGGCGGCGGCGGCGGCACTGGTGGAGTCGAATGCCGCCTGTTCGATGGCGCGGGCGACCGACGTCGCCTCATCGAGGGGCATGCCGTCGTAGCGAGGGGAGAGCGCCGAGGGAGAGGACAGCTTCTTCACGAGGCGCGAGACGATGGCTTCGCGGGTTGGCTGCTTCGGAGGCCAAATACGATAGGCGACGTCGGGGTCGGGCTGTTGGGGCGGCGCTTCCATTCGCTGCGGCGTCGGCGTCCTAGCTTCTTCCGATTCAGACATTTGAGAATCGGAAGTGTAGGTGAGAAAAAAAAGGCAGTAGCGCAGGGAAAGGGATCTGAAAGGACGAGTACGCGAAGCAGAGTCGACTGATGGACAATGTTGGCAGAGCATGGGTATTGCCTTCATATAAAGTTCGTAAAATAAGGATATTGGCAATTGGCTGTCTCACGAAAAAGAAAAAACTTCAAAAGAGCTTAGAATAGGATTATCCTTTTTTTAGAAAAGGATCCAAAATGAATATTTTATTTTAAATAAGAGGCTAAAGTGTCAAAATCAATCTCAAATAAAAGCTTGAAGCTTTTTTCTTGGGTCGACAAATAAAGCCTGAACAGATCGGCCATCTGGCAAACATGTGACTTTTCCAATGCCCAGAATAAGGGCATTTTTGTATAAAAAATTTCTGAATAAAAAGAAAAGCCAAAATCATAAAAGTAAAGAGCGGCACCCAATTAGGGAGCTGGGCCCCGCTCGGCGGCCTAATTGCCGAGCGAGGCGCGGCACCACCCCCAATCGACAATTGGGCCGTCGATTTGGGCCCCGCTCGGCCGTCCAATTGCCGAGCGGGGCCCTGACCGGCCCAATCGGCAAACGGGAAAAAAAGACAAGCAATACATAATTCATATTCCACCATTAAAATTGACTTTTAATTTATATTTTTTTATAAAAGTATCAATTAAATAATAAATTATATTAGAATTACGTAAACTTTGAGGAAAAAAAGACAAGCACTACATAATTCATATTCCACCATTAAAATTAACTTTTAATTTATATTTTTTTTATAAAAGTATCAATTAAATAATAAATTATATTGAAATTACGTAAAAGACGTGATAGTGATTTGGGCATGAAAACTGCCTACACCCCATTTTCACTACAAAATACATGATATAATGAGTTAGGCATGGAAAGATTGAAGGAGCAAAGAAAGAAAGGACGGCTCATTCGTGATCGAGATGTGGCATCGGAGGGAAAAATGCAAAATTGACAAGGAAAACGGCGTTTTTTTGGGGAAAAAGGCCGACCAAATCGCCTACGGTTTACCAATGGATTCGTCTCGAAAAATTACGTAAAATCAAAAAACAATTCGTCCCAAACGAACACTCGAGCGATGAGATATGCCCTTTCAAAGTTTTCCTCTTTCTTTACTCGTTTCCACTATTTTGCTGCGGTTTTTCATCTTTTCATGCGGTTTTTAGCTATTTTGCTGCGGTTTTTATTTATCGATTACTCCGATTTTAATCTTTCGTTGCAGTTTTAAATAATTACATAAATATAAATTAGTTTTAATTAATGGTTGATGATTATCTTATAAAAATAAGCTTCAAAAGATAAATAATTATAAATAAAATAATTATAATAATTATCAATAATTTTTTATTTTTCTAAAAAATACGAAATCAAAAAAAAAAAATGGCGGCCTCGTTTGGCAATTGGGCCGATTGGAATATGGATTAAAATAATTATAAATTAAAAGTCAATTTTAATGGTGGAATATGAATTATGTGGTGCTTGTCTTTTTTTCCTCAAAGTTTACGTAATTTCAATATAGTTTATTATTTAATTGATACTTTTTTAAAAATTATAAATTAAAAAATATTATTAAAAAATTGGTCTTGGGGGCCCGCTCGGCGGCCCATTTGCCTATTGGGCCGGGCGGCGCCACGCCCCGCTCGGCAGTTGGGCCCCGCTCGGTGGCCCAATTGCCGAGCGGCACCCAATTTGGTGTGTGTATATATTTGGAAAATATTTTTTAAAAAAATATTAATTTGGAAAATTGGCCGGTATTTTTCTAATTAGTCCTTGACAAGTTAGTTAGTAGCCATCCCTGTATGTGCAATAATTTAACTTAAAAGTCACGTAAAGTTTCATATCAGAGGGCCCATCAGTGAGTAACTTACCTTTATGATCGTAACATCCCTTCACTGTCCGTAAACTCAAAGGCCCATCAGTGAGTATTTGTCCATGTATGTCATTATTTTACTTGATCAATAGTAACATCGCCAACTTAATGGTCAATGATTGCCTTAAACGTTCATAACTTACTGTCTTTTTTATAATAATCTGGCGATTGAAATATTTTACACCACAGTGCATTATTACAAATTGGACTGGTCCCATTTATTGTTGGACTGAACCATAAGATTTCTCTAGACAGTGGATTTTTGTTAGAATTAGGCGCACAATCACAACGAAGTAAAGCGTAGCGAGAAAGAGAAAATCGAGACACAATATTTTATCCTGGTTCACCCTTAAACTGAAGGGATGTATCGCAAAATAATAGAATAAAAAAATAGATGTCGCACAGGTTCATCCCAGAATAGGGCTACTTTCTGCAAAGAGATTTCATTATGATTCTGTTTACAACCGCACAACTCGTTACAGTTATCAGTCAAAAACGAGCATAATATATATGACCTAAATTGGCCTAAAACCTAAACCTATCCGAAAGCCTTTTGATCCCACAAAAAACGGACCAACTCAAACAAAAGCCCAAATCCGTTGTATCATACGTTAGTTTGCTAAATCCGTTGTATCATACTTTAGTTGCCCCCGAATCTTCGCATTTCATGCGCATGGGTCACATGTAATTGGATCACACTTTAGTTTGTCTAAGCTTACGTGGGTGTGCCCGGTGTGAGAAACAAGGGTTCTCGAAGTATTCACCAACTCTAACATAGGGTTACGTCCGGCAAACAATTCCGTTGTAATTAGCATCTCGCATCTCTCGCTACATCACTCAATAAACTCAAACTATCAATGAAGAAATATGGACTCATACTATAAAAGGGGAAAATTACCAAAAAAGTCCTAAACCTTTTATAGTTGTGCCGTTTTAGTCCTAAACTTTTTTTTTTTGCCGATTCAGTCCTAAACCTTTTGTAATTGTACCATTTAAGTCCATCCGATGGATTTTGGCCGGCCGGCACTGACGTGGACGCCGGCCGGCCGGCGACCTAATATTTTAATATTTTAATATTTTTTTAAAATAATTTTTAGGATTTTTTTTCTTTTTATTTTTTTTCTTCCCCCTTTCCCTCTCCCTCTCCTCTCCCCTCCCCTCCCCTCCCCTGCAAGTTGCAATGTGCCTCTTCCCTTCTCTCCCCTGCAACTCAGAGACGCAGCCGAAGAGGCCACCTTGCGTGGCCATGGCGGGGGTCGGCCTCACCCGGCGACGGCGAGGTCGAGCCCCGCCCCGCCCCGCCATCCCCTTCCCATCCCTCCCCTGCAACGCGCCTCTTCCCTTCCCTCCCCTACAACTCAGAGACGCAGCCAAAGAGGCCACCTCGCGCGGCCATGGCGGGGGTCGGCCTCGCCGTCACGTGTCGAGGCAGCGACGGCGAGGTCGAGCCCCGCGATGGCGGAGGGAGGCTCGGCCTCACAAGCCCAAATCTGGGTCGTCGAGGTCGAGCCTCGACCTGCCATGACCGGGCTCGACCTCGGCCAGCCATGTCGATGTAGGTGGTGGTCAATGCAGTTGATACGGTGGCTTAGGGACTGCCATTTGAGGAGGTTTATTATCCAGGCAAGCTCGAGCTCGGGGCTTGCCAGATCCGATCCATCTCAGCCATGGCGTGGAACGCGAGCTCGCCAGATCGGCGAGCCTCGGCTCGAAGGAGGCCGACGAGCTCTTGCCTCGCTGGCTTCGGCGGAGCTCGTTATCTGGCAAGCCCCGAGCTCGCCGGCCATGGCCGAGTTCGAGCTCGCCTGGATCTGGCGAGCTCATCGCTCGCCGGCCTCGGGCGAGCCCGAGATCGCGAGGGCCAGGCGTCTCGAGCTCGCCGGGCCGAGACATGGCCATTGCCGGGCGGCTGGCGGAAGGAGGACAGAGAAGCACCGAAGGATGAGTGAGCTGCGTTCTGGAGGGAGGAGGTGAAGGAGGAAGAAAGCGGTGCAAAGAGAAAAGGGCCAAAAAAAAGGAAAAAATCCTAAAAATTATATTTAAAAAATCATAAAAAAAAATATTAAAATATTGGGCTACCGGCCGGCCGGGGTCCACGTCAGCGCCGGCCAGCCAAAATTCGCCGGATGGACTTAAATGGCACAATTATAAAAGGTTTAAGATTGAATCAGCCAAAAAAAAAAGTTTATGACTGAAATGGCACAACTGTAAAAGGTTTAGGACTTTTTTGGTAATTTTCCCACTATAAAAGCCCACGTGTTTTTCTGTCGTTGAAGAATATGAACCATACCCTAACAATTTTGTTTTGTCCCATGATGTTGCTTACAACCAATGGATTCAAATTGCATGCATTTCACAACACGAATCATGTTACCAAGCCCCCTTCCATACTGGAACGGGTGGAGACGATGGTCGGAGGGGTGTTGCTCTGTGATGGAGGAGGACTGCGAGCAAGCTACGTTGGACGGGGTGGAGATGGTCACTCGAGGGGTGGTGAGTTTTGCGTTTTTTATTCCACCTCAGCTGACATGTGTCAACTTATTACTCAACATAAATAGAAAAATGCACGCCACATCGTCGCGCGCTTTGCAATCACCGAATATTTTCTTAAAGAGAAAAGTGTTCAACAATTGGGACAACGCATTGAAATGCACTCAAATCACCCGCCTCACATGAACTTCACTTCAGATTTATGATGTTAAATTGTCAAGATGAATTTTGCAATGCTGAGTCTTGTTAACAAGTCCCTCCGAAGCACTCGTTGACAGCATACTTTATCTCGGCTAATTCGATTTTCGCGTCATTGGCCGTGCGCGTCACACGATAGCAAACGGTGCATTGGAGATCGTAAAGTTTCCTTAATTGGTTGCTTAACAAGTAAGACGTCTTAAAGCCGGGATCACCAAAATCCTTGGAAGTATCAAAGTAAATGACATGCAGGCATGCTAGAACACAGATTCATTCTCTTTCGTGCTTTGGTAATCATCGAAATAGATACAAGTGTCCGCGATAAAGACAACGATAATTAAATTAATTGACATACAAATCTAAAACGGGCTCCAATGGGATGCATGTGATCACCCACGGGCCTCTGGCTGGTCGACTCCAGCCCTAGTCTGGAACTGAAAGCCTCCACCTAAACCCGCCTTATCCTTGTCATCCTCAGTTGCTTTGGATCCTGCAACGTTGCCAGCTGTTGGGACACCGGCGCCACGACTCCTTCCGTCGAAGCCAAACTCGACGTCGTGCTCTCTGGGACGAGGCCGGCGGTTTTGTTTCGTGGATGGGTCTCCGCTGCGCGACCGGCGGCCGCAGAACCGGCCGAGGCAGCAGGCGATGGCGGACACGGCAAGGACGATCGCGAGGACCAAGAACACCTTCCCAAAAGACCCGCTCGAGTGGGAGTGTTGCAGGGACTGCGTTGGCGGTGGCCTCACGAAGGTGTTGGGGTACACCGCGACGGACTGCGGCGGTGGCGGAGGAGGCTGACGGAGCTGCAGCGACATCTTGAGGCCGTTGAGGATTGTGGGATGGAAGAAAGCGGAATGGTTAGGGATTGTTGGTGAACTTAAAACCTCGGTGGATTGATTGCGTTTTGGTGACGAAGAGAATGAACGAGGTTACTTGTGCTGTGAGGAGGAGTGGGACATGAATATGAATATGAATTTCAGGTTGTCTTTTGGAGAAAAGGGGAAAGGCAAAAGATGTTGTCTTGCGATCAATTGGGAAGAGTTTTCCTTGGCGAGGAGATATGGAATTTTCGTAGCCTTTTGCTTGGAGAAAGGGCAATGCCAATGCATGAGCAAAGGCTATAGTTTCCTCCAAACTTTAGTGTCTAATGATTGAGTAGATTACAAGTTATTCACGTCGAATGTATGAAGACTTAGATCGGGAAAATTGCAAAAAAAAAGTCCTAAACCTTTCACACTTTTGCCAATTCATTCTTAAACTTTTAAGTTTGTCGATTCAGTTCTAAATATTTTTCATATTGTGCCGATTCAATCATGTTCGCCGCAAATTGTTGGCCTGGACGCCAACCTTCCTAAGTGGCACCGCCGGCACTGACGTGGATAGTTTTTAATAACTTTTTAATACATTTATAAAAAAAAAATCGATTCCCTCCCGCTTTTTTCCTTCTTCTTTGGTTTCAAGGCCGGTGGCCCTGTCAGATTAGGGCAGGTAGGGGTCGCGACCCCTAAGCAAGGGTCGGCGACTCCCGCCAGACCGTGAGCTCGCCGTTGCTAGATTTGACCAGTCGCGAGGGCTCCGAAACTCTCGCCTAGGTTCCGTCTGGGGTCGCCGGCCCTAATCCGAAGGGACCGCGGGTTTCTGGTTCAGAAAGAAAAAAAAATAAAGAAAAAAGATTCACACTTAAAAAAAATAAAATAAATTTTTTAAAAAAGTACTTAAAAATTAGTTAAAAATTGTGTCAGACGGTGCCACGTCAACGATTTTCAGCGAACGGGATTGAATCAGATAAAGTATGAAAGGTTTAGGATTTTTTTGACAATTTTCCCGAATTAGGTCAACATGAATGCGGATAATATTCATATTCACAACTGGCCGATCTAAATATTTTATCAAATCAAGAATGGAAGAAAAATATGACCCTTGTGCATCATCCAAAGAAAAAAGAACGACATATCATAAATAAAATACCAATATCGAGAATGAGTTTGCCCGCCAAAACAATTTGAAAAAAAGGAAGTCACTATGCAAGCAAAGTCGTGCTGACACCAAACGGGTTAGCAACTCTTCATGGACCTTATTCTTGGGAACAACAATGTAATTCATGTATGTCAAGAGCATCGTTAGGAGGGATAAGGTTAATCATCCATATTACCGTGTCATAATCGCACATATAATTCGTGTTAATTAGCATTAGTCTACACCCTTTTGATGTCAATTTTTGTCTGTCAAGTAATCGAATAAAGATGAAAAACACGTTAATTAATGTTGATTTGTGTCGGCAGTTAGAAGTTAATCATATTATGGCGGGTTATATCTGGCTTCTCACTCTTAACCAAGTTGGGAGGAGCCAAACTCTCCAATTTCACGTCGGAAAACGTTTCTCAGAGATGAGAAGGGAGAAACCTATTGATACTTGGGCCTCGGGCCGGCATGGCACGACCCGCCACGCCACATTAATGGGCCGGGTCGAGCACAACACACTTCAAGGGTGGCGGCCCAGTGGGGATCATCATCTAAATATTTGGGGAACAAGGGTCATGTGATACTATAACAAAAATTAAGTAATCTTGACATTATACCAACAATCCAACATTTGCTTCAACTTCATATGAGGAACTGGCGATTTTGATGTTACTTGACCTGCTCGAAATCGATTCCGCGTTTTCGCGCTTCTTTTTTTCCTCCAATTCTTTTTCCAGCACAGACGAAATTCGTGTCCTAAGCACCCGAAATCCAAACCTAAGCAGTCGCCTTACCTTAATATCGTTCGTGCAACAGCACGCGATCTAAAAGGTGAACACGCAAGTTCCTGCATTGGTTTGTGTTTTTTATCGTCACGGTTCGTTTAATTTCACAGTGACAAGGCTCTTTGCACGTTGGGCGCGGGCGGATTTCGATTTCCATTATAACCCGAATGAACTAGAACATTGTGTCGATGAGATCAATACAACGATATAAAAACGTCTAATTAAAAATAAATCAACTTATCTATATTTAGGATGTCATAGTAAAGGTGTAAAAAAAAAAAAAGCAAAGTGTGAGGAAAAATTGTTTCATTTTTAATTCTAAGTAACATAGTGTTACAATAGAAAAGAGAATTGCGGACATCACTTTACATGTTATGGTATGATGAGATGATTGTTATTTGCCTCCGGATGTTTACTTAGCAAAAAACACCCATTACCGGCAATACTTCATGTCAAACATTTTCAGTTTTTTTTTCAATTTAATTCAAAAAAGTGTTTACCAAATTAAGTATAAAAATATATTTATGGATTTGAGTCTCGAGCGGCACTTTCGCACGGCAGTCGAAGTGCCGCGCGAGACTCGCTCGGCACTCAAAAAGTGCCGGGAAAAGGAATTTCTATTTTTTAAATTTTTAAAAAAAGAAAACAAGAAAAAAATGATTTTGGGGGGATGGGTTTGACCGATTTTCAAAAAAAAAAAAAAACAGAGCTCAGTGGATTTTGTGTAGATTGAGCAATGCATTTCTAATTTTTTTTAATTCTTGTTTTCTTTTAATCATTTCTCTAAATTTCTTTTTCTTGTTTTCTTTTAATCATTTTTTATTATTCAATTTGTTATACCTGAGCCAATCTTCTCGATCGCCCAATGCTTGGTCCAGTGCCATCGGCGATTACGCTGGCAAATAAATCTACATAATGCCTTCATCGGCGCTGGCAAATAACTCGAGTCATGCACCATGATGATGCACCTCGACTCCGAAAAAAAGTTAGCGAAAGAGCGAGACAACGAGGCGGCGATAAACGCCAGCTGGAGATGGAAGGCGAAGTGGCGTCGACAGAATTCATCTTGTGCTGATCTCTACTTTTTTGCTAGTTTTTAGAACATCATCTGCAAATAAATTATTGATTTAGAAGTGTTTCACCCATTATTAATTCGCGTGAATATTACATAATAGGGTATTATACACAAATTTCATTAATGTTTTGTCCATTCCGAAAAACAAATTGAATGATAAAAAATGATTAAAAGAAAACAATAAAAAAGTAATATATATGTGTGTGTGTGTGTGTGTGTGTATGCGCGCGCACGCTCGGCACTCTGAATGCCGAGCAAGCTTTCGTCGGCACTTTGAGTGTCAAACGAGTCTCACGTGGCATTTTAACTGCCGCGGAGACCGAAATATATAAATATTTTTTTACCTAATTTGATAAATGTTTTTTTAATTAATTTGATAATAAAAAAACCCCTAATATTTTCATCTCCCATGAAAATATTTCGTTCATTTTGCGTGAAACGAACAGATCATAAAATTTTAGTCACTAGTACTATGAATTTACGATCTCCTCCTCCCTTCTTCAAAGTTCAGTTTGATCTCAAATTTCATGTTACTTAACAAGAGAATGAGATCAAGAATTCGTTTGTTTTGCGATAAATTATTTGAAAAATATTTTTTTTAAAATGATCTTATGTATCACTTATGACGATATTGCTTATGAAAATGAATAAACGATAAATATTCTCATAATTCACAAAAAAAATTAATTAATAATAATAATAATAATAATAAAATTACTGATTAATTATTTCAAGCCATACATATAATTATTTTGGAAATATTTATTTTTTCTAAAACAGGCTAGGGCCTATCGATGTAGGGGGCACGGTCTAAACAAGAAAGATCGCTTTACACGTCACCATAGACACGTCAGCTAGCGGAGGTCATTTTCCAATCACCCTTTCATGTTCTTTTCTTCTTGAGCTCCTTTTTTGACGGACGATAACACATCCTTGGCCAATAAGTTTCGCATTATAATGGACAAAAAAAAATGACCCAAGAAAAAAGACAATGCAGAACGAAAAGTGCAAAATGAATAGCTTTTTTTTTATTTTTGTGAAATCAAAGAACCCTAAATATAATAAGACGTACAAAACTAATCGGGATAAGAAGATATTCACGTCGATTATTTTGAGTCATTGTGACATCGGCGCCACTCATCTTGTAGTAAAATTAATTTTGTCGGAATGTTTTTATCCTTTATGAAAAATGGAAATAGTTCGAGATCCTGCTACTATAACGGCAGAGAAAATCGCGATTATCAATTGACACGTTATGTTATATCAGGACGGACGGATGCGAGATAATTATTACTAACTTCTTTTATGCCTATTTAATTGGGAACTTTAGTCACGAGTGAGAACGAGGTTTCAAGGGTTTTTTATTTCCCATCAAGTCTTGGACAAAAGAAGCGTGGATCCCAAGAAGGGGAGATCCAAAACCGTCATTTCGTTTTATTTTATTTCTTATTTCTTTGCTTCTTTTGAGCTTGACTAACCCAACACACTCTTTGGCCACTAATTTTTGCCCAACGTGCCGACGAAATAAATGTCAAGAAAAAAGAAAGAACTAAATTCCCGATTTTGGATGTACACTGGTCCTCAACCTGTCGTTCGGATGCCGATTCGGTTCTAAAATTTTAAATGTTACCAATTCCGTCATTGTTGCCGATTTCCGTGCGAAGAGTTCATGCTTCATGGCTGAATTAGGAAAATTGAGAAGTCCGCGATTGAATTGACATTCGTACGGCAGGTTCAGGATTTGATCGGATAATTTTCTCGCCGTAAAAGCTACGGCCTACGGGGCAAATTGATGCTTCCGAGTATCGAAACTTGAAAAGGATAAAAAAAAAAAATCTTCTTTTTTATGGTAAACATAGTCGATATTCTATTAAACTGAGGAGTACTTTAAACGAAAAGCCCAAAGAAAGGGGGCATTCAAATATAGGAAGATTCCAAAGTTGCTCATCATCATCATTGTTAACTTGATTTGGGGAATGGCCGCAATGGGCCAACAGCCCTTTTTCCACGTCTTCTTTAGCTAATCCTACGGGGCTGTGTTGCGATGTTTTGCAAAAAGTTATCCTTTGTGGGCCCCCTGTAGGCTGCGTATTTAATCCGTATGCAGCAACCCAAAATACACACATACAGATACACAAATCCCTGTTCCATAGAGTTAAAGAATTAACACACCTTGTTTTGGATTCATCGTTCTTGATGCGGAATTGCGAGAATCCAACGCTTAAGAGCTTCTCCTCTATGAACCCCCTTGATCACTGGCTTTAATGAGACGGCCCCTCACTGTCGTTTCTGACGATTTCCATATGTGAGGTTATGTGGACATTAGGGTTTAGAGGGGGGGACTTAAACACTATTTATAGAGAATGAACCCTACCCCCTCATCAAGGATAAGGATATCTCGGCCCATACTATCCAGCACCATATCCTACTTGAATTAGGAAATAATATATCTCTTTCTTATTAGACCAAATAATAATTACAGTAACAATTAATAAAGCCCACAATTGAATATTAAAACGGAATATTCTAACATTCTCCCACTTGGGCTAAATTAATTGAAACTGTACTGTATATGCGCATCTTTATATTGGTCTAGAGATAATTCCCAACAGTCAATCCGATCCCATAAAGTCTTAAGCACTGGACCATGCCAGTAACTGCATCAGAAGACACAGAGCCATCCACGATCATAGATGCTCTTAACTCTACTGATATGGATTTGATATAGTAGTATGGCAATCGGACAACATCTCAAATAATAGAGACACCTTATATGTTATCCTCCTTGTCAGTCACCATTCTCTCACTTTATGTGTCACAAAACCGGATTGTCACGAGAGAACATCTTTACGGTTCCAACGAACCAACATATGTCTTACCTTTACAGTTAACTATGCTTTACGTGTAACAAGACATATGTCTTTTGGCTAAAATAAATGCCTCAGCCATCACTCAAGGTTTACACAACGCCTTGAGATTTTCAACTGATATATGTATTCAACTCCTCTTAATCGTTATAACTTTATTACATGCAATGGAGTTGATGCATATTTAGATGTTACAAAATGTAACAAACACAAATGTAAACTTTATTAGAGCAAATATCGAATGCAGCTCCCACTTAACAACAGCATCTCATGATGCTTACTCAACCCATCAATTAACACATCATAGCATCCCACGATGCTTTTATATTTGCGACATGTCATCTAAATGTGTATGGGAAGAGAATTTAAGTTAGTAAGTCTGCAGCCTTATCATCTGTGTAATAAGCTCTACTATAGTGTCACCCTTTTATCTGTTACATTTATAGTCAAAAACTTGACCGCTAGATGTTTAGACCCCTTGCGACTCATGCTGTTGTTAATGAACAACACTGCAGAATTATAGTCACAATACAACTGTATGGGTCTATCCACAAAGTAAATACGGTCAACTCTTTAATGAGATTCCGGAGCCAAATAACCTGAATAGCAGCTGACAAGCATACTACAAACTCCGCTTTCTTGATTGAGGATTACATAAATTTCTGTTTACGTTTTTTTTTTTAATACTGCACTTTTCTGTATACATATAAATGTTTGTAGTTGTCAACTTCACATCATCCTGACAACTAACAAAGCTAAAATCCGAATGCCTTATTAGCTGCAGGTCCTGAATATATCTGTAAATTAGCATACAGTATTTTGTCCTCTTTAAGTACCTCAAAACTTTCTTAGTAATCACCTAGTGAATGTGTCCTGGATTTAACCAATACATTACAAGAATGATCCATACGAATCTCAATGACTAGGACAAAACACTCTATATCAAGATCAATCACGTAAAAAATGCTTCGACAATATCTGCTTCATCTTATGCAATAATTTAAGAAAATTCCTTTCAAGCAAGATATCGTCTGCATAGAACAGAAGGAAAATAAATTCCTCCCACTGATATTGTAGTATATATACTAATTTACTTTGTTATTGACAAAACATGATAAAGCTACAATACTATGAAACTTCAAGTCACAATTGTCTAAAAGCTTACTTGATCCCATAAAATAGACTTTTCAGTCTAGAATCTCCATAAATATGATCAAACTTTATTCCATGATATTTATATGATATTCCTCTCTCTTTACGCACAAGTTTATCTGAATCATCTGCTGTATAACCTTCGGGTTACATAAAAAAAACTTTTATATTAAGAACTCCAATAAAAAAAGAAGTTTTAATATCTGTATGATAAAGCTCCTTACAATATGAGCTATTAATTCCTTAATCAATCTGAAAAAATCTTTATGAGAGACTGAATAAAAATTATTTTAAGTCTGCTCATTCTTTATGAGTGAAAAATTTCTCTACCAATCTGTCTTTAAACTTCTTAAATAAAAACATTAATCAAAATATAATTTGATATAATAAAGTAGACAAAAAACTTTCATCTGGAGTCCCTTAAGTTATGCACACCCAATTGCAGCAGATGGACTTGTGACCTTGAGGCATACTAATAAGCTTTCAAACACCGCATGTTTTATAGTCTATATCTCATCTATCATGCACCCAATCACAATTATAATTAAAAACAAGAAATAGCAACTGTATAAATTACTAGATTATTTACATAGTCGATTTTGTAGTCATGCTCTTCCGGATAGACTATACAATGTGACTTGATACAACTGATCGTCTCTGCCTGATAGATCTTTTAGGTAGAGCTACTTTAACCTTTATTCTGCACTTGTAGGGTTTGATAAACTTCATCGGGTATTATCTTAATAATAAGAACCTGAACCCCAACAGAATCATACTATAATGTAGAATGCTCCATGATCATCTGTATAGACAGAGAAAAACGATACAATTGTCCCTACCATACTGTTACCTTTAATAGTCTGTGAGCAACTACCATTATTCGGCTATATCAAGCTCCAGCAATTTAGCTATCTGTAATTCCATAATTCTTGTTCCTCTTTTGGGATGATAAATCAATACCCCTTTAGATGATATGGGTAAGGCACGAAGTAAAACCGAGTGGTTCTGGAGTCCAACTTATCTAATGTTGGATTATGTAACTTTATTTCTGCATGAACACCTCAAACTTTAATATGGTTCAAACTATATTAACGTCCAATCCATGACTCAAAAGAAGTCAATGAAATATTTTGATAAAAACATAATGGGTTATTTTTTTAAAGTTTTACCCCACAGAAAAAATATATAAATTGATTTTACATATCATACTCGTCATCATATCCGTCTGGTGTGATCTTGCCTTTCAGTCACACCTTTCTATTGAGGAATATCGGGCACAAAATCACAACCTAGAATCCTCTCAAATATTTGGCAAATGGCTCTTTAAGCTATCCAGCATTGCCATGTCAACCATGATACTCACCACCTTAGTCAAAAATGACATTTTTTTTTTATAATAAATTTATCGACTATAGTCAAAAATATGTTGAACTTGTCACGGAAATAAACATTTTCTTTAACCAAGTATGAAAAACATATAGAGAAAAATCATCATTTAAATGTGATAAAAACTCTACACAATATTACCATATAAGATCCACTTATACTAGTATAAATGACTTTCAATAGGTCATAACTATCGACTACAGTTTCACCGTTTATCTTAGTTATCTTATATCTGCTTCAATCTACGCATGTGTCTAGGTCATTTTTAAGAGTGAGCAGAATACTTGCCTTTATCTGCCTTTTCACTCTTTCTTTACTGATGTGACCAAGAAATTTATTTCATAATACGCATGATTGTTCCTTAGGCAGATAAATTTTGTAAACAACTTTTCAGCTGTATAAGTTACGTATAATTCATTGGGAGATAAACATAATCTATACAATGCATTTGACATATGTCGCGACCCGTCCGAAAGCGGACGCGGCTAATGGATTACTGATCGCAGGCTTTAGATCGGCGCGGGCCCTCCCAGGCCCATACCAAATCGCGGCGGGAGTATTTTTTGAGGGATTCGACAATAAGAGTCGATCGCTTTCGACCTTCAGTGTGGTCGTGGTGGCATGTGCAACTTGTGCATGCATTTGGAGTCGCCACCGGTCTTTCTTGGAAGGTAGACCGGAAACCTTACTGACCGATTGGGAGAGGTCGATCAGTTCTGCGGAACCAGAGATTTTGGGTTCGGGGACTTGATTACGTCGGTGTCATTACCAACGCCCTTTCGGTACCTAACGCGAGTGATTTTCCTAGCTAAGAGTTCATGCAGGCGCAATTTTAGGTGAGGTAAGTCTGACTTTGCACATTAACCAGTTTAACATGCTCACGTAAATAAATAGATGCCAATCACATAAACATCTATCCTACGTGGTGATCATGGAATTATGATTTAATAGGTCTCGAGCCAATAAGACCACATTTAATCATTTTAATATTTTAATAACGGAGAGCCGCTCTTCGCTTCTTCTTGGTTTCTTGAACTCTTCAAGAATCGGGCCCCAAAGAGCTCGCCGACTTAAAAGGCTCCTCCACGTAATCCTCGTAGCATTTACATCAACAATTGACTATGCTAAAAATAAAGATTACATGAAAAATAAAAGGAGTACGCAGCCTCCATTTAATAATTACAACCCCAAATATATAAATAATCACCATACATTCATACATACATCAATCACATTGATTAGGGATTTTTCCATTATCACCACCCTTCCACGTAAGTAATAAATTCACAATTTAAAACTTAGGAAGGCACAATAAAAATTCTACGTTGAATCATATTCAGAATTTTTACGTAAAATAAGATAGCCATAAATTTTCGATTCAAAATTGATTTAGTCTCAATTTTTGCTACGTTGATTAATTTATCATATAAAATAATCAACCTCCATTAGCCATGTAAGACGAACAATTCGTTAATACATATTGGCCATAGTATTGCAAAAATTACAAAAAATCAATTAAATGCACGAAAACACCTAAGGATCGGCTCTGATACCACTGTTGGGATCCACGTAACACGTAGCGGAAATAAATAACAACCCATACATGTATCTCCAGAGGCGTACTTCGTGCATTTCAATCGAAAAAAATCACAAAGTCTCAAAGGGAGTAAATGGATTACCTCTCGTAGCGTGCTTGAACGGAGGTGTCGGTTCGATGTTCTTCTATCTCAGCCTCCACAAGTGTTAGGCATCTAGTTCGGACGCACCACCAATTGACGAACGGGGAGACGACTAATAACTCCACAACAATTGTGCTAGCAATATGCGGAATTAATATTCCAACTTAGTATATTTTGCTCACTCAAGATTATGAGAATATAGAGAGTGTTTGTGTTCTTCTCTCTAAGCTCTCAAAAATTTGCACACTCTACAAAATGTCTCCCCCCTCTAAGAATTTTCTCAACGTATGTCCTCTCTCTCCTTTAACCTCAAAACTCTTGTCATCCTTTTATAGCCAAAAACACCTTCCAATAAATTGAATTATAAAATAGCACTAACAATAGCACTCACAATTTATGATACAAAAATGCTATTTAAAAATAGCACTAACAATTATAAATGCTATCTAAAAATAACACTCACAATTTATGATACAAAAATGCTATTTAAAAATAGCACTCACAATTTATGATACAAAAATGCTATTTAAAAATAGCACTAACAATTATAAATGCTATCTAAAAATAACACTCACAATTTATAATACAAAAATGCTATTTAAAAATAACACAAACAATAGCACTCACAATTTATGATACAAAAATGCTATTTAAAAATAGCACTAACAATTATAAATGATATCTAAAAATAACACTCACAATTTATAATACAAAAATGCTATTTAAAAATAACACTAACAATAGCACTCACAATTTATAATACAAAAATGCTATTTAAAAATAGCACTAACAATTATAAATGCTATCTAAAAATAACACTCACAATTTATAATACAAAAATGCTATTTAAAAATAGCACTAACAAAGGTGTTAAAAATAATAACCATTATTATTATTACAAGAGTTAAAGAGGTTACCAAACAGTATAAATACGCATAACGTATAAATACGTATGACGTATAAATACGTAGAGCATACATATACATCCAAACTACCAAATTAGCCTGAATTGAGGCCGCCAATGGATTGGGCATGATGAAAATTATGGGGTAGAGGTGTTGAATTTTAATGGATATGCCCGTGTGAAATTCAAGATCCGTGAAACTGGGGACTAATTGAAAGAAAAATATGCAATTAAGCCTTTTTGGTTAAAATTGATCAAATTGGAGGGCAAACTGACCCAATTGCACTTCAAGACTTTAGAATACAATGTCATAGCTTATAAAAAGTGAGAATTGAAAATTAAAAGACTCGAAAAGGATTTTTTTTGGGTTCGGTTTGGGTTTATGTTTGTTAAGGAACATGTTGACCCTAGCCGAATTTTTGAGATTTAAAGTAACACACTTGAAGAGGAAATTAAAATAAAATTATCGAATATTTTTGGGTATTTTTCTGACCACGAATGGTATTTTTCTGATTTTTTGGGTATTTTTATAATTAAATAAATTCGAAAAATATTAAAAAATACCAAAAATATTTTTTGTTCAAAATTGGTTCCTGAGGCTAGGCTAAGGCTTCCAAAGTTGATTTTGTGATTTTATGACCTTTTTTGATATTTTAATTTAAATAAAAATCACAATGATAGATGGTCAAAAATCAGGTGTCAACAACATAGAGTAGTAACCAACTTTATTTTAAAAGAAATAGTAATTATTTCATTTGAAATCTCAAAAAAAGGAGTAACTACACATGTCCATACTTGATACGGAAAATAAATTCCGTCTTTAAGAAGAGTACATAAAATATGTTTCATAATGTCACAATAAAACCAAAATCCGGAATGACATTCCCATCAATTTAGCGTCAACTTTATAATTGTTTCCATAATGAGCTTGATTCAACCTGAATTTGGTACATTTCAGTTTATGAATTCCTATATGGTAAATGCAACACAATATGATGCACCACTATCTAGCCATCACATAACCAGATGAGGCCTAAGATAGAATGAATTCACAAATCAATACCAAAAAATCATTACTTTATGCTCATACTTAGATAACCAAGTCTTTGTATTAACTGTAGTCTTTCTTTATGTGATCTTTCTTCTTATAAAAGAAGTAGCAATCACCATCCTTTTCAAAGGATACTTTTCATGGATCCAAATCATCAGAATGACCGGCGGTTTAATATAATACTTTATGAGTATGATTTTAGAACTGTTCAAAATATAATTTCATCAATTTTAAGACGTAATCCTTAATCTTAATAGAACCATTACACTTGATGTTGAGGAGTCATTGCAGATATTTACCACTCTTAATAATAAATGAGATATAATTTCAAAGCCTTCAAGACTTCCTTTACTTACTTAGCAGTGCAGTTAACTAGTAGAAAATATTTTTCAAGTGATCTTTAGTGGACCGCTTCATATCAAATAAGCGAATCCGATCACTCTTTACCCAATAAGTACATAATGCTCTTGAAAGTTCTCACCAATGAAGGTGAGAACTACGGGTCTTTCTTGACAAGAGTAATATAAGTATTTGCTAGTTCTTTGTAAACAGATAATCCTCATTCAGTTCTCAATAAGTCTTAATTCTAACAGAGTTGCCGTTCACAGAAACGGTGACTAAAAATAATCAATATTTTTAATTAGCAAAATGTGAAATTTCACCTTGAGAGATACATACATCATCACATAATCACCTTTGGGCAGAAAACATGACATGCAGTTGTATACTCCCTACATTACAGCGGCCATGAGAACTTATTTCAATCTTCGTTAATCACCACCTTTGGGTGTATGACATCACTTAGACTAATCAATCCTCAACCATATGCTGTACATGTAACCCTCCATGCAAAAATACGCAATTACCTCCTTTGGGAGTATAACTACGCATTAAAACAGGAGACATCCCAATACTATGTAAAATGTACTTTATTAAACTCAACTAAGTGTGCTGCTTTGGCGGTCACAACCCAACTAAATTTCCCTCAAATTGGGATATAACTTTATATTTTACATTTATCGTATGCATGTAATTTCAGAAATTAGAGGCAATCATCCACAAAATTACACGCCGCTAATTTACATCGATACCTCAATAATTCATTTCAAACCATAAACATGAAATTAATCAAAAAATTTTCACATAATTCCACGTGATACTTTCATGTAAGCATGTACATGTACTTCACAAATTCTTACATAAATACCAAAAAATACCTCAAAAATACCCCAAAATACCCTCGTATTTGGCGTTCCGTACGTATTTCCATCCATGAAAATACCAAACATGAAAAATAAATGTACCATCCTGTAGAGCATGAGCATACGAGTACGCCGGTACTTGGAACACCTCCATCGGAGCCCGCACGCGCCCTCACGCGCCGCCTGAAGCTTCAGCGCGTGAGGCTCACGCGCAGACACGTGCCGCGCACGTGTTCTGTATGTTCAGCCGGTTCTGAAACCGGTCCGACCGGCTCGACCGGTCCGACCGCTACCATGAACCGGTTTGGCGAACCCGGTCGAGGCGATCCGGTCGGACCGGAAGGTCCGAGTCAACGGTCAACCATTCCGGGTCGGGGCAACGGATCGGGTCGGGTTCCGGGTCGGGTCGGGTCTGCACCCTACCGAACGATGTCAGATGACGTCATCCCGCACGTGTCACGCACGTGCGGGCCTGGGTCCGCGCGTGATGGCGCGTAGGGCGCGTGGCCGCCACGCGCCCGATAGCCACCGGCGAGTGGCGGCGCGTCCAGTGTCTTCTGGCGGCGATCTTTATATGGTTTTGCTCGTCTCGTCGAGCCCTTTCCGAATATATAATTTTCTTTGAATGTTGATAAAAATAAAATTCCGAAAAAACACCGGGAATGTGATTCGTAACCTAATACGCGCAGGCTCTGATACCACATGTAGGCTGAGTATTTAATCCGTATGCAGCAACCCAAAATACACACGTACAGATACACAAATCCATGTTCCATAGAGTTAAAGAATTAACACACCTTGTTTTGGATTCATCGTTCTTGATGCGGAATTGCGAGAATCCAACGCTTAAGAGCTTCTCCTCTATGAACCCCTTGATCACTAGCTTCAATGAGACGGCCCCTCACTGTTGTTTCTGACGATTTCTATATGTGAGGTTATGTGGACATTAGGGTTTAGAGGAGGGACTTAAACACTATTTATAGAGAATGAACCCTACCCCTCATCAAGGATAAGGATATCTCGGCCCATACTATCCAGCACCATATCCTACTTGAATTAGGAAATAATATATCTCTTTCTTATTAGACCAAATAATAATTATAGTAACAATTAATAAAGCCCACAATTAAATATTAAAACGGAATATTCTAACACCTCCATCATTTCCCATTTGTTTTTGCCGTCGGTCTTACGTGGTGTCGTGTCTCTTTCGGCAGCGGTGGCATTCATTCATTTGCTTGACGGAGAACACAGAAGAGGAGGAAGAAAAGGTGGAACCCGCAAAAAGAAAAATGATGACGCTTCCGTAGAGTTAGTGAGTGATGTTTAGACTCTAGAGTGGTGGGACTCGCAAGCAAACGATAATTTTCGCAAAACATTACAAAGAAGTATGGCGTGGAAAAAGCGCATGAGAAAAAAGAGTTTTTTCCATTTTAATATAAAAAAATAATTATTTACAAAATTAATACAATAATAAAAGTATTTACGCATTTAGGTCTCGCGCGCTAATATGAATAGCGCGCGAGACCGCGCGCTGCCGTGAGCAGCGCGGGAGTTCTTGCGCGCTGCACAGGGCAGCGCGCAGTGCTTGTGCGGCCAAATTTTATTTTATTTTTGTAAATTTTTTACATTATTTAATTATTTTATATGTTCAAAACCATTTTTTTTTCTTGCATGCCATGCACACCCTATGTGTATTCGACAATCCGAAAAAAAAATATTATTTTATTTCATATGTTTTTAGTTTTTAAATTATTTTATATTTTAAAATTTCGCGAAGTCGACAACCCAATTTGAAAAAAGGTCGCAAGAATATATTTTCGACAATATTTATTTCGTATCATGGGTTATTTTATATTTTCATGACTAAAATGCTACGCAACGGTTATTTCGTATGCCAATCGGATTGCCGCACAAGGCACTTGCCATTATGTGGTCGAATTGCCGTACAAGGCACTTGATATTACATGATGCAGAGCGCTGCTTGCGCGCAATGCTTGTGCGGCCAAACATTTTAAAATATAAAATAATTAAAAACTAAAAAAATATGAAATAAAATAATATGATTTTTTTTCGGGTTGTCGAATACGTATAGGGTGTGCATGGCAAGCAAGAAAAAAAATTGGTTTTGAAAATATAAAATAATTAAATTATGTAAAAAATTTACAAAAAATAATTGAAAAACAAAAAAAGTGAGTGATTGCTGCGTCCAAACAGCGCTCTGCATAACGTAATAGCAAATGCCTTGTAAGGCAATTCGACCACGTAATGACAAGTGCCTCGTGCGGCAATCCGATCGGCATACGAAATAACCGTTGCATAGCATTTTGGTCATGAAAATATAAAATAGCCCACGATACGAAATAAATATTGTCGAAAATATATTCCTACGACCTTTTTTCAAATTGGGTTGTCGAATTCACGAAATTTTAAAATACAAAATAATTTAAAAACTAAAAACATATGAAATAAAATAATTTTTTTTTCGGGTTGTCGAATTCGCATAAGGTGTGCATGGCATGCAAGAAAAAAAAAATTGGTTTTGAACATATAAAATAATTAAATAATGTAAAAAAATTACAAAAAAAAATTAAAATGAGTGCTTGTGCGGGCCGCACAAGCACTGCGTGCTGCACAGAGCAGCGCGCAATTGCTGGCGCGCTGCACAGGGCAGCGCGCAAGTGCTGCGCTCTGCCCTGTGCAGCGCGCGGTCTCGCGCGCTATTCATATTAGCGCACGAGACCTAAATACGTAAATATTTTTATTATTGTACTAATTTTGTAAATAATTATTTTTTTATATTAAAATGGAAAAAAAAAACCCAATTTTTTTTTGTGGTGGGTTGGTCGACGCGACTAAGCAAATCAGTCTTATCCTCCTAATTAATGTCGACTTCCGATTTAATCGAATGTCCTTTCTATTTTTCGAATGATCATTTGGAATGATTTTTCTATTTAATTGTCCATATCAGCTCAGCTATTTCGCGTTCTATCTTTCTCTTGTCTATGACTTTTCTCTTGATTAGATAGGTTAATCGCATTTTTACCATTTTTTTCATACCCTGTTCTACTATTTGTCAGGACTGGGGTCAAGTAAGTGCATCAAACTTTTTTTCTTTTGGCAACCAACCAAAATTTCAAGGGTAAAATTGACATTCTAGACCTTTTAAAATCTAATTTCTAATAAAATTTAACCAGAGGAATTATACCTTTAATTTCTCACTTAACGCCGCTTGCAAACAAAATGGGAAATTTTAAAATCTAACTTATATGAAAATTTAGAGGGTAAAAACTTAATTTTTTTTTTGTTGTCAAGCTTCAATTATTCGAGTTGCACTCCTTGGGAAGGAAGAAAGGAATGGTCAAGGAAAATAAATTGAGAAGATAAATATTAAGTAGCACCGACACCGACACGCAACACGACAAGTTGACATGTCATTTCTAAAAAAAAATTTGAGAATTCCAACACGTTGGGATACATTGTATTTTAAATATATATTTCTATACAGGATCATGTATACATAAAAATAGCGGTGAGTATCATCTTCTTCTTCTGTTAAGGATTCATGATTATATATTTTTTTTGTGACTATGTATATTAATTTTGGAGTACTTAAGTTTATTTGTTTTTGATAAATTTATATTTTGATCCATAATTTATTAAAAATGCTTAAAATTGACCCATGCGTGTCGTGATGTTGGACTCGCGTCTCGCCGGCGCGTGTGGAGCGTTGATTACGTATCGGTCACATGTCGGAGGGTGTCGTACTGGACACGATACGATACAGAAGCTCTCCGAAAAAAGTGCCGGTGCTTCTCAGGGTAAAAACATGGATTTGCTGACGTGTCCAAGATGGCCACCCACGTCTTTCCTACGCGGCGTCCCTAAGCGCCGGACGACATGCGTGATATAAGATTAGTTCGTGTGTTAACTCTATAACAATGAAACAAGACTAGTCATGTGTTAACTCTATAGATAATCCGATGCAACCTTAACGAACTATTAATCCAATTTATTGTTATTATTCTTTTTTTTTGGGTTTTCTTTTTTATTTAATAAACGGAACGAATCACATTATAAAAGATTTACGGAAAATAAGTCCTAATTGCTTTCCCATTATCGAAATCTAATACGGTACATGCATGTGTACTTGTACACCGTACGTCGATGTATTTCCCCCCTCCCCCAAGGAACGGAAAAAAGAAAAAAAGAAAAAAGAAAAGCATCGACATGGAATATTCTCTTGTTTTGTACGTTGGCACGTTGCCATGCTCTAAATAGCAAAATCAATCGCGTTATACGTCAGCGGGAAGATGTATTCTTTGTCATCCTTGCTCGTCCGATATTTTCTTCTTGTATAGTCATATCGGGGGGTCATTTTTCAACCGCTCGATTCACGTTTCTTTCTTCTTTTGCTCCTTTTGACAAAGGATGATAACACTTTCTTGGCCGCCAAGCTTCGCATAATACTGTTCAATTTCCCCCTTTTCACATCCCTGGAAAATCAGTCTCATCCCCCCTAATTATTCCCGATTTCTGATTTTATAAATATTTCTTCGTTCATGATTTTCTGTTTGATTAAATGGATAGGTCGCGTGGGCGAATCGGCCCCCGGAGGCCTATTTAACCAGCTAAAGCCCACCGTGCCGACAAAAAAAAAATGCAAATTTCACGGTTAAAAATATAGTCTTTCATGAAACTTTTTTTTTGGTCGAAATACAATTTAGATTTAACTTGATGTAATATAAATAGGGTCGAAAACTTGATGTAATATCGTGACAGGGTAAAAATGAAATTCTAGAGACGTAGCTTCTCGGGGGAGTGAGCAAGGAAAGGGTAAAAGGGTAAATAAATAAATCTAAAAAGAAGAGAGCGAAGACATTGATTTTCTGACGTGACTGTCCAAAGGGGGTCCCACGTCTTTCCTCCGTTGGAGCCCATTGCCCGAGATGCCTTCCTTGCGCCCCACAAAAAGTCTCAGGAAGCCTCCAGAAACGCAACATAACGTAAACAGGAAGAAGGAAAATTCGAAGAGTTAATCAATAATAATAAAAAAGCACGTAACCCTTTTTTTTTTATATAAATAAACTTTTGATTCAATATAAAATATAATCTATGAAATTTTAATTTATTCAACATAATTTATAAATTTTTAGTCCAATTTGCATAGTGATTCACAACTTAATTTTTTCATATATTTTAAAGACTATATTGAACTTGTATAAAAAGTCCATTAGGCTATGTTAGAGAAATCAAGAATTGAGAGATCACATTATATATATGAAATTAAATTTATGAATCATATTAAATAAATTAAAAATTTATGCGAGTTGAGCCAATTTGTGTCATTATTCGGAAAAAAAAAAAAAGTATGCCCGAGATTTCTCCCTATTTATAGATATCGAGGAGCACATGCCTTGTGGATTTCTCAGGCACACTCAGCAACGATATCAGAACAAGGGAGAGAAGCGACGAGGATGGCGGATGTTGTCGGAGACGGAGCTCGTCACGATGTTCTGTCCCTTCTGTCTTCTCCGGACAGGGACTTCCTCGTCCGAAACAACGGCGATCAGGTAAAACTCGGGGGTTCTCTTTCACTTTTGCTCTTCTGAAAAGGGCCAAAAAAAAAAAAAAAAAAAGAGAGGGAATCGTGGGTTGGCGTCCTTGTTGAAGTTACTCGCGGTCTTCGCGTGGGTTGTTTAGCTAACTGCCCTGTTTCGCTGCGATAAATTCTTGTTATGGTAAGAGGGATGGCCGAAAGCATTACTGATGTGATTCGTTGTTGGTGCTTCTCTTGTCGGTTTGGAAAGATGCGGCTCTTGCGAGTTTGGAGTTTAAATTGCCGATGTTCTTTTGGTTGTTCTTTGCTGAGATTCTGTGATTACGAAGCGTGATGACCAAGCTGGCGAATTTAGTTCAAGATAAGCTAACTTGGTCTTTTCTTTGATCATCATTTTTGGGGTGCTATCCATTTGTTTCCTTCATTTTGTTTTGGTGGACGAGGCTGCTGATTTGCGAGAAAATTAATGAGTAGTTCTTGAGGGAAGTGCTTCTCCAGTTGGCATTTGGATGTATCTTGTGCATTTTCAGGATTTTGTATGGTGGTCGATTGATCTGGTGTGCCTTGCTTACTGATTGATATATGAAAGAACTCAAATTAGGAATCTTTTGTCCTTTATCAGGTCAAGGTCGATAGCTTGAATGGGAAGAAGATCGGCTTGTACTTCTCTGCGTCGTGGTGCGGTCCGTGCCGGCGATTCACCCCAACGCTTGTTGAGGTGTACAATGAACTTACCCCAAGAGGTGACCTGGAAATCGTATTTGTCTCCGCCGATGAGGATGACGAGTCCTTCAGTGGATACTTTTCCAAGATGCCGTGGCTCGCAATCCCGTTTTCCGACTCGGACAAGCGCTGTAGCTTGGACGAATTGTTTAAGGTCAGGGGAATACCCCACCTTGTGATTCTCGATGGCGCAGGTACAGTCTCAACTGATAACGGAGTCGAGATCGTCCGCGAGTATGGAGTGGAAAGTCACCCTTTCACTCCAGAACGCATCAAGGAGTTGAAAGACCAGGAGGAAGCCGCTAGGAGAAATCAATCATTGACCTCTCTTTTGGTCCATGGATCTCGTCGCTTCGTAGTTTCGTCCGGCGGGAAAAAGGTAACCCGAAAAAGATCTTCCATGAATTTCAAACTGAAGGTCGTGTGTGCTTATGATTCTGTCTTCCATCCTCCTTTTGCTAATCTAGTTATGTGGCCAAACTAGGTTCCGGTTACTGAGCTTGAAGGGAAAATTGTGGGTCTGTACTTCTCGTTGTCCACGTACAACTCGTGTGTTGAATTCACGCCAAAGTTACTCGAGGTTTATGAGAAATTGAATGCCGAAGGAGAGAGTTTTGAGATCGTTCAGATACCTCTTGATGATGACGAGGCATCATTCAACCAATCCTTTGGAAGCATGCCTTGGCTTTCGCTACCATTGAAAGACAAGAAATGTGAGAAGTTGGTTAGGTACTTTGATCTATCGACCCTACCCACTCTGGTCATAATCGGTCGTGATGGGAAGACTGTCCATTCCAACGTTGCCGAAGCCGTCGAAGAGCATGGCGTTGAAGCTTACCCATTCACTCCAGAAAAGTTTGAGCAGCTCGCGGAGATAGAGAAGAAAAGGGAAGAATCTCAGACCTTGGAGTCGATATTGGTTTCAGGGCATCTGGATTTCGTTGTTGGAAAGGAAGGAACTAAGGTAAATTTGTTTTTCTCTCTCCTAGAGGCTAACGACTTGGGAACTTTTAATGTCTGCAATTAAGGCCCTAGATATCGTTGTCCCTCAGGTTACTTGAGCTGAGGAAAGGGTTGAAAGCAGGTCTACAGATAGGAAAATCCTTGCCATATATGCAGTTTCCACGTGTCTTTTCGATTCATTGGTGGTTCATCTAAAAGGTTGTTGCTTAACTTGGATTGCAGATTCCGGTATCGGACTTTGTAGGGAAGACTGTCCTCCTTTACTTCTCGGCACACTGGTGCCCTCCTTGCCGTGCATTCCTGCCGGTGCTTAAGGAGGCATATGAAAAGATCAAGGCCAAAGACAATGCCATTGAGGTGATCTTCATCTCCAGCGACAAGGACCAAACTACCTTCAACGATTATTTTGCTGAGATGCCGTGGCTGGCGCTTCCCCTTGGTGATGAGAGGAAGAAATTCCTGAGCCGCAAATTCAAGGTCCAGGGGATCCCCATGCTCATAGCCATCGGGCCAACGGGCCGGACGGTGACTAACAAAGCAAGGGATCTTATAATGGAGCACGGGGCCGATGCTTATCCTTTCACCGCGGAACACCTCAAGAAGTTTGAGGAGAAGTTCAAGGAGAGTATTAAAGGCTGGCCAGAGAAGTTGAGGCATCCTTTGCATGAAGAGCACGAGCTCGCTCCTGCTCGGAGGAAAAAGTACAACTGCGATGGCTGCGATGAGGCAGGGGAGGGGTGGTCATATTATTGCGAGGAGTGCGACTTCGATCTCCATCCCAAATGTGCTGTTGAAGGAGAGAAGGCGACTGAAGAAGAGGAGGATGAAGACGGTGGAGCAGCTGGGGAGGAGGCAAAGGAAGGAGGAGATGCCAAAGAAGGATGGGTCTGTGATGGTGAGGTCTGTCATAAAGCCTGAAAGTTACTCTGTAGTAGTTTTGCTATCTATGACTCGTTTGAAGCAGTTGTCCCTTTTTTCTTTTCTTTTTTTCTTTTTTTGGTAAATCTGGGTGGATGTTTCCGAGCTTGATCTGCGAATGGCTTGTATGTGAAAAAATATGGTGTGTATTAAGACCTTTGAGAGTTTGCAGTCATAATAAAATGTATATCGTCGACAAGCCGTGATCGGCTGTTGTCGTACAAGCGGCTCCGTCTCTCTTTTGAAGATGCAGCTTTCGAGACTTGCCTGCACACACTGGACTTCATAGAACATGCTCAATCAACACAACTTGTGTCATTGTATGGATCATTCCTAAAAGTCCTGGTGGTTATAGTTCTTGTTCAGTTCACCATTATGGTAATAGGTCCTCTGTTATATCAGTAGATGGTGACCTCTGGATCCGGATCAGTTGATCTAATTTGTGATGATGGAAAGTTCATCCGCCCCACATTACGAGTTCAAAAGCGCTGCGAAAGAAGTTCATTCCTTGCTAGTTCTTGATGCTTAGAAAGCAGTCCGGTTTGCAAGAACTGTTAGCTTTTCTAGGCCGAATTGCAGCTCGCGTTTACGGAAGAGCGTCTGTCAGCAATACAATGTCTAGTTCTTGGGGAAAGAAGATGGCTCAATTCGGAGGACAATTTTTGGATGAAGGTTGAAGAGGACAATTTTGGATCAAAATGAATGTTTGTGGTTTTTTAGAAAAATAAAGTTCCGGAGTAAAACTAAGGTTGAATTTAAAAATAAGGTTTTTTTTTTTAGGAAGTCAGGGGAGCGCATGGTTATATTTATACTCTAGAAATTAATTCTTGCTCCTGAGCACAAGTCTATTTTTTACTTTTCAAGAGAAGTAATTTTATTTGTACTTTTTCAAGTGGCTCCAAAATTTCGCAAAAAAAAAAAAAAGGCTCGAAAACTATTCTGAAACAAAAAAAAAATGTTCCAGAAGCGAAACAAAAAATAAAATTAAAGTTGCAAAACTAAATAGATTTTGCTTCATAAAGTTCCTTGCTAAATGAATTTTTGCTTTAAAAATATTTTTGGAGCAAAAATTTTACTCATCAAAATGTTGTCATGCGGGTCTTAGGCCGCTATAGAGAATTGGGGGGAAAAATACACCCCAAGTGCCTTAACTTTCGTACGGCGTACACTTAAGTGCCTTAATTTTCAAAGTGTTTACTTGAGTGCCTAATCGGAGCAAAAACGTTCACTTGAGTGCCAATTCCGACCAAAATCATTCAACTAAGTGCTTTTTCGCCGGAAAAAAGTAACATGGGCTTTTCATTATTTTTTTTTGAATGCCACATGGATTTTCTTTAAATTTTTTAATAGTTTTCGATTTTTTGATTCAAATCAGAAAACAAAAAAGGGAAAAAAAGAAAAATAAATGAAAATTTAAAAGAGAGAGAGAGAGAAACTTGGCGTTTCTCAGTGGTGGCCGGCGAGGGTCGTCGCTGGCCACCAACGGCCGTCCATCACGGCCGTCACAGCCTCAAATGGCGCAATCGAGGGCTCAAAGCCCTCGCAGGCCACCACCGAGAAACCCTTGGGGTTTCTCCTTTTTTTAAAAAAAAAATCATTGATTTTTCTTTTTTTGCCTCTTTTGTTTTTTTGAAATTTTTGAAATTATAAAAAAATATAAAGAAAATGCCACGTGTAGATTAAATATTTAAAAAAATTAGTTCACCGGTGCGACGTCAGCATTTCCGGTGGCCACCTCACCTTTTCCGGCGACTACATCAGCACAGGCACTCAAGTGAACGCTTTTTAAAAGTTTAGGCACTCAAATGAACACTTTGGAAGTTAAGGTATTTAAGTGCACGCCGTACGAAAGTTAATGCACTTGCAGTATACTATTTCCAAGAATTGGGTAAAGTTCAGATACGACGAGGGCATCTTGGAAGCCTTACGCTGTTTTTTTTTTTTTTTAAAGGATGGAAAAAGCAGAAAAACACAAGACACGTGGCTGGTGGAAATCCAAACAATGCAAGAAAATAACAACGAATGTATTCCTGTTGTTTTTCTAAATGTCTGTGTACGGCTGAAGTGTCTTAGTCTGCTTTTTATCTGGACGGCCCGCCAAGGATCAGGATCAGTACCGTCGGCAATTAAATTATTAATAGTGGGGAGACTTGACGTGGACTTTCTCCTCCTCCTCCTGGTCTTTGCCTTCCAAAATTCTTGAAAACTTTTAAAGACCGAAGGATAATGCCATTTGAAATATATTTCATATTGGTATTACCCTTGATCTAAATTTGGTTTTCAGATTACAAAAATCCAAAAGTAGCACGTTCTCGTGACAAATCTATCCCCCCCGTTAGCTAGCTACGTGAAAATACACCTGACAAATAGATTTGACAATAGGATATGACATGTGTTCGATGTGAAAATTCGAACAATCGGATATGACATGTGTTCGTTGTGAAAATTCAACATAAATAAATAGAAAATTTCAAATAATGACTTATAATATCTTTATTTTCTCAAATAAAAATTTGAAATGGATTATTTCAAATAAAGATTTAAAGTGTCATCATTTTCTCAAATAAGAGTTTAAGGTGTACATTATTTAAAAAAAAAAGGCTTGAAATTGCCACATTATTTTCCCAAAAGGGCCTCCTCACTAGTCGACAAGGGCCAATAGACCCTCGCCTCTGGTTGGCAGGGGTCTCCAGCCCTTGCCAATGCCCCACTGGCGGTGGAGTGGCCGCTACAAGCAATGTCGTCCAACCTATATATATATATTAATTTTCAATTTAGTTTAACTAAAAATTATATTAAAATTTTGTTTTGACAAAAATACTCTTGCTGGCTGGAATATTTAGGTAGTCGGCAAGGTCATGCATTCATTTAAAACAACCATAGCCACTTCATGTCCTTATTTGAAACAAGGTCTACTTCAGACTCTTATTTGAGAAAATGCGGGTATTTCAGGCTTTTATATGAAATTTTTCCTAAATTAATCTTTTAAAGAGGTCATTTTGAGAAAGACAAATTCGAAGAAAATGAACTTAAACTACATTTGGTCATCCAGATAAAAGTTAGGATAAGATATATTTTATCATATCTTGTGCTTGGTGGTTGCATATGACAGCATAAAAAGAGATATAGGGGAACACGAGCAGGATACAAATATCTTAGGGAAATGAGTGGGATAGACCTAGATAGGATTTCCCAAGAAATGTGCACAATAGGTAACCAGGTTTTTCCTACAACCACTCCTCTCCTTCATGCTAGACATGGCCACGAGGCCATGAACAGTCGGTTTCGGTTCGTGAAAACGGTAGAACGGGAACCGACCCTTGAAGGGGTGGTCCCGGCTCCGGTTCGAAACCGTCGGTTCCGATTTCGATTTTTAAAATTAATTTTTAAATAATAAATAATACAATAAAAATTATAAATTATAAATTACAATCAAATTATACATTGAAGGAAAAAAAGGGAGGGGGAGGAGCTTGAACTTAATTAATTATCATTAAACGCCTACATATCTTTTTGGGGATAGAAGAATCAAAGCCAATGTAATTCATTTATCTTTGATAACCCCAACTTACCTCATTGTCAATCGTCGCTATCTGTTGTGGTACCCGTGGTGGCTATCGCCAAAGATGGATCAATTCGACTATTTTTCCCCGTACATCAAACGTTAATGTTCATATGTTTTCAATGATAATTTTTAGATGGACGGTTGAGGAGGACAATTTAGGATCAAAATGAATGTTTGTGGTTTTTTAGAAAAATAAAGTTACGGAGTAAAACTAAGGTTAAATTTTAAAATAATTTTATTTTTTAAGGAAGTTAGGGGATCATGGTTATATTTATGCTCTAGAAATCAACTTTTGCTCCCGAGCATAAGTCCATTTTTTTACTTTTAGAGAGAAGTAAATTTTGTGTACTTTTTTAAGTGGCTTCAAAATTTCGACAAAAAAAAGGCTGGGAAACTATTTTTGAAGTAAAAAAATGTTCTAGAAGCAAAAAAAAAATAAAAATTGAAGTTGCACAATTAAATAGATTTTGCTTCATAAATTTCGTTGCTAATCGAATTTTTGCTTTAAAAATATTTTTTGGGGCAAAAAGTTTACTCATAAAAATGTTGTCATGCGGGTCTTAGGCCGCTATACAGAATTGGGTAAAGTTTAGATACGACGAGGGGGGCTTTTTTCCAAATTAATTTTTTTTAAATTACCAAAATAGAATTAAAAAAATTTCCCAATAAGGTGTCGCTCGGCAGTCGGGAGTCCGAGCGGGAGGCCCATGAGCCCATTTTTTTTTTTAGATTTCGTATTTTTTTTTATCTTTTTTAATTATTGATAGTTATTATAATGATTTTATTTGTAATTATTTATATTTTGAAGCTTATTTTTATAAGATAATCATCAATCATTAATTAAAAAATAATTTGTATTTATGTAATTATTTAAAACAGCGGCGAAAGATTAAAACTCATTATATCGTGTCTTTTGTAGTGGGAAAGGGGTCTAGGCAATTTTTCACGCTCAAATCAATATCACGTCTTTTAATGAGAGTATCGTCAACTGTGTTGTTTGCCGTTGTCGTTCGGGTGAAGTGCTTTGATGGTCGTGGGTTCCATTCCCGGCGCGTTCCATCTCTAAATTTTTTGTTTCTTTTTTTTTTCCAAAATTCAATATACTCCAGTTGATTTAAAAAGGCATCCATTGCCCTATGATGAAAGAATATGAAAGTTTCTCAATGGCATTAAATGTTCTCCAACGAATATGCTCTTTAAACATCTTATCACTGCATCATAATCCTTCAGCTTATACACACAAGCTTTTCCACCAGCAAGGTTTTGGATATAATGTGATGGTATCACCTACATTCCGAATATATTAATTATTTATCTTAATAATTTTTATAATTAATGATTGATGATTATCTTATAAAAATAAGCTTCAAAAGATAAATAATTATAAGTAAAATAATTATAATTATCAGTAATTAAAAAAGCGAAAAAAATACGAAATCTGAAAAAAAAAAATTAAATGGGCTCATGGGCCTCCCGCTCGGCAGCCAATCAATTTGGAAAAAAGCCCCGACGAGGGCATCTTGGAAGTCTTGCGCTGTTTTTTTTTTTTTAGGGGAAAAAGTAGAAAACACAAGACACGTGGCATGGTGGAAATCCGAACAATGCAAGAAAAGCAACAACGAATGTTGTTTTTCTAAATGTCTGTGTAGTGTGTACGACTTAAGTGTCTTAGTCGGTCTGCTTTGTACCAGAACGGCCCCCCCAAGATCAGTACTGTCAGCAATTAAATTATTATAGGCGGAGACTTGACGTGGACTTTCTCCTTTTGGTCTTTGCATTCTAAAATTCTTAAAAACTTTTCAGACCGAAGGATAATGCCATTTGAAATATATTTCTTATTGGAATTACCCTTGATCTAAATTTGGTTTTCAGATTACGAAAATCCAAAAGTAGTACGCTTTCATGACAAATCTATCCTCTCGTTAGGTAACTACGTGAAAATACACCTAACAAAAAGATTTGACAATCGGATATGACATGTGACAGATGTGAAAATTCAACATAAATGAATGGAAAATTTCAAATGATGACTTAAAATATTTTTATTTTCTCAAATAAGAATTTGAAGTGGGTTTTGTTTCAAAAAATAACTTCAAGTGCCATATTTTCTCAAATAAGAGTTTCAAGTGAATATTATTTCAAAAAAGAGTTTGAAGTGACCATATTATTTTCTAAAAATGGCCTCCTCATTGGCTGACAAGGGCCAGTAGACCCTCACCTCTGTCGGCAGGGGTCTCCGGCCCTCGCCAATGCCCCACTGGCGGTGAAGTGGCCGCTATAAGCAAGAGGGCAAGATATATATATAATTGACAAAAATACTCTTGGCTGGCTGGAATATTTAGGCAGCCGACAAGGTCATGCATTTATTCAAAACAACCATGGTCACTTCAGGTCCTTATTTGAAATAAGGTCCACTTCGGGCTTTTATTTGAAATTTTTCCTAAATGAATTTTTCAAAGAGGTCATTTTGAGAAAGACAGATTTGAAGAAAAGGAACTTAGACTGCGTTTGGTCATCCGGATAAAATTCGAGATAAGATATATTTTATCATATCTTGTGTTTGGTAGTTATATATGACAGGATAAAAAGGGATATAGGGGAACATATAAGGGATGTGATAGACTTGGATAGGATTTTTCAAGAGAGGTGCACAATAGGTAACTGGATTTTCCCACAACCACTCCTCTCCTTCATGCCCAACCACTATCGCGACTCGATTGCGAAAAAATCGGGTTAATGGATTATTAAGCGTCCATGATGGGTTTAGTTGGGGCCCTCCCAGACCCATACCAAATTGCAGCTGGTTAAATCGAGCTTGATCTTAGTGTGCTAGGGTGGCATGTGTATGTGTACATGCAAAAAGGAGTCGCCATCGGTCTTTAAAGAAGGTAGACAGGAAACCTTATTGAGCGATCAGGAGATGCCCTTCGATTCTAACGCAACTAGAGATTAAGAATACGATGACTTGTTTGCGCCGGTGTTTCCACCGACGCCCTTTCGATACCAAAATTGGGTATCTCTTCTAAAGTGCTCGTGCAAGTGTGAGTCTATCCTATCAATTACAATCAAGACATATAATGTGCCCAATCAAGAAGTCAATGACGTGCGGATAAAACGCATGAAAATAAGCATGGCATCTCTATTAAAACCTTAGAAGCTTAGAGAATAGAGCGATTAAAGTTTGGAACAATTTTGGGACAATTTACCGAAAAGGGCAAAATTGTCATTTTCAGGGGTTTTAAAAGATCAAAACTAGGAAATTTAGTTCAATCTAGCCATTTCCCATTTTTTTAGTGATTTTCTGAATTTTTTTCAATATTTTCTATATTTTATTATTTCATTTTTTTCGAATTTTTTTATTATTTATTCCTAAAATAGTGATCCAGGCTGGGCTTCTAAGCCCAACCCCTCTTAAGCCCGAATAAAATAAAAAACAAGAAAGGCCCATTTTTGACAAAGCCACCCAAACAAGCCTATTCTAGCCCACCACCACACAGGCTAAATAACGAGCGGGCTAGCCCACTCAAGCGGCCCATCCGCCCCAAACAGATGAAAAGAGAGGCCCACGAATTCTAGTCCAACTTCAATACACATTAGAGAAAAACCCAATCTACAAAATCAGATCTAGTCCGACCAAGACTTCTTTCGTCTCTTTAATTTCTATTTTTTTCTTTTTATCCCTTTTCTTTTTTTGCTTTTCTTTCAATTTCTTATCCTATTATTGCCCGCATCGTCGTCGTCTTCTTCTCTTTTTTTTTTTGGGGTCAAAACCTCCGCTGTGATCCACACTCGCCAGGACTTCCTTCCTCCGACCGCCAGCCTTAACGAGGTCTAGTCCCGACCCGAACGTTGACTGCCGGAGATCCCACTCACAGCTCAGCCGGGATGCCCAGATTCGAGCATTCGCGCCCCCCCCCCCCCCCCCCCCTTTTTTTTTAAATATATCTTTTGGCCGCTTATTCGATAAATCATCACTACAGTATGAGGAATAAAGGCCGAGCGACTTACCTGAGCGGTTTCGACCGTGCGACGTCGTCCGTTCGAAGGCCGCGAGTCGCGGCTCCGACGAGGTTCGAGCGAGGTTCGGTCCGTGCTTTGGTCGAGGAACTCTGATGGCTTAGCCCGACTCCTCCTCCTCCTTCTTCTTATCCACGACGTCCAGAGCTTTTTCCTTCTTTTGTCCTTCTTTCCCCCGTTCTCTTCTTTTTTGTTCTCCTCCCTCCTGCTCCACTTTTTGTGCTCAGCCGATCTCGATCCGGATCCTCTACCTTAATGGTAGAGGATCATTGAGAGCCCACCCTTCTCGTGTGAGGTGCCTCACTTACATGAAGGGTGGAGATTTCAATAAAAGAGGATTTCCTATCCCGAGGCGCAACTAGGGCCTCTGATGCGGGCTTGGTCTGGGGAGGAATCGAAAGAAGGCAGGCTTGACCGGGTGAGGATCCTCTGCCTTACTTTTTTTTTTTTTTTTTAAGGCAGCAGATCCCCACCCTTGATAGTGCTCTCCCCCCCTATATCAAGGGTGGAGATCCCTCTGCCTTAAAAAAAATAAGGCAGAGGATCCGGATCCGACTTGACCGGGTAGGATTTCCTACCATAAAATACCATAAAAGTAGGAAATCATAGCCTTTTTTGTCCTTAAATTTTCCCCTACCATAATAGGGGGAAGATCTAAGGGCCAAAATATAATGATCTCCTCCCATTATGGTAGGGGATCCGGATCTGGCTTGACCGGGCCTTTTTTGGGTGTTCCCGTCTTTTGCGCGTGTCCAGAAACAGAAAGGAGAGAAACTCACCAGATGCCGTTTTTTTTTTTTTCCTTCTGCTCAGCGTTTGACTGGGGGTTGATTAGGTTGACCAGGTCGGATCGGGTGTCACCCGCCCGATCCGGCTAAAAAACATCCCGATTCATGCCAATTTGGCTCGTTTTCGAGAATTTGATTCGACGAGAACGTAATTAAAGGTGAAAAGAAGTCTAAAAGGGACTAAATTTGCGATTTTTATTGCAAGAGTAATTTTTTTTTGGGAAATTGAGGTTTCCGATTGAATTTTTGAGGTCTGAAATAACCAAAATGCAGTTGGGATCAAAAGAATACTATATATATATATTTGCTGGTCACAAGTGCTATTTTTATAATTTTGGGTATTTTTTAATATTTAAAAATACTGAAAAATATTTTTTGTCCAAAAAATGGTAGGTTCTCAGAGTTGATTTGAGATATCTTCTATTGTAACTGGAAACTCAGGATGGATATACATAATGATTTTGCCTTTTCTTGTTTGTTCTTTTCTCTAATGTTGTTCATTTATTCATATACATAAAGCAAGAAGCATTGAATGAGCCTCGAAGGATTTTCGGATGATAGTCTAGGTAGAATCAGAGCAACATCAATCCGAAACAGAAACAAATGTGCCAGATCTCCTGAAAGTTGCAGCAAAAAATTATCTTTTATTACATCTTGGGTGCTGGTTTTGCTGGCCAATTACTTTTATAGTTTATGATTGGTAGTGTTCCACAACAATAAATTTCAGTGATCTTGCTATTATCAGAGAACGTATTGGGACTGTGACTTTTCCCTTCCACTGTATTCATTTGTATATATCTAATTTGTGTCTCTGCTTTTCGTCTGCAGTAGTGCAATGCGCTTGTTTATCTGCCTTAGTAAAGAGCAAGTTTGTTTTGCATCTACAGATCTCAAGCAGCATGCCATGATTTTTATTTCGACTGATGAAATATTATGAAAGCTTAAATTAAGAAGGCAAGGATCCCTTTGCCTTCTTATTTGCATGTTCCTTTTTTGCTTTTTGTTAGAGTAGAAGTTTCATTTTTGTCAGGCACCTATGTTTCACAAGTTTACGGGTACTCATGGAATAAGTATTCTTCGTACCTATCTCATATTTCAAGTTAAGTGATCATGGCTATTACTATAGTAGTCTATATTCAGTACATTGTTCTCCTTTCAAGTAATATATATTCCTCTCCTTTATTTTGACTGCTTGAAAATTGCAGATTCCTTAAAACTCAATTGTGATATATTGCACATGACAAATCTCAAATCAGATCTAGCTAACTACTTCATAATGACATATAGGCCTTCTGTGCATGCTGACTTAGTTATTCTTTGTGCTTCCTTTTTCACCGTCTTTAGGGCCACTTATATAGTATGATAATTTACATAGTTAAATTGGTTTCATTATCTAATACGGAAGAAAGTGCTTACCTTAAATAAGCTAGACTTTGTTTATTCCCGGGATAATTTCTGAGGACAGCACAGCAGAAAGCTGAAAACTATCATTTCTGCCATACCATTGATAATTTCTATCATACCATATTTGTCCAAAGTAGTATGGAAGAAAGTGCTTATCTTAAATATCATTACCATTGAGTTTTCATGCTTTCTATCTCCTTTTTGGGTAATCTTAGCATAGTTGAGGTTAACTAACTAACTGGCATGATATGCCGCATATATTCACAAGTGCTTTTTCACTATTTTCTCCTAAGGATTGAGGTGATTCACGTTAGGGTAGAAAACAGGTATGAGAGAACTTTCGCATGAAAAGGCGCAAGGATGAGGATGAAGTGAAGTACCTGTGGAGTTCACGTTGAAGACATTTGGCCACAGGTGGAGCCAAAAGATTCCATTTCTCACTGGAAAGTTTTCATCTTGTATTGTTATACAGCGTTTGTATAGCAATGATTCATTTTCAATATATGTAAATATTCTTTACACAAGCATCTTTGAACGGGAATGTTCTATTACTGTATTGATTGTGGTTGCCAACAAATAGCAAGTGTTTGTGATTGCTTAAATCTTGCTTAAGTAATTATCTTTTTTTCCCCAAAAATATGTAAAGCAGTAGGAGCACTATGCAATGAGACATGGTCCCCTTTTTGCATGAACGTTGACGCACTTTGTTATGCTTATTCTTAACCGTGAGTGATCAATGAACCTGCTCTTAAACCAGCGTCGGTCCTGACCACACTTTATGAAGGAATTGATGGTTTACCAAAACTAAAACAACACTGAGATTTAAAATGATTTTCATCATAGGTACCTGGCCAATGAACGGGGCAAATCCATTCATATTCCCCGGCGGCATGAAATACGGTAGTTGAATCTGTGTAATAAAAAAAAATCTCATTAGTAGAATGTAATAAAATGCTTCCATAGGATCTATTTAGCTACTCCAACATCGATAAACAAGAAACCATTAACAATGACTACAAGTTTCAAGCAAACATGATAATAGTAACCCAGACTTCTAATACCTGACTAGTGAATGGAGAAAATCCATTCATAGTTCCTGGCGGCATGATGTATGATGGTTGCATCTATATGCAAAAAATTGACCCAATTAGCAAAATACAAATATAAACGATGAACGCATAGGGATATACCTAATTATTAAAATTTAAATTTACTATAGGACCACCAATGTTGCTAGGACAAAAAACATTTCAAATTTGATTTGCATTTCTTGATTAATCTGGTAAATCGGTCTCATCATGCGTTGCTTGGGCAACCAGCTCTTCATTACAAAATAAAATATATTAATTGGCATCATGAGGCATAATGTATACATAAACTAAGCATCTTAACTAGAACTTTGTGCGACTCATCTCATCTCGACTTTCCATTAGCATCGGGAATGTTCCCTTGTTACATTTTTTCTTCCTTTTTCTCACTCGAGCTTCTAAGCCTTCTATAACTAGTTTCCTTCCCTTTCTTTCCAAGGGGGTCCAATACCGACATCCCACACAAAGAAGCTTCATTATAATCACCATTAGTAGAATCATTTGTCACCACACTTGATTCGTACGATGATATTTCAGCCATCGTTACATCGAAATTCTTTGATAATAATTCCATTTTTAGCTCCCACACTCATTACTTCAAAAGACCTTTGCAATAACATCGAAAATCGATTAAATGTAGATGGACCTAGTGACATTTGATGAGATTCATCATTCTCACACCCTTGCTTCGCACCCTTAGCCCATCTTTTCAAAATATAGGAAGATGGAATGGCCGAAACCAAAATATTATTCGCATTTAACACATGCAAAGCATGGCGACACAACCGCCCTTTCATCTCAAATAATTTGCATTCACTAGAAACTGAAAAGTCCGTAGTATTAAATCTCACAACATGTTCACTTTCAATACCCTTACACTTGATAGTGTATTCATAAACCGACCCATGGAAAGCAGTACTTGAAATTCCTTCGGAGACACTTTGAAAAAATTCTTCATTAAACCTTTTAAAAATGACACGAGTATACACCAAAGCGGCATGTGTCAATATCTCGTTATTAAAAATTTGCAATTTAGGCTTCCCACGAGAATTATAATCATCTTGAACTTCAATTTCTCTCATATGTTTCAGTTATTCTTCATAATGATGGACAAACTCTATATGTGTCAATGTCTTGATCGACATTTGTTGGAAGACATTGTTAGTGCTCTAACTCCTTTGTCTTGATATTATACCACGATAAAAAGTATCACGACCAAAAGCCGAACTCCATTTATGTCTCAAGCCGTATAACCTTTGAAGCCAACTGTTGTTCTCAATTTTCCACTCCTCTTCCATTTTCCTCTAAGGATTTTCAAATTCTTCCTCTGATTTGCACCTATACATAAGTTTATGGAACTTAAACCCCGGCTTGGGGTAAAGATGTGGAATGTTTTGATTGGCATATTGTTGACACCTAAATTTTGATCAACTTTTTTTATTTATTTTTATTTTTATTTTTATGTTTATTTTGAAAATTCATAGAAAATCCATAAAAAGTTGAAAAAATTGAAAAATCAATTTTGGTGACCTTAGCCAAGCTAAATGAACCATTTTGACCAAAAAAAATAATTTTCATAATTTTCATTTTTTTATATATATTTTCGAAAAATACAAAAAAAAAAGAAAAAGAAAGAAAAAGAAAATCAAGAAAATCAAGAAAAATAATATTTGAGGTCACAAAGATATATAAAAATAGTCGGTATTTTTATTTTTATTTTATCTATTTTCTAACCTCATAAATAGTAAAATTCAGGTTTGATTTTAGGTGTTCTCTGATCACCATAAAATTGAATTTGACAAAAATATTAGTAATGATTAAAAGGAAAAGGAGGGAAACATCATCATTTAAAAGGAAAAGGGGACTAATGATTTTGTCTTCTCTTTTTGTTATTTTATTTTATTTTTACTTTTTTTATTTTTTTATTTTATTATTTTATTATTTTATTATTATTATATTTTTTTTTCTTTCTCTCTCTCTCTCTCCCCACTCCCTCTCTCCTTCCCGCTGCCTATTTATCTCCCCCCTCCTCCTCTTCCTCTTCCTCTTCCTCTTCCTCTTCTTCTTCTTCTTCTTCCTCTCTCCTCTCCCTTTCCCGAACCATCTCACTGTTCCGGTCATAACTCCGTCGTCCAATATCAGATCGAGGCGAAACCACCTCCAATAGAAAGCTTATCGTCTTATCTTTCCAGGGATATATTATAAGGCTCATTTGGCCCAGCCATTCGTCCGATGGAGCCGTTTGAATGAGCAAAGGTCGCTGCTGACCCTATAACGACCAGTTTCTGCCGCCGCCGTCGTCCTCCACGATCAGCCCTTCCGGCGACCTTTGCGCCTCCCTCTGACCATCACAGGTTAAGTTAAGATGTCCTTAACAATTTCCCGTTGGTTTCGTGAATTTTCGAGGTCTGGTTAAATTATGGTGATTTTTTGAAAAACAGTCGACGAAAATCGAGCGAATTGAGGTATTGTGGTCATATCTCACTCATTTGGACTCCTTTTAAGGTGAAATTTTCGGTGATAGCTTCCTAAGATGATAGGCTATGTTCTGGAATTTTAAGGTTGCTGAATATTTGCTGTGTATTTACTTTATGTCATAGCATTTCTATATTTCGCATAAAAGACCCAGAATCGGAAGGCCGAGCCTCCTGTTGGTGTCTAAATATTTGCTGCGTATTTACTTTATGTCATAGCATTTCTATATTTCGCATAAAAGACCCAGAATCGGAAGGCCGAGCCTCCTGTTGGTGTCTAAATATTTGCTGTGTATTTACTTTATGTCATAACATTTCTATATTTCGCATAAAAGACCCAGAATCGGAAGGCTAAGCCTCCTATTGGTGTCCAAGGTGTTTTATTTATTTATTTTCTGTAAATTATATTGTGCTACCCCAGAATCGGAAGGCCGAGCCTCCTGCTGGTGGTTTATACCCCCCACACATTGTTGCACGAGCACCGACGGACTCCGACGTCGTAAAATTCACCGGATCCCATCTCCTTTGCTTATGTTTATGTTGTATAATGACTTAATATCTTCTTTATTATTATTTTTTTTTTTGCATTGTGTTGCGTCCTATAAAAACAAAAAAAATGCTAGATTGGATGGTTGCAGATGAGCCACGTGTCGTGATCCGATGATTTTCAGAATAAAAAAAATATTTTTAACATTAAAAGAAATAAATTTTGAATTTTACAACAATTAAAATGATTCGATTGTCACCGAGACGCCACGTGGCGAGTTAGGGACCGTTCAGTTGGGACTTATTTTCAGGAAATTTATAATAAAAAAATCAAATAAAAAAAATTCAAAAAAAGTGAATACTAAGGAAAAATTCAAAAAAAATTTGAGAAAAATTGCAGAAAATTCAATCAACTTAGGTACCGAAAGGGCGTCAACTCTAACAGTTGACGTAACTAAGTCCCCGAACCCATTTCTCTGGTTATCGTAGAATTGAATAGAAACTCCCGACTATTCAATAGGGTGGTCCAATCATACCCTCCAAAAAAATGATTGGTGGCGACTCCATGGCATGCACACTTAGCACATGTCACTAGACCACACTGAAGGTCGACTACGCATACCTCCGTTGCGATTTGGGTAACGGGCCTTGGGAGAGGCCTGCGTCCGACCAGACTGGACGGCCCATTAGCCCTCGAGAGCCCACGGCGAACCTCGAGAGGGTCGCGACAGACTGGCGACTCCGCTGGGGACTGGTTCTTAACCATTTAGTGGACTTGAGCCGATTAAAAAGTTGATTGTTTTATGCAGACGCTCTTCAAATTGAAGTATGTACTTTAATCCTTGAGGTGTTAAACGTTTTTGCAGATTGGAGAAATAAGGGGTGTAGTCCGTGATTTACATTATTTTATGCAGGTTGGCGTAGGAATGTATGTTGTGTGGGTGATTTGAAGCGCTGATTGATAAACTGTTATGCATGACTTGCATTGTGATGATCACGACACCTGAACACACACAACCGCGCCTAAAACCCCGGGCGCCCCTATAAGCAAACAATAGAAGGAATTGAAAATGGAACCTCCGTGAGGAAAAACACGGGGTAATCCATTTTTAATTTCGCTCACTTCGAACTATGGATTGGGTCCCAATGCAACAATAGTTGTGCAATGGAACCTACCCTTTCTAGAACTCGAGGTGGGAGCCTTTAAGCCTCAGGAACCCCACCATTTAGGTGTCAAAACTTCACAAGTTTACATGCGCATGATCGATGTGTTTGACATGTCTTACCCCCTTCAAAAGGTTTGTAAGTATCATTCCTTTCACCCCTTGAACTCAGTATAACTTTTTTCCATATGCTAACACGTCTTTCTACCTACCACAGGGCAGGTAGCTTTAATTACGGAACCAAGAATAACTCGTATTATAACTCGTCTCCGAGCCAGAATGGAGCAAGAGGAGTTGGGATCTCGCGTGAATAGTTTGGAAGGTCAGATGGCGTCAATGGCCACCATGCTAGCAGAAATGAAAGCCATGATGGTGGCTGCACAAGAAAGAAATCATGACCTCAGCCAGGATGCTCCGCCCGCACCCCCCAATGCTTCGAATGTGGCGCGAACTCGGGAAGAGAATGTGGCCGAGAATGTTAATCGAGTGTTAGCAGCTGATGCACTACCGAAGGCCGTGTCTGCAGTCATCGACCTAGAAAAAGACAAAAAGGAGAAACCCCCGGGCAAAATCGAAGAAGGCGCAAAGAGGCTAGCGAAGATAGAGGAATGCCTAAGCAGCCAAGGGTATGAGCTGGCTCGATTTGACAAGATATCACCATTTGCAAAAATTGAAGCGCCGTTAGACTATAAAGAACCCGATTTCGTCAGAAAATACAACGGGACGAGCTGCCCCCGAGCCCACTTAAAATATTACCTACGCAAAATGGCACTTTTTTCTTACTACGTTCCCTTGCTGATGAACACGTTTCAAGAGAGTCTGGCGGGTGCTGCTCTGGCTTGGTTCATCGAATTAGATTTGGAGGACTATGATGGATGGGAAGACCTAGCGGAGGACTTTTTACATCAATATAAGTTCAATACTGCTACAGCCCCTTCCAGAGAAGAATTGCTGAGGACCACTAAAGGGAGGAATGAGGCAATCCGTGCCTACGCTCAAAGATGGCGGGCCTTAGCAACACAAGTCAAACCGTCCATTCCAGAGGACGAGCTGGTCGACCTTTTCTTGAGAGCGTTGCCTTACGAGTATTTCGATAGGCTGAACACATCTGGTTGTCAAACATTTGTACACCTCATAAAAATCGCAGAAAGGCTGGAATGGGCGATGAGGGAAAGGAAAGCACCAGAAATCGCAACAAGACGCCAATATCCGGCCCGAAGGGAGAAGGAGGCTGAAGTTGATGTAGCCTTCGTACCAAACCCACCCAACCCTAAGCAGTTCTCCAATTCAAGTACGGTGCAAGGAAACTCGTCGATGTCGGTACAGAAACCATATGAACTAAGGAGGAAGTTGCCTCCCAAGCAGTTCACCCCCCTGCCAAGGCCGTTATCGAAATTACTTCCTATGTTACTAGAGGAGCACTTAGTGGCTAAGGAGCCTCCAAGGCCGAATCCGGTGAAATTTAACGGGTACGATGAAAGCCAGTCATGTGTCTATCACATGGGAGAGAAGGGCCATAACGTAGACAATTGCATTGTTTTGAAGCACAAGGTGCAAGCCCTTATCGATAATTGCATCCTTGAATTCGACAAAACAGAGCCGAACGTGCAAAATAATCCACTTCCTGATCACCAAACCGTGGGGGCGATCTTCGACAACAAGTTCGACCGGTTCTTCTCTGAGGATTCCAAATGGTCGAAGGACGAGGGGATAGAAACGACATCGGAGGAACTTGATTTGACCAGCTTGTCTTTGGGAGATTTTGTCAAATCACTCGACGGCGACGCTCCTACCATGGAGTAAAGAGATATCTGTCTCTCTTCGACACATCTAAATCCACATTAGGTGCCTCGGGCTTTTTCTTACGTGTTGTATTGTAATATAAGTATACTAAAAAAACCAAAAAAAACCAAAAAAATCATCAAAAATCAAAAATAAAAAAAAGGGGACGTGTGGGAGCCACAAATCGGTCAATGACGAAAAAAAAAATTGAGACCTGATTTCCCACATGTCTCATGGTTTGCAAAGTTTTGGGATGCGAGGATGCCCAATGATATGAGGGCTAGCTCCCATCCTACCCTTTCAATTTTTCTTAAGACGTCTCCCAAAGAAGTTTATCATTACATGAACTTTCTCTATTTTATAACCGTCTTTGTGACACTTCAAGCATGCCATTCCAAGCATACATAGCAGTTGTTAAATAACTCAGGTTCCCGAGGTGGAGCTTCCCTCCTAAATGGGGAATAAAACGATGCGGAGCCATCCATTCCAGCAACGATCAAAAGCAGGGGAATCAGATGGCAGTGCTTCCAAATGACGAAACAAGGAGTACCCCTTTTCATAACATGAGTCTGACTCAATGTTTTCAAGAGCGTTCTAATGGCTCAATTTGTGAACAAAATCTTTGAGAAAACCTGAAAAAGTTTCTCATCACCTGAAAATCTCTGTGAAAAGAATGCTTGAAAAGAAAATCTTAAGTTTTATCAATATCTTCTTTGAATAGAATGAAAAGCACGAATTCATAGATGACCAGGATTGGCAAAACTCGTGGGAGCAAGTCTATCCCTTTTCTCCGAGAAGCCCAGCCAGGGGCAAACTCTCATGATCCCCCCTAAAAGTGCAACAGACCAGGGTTATCAAATCCAGAGAGGACAAACAGCGAAACCGGCCTCACCGGGGCAAATTGCTCGAAAAGCACGAAAAGACGAAACTTCGGAGGGAGTACCTCTTTTCAGAAATTCCAAATGAAGTCAGATAAAAACCCACGTCTATTTCTTCACACGCAGGTGCGTGGACTCCTTCAGATGGGATTAGAAATCTCCAACAAAAGCGGAAAGCGTTAAGACATGACTGGGGCATGCGAATCAATTTTGCCCTGGGCAAAGAAAGACGTTTCTTCTCTGGCAAAATCCGTAGACGCAATGACAGAGTTATCTGCATCAGAAATAAACCCCAGGATACAAACCTAGAGGCGGTAACTTTGTATCGTTCCAATTTGATCTCCATAAATCCCATGCTTAACAGGAAGTCGTTGGCGCCAAAAGCCACAAAAGAAAAGAACTCGCCAATGAGGAGGCGAATAAAATTATTAACCTTGGGAGTCAGCACTCCAAGGAAGGGTCTTTGATCAAGTGGAGGAACTATGAAGAGTGACGCTGGAATGCGCCCAAAAACACAAATGGATTTCCTCTGGGGCAAATCCTCGAGAATGATTCATCGCCAACCAAACGGAGGAATCGTGGCCACAATATAGATGGCCAATTTCTGTAAGCCGCGCGTTTGTGTTCAAATGAAAACACCAAGCAAGAACAAGGCGGTATCGTTCCAATTTGTCTTGAATTTTGGAACGCAAACTGACACTTATTGTTTGTTTTTGACAGGGGAGTCGCCTTGGAGACGAACAAGTTTTTACATCCCACGTACTACTTGTTAGGGTACATGACCGAGGGTAGGATGTATCGTTTCGATTTTCAAAAAAATTCGTGAATATACAATGATATGCTTCTCTTACATTTTCAGGGGTCTGCAGCCGCGACAGGTAGGTAAGTATCCCTTTCCCAGTTAGCTGGAGATAAAGAATGTTAAAATCCTTTCAGTCGTCATGAAAATTATCCAATGCATCGATGTTCATGATTTAAATCGGGAGGTTGCCCAAAGCATGAATGAAACATGCACGATACATCACAAGATCCCCTCAATGGATAAATTTTGGGAAAGAAGGGAGTGAATTTTTCCAAATATCATTATTTGTCAAATCATTCAAAAGGAAGTTTACTCAAAAGAGAGGCGAGCCTAATCCAAACATGTCCAACACACACTTGAGAGATGAGTGGAGTGGGCAGATAGCAAAATCTGGGTCTACGATGGTAGGGATCATTTGCAGCGATTACATGGGTTGGGACGACAGAGGCATTCGTTTCATATCCAAACACTACAGGTGACTATTGATAAACCCCTTTGAACGGCGTTTTTCATTCTTAACCCTATCAAGAACCACCCCACATTGGGGCAAAATGGAGGTGAGTCCAGTAGCATCAGGAGAAAATGGTTAGAATTTTTTTTTTTTTGCTCGGACTAACATTAATCTTTGTGTGTTGTTTATATGGTAATCCAAGTGCCATAGGATGATGAGAAGCATTCATTTCTCTATCCCACACACCATATCCTTTGCATAGCCAAGTTGAGCCTGCGAATTCATTTCATAAACCCATCGGTGATCATTGCAAGTTCCAAAACAAAGGCAAATCACTTCAGGAACGGAGAAGTTCAAGACTTAGGGTTTACGAAGAAACTACTAAGTTGATACTCAAGCGTGCTAAGAGCCAAGTCATATATCTAGCACAATTGCCAAGCATCCCACTTGCGACAAGGGATTAAAGAAATCCCCAGCATCAAGAAAAAGCAAAGTGCCTGGTAAAAGCGAGGCCGATGCTCGGGTGAACAATTTGATCGATCCCTAAAGAAACCTGGTAGGGAAAAGAAGAGGGAAAAACCCCTAATGGAGTCAGATCAAGAAGACTGCTCCCCAAATGATGTCAGCCGTGGAGCAAAAACACAGAAAGAGTTGTCAACCTCTTAATACCACAAGAGACGCTCTCTAAAGAGTTTGTACACACCTCAAAAACGGTTGCACGTCTCAAAAATTGAAGATACAGAATGGAAAAGACAGGTGACAAGTTTGCAATGATCACCAAGGTCAATTCCCTCATAAATTCTGGGCCAAAAACAAGCTTTTTTTTCGGTCCCCAATCCTACCAACATCATAACCCTGAAACAGCCTTCTCTGACTAAGACACTTGGGTTAACATATAGCTTAGCTCGAAGAGGTACGAGCAAGACTATTTCTTTCTCATTTTGCAGGGTTCTTGACTTGTAAACCCGAAGCAGATGGTGAAAACTTTCGTTCAATGGCTTTGACTCAAAAATGAGTCCCCCTTGAAAACCAATACCAAGCCCAACATTACGGTCCCGTGGAAGACCTCACGACCGATCAAAATGTATGCGCTGCGAATGAGCCTAAAACCTAGGCACAGGTTAATAGGGAATTGAGTGCATCCCCTATAAAAATCATTACCTCAAAACAGGTGAGATAGCCTCCTTGTCGAGAAATATTCCAATTGATGTTTTGAACAATCTCTTTTTGGAATTTTTCAAACTGTTGATCCAGATTTTCCATGCAAGGAATTTGTGATCACATCTGCATGTTGCAAGAATGCTTTGGACAGCCTCCGGCATCAAAATGCACATTTCATGATTAAAACTTAAATCATACGGTTTTGTCAGATGGACAACCGTCGTCTTCCCAAAGATTGCTAACGTTTTCTTGGTGAAGAAAAATTTTTCAGGCTCGAACTTCTGCAGGATCCATTAGAGACGCCAATCTCCCAGAAGAAGGCCTCGCTTTGAAGAGAAGAACGTACAAATCTATTTTTCTGCAGGATACCTGGAGAACCCACCTCCCAGAAAAGTCACTTCCCGCATCATCAGCGTACCAGTGAAATTTTTGCCAAAATAAAATCTTTCACTGCTTCAAAACTGAATTCCCGACAAACTTCGGGATCTCTAAAAAAGGGGGGAAGAAAAACCCTTTTAAAAGAAACAGTCTCATCGGACGTAGAGAACCCTCGTCATGAGACCCCTTCTAAAAAAAAAAAAAAAAATCAAACAGTCCCAGCAGACGTGGAGAACCCTCGTCCTAGGACCTCTTTTAAAAAATCAAGCAGTCCTAACTTGACGTGGAGAACCCTCGTCCTAGGACCCATTTTCAAAAATATCAAACAGTCTCATCGGACGTGGAGAACCCTCGTCATGAGACTCCTTTTCAAAATTCAATCAGTCTCATCGGACGTGGAGAACCCTCGTCATGAGACCTCTTTTCAAAAATCAGGCAGTCTCATCGGACGTGGCTCGTCATGAGACCCCTTTTCAAAGCAAAACTATGGTAGATACCGCCTGAAGGGTCAACTCATGGTAGAAACCGCCTGAAGGGTCAACACAAGGTAGATACCGCCTGAAGGGTCAAAATGAGGGTAGATACCGCCTGAAGGGTCAACACAAGGTAGAAACCGCCTGAAGGGTCAAAATAATGGTAGAAACCGCCTGAAGGGTCAATCAAAGGTAGAAACCGCCTGAAGGGTCAATCCAATAATGAAAATCACTTAAATGGTCAACTCAATGGTCCAATTCACCATACGGATCAAAATCATTGGCAAATCTCAAATGGGACGCGTCTTCCTTAGATTCCTATCAGTTAGGAATCCCATTATGGTTTGACCTACCATACGGGTCAGAGCTTAACCTCTCTAGGATACTCTAGTAACGAGTTCCTAGAAATTCTCTTGAATCCATCAAACACCGCGAAAATCGTACAAATATCGAACAGGTAAGTGGCAGGTATGTCTCTCTATTATCTCACTCTCTCATGTCAAATGAATGTTTCCCCCTTCAAGAAAGAGCATACATGGACAAGCATGAAAATTGGATGTCATGACTCCTTTTCCTTTAGTTTCCCGAGTCGAGTCGATCAGGACTCAGGTATCACCTTATCTTTGAGAGAAACCTCTAACAAGATTCCTCTCAAAGAGGGGCAGCTGTTGACACCTAAATTTTGATCAACTTTTTTTTATTTATTTTTATTTTTATTTTTATTTTTATTTTGAAAATTCATAGAAAATCCATAAAAAGTTGAAAAAATTGAAAAATAAATTTTGGTGACCTTAGCCAAGCTAAATGAACCATTTTGACCAAAAAAATAATTTTCATAATTTTCATTTTTTTATATATATTTTCGAAAAATACAAAAAAAAAAGAAAAAGAAAGAAAAAGAAAATCAAGAAAATCAAGAAAAATAATATTTGAGGTCACAAAGATATATAAAAATAGTCGGTATTTTTATTTTTATTTTATCTATTTTCTAACCTCATAAATAGTAAAATTCAGGTTTGATTTTAGGTGTTCTCTGATCACCATAAAATTGAATTTGACAAAAATATTAGTAATGATTAAAAGGAAAAGGAGGGAAACATCATCATTTAAAAGGAAAAGGGGACTAATGATTTTGTCTTCTCTTTTTGTTATTTTATTTTATTTTTACTTTTATTATTTTATTATTTTATTATTATTATATTTTTTTTTCTTTCTCTCTCTCTCTCTCTCTCCCCACTCCCTCTCTCCTTCCCGCTGCCTATTTATCTCCCCCCTCCTCCTCTTCCTCTTCCTCTTCCTCTTCCTCTTCTTCTTCTTCTTCTTCTTCTTCTTCCTCTCTCCTCTCCCTTTCCCGAACCATCTCACTGTTCCGGTCATAACTCCGTCGTCCAATATCAGATCGAGGCGAAACCACCTCTAATAGAAAGCTTATCGTCTTATCTTTCCAGGGATATATTATAAGGCTCATTTGGCCCAGCCATTCGTCCGATGGAGCCGTTTGAATGAGCAAAGGTCGCTGCTGACCCTGTAACGACCAGTTTCTGCCGCCGCCGTCGTCCTCCACGATCAGCCCTTCCGGCGACCTTTGCGCCTCCCTCTGACCATCACAGGTTAAGTTAAGATGTCCTTAACAATTTCCCGTTGGTTTCGTGAATTTTCGAGGTCTGGTTAAATTATGGTGATTTTTTGAAAAACAGTCGACGAAAATCGAGCGAATTGAGGTATTGTGGTCATATCTCACTCATTTGGACTCCTTTTAAGGTGAAATTTTCGGTGATGGCTTCCTAAGATGATAGGCTATGTTCTGGAATTTTAAGGTTGCTGAATATTTGCTGTGTATTTACTTTATGTCATAGCATTTCTATATTTCGCATAAAAGACCCAGAATCGGAAGGCCGAGCCTCCTGTTGGTGTCTAAATATTTGCTGCGTATTTACTTTATGTCATAGCATTTCTATATTTCGCATAAAAGACCCAGAATCGGAAGGCCGAGCCTCCTGTTGGTGTCTAAATATTTGCTGTGTATTTACTTTATGTCATAACATTTCTATATTTCGCATAAAAGACCCAGAATCGGAAGGCTAAGCCTCCTATTGGTGTCCAAGGTGTTTTATTTATTTATTTTCTGTAAATTATATTGTGCTACCCCAGAATCGGAAGGCCGAGCCTCCTGCTGGTGGTTTATACCCCCCACACATTGTTGCACGAGCACCGACGGACTCCGACGTCGTAAAATTCACCGGATCCCATCTCCTTTGCTTATGTTTATGTTGTATAATGACTTAATATCTTCTTTATTATTATTTTTTTTTGCATTGTGTTGCGTCCTATAAAAACAAAAAAAAATGCTAGATTGGATGGTTGCAGATGAGCCACGTGTCGTGATCCGATGATTTTCAGAATAAAAAAAATATTTTTAACATTAAAAGAAATAAATTTCGAATTTTACAACAATTAAAATGATTCGATTGTCACCGAGACGCCACGTGGCGAGTTAGGGACCGTTCAGTTGGGACTTATTTTCAGGAAATTTATAATAAAAAAATCAAATAAAAAAAATTCAAAAAAAGTGAATACTAAGGAAAAATTCAAAAAAAATTTGAGAAAAATTGCAGAAAATTCAATCAACTTAGGTACCGAAAGGGCGTCAACTCTAACAGTTGACGTAACTAAGTCCCCGAACCCATTTCTCTGGTTATCGTAGAATTGAATAGAAACTCCCGACTATTCAATAGGGTGGTCCAATCATACCCTCCAAAAAAAATGATTGGTGGCGACTCCATGGCATGCACACTTAGCACATGTCACTAGACCACACTGAAGGTCGACTACGCATACCTCCGTTGCGATTTGGGTAACGGGCCTTGGGAGAGGCCTGCGTCCGACCAGACTGGACGGCCCATTAGCCCTCGAGAGCCCACGGCGAACCTCGAGAGGGTCGCGACACATATTTTCCCAATGTGCCAAGTGCATAAACGGTGTTAAGTATTCGGAAACACAGTTCGAATGGCTTTTGCGATGGCTTGGTCTTGATCAGCAAAGTGGTTTTTGGAGCCTTATTTCCCATAAACTTCAAAGATACCTCTAATAACCAAGTAAATGTAGCTGCAGTCTTATCCAACCAAAATGCACAGTCAAACAAAGTATTCTTCCAATGATGATTAACTCCAACAAAAGGTGCACGCATCATGTTATACTTGTTAGTATGATACGTTGTATAAAAAATCATCACATCACCGAAACAGTCATAATTACATTTTGATAAACTATCTCTCCAAAATAGATTTGTCATTCTACCTTGATGATCTACCGGTACAACATAGGAGAACACTGGATATTGCATTTGCATGCAATGAAGATGATTAAGAAGACTTTGATAATCTCCCCCACTTATAAGATTTAATCTTTCACTCTGCAAATGATTTTGGCAATCGCGCAAAATGAAATTCAAGTTTTGGCTTCCTCCTGCTTGGTTTGCCAAGAGCTTATATGATGTCCTCCCCCCAATGCCAGCATTAGCCATGGTTGATAAAACACCCTTGCGGTTATTAGAAATCATTCTTCCATATTTTATTAAGTGCCTTTGATGTTCCGGAATAGAATCATGATTATGCTTGGAAATGAACTCTGTGACTTTATAAACGTTATTCTCAACCTTAAATATGATAAAAGCGAGACAACAACATCTAACTTCAAGTCTTTCATATTTTCTTTTTTAATCAGATAAGTTGATAGAATACCCCTCACAATTACACACAAAAGTCATTCGAGTTATTTCTCCTATGCCCTTTTTTCTAGTCTTATCCTTCATCACTCTAAATCCTTTGCCTATAGCATAGGCTACATAGTATGATATGGTTCAAGTTCAGTTGCAAAAACCATTCCTATTGCAAACTCAAATCTTTTTCCAAATTACGGGTTACATGGGCTAGATGAGCAGTTTCATGATGCAAGCAAAGAATGAAAAATATTTAATTTAGTACTTTCATAAGCAAAACATCTTTATATTTTGAGAAACCAAATATCTTTCACATAATATTGTCGTGACCTATGTCAACAAGTATGAGATTATGATTACCTCTAATTTAGCCATCAAATAATCTTATACATGTGAATTGACTGTCGAGTGAACCTTTGTTAGCTTTGGTTTTTGTAGGCAAATCGGGGAGAGACTCCGCGGGACGAAGAATGCAGCACGGCGATTGAGGACCCGACTCAATGAGGACTAGCTTTCTTAAAAGAAAAGCCACTTACTATCTGATTCAGTCACACTACACTCTGAATTATGGATCCTTGCGAGCAATGGTCTGACAAGCATAGAGTCTTTTAACCTTCAATCAGCAAGACCATTACATTACTAGAGGTGGCAAATGGGTGGGTCGGGTCGAATATGGTCCGACCCATATTGACCCATCTGACCCATATTGACCCATATTTAATGACCCAAACCCGACCCGACCCGCGACTGACCCATACCCGACCCAACCCGTTTTGACCCATATTACCAAAACACAATAATTTTTTTAAAAATAATATTACTAAAATAGTTCCCAACCTCGATCCCGTCCCCGTCCCCGGCCTCGGGACCCGGACCAGGGCCCCGCCCCAGCACCGGCCCCGGGACTCGTCCCCGGGACTCGTCCCCGGCCCTGGTCCCAAGACTCGGCCCCAGCCCCGGGACCTGGCTCTCGACCCCGGACCCGGGACCCGGCCCACGCCCCCGCTCCCTGCCCCGGCCTCGGGACCCGGCCCCGAGACCCGGCCCCGGCCTCGGGACCCGGCCCCGAGACCCGGCCCCGGCCCCGGACCAGGAACCGGCCCCGGCCCCGGGACCCGACCCCGGGACCCGGCCCCTGCCGCGGACTCGGGACCCCGCCCCAGCTCCCGGGAGCCCACCACGGGACTCGGCCCCGGCCCCGAGACCCGGCCCCGGCCCCAGACTCGGGACCCGGCCCCGGACCCGGACACGGACCCTGAACCGGCCCCGGCCCCGGGACCCGGACCCGGGACCCGGACCCGGCCCCCGACCAGATCCCAGGACCCGGCCCCGGCCCCAGCCCCGGGACCCTGCCCAGGACCCGGGACCCGGGACCCTGCCCCGAGACCCGGCCCAGGACCCGGGACTCGACCCCGGCCCCGGCCCGGACTCGAACCCGGACCCGGCCCCGGGAGCTGACCCCGGGACCCGGCCCCAAGAGCCGACCCCGGGACTCGGCCCCGGCCCCAGGACTAGGCCCCGGCCTCGGACTCGGGACCCGGCCCCGGACCCGGACCCGGCCTCGGCCCCGGGACCCGGCCCCGGAACCCGGCCCCGGCCTCGGACTCGGGACCCGGCCCCGGAACCGGCCCCGGGAACCGGACCCGGATCCCGACCCCGGACCCGACCCCGGCCCCCGACCAGATCCCGGGACCCGGACCCGGCCCCCGACCCGGGACCCGACCCCGGCCCCCGACCAGATCCCGGGACCCGGCCCCGGACCAGGGACCCAGCCCCGGACCCGGCCTCGGCCCCGACCCCGGGACCCGGCCCAGGACCCTGGACCCGAGAACCGGCCCCGGCCCCAGACTCGGACCCGGACCCGGACCCGGACCCGGCCCCGGGAGCCGACCCTAGGACCCGGCCCCGGCCCCGGCCCCGGGAGCCGACCCCGGCCCCGGACCCGGACTCGGAACCGGCCCCGGGACCAGGCCCCCGAACCCGGCCCCCGGACCCGGACCCGGCCTCGGACTCGGGACCCCGACCCGGAACCAGCCCCGGCCCCGGGACCCGACCCCGGACCCGGGACCCGACCCCGGGACCCGGCCTCGAGACTCGGCCCAGGACCCGCGACCCGACCCCGGCCCCGGGACTCGGCCCCGCGACCCGGCCCCGGCTCGGACTCGGACCCGGACCCGGCCCCGGGAGCCGATCCCGGGACCCGGCCCCAGGAGCCGGGACCCGACCCCGGCCCCCGACCAGATCCCGGGACCCGGACCCGGCCCCGGCCTCGGCCTCGGGACCCGGCCCTGGACCCGGACCCGGCCCCGGGACTCTATCTCGGCCACGGCCCAGGGACCCGGTCTCGGCCCCGGCCCCGGCACCCGGTCCCGGAGCCCGACCTCTGGACCAGGCCCCGGGACCGAGGCCCGGTTCCGAGACCATTTGTAACTTGTGGAATGATGTTATCCTTATGAGTCGAAAGTGGGTCAATATGGGTCGAAAGTGGGTCAATGTGGGTCGAAAATTGATTTAAGTGTGACCCATTGTTAACCCATTTTTAGTGAACCTTTTAAAAGTTAATGACCCATATTTGACCCATATAAAATATGGGTCAAATATGGGTTTGTGACCCATATTGCCACCTCTATACATTACAAAGGATGACAATGAAAACTAACCATGGAAATATAACCCTTCTTTTTCGAAAGAAAAGCTAAAACCAATAGAGAATATGTTCTTTATAGCAACCCCACTTCATTCTTACAAAATTGAAACAACATCAAATTCCAGTCAAGTTCTATCATTACCATTCCCCATCATTGGTTAACAAGGAATGGTCAAATACTATTTACCAACGACGGAACCAATTACACATATAAGAATATCAATTTAATGGCAACTTCGGGAGATGAAACACACGCCTAAATAAATCCCTTTTCATTTTTGCTCTTCAAGGGGTGTTCTTAAGTTATTTGACAATGAGTTTATGCATGCACGAGAGAGAACATATGAGTGGAAATGGCATGGCGTGGCCTTGCACAATCTTGAACGCATACCCAATTTCGTACTTGGTCCCGATGAACTTCAAGAAGCCGAAGCTCTTGTCAACGGCGATCACCCACCCCTTGGCGTCTGCCTCACTCCCTTTTCAGATCGCCGCCCCGTTCAGCTTCATCGTACCCTCCGCCTCTGCTTTGTTGGCGATGGCAAGGCAACGGTTGCTTGACGAAAGCCGGAGTAGCGACAAGCGCGGAGCGTGAGAGAAAGCGTTCTCTTGGAACTGAGGAGAGAGAGATCGACCCAAAATTTTGAAGAGGGAAGAAGTTGGTAGATAGAAGATAGATCCAGCTTTTTTGAAGAGGAAAAAGGTAGCGTGAATTTCTTGAAGAAGAGAGAAATATCGTCATTAATGCTTGCAAAAAAGCAGCAGGCTACACGAATGAAAAGTATGGAACAGAGGAGAGAGAAAGGGTGGTTCAGATACAGCATGTCTATTCACTATAAAAAAAAAGATTTAGCCACAAAAAAAATTGTTGCTAATTTGCGACGAAAATAGCGACGAAAACAAAATTTGTCGCTATCTGCGACGAATTTGTCACTAATTTTGCGAGGAACAAAACTTCATCTCTAATTAGTGACGAAAATAGCGACGAAAACAAAAATTGTCGCTAAATTAGCAACGATAATTACTTTGTCTCTAAATGCATCGCTAAATTAGCGACGAAAATGTATTTCCGTCGCTAACTTAGCGATGAAATAACTAATTCGTCGATAGTTAACAAGAATAAAAAATTCAAATAAAAAGAAAATATTCAAAATTGAATAGAATTAGCGACAAAAAAAATACTTTGTCGCTACATTAGCGACGAAAATACGTTTCATCGCTAAATTAAGAAATCGAAAATATATGAAATAGAAAATACTTAGGCTCCGTTTGTTTAACAGAAAATATTTTTCTTAATTTCTAACATTTGGAGGGCGAAAAATAGATAGTCAACGAAAAAGATATTTCGGTCAACGGAAAAAACCTTTTAAAGTTGAGGAAATTGATTTCCGTTTTCAAAAAACGGAAATCAATTTCGTATCTCACGGCCTCCATGAATACTGAAATCCCTCCCCAAGTTTTTTGCTCCTTTTGCTCTCTCTCGAAATCCCCACACACTCTAAAATCCCCCTTTCTCTCTCCTCCTCTCCTTCTCGTTCTCTCTCCTCACGGTTGGTTCTCTCTTCCACACTCGATTCCAGACGGAGCTGCGATCTTGCAATCGCCTCGACAGCGAGCTCGAGGCGAGCCACGAGTTCGCCAAATCTCCTCGTGAGGCCATGCTTCGCCTCGCCAGTCGCGAGGCCCGTATCTCGTCGTGAGGCCACGGTTTGCTTTGCGGCCTCTTCGATGGCAAGCTTGAGGTGGCGAGGCGAGCCACGAGCTCGCCAGATATGGAATGGCAGAGGCTCGCCTCGCTAGCCTCGACCTCGGCCGAGCCTTGTGAGCTCACCGACGGCCTCGACCTCGCCGGTTGGTAGGGACTTGGGAGGTTCGGCTGCCGGTCGCCGTGGTCAATGGCTGTCCGATGAAATAAGTTCCAGTGAAGGCGACGAAGTTTGACGCTTGCCTTTTGTTTTGTTTTTCTGGTTGGCGTTTGGACTCTTGGAAAAAGAAGCGGCGGAGGAGGAGCAGTAGCGAAGGAAGGAGCGGCTGAGGAGGAAGAAATAGAAAAGAAAAAAATAAAAAAAAGTCAGAAATGAAAAAATAAAAATAAAAAATTTATATAAGGCGGAAAATATTTTCCAAACCAAACGGTGGAAAATATTTTCCAATTCATTTTCAGATTTGAGTCAAACACTGAAAAATAAAATTATTTTCCTAGAAAACGACTTCCTAAAAATTATTTTTTAGAAACACTTTATTTTTCGCGAAACAAATGGAGCCTTAGAGACGAATTACTTTTTCGTCGCTAAATTAACAATGAAAAAGTAATTATTCTCTTTTTTATAGCTCTCAAAGTGCACAGGCCAGAATACAGCTCTCAAAGAATGCGCTGCAATTAGCGACGAAAAATATTTTTAATACTTTATGATATTTTTTAATATTTATATAGACACAATGCAAATTAGAGACAGGGCTTGGATCTATAATAAGAACTTACCTGGACGTCGAGGATTGACTGATGAGTTTTGTACTGGGTTGGAACATTTTCTAGACTTTGCTAGCATTAAATTTGAGTTCGTCACTTAATTAAGTAAATTTTATATTAATTTTTTTTCTATTTGTCGCTAAATTTGCAATCGCTAATGTTGCGACCAAACAAAGCTCTCGTTGCAAATTAACGACGAAACAATATTCTCGTCGCAAATTAGTTTAGCGATGAACAAGTAATTCGTTGCTAAATTAGTGATCGTTAATTTTACGACGAATTCATTTTCGTCGCACATTAGCGACGAAAAGAGAATTTATTGCAAACATAATTTTGCGATGAATCAGTATTCGTCGCAAATTTGCGATGAAAAAGACTTCTCGTTGCAAATTAATGACGAAGAGTTAATTCGTAGGCAATTTTGAAAACGCCAATTTTGCGACGAAGTAATATTCGTCGCAAATTAGCGACTAACTGTTAATTCGTCACAGAATTTGAAATCCATAATTTTGCGACGAATACGACGCAAATTAGTGACGAATAGATTTTTTTCGTCGCAAATGTCACCCTACCGTAGTTGACGAGAAAAAGAGATGCGCATCCAAGCCCCTCTCAGCCTCGAGCACTCAGCCGTGCGTCGCTTCACCCGCTCGCCGCTCCGCCACGTTCCGTCGCTGGCCTCCGACCCCAGCCCCGGCCGAGAACCCAGCCTCGCCCTCTGTCCATACACCACCGCGACCCTCTCTTCGCTAATGTTTCGAATATTTTAATTTCCCCGTCGCTGAAATTTGGGATTGCCGCTACTAGCCGAACGAAATGAAGTAATCCCGCCATCTTCCCCTCCACTCCTCTCTTTGACTCTCTCTCTCTCTCTCTCTCTCTCTCTCTACCCTTCTCTGCAGAAATTCGAGAGCAACCAGTCGAATCGCTCGCCTCTTGAAGATCCTTGAGCAGCATCGCAGCCCATTGAAGCAGCATGGGACCTTCTCTTCTCTTACCTCGCCTCGGTATCAATCACTCTCTCTGTCATTTCTGAGTGTGCGTGAACTGTGAATTCTAATTAAGAAGCTGGGGAACATTCGATTCGCGGTTCAAACCCGTTGTCTTGTTTGCGATTCATCCCGACGGAGTCGTTGTCGTTAGCCAGTTAGGGATTCTGCTCTCGGTTTTCCCGCTTCTTTGTGAAATGAATCACGAAGGTTTTGGTTTTGGGGACAGCTTCGCTTGGCAGTGCGTCCTGGGAGTAGGGGGAGTAATGCGGGTTTGTTGACCGATGAGATGCAAATGCGAATCATTGATATTGTTAGAAATCTGAAGAGCTTTCTTTTTTGTTCTGTCAGTTGATAAACCATCTTCATACCATAGCACAATTTTCATCAAACACTTGGTTTAATTTATTTGATATCGCTACGATTAGCATTTATCTTAGTGCCTTCGCCATGTATTCTACTTCATGAATTTGAGGTGGGTTCCAGAGTATTGATGTCGACTCATCAATCCATAAGCTTCCACCCACAACTCCAAATGTGGAAAAGGATAGTTCACAACAAGATGAAAGTTGTCTGCCTGAGGAGCTGCGTTTAAATTGCAGTCATGGGTTAAAGATGTGTTGGCCAGTTTCCTTTGTCCCATTAATTAGATGCTGTATAGTGTATATTGTTCTCTTCTGCGATTGATATGCTCATATTTTAATGAATGCAGCTAGGCCTTTGCCCAGACGCTGCAAATCATTTGCAGGAAATGAAGGACAAATTAATTGCAATATCAAACGAGCTCCTTGACAATGTGACAGAACTAACTCCAGAGAAGTGGTGGAGAAGCTTTGTCATGATAGGTTTGCTCCTACCCAGCTTCTCTCTCTTTGTAAATTCCTTTTTGCCTGGAATCTAATGCATGCAAAATGGGGAAATGAGAATGTGTTGGCTATAATTTCCAGTTTCTGTATAGATTTTGTGAAAAAAAAAAGCTTTAATAGGGGATGCAATAACTTTTAAATGCTGTATGTATGCACACTTTTGTTAGGTCACACCTCAATAGGCAAATTCAGCAGCTTGAGAATCATCCTGGCAGTTATGATAGATGGAACACGCCATCAGTTTCTTTCACTTCAGATAAGTTTCCTGCTTCATCATGTCCAGTGGATGGAGACTCATAAATTCAAAAGCCTGTGGAAGTTAATTATATTGAAGGTTCAATTGACAAGAAGTGGAGCAGTAGGAGCTTCATCATGCATATCTTGTACTTCTTGTTGCTTACTAACTTTTACTGCCAGGATCATAACAAAAAAGTATTTGGGAACCATTCTTTCCACCCAAACCAACGAGAAATCATAAATGCCACCATGAGTAGATGTGATGTTTTTGTTTCAATGCCGACTGGAGGTGGAAAAAGCTATTGACATACCAGGTAAATTAAGTTCTGGGATTGGCATTTGTTTGTGTTCTTCACAAAATTACTTTATTACAATAATTGCTTCTTTTGCTTCATTTGCCCTTGTACATTTTGGGGCAATTGAGACTTTTTCCAATAATATTCCTCATTTTTCTCTATGAATGTTGCCCAGGCGCCCACAAGCTAGGATTGCAAAGAAGGCTAAAGCAGAGATGCCTAAGAAAAAAAGGAGCGATGCCGATGAAGATGATAACTGGGATGGGTCTAGTTCAGGACATTCTGTGATCTTTTAGCCAATATGTTGAGTCTTTTGTTGTGAGTTTTATGCTTTCCTTCTTAATGTCATGGCATTTTGGTGGCTGTGTGGATAGGTCTAGTTCAGGACATTCTCTGATCTTTTGCTAAATCTGTGGCCAAAAAAGAGAATGTTAGATGAATGAATTTTGTTTGCATATTATTATAATATTTAGATCTTGCTTTATCAATGTTAAATACAAAATTTAGAAATTAATTTTGCTTTTTAATTAGATTTAAAATTGAAAATTATAAGAAATTATTTTATCACGCGATCTCAAATTATAAAATCGTCCCGTGCCCGGTCGTCGCAAAATCCATCGGTAGAGAAGATTTAAAAATTAATAAAATTTCGTCGCTAAATTCATCGTCGAACGATTCGTTGCGAAATTCATCGGTAAATAATAAATAAAAATTAGTAGAAAAAAAAAACATGTTCGTCACATCGTCGCAAATTTTTGACTGAAAAAAAATTAGTCGCAAATTTAGCAACGAAACATTTAATTTTCGTTGTTAATTTGTCATGAATTTTGCAACGAAAATCAGTTTGTTACTGGTTTGCGACAAACTGCTTGTTCGTCGCAAATTAGCAAGGAATCGGTTGTTCGTCACAAATTTGTGACGAACCGTTTGTTCATTGCAAAATTCATGGCAGCGATGCCGAATTAGCGACGAATTTTTTTTCATCGCAAAATCATTTAGCGACGAATTATGTCAATATTTTCATGGCTAAAACCTTATTTTTTTGTAATAAGAGAAGCAAATTTTCAAATACAAAAGGAAAGTAAAAGATTTTGTTTGGAAAAAGTATCACGAAACACGTGGCTCCACGTGTCGCTTTTTCTCAAATGCAACAAAGTATGGATCACTCTTTTTAAGTCATAATGGTTAGTTCTTGTTCAGCTGATTGATATGGTAACATCAATGGATGGTGAGACTAGATCCTGATCAGTTGATATAATTAGTGATAATGGAAAGTAAAACAAGTCTTGCTTGGTGCTAGTTTTTCTGACGAACATCAATCCGAGAAAGCAAAATGAAAAAACCGAAAGACCGATGCAAAAGAAGTTCATCCTCTGGTGTGATACTTGATGGTGATGCTACATGCTCATAAACCAGTCCCGTTTGGAAGAAGAGTCGGTTTTTCTAGGCCAGAGATGCAGCTCACGTTACTGAAAGAGCATCTCTCAGCAACTATGTCTAGTTCTTGGCGAAAGAAGATGGATTAATTCGACTACTTTTCCCCATATGTCGCACTTGCATGTAATGTCAAGAACAAGAGGCTTGATGATATTCGTCCATTTTCAATTCTCCACCAGAGGTTGAATTTGAAGTAGCATCAAACAGGACTCGGTACATTGAACAAATACCATACGCTTTCAATTACCTCCTCGTCCGATTCATGATGATGCATTTAATGTTGTCTTCAGATATTGGCTAAGCTCATCATTTAGAATCTTATTGGTTCCTTTTTCCTTTTTTGATTGGCAAGATCGTGCGGAGAATCAATACTCACAGCTAACAATTACTGAGCCATAAACTACACATATATCCACAAATCGGAGAATGCAACAGGAAAAACACTGAAGAGATCAACTCATCTCCATTAAACCAACAATAGAACTAAAGAAGTTGAACTTTATTCATATCAATCCATGAGCGGACACTACCACCCAAACATAAAACCAAACATTAGAACTGACCAAAATAGAGAAACACACCAACTTGACTCGATGAAACCATTCCGCATGAGACTTAAAAGCCACCGCGCAGACGAAGGACTAAATGCAGAGTCGACTCTTTCTGGATGTTATAATCGGCCAGTGTCCTCCCATCTTCCAGTTGCTTCCCGGCAAAAATCAGCCTCTGCTGGTCCGGTGGGATGCCCTCCTTGTCCTGGATTTTTGCCTTCACATTGTCGATGGTGTCTGAACTCTCCACCTCCAGAGTGACGGTTTTTCCAGTCAGTGTCTTGACAAAAATCTGCATCCCACCACGGAGGCGAAGCACAAGATGTAGAGTCGACTCCTTTTGAATGTTGTAATCTGCCAGTGTCCGGCCATCCTCGAGCTGCTTCCCGGCGAAAATCAACCTTTGCTGATCTGGGGGAATGCCTTCCTTGTCCTGTATCTTAGCTTTGACATTATCAACGGTATCCGAGCTCTCAACTTCCAAAGTTATGGTCTTCCCAGTAAGGGTCTTCACAAAAATCTGCATGCCCCCCCTCAGTCGCAGCACTAAGTGAAGTGTGGACTCCTTCTGGATGTTATAATCAGCCAAAGTCCTACCATCCTCAAGTTGTTTCCCGGCAAAGATAAGCCTTTGCTGATCTGGGGGAATGCCTTCCTTGTCCTGAATTTTCGCTTTGACATTGTCAATAGTGTCAGAGCTCTCAACTTCCAAGGTGATCGTCTTCCCAGTAAGGGTCTTGACAAAGATTTGCATTCCTCCCCTCAGACGCAGCACCAAGTGAAGGGTGGATTCCTTTTGAATGTTGTAGTCTGCGAGCGTCCTGCCATCCTCGAGTTGCTTGCCCGCAAAAATCAGCCTCTGCTGGTCTGGGGGGATTCCTTCTTTGTCCTGGATTTTGGCTTTGACATTATCAATGGTATCTGAGCTTTCGACCTCGAGGGTTATAGTCTTGCCAGTGAGGGTCTTCACAAAGATTTGCATGCCACCTCTGAGACGAAGCACCAAGTGGAGTGTCGATTCCTTCTGGATATTGTAGTCTGCCAGAGTCCTACCATCCTCAAGTTGCTTGCCCGCGAATATCAACCTTTGCTGATCTGGGGGAATTCCCTCCTTGTCCTGGATTTTCGCCTTAACATTATCGATGGTGTCCGAACTTTCAACCTCTAGCGTAATGGTCTTGCCAGTAAGGGTTTTCACGAAAATCTGCATACCACCCCTGAGACGGAGAACCAAGTGGAGGGTGGATTCCTTCTGAATGTTATAGTCAGCCAAAGTGCGTCCATCCTCAAGCTGCTTGCCAGCAAAGATAAGCCTCTGCTGGTCCGGGGGGATTCCCTCCTTGTCTTGGATCTTGGCCTTCACATTGTCAATTGTGTCTGAACTTTCAACCTCAAGGGTGATGGTCTTGCCAGTAAGGGTTTTCACGAAAATTTGCATCTATAAGCACAGAAAAAAGGAAGAAATTAGATGACATGAAACTAAAACAGGTACTTGCAACTCCCCAAACAGTAAACCAGCCACATTAGATTCAGTTGTAGACTCTTTGTGGCTTATTTCAGCCGTTGCAAGTCTACTCGTGATTTGCATACGTAAGAGAGACAAACAATAAATCTTCTGTAACCTAAATTGAGAAACGAGACAACAATCAACACATGTTTGCGAGCACCGAGTAAGACTGGTGAAACTCTAAATTGAAGGTGAGGCACCAATCAATTAACCAAGAACACAGAATTCCTCTCACACACCAAAACTTTGGGCACTGTTAGTGGCACTGTTAGTAATCACAGGAGTACTGGTTAAGTGTCAGGAATTTATCGTATCATGGTCATCATAACTCGTATAGAAACTAGATAGCCAAAAGCTCTGGAACATGGGAAGCCACAGTAAATGATAAAAAAAAAAAAAACTTCTCTTCCATCCTCATCAATCCAAACAAACAAACGTTGTTTGCACAACTTATAGATAGATCTGATAACAGGCGCAATCAATTGAAGTCATGGACTCAGTCTTCTTCATCAAAAAACAAAAAAGCAGCAGAAAACCAGCACAAGCAAAACCCGATCGATCCCGAAAACGAACTGAAAACCCAAACCCCCAGCACGAGAAAGCAGATTCACATGACCCGGCACACACAATTCGCGCGCATCATCTCACGATCCGGCGATTTCTTTCGGGCAAAACACGTACCATCGCCGTGATCTCTAATCAACAGGCGAAACCAGATGAAGCCCTTAATCGATCGGGGAAATCGGGAAATTCCGTTCACCTAGAACCTAGACGAAGATGCAATCGAAACAGCAAAGAGCCTAAACACGAGATTCAGATTTTCAGAAGAGGAGAAATCCCCAGATACCTTGACACTTGAAGGAGAGAACGTTCGAGAGATCGAGAGAGAGAGAGATATTGCTGAGATCGAAAGAGGAGCTATGAAAACCCTCGATCTGGTTGTGGGTCGTATTTATAGGCCTCTCCTCCGTGCTGCTCTACTATTCCGACGCGGACGCGTCAAGCCGCGCCAAGAGAAGGTTTCTTTTGTGGGTGGAGATGCCTTCGTTTGGACGGAGACTGTGAAACCTACGCGTCCAGCGACAGGTGCGCGAGACGCGCGCATCACTCAGATTTTTTGTTCCTTTTGTGGCTAGAAATAATTTTTTCTTTTTCTGAATGAGTTGTGAGAAAAAAAAAATTCGTTTGATAACAATATAAAATTTTTATTTACTGTTGAAAACATTTTCTTCTAGGAAATGCGACGGCGGCAGCTAGTAGGGGCCGACGGGGATGGCCGGCGTGGGGTGGGGGGAGGCGGGTGGTGGTCGGCGAGCCACGTCATCTCAAATCCTTCGAGGAGCCACGCTAGCTCAAATATTAATAAAAAAAAGGTTGGTAATGTCGGATTTTCGGCGAGCCACGTCATCTCAAATCGGAATTGACATTGAAGTGAGCACTTTTCAAAAAATTTGACAATTAATTGATCATTTTGAAAGTTTTGGTATTAAAGTGAGCGTCGTACACAAGTTTCGACATTCATAGGTGCACTTTAGCCGCATTTGGGTGTATCTTGAGGCCATTTTAGGAGTTTGCGTGGTGGTCAATTAATTTTGTGTGCCTTGCTTGCTGCTCGGTCTAAATCAGGTTAAGGTCGACTGGTTGAAGGGCGAGAAGATTGGCTTGCACTTCTCCTTGTCGCGGTGTGGTCCGTGCCACCGGTTCACCCCGGTTCTGGCGGAGATGCACCATGAACTTCCCCCCCAAAAGGTGATCTGGAGATCGTTTTTATCTCCGCAGATAAGGATGAGGAGTTCCGACTCGGACAAGCACGATAGCTTTGGATAAATCGTTTTAAGGTGAGGGGGAACACCCCCGCCTTGTCATTCTCGACAGCACCGGCACAGCCTTGACAGATTGCGGTGACAACATCAATTTCACTCCAGAACCGTATCAAAGAGTTGAAAGACCGGAAAGATGTTGCCAGGAGAAATCAATCATCGACCTCCCTTTTTTGGTGCATTGGATCTTGTGACTTCGTAGTTTCGTCCGATGGTAATCCGACGGTCGCGTGTGCTTACGACTCGTTTTTCCGATTTTCTTTTTGACTAATCTAATCATGCGGCCAAACTAGGTTGCCATTACTGAGCTTGGAGGGGAACAGATCACGCGGTAATTTTTCACGCTAAATTTTCTGTAGGCTCACGAGGAATTGGAGGGGCCAAAGGACTAAGGAGAAGGTTTTGGGATCGTTCAGAGACCTCTTGATGATGACGAAGCATCATTCAACTAAACCTTTGGTAGCATGCCGTGGCTTTGATTACCATTAGAAGACGAGAGACGTGAGAAGTCGGCAGAGCTCACCCGTTCATGCCAGAAAAGTTTGCAGAGCTCACAGTGCTAGATCTGGCAAGGGCAAAGGGCGAGCCTCGCCCTGCCACTGTCGAGGCACGACACAACCTCGCTCAGCGACGGCGAGGTCGAGCCTCGACGTCCACAATGATAAAACAGAAAAATACAAAGAAAAAAAGAACAATCTTAATTTTTTTTTAAAATAAAAACTGTCCACATCAGCGTTGGCGGTGACAAGTGGGTCAGTCCAGCAATTTCCAGTCAAAATTGACTGGATGGATTGAAAAAGTAAGTTGTCAAAAATGTCTAGGGCTAAATTGATTTAGGAAATTTTTGATAATTTTCTTGCCAAAAGGATATGTCTAAATACTACCACTTTCATTGTGAGTATCGCCAATGACATAGATGATTGCCATGAGTTTGCAATAAAATTAAATGAATTGAGTAATGGTCGAGCTGGCAACCCAAAATTAATTGGTCACTTAATAGATAAAAAAAAGTCGGTAAATCGCTCCAATAAAAGGTTGAAATTGAAAGATGCAATGCAAGTGGCAAGGGCAACGGCGATTCGTGTATCTAATTGCAATGATCTCGCGGCGCTACTTAAGGTAATAACCTCATCTCACAGGTTCATGTCCCTAAACTTGAAGGGAAAACGGCAAGTCTGTATTTCTAGTCATCGAGAACAAATCATGCAGGGGTTTTGCACCACTTACTAGAGGTTTATGAGATTTTGAAGGCCAAAGGAGAGAGTTTTGGGATCGTTCGGATACCTCTCGATCGTGAAGAAGCATTATTCAAACCAAACCTTTGGAAGCATGTCATGGCTTTCATTACCATTTAACTAAACCTTTACGCGATTTCCAATGGATATCTTTTTCGGCCAATTACCGCTGTAAATCACTATTGTGATGGTTCTGGGTGTGGTCGTGCCTCGCCGTCGCAGGGCCAGGGGTGTTATTGTCCATGTCAAGTTGCTAACCTTGCCACGTAGAACGGTCGTTGATGATTGGATACCATATCGACAATTTAAAAATTACATTGAAATTTCATAAGAATATTAAGAACTATATTGGCAATTTTGAAAAAAATTTATGACTGGATTGACATCCGTACAATCAAAGGATGCCTTGATAAGGGGGAGACAAAGGTTGAATTGAGTTTTTGATAGTCTTGGGGTTATAAAATTGTCAAGTGAGAATTCCAACCGAGGGCTATAGGTAGGTAATTTGAGTCCACGATTATGAGGAATTCTACCTCACGTGGGATCCAAATTTGTACTCTGATTTTTCTCCAAGGCATGAAAATAGTGGAAAGTGGAATCTTATTCATTGAGAAATCCGATTCTGCATTTTTCATCTCACGGTGGCCGCTCTAAATCTGAGCTTCCGGGGTCTTAGCCAGCAACGACCTATGTTCATCGACACCATTTATTTAGATTAGACGATGGCCAACACATCCATATCCGCAAGGAGTCACTGCCCATCGTTGTCGGCCATGGTACGGAGCCCATCTCGGAGGTCCATAGCTCCGGAAGAACAGAGGAAATCATCGTCAGTATCACCGGAGAAACCACAATCTATTTCTTGGGGATGATCACCTGAAACTAGAGGTGTCAAATGGATAGATCGGATCGGATTTGGGTCGGGTCGAGTGTGGTCCGACCCATATTGACCTATCTAACCTATTTTCACCCATATTTAATAACTCATACCCAACCCGACTCGCAACTAACACATACCCGACCTGACCCATTTTGACACATTATTACCAAATCACAATAACATTCTAAGAAAATAACATTACTAAAATATTTTCATACAATAAAATATCTAGTGAAATTTTTAAGCGATCGGGACCAGGGTCGGGGACGGTGACCTGGACCGATGACCGAGGCCAGCGATCGGGCCAGGCCCTGGACTTAGTACCGTTGCCGCCCCGGCCCTGATACCATCGCCGCCTCAGCCCCGGTATTGATCGTCGGCCCCGGTACTGATCGCTGGCTCCGATCCCATACCGGCACTCGACCCCGGCCTCGGTCGCCTGCCTCGACCCCGGCCCCAACCCCGACCCCCTTCCCGGCCGCTTGCCTCGGTCCCGGTTGCCGGTCTAGACCGGCAACCGGGGATCGAGGCAGGTGATGGGGGTTGGGGCCGGCGAGTGGGACAAGGGCCGGCGATCGGGACGGGGGCTTGTGATAGGGACCGACGCCTACGACCGGGATCGGGACCTGGACCGTGGCCTGCAACCTGGACCAGGGCTTTCGATCGGCGATCGGAGCCTGCGGCCGGTGATTGGGATCCTTTGCAACTTGTGAAAAGAAGTTGTCATTATGGGTTGAAAATGTGTCTAATATGAGCCGAAAATGGGTTTAAATGTGTGACCCATTATTGACCCATATATTCAACCATTTATACCTATTTTTAGTGAGCCATTTAAAAGTTATTGACTTATATATGACCCATTTTATACAAAATATGGGTCTATGACCCATATTGACAACTCTACTTGAAACCCCCTTCGGCACCCTTAGTGGCAGGACTACCTCCCACTGTACCGTCGTACCCGGTTTAGTAGCAGACCACTTCTCATTGGGGCCTTCCTGCCTCCTTCAAGGCGTTGGGTTAGGTCAAATAACTCTAGCGTTTAGCCGCTCCGTACAAACTCTCCCACAACAGTATCCTTGGCGAAGGCCATTTTTATTCTATAAGTATAATGACCGGTCTAGTCCGGATGGATGATTTACCTTGGAACCAGGAATTAGACTTGTACTCACCGATTACTTGAATCGGACAGTTTTGGTTAGGTTCCTGGTCTCAATAAATGGGAACTAGTGACTACCGATTTGGTCTGATTCGATTCAGGCAATTCCCAATTCTTTTATACACCCCTAGGTGAAAATGCTCAGGCAAGATTAAGATATCCTAACCTCACGCCAAGTTTCTAGGGCCATAGAGCAACCATGCAACTCACACAAACGTCACAACAGTCGTGAGGAACAAGACCTTTTGGTGTAGGAAAATTTTGGTGGCAATTTTATCATTTATTTTTATAAGCGATACAAGTGATCATTTCGTTAAGAATATTTTTCAACTAGAACTGCTGACGCCTATGATCTTGCGATCGACAATAAGCCCGGTAAAGGGTTGTTCCAAATAATTGGTCCTGAATTCGGAAGTAAAAAATTATCCCACATAATTCAATTATTTTAAGCGATGCGAGCTATCATTTTTAAGAAAATATTTGTCAAGTCAATTGTTTTTTACGAAATAAACAAGGTCCATGGGCAAATCATTTTTAGCATGTGAAAATTTTTCCTACCTTGATTCGTAAATACATCGAACGTAAAATTTCTTTTATCATTACTTGTAATATGAGAATGAGAATCGATTGTCCGTCCAAGGGCCATAAAAGAGAAAAAGCCCAGTGACAAGCTCCCGACCTGGGCTCGCGGGACTTCACAAAGACCAGAGCTTCCGACCGAAATCACGTGTTTCGGTTCGCCCATCCATGACCGGAGCCTTTGTAAGAAAGAAGAGAAGACGACTCCAAATTCTCTGGAGATAGAGAGAGAGAGAGAGGCCCTCTCGCCTGAGAAAATATTGGGATGACTTTTCGACTGAGATCTGCCTTCTGGAAGGTGAATCCGTCCACTCACAAGTGAAGAAACTCAACAGAAATTCGTTGCCAGGTGCGATAGATCTCTCTCTCTCTCTCTCTCTCTCTCATTCCTTGCTTATTTCTGTATCTTGAATTTTATCTTTCGAGAAGAAAGAGAGTTTTGCTTCACGGCATCACACCGAGTTGTGGTCCTTAACTTTACGAATTGTGCCAAATCACTGTGAATTCTCGTAATGTTTTTGGCGTGCTTAGTGTCCATTGTGGTCCTGTTGGTGCTTCATTTTTACCATGTTCTGTGGTCAGCTCATCGTTATCAGATGGGGGCAGTTAATGGGTCATTGGCGAATCCACCGTATTTAGCTGGAGTAAGATCTGGGGAATGTTGCTGCAGAAAGTGACAGTTCACTGTTAGGATCCTTTAGGAAGGTTTGATTCATTCGTACTTACCAAAAGAAAGAGTGGATGGATCATAGTATGGAGTAGAGGAAAATTCTACGGGTGCGAATACATGTTTGTCTGTGCAAGCAATTGGACATTTGTTTAGAATAATGAAATTCGGCGCGTGAATTTTCCAGATTCTCATGGGTGAGACAGATAAAGATACGAGTACCGCAGCTTCGACCAACAGCAGAAGACGTAGCAGGCCAAAGGTTTTTGATCCTGCGATTTCTAGATTCTTTGGGCAGCTTCCTCAGAAGCTCCAGGATGGCTTCAAGGTAATTCACTTCATCTTGATGAGTCATGACACTTGAAGTTATAGATGTCCATGCCTGCAAACTGAAAACTCATGTACCTTTTTTCTTTCTTTTATCTGTGATAGTCACCTCTTAAAATGTTTAAAGGGGGAAATGAGAGGGCGAACACTGGAAGCACTTCTTTGAGGAACTCGAATGTATTGTTGACTGATTTTGAGGTCAATCTGGAGAAGCAACTGCAAGCATGGAATGAAAATCCAGTGTGGAGAGATCAAGCTCCAGAAATAAAGGTGAGGGACTTGTTGAGAAATAAGATCGGTGGACATACTTGGATTGTTGAGCTCAAGCATGCCAAAGATGTTTACATTAAAACAGAATGAAGTAGCCGAATTAGGACTCTGATATAAGTTCTGTTTCTGTATGTGATTTAATCGTTAAAATTTGAGAAGATGAATAAGTTTGTTGCTGTTATCTTTTGACATATTTCAAGCTTTTTGTCATGTGTTTTTCTGACTTTGTAGGGCTACAATAGAACAGTCCACTTTTTATGCCTCTTTTCTTGTTACTTGGAGCTCGCCTAACTTATTCTCGTTGACATCAGGGGAGTGTATATAAAGGTGAATACATGACACGTGAAATAATCGTAATTACTTAAAATAAAAGTAAATCCCAACTGTTTATGCTAGTCCACGTAAATTTCAATTTGGGGCTTGTAAAATTATAATAACGCAATGTAGTATGACATGGATAGATTGTAATTGGCATTCTCTGCTTGCTGTCCTGTTGTTCTAGTGCAACCAAAACCTAGAAAAGCAGCAATTTGGTAACTTGGTTTTATTACATAAAAGGATGATGCTTTCGTCGGTTGCTTGTTGCGTTCTAAGGGCCTTGCTTGTCATATGACTTAAAGATTTGGCCGCTGCAAAATTATTGGAGTCTAATGTAAGTCTTGGCAGGTGAGCGTGCCAAAAGGATCTCTTTGCAACCTCGATGTAAATGTCAATGTGGGGTTGCCTCCGGATGCTGTGTACAACATTGTGACCGATCCTGATAATAAGAGGGTTTTCAAGAATATTAAGGTATCACGCTTTTTCCACCGTTTCTTCTATATCTCAGCCATTAATACATGAAGCATCGAACAAGTCATCTTCTGGTTAATCCACTGCAATTTTCGTCTTTCCCTTGCAAATTATTCTTGTTCATTTTGGCAAACTTCTACATAAAGTGGAGACTTTGTTAGAAGAATTTTGAAATTTAACTTTTCTTTTAGGAAGTCATATCAAGAAGGGTTTTGGTCGATGAAGGTTTAAGACAGGTTGTTGAACTGGAGCAAGCGGCCATGTGGAAGTTCCTTTGGTGGTCGGGGACCATTTCAGTACATGTTTTGGTGGATCAAAATAGAGCAGACCGCACGGTAAGACGTTGCTCTTGTTGCAGATTTTACGTATCTTTTCTTTATCCTGATTGCCATTGGTAGAATGCCTGTGCCTTTCCATTCCCTCTTATTCGGAGAATGGTGGTATATTTGTAAATTTCAAGATAATCTCAGGTAAACTATGAAACTATTCCTATTCATCTGTTTTTTTCAGATGAAGTTCAAGCAAGTGAAAACGGGGTTCATGAAAAGATTCGAAGGATGCTGGAGGGTAGAACCTTTCTTTGTCGATGAGAAAATCTGCTACCCCTTCAAGCCCAAGACTTGGGAAGACTATAATTCATGTACTGGAGGAAAAGGAAGGATCGGATCAAGAGTGAGCCTGGACCAGCTGATCCAACCATCTATAGTTCCGCCTCCACCCGTTTCTTGGTATCTAAGGGGAATCACCAGCAGGACCACAGAGATGCTGATAACCGATTTGCTCGCTGAAACCGCAAGAATCAGAGGCGGCTTTGATCCTGCGAAATTGGGTAACAATCACGGGTCATCTGACGAAACTTTCGATAAGCAGCTCGAGGAAACAAGCGATATTAAAAAGCGGTGGGCGATGCGGAGGAGATCGATGAAGCAAAGAGATAGAAGGGTGCTATCTGGGGAATGATGCTCAGGAGATTAGTCTTGTATCCATCCTTAAGGATCTATTCTCTGTACTGATTGCTGTCTTTGCTCCGACAGGACAGCCTCCGACTACATCACCTCTGCTTAATCTTTGCGGATGCGTCGCAGTTGCATAGCTTTCCTTTCAAAAGGTGGTACGCTCAACACATCTTATGTAGTACTAGCCTGGAAGAGGTCACATTCTAATTTGCCTTTCCTTAAAAAAATATTGGGAAAAGAAGAGACTTGGTGGCCCTAAGCTTTTAGCCCGTTTAAATCTCTACCTTCGTTGGCGGCGGCCATAGGCCAGTAACACCGTTTCTTCGCCGCGCTATAGCCATCGACCCCGTCAAACCTATTCTTAGAAAATGCCTCGTGCGTGCATTCGATTAGCATGATTTATCTTTGATGTTGATCATATTTGGGCTGCTCAATTGGTTCGGTTCCACTCGAGAATCGGACTGAATTGACCATGGAAACGGTTCGGTTCCAAAAACATGGACTTGATAATACTATGCGGGTAGGTTTTGTTCTGGTTGATGCACCCACCCACCCATTCGAGAATCGGCAATTAGAACCTAATTTATGGATTTACATTAGGATTATTTATATTTTTCAAATGAGCTTAACTTCCGTGCTACTTTCCTTCTAAAACCATGGTGAAGTGCATTTTCGAATGATATTCACCTCCAAATTTTACTCGAGTAAATAATTATGATTTTCTTATTCTTTCATTTCTCAAAACTTGACACGAGGTCATTGCCTCGCACGAACAATTAATTCGTGCCATTGTTTCCCACCATTTTTGTCGGGCGGGTATAAAGCTATGTTTGTTTCGCAAATAATAAATATTAAAAAAAATACTTTAAAATAATTATATATATAGCTTACAAAAATAAATGCACGAAATTTTTTCGTGATATATAAATTGGTCTTGTTAATAAAAATACTTTTAATTAATTGATTATTTCAAACAATAAAAATAATCATTTTTAAGATAATATTTTTCAACTCATTCAATTTTCGTTAAACAAATGGGCCTAAATTTCACTGATTATTCTTGGGTTAAGGTCGATCTATTTTTAACGTGCAATCAGACTCTGGAAGGCTTTCTTTTTTCTATTTTGAATTGAAAGATCTCAATTTTTTCGTAAGGAGAGATATTGATTACGAAGGCATCTTCTGAATTCTTCGCGGCAAATTGATCGTGATTTTTCGAAACTATATTCATGAATGCTCAAAAGAAAAAAAATGCATATTTTTTTTTCTAATTCAAAGCTTGTTTTATGAGTGATAGTTTTATGAAATTGTCATAGTCTGCGAATTCATCTGAAATCTAATTTGGGCCGTGCTAAATCTCACAAGATTGTATTAATTCCTTGATTTTTCACATTACAATATTAACATAATGACTAATATATTGCGAACTTTATTCCTATTATATGTTTAAAACAAAATTAAATGATTCTATTTTATATTGGACCGGTGGCGGGAGAGCTCGGCAGTCAGGACGCTCGGTGAATTCGTCGGTGTAGCTCTCGGCTCGTCTTCTTCTCTCTGCGCGAAGAAGCAGCATCTCTCCGGCTCCGGCATGGATTCCGTCCGTACGATTCCCGACCTCTGCCACCGAGTTAGTTCCCACTCTCTCTCTCTCTCTCTCTCTCTCTCTCTCTCTCTTTCCGGCGATCGCCGATGAAGGACCTGCATTCCTCTCCTCTGATAATGATTTTGGTTTCGCGGTATTCACCTCCCAGTGACTTGCATTTTCTCCTCCTTTTCTTCGTCGCAGCTGATTTCGTTTGCTTTCCAAAGGTGCCGGGTCTCTGATGACCTGTGCCGTATCTCCGTCGCTCTCGCGGTTAGGCAGCTCGCCGGCTCTCCCGCTGTCCGAATCTCCAGTACGTCGCTGTCTCCTTTGTCCTGCGCTCCGTTTCGGTTTGGTTGCTTTTTCCGGAATTCGATTAGTGGCATGTTCGTAAGTTTACTGAGTAGTGAGATGTTTCTAGCCCTACGATTTAACTGGAACTAGACCTGGGTACATCCGAAGTGTTAACAGTGCGTTGTTTAAGGATTCAAGTGCTACTGAAGCTTAAGCCTGGATATAGCTGTGCCATATGTGAAATTAGAAGTGTCATCTCGATAATTTCTAGTAGATAAATGGGTTAACGATTGCAAAGTGACGTGATGCGGCTCTCTGTTTGGCCTTACTTGGAATCAGTTTCGGACACCGGTGCTGCTAGTTGCTTGGAAGAGTTTCAGGACTTAAGAGTCACAGATGAAGGGATCTTTGCCGAAAAGTGGGGTAAGGAGTATGGCCATGTTTCAGGTTGTGTGCCCGATTGCAAGAAATAACACCATCCAGCTTGCTCTCTCCTGAAGATATGAGCAAACTGCTAAATGAATGCTGTTTGAATTTGGGGATTTTAACTATGTTCACTGTGTTAGTTACAAGCAGTCTTTGAACAATGCAGATGGAATGCTCGCTGTGAGAACTACTGGTAATTTCCTGTCTCGGTGGAACTCTTCAAAATTGTGCTTTCCCCCCGTATAACAAGTGTGGAATCGCAGAAGCTTTTACACTCAAATGAGGTCGACTTAACATGAAATTTATATAAAAAAGAGAGAGACCTAGATGTCATTTGATGCAGTAGTTTCAGTTCTTTTCATTCTTTTACATTGGTTCGTAGTGGAGGATCCATTGCCTGGTCAACTTTCTATAAATTAACAATTAAAATCCTTCTACTTCGGAAAAAAGACTTAGAAGATGATGCGCCATTCTTCCATTGAGAGGTCATTCCTTTCTATGTTATTTGTTCAGCCATTGTAAAAGGGAAGGCCAGCACTGTGAAGTATCGATGCTTTTACTGATGGTTGAGTATGCTGCAGGTGCTTCTGATGAGGAAGTACGATATTATAACTTGAATCTAAAAGAAGGTAGCTTGAATAATTGGCTAACCAGGCTCCCTTCAATCGCTAAAAATGGCGTGAGATTCAGGTATGCAATAGTATATGCACTTATAGTATTATACCACATCTAGCATTCGTACCCATTAAAGTTTTAGTGCTGAGACTTTTTGTTGGTATTTCTTTCTCAGTGGGACTGAAGTTTGTCTATCTGTCTCTGAGAAATTTGAAGTTCTTCCGGGTGAGATCAAGCAATTTGTCGAGAAGGTGTATTGTGCTCCATAGAAGTTCTAGTTCTTTTACTTGTGGATCATGCAATTTGTCTATAGTAAAGTATTACATGCCATGAAGCTATTGGATTCAGTCATCTTGTGAAATAAAGATTCACATATAATTCTGATTCTTTAAAACCGAAAGGGCTAAATAACTAGAGATGCTGTTGTAGGATAGCATCATCTAATCACACATACATGTAATAATAACACAAAAGGATCAAAGTTCACCTTATCGGTTCTATATATCAAATAGGATCTTAATCATCCACTCATACTTAATGTGACCTGAACAACAAAGTTACTCACTAGCTTTTTGGCACTAGTCGTGCCAAGTCTTCTGTCGTTATCAATTATGTAATGAAAAGATATTACCAAGAATATTTGTATCTTGTACGAGGTAAGCTTTTGTTGCTTCACTCGGTCACACACATTCCTTCTGCGCCTCTTCCTCTTCAAAGATGGTCAATTAAATATCCTCTTTCTGTCTAATCATTTTATCTTGGTTTTTTGCAGATGCTGATTTTGAACATCCCGGTTAGTCCAAATACTCTATTTCTTGAGTATCATTTCTTTAAGTTTTCCCAAAATATTGTTTTTGCTTCTCTTTTTAAGCAAAACAGATGGAAAGAATTCTGATTGATTCTTCTTTAGTCATTTGTTGTAATTTTAGGATTTGAAAGCAGAGTAGCTTGCACACCTTGGTTGATTCTGGCCGTGACCACTCTAAAGAACTAAAATGTCCTAGGAGAAGTATTGTCTTATGTTTCTAATGATAATTTGTACATTCTCACCTTGTGCTGGCATATCTATACTTGGTTGTTTACAATATTTAGCATTAGGTCTTACCGTCCTGGTATCCTCATGCAGAATATTGCATTTGAACTGGCGGTCCAACATGAGAATGTTTATAAAACAAGCTATGGGGATGCTTTCCTGCCAAGTAAAAGCATTCCCTCACCCTTTTCAGCTTCAAATGTAGAACGTTTGAAGTATGGCTTTGAGGATTATATTTTAAGGCGCTGCAACAATCTAGATAACAACCTTGGTATATCATTAAATGCCATGTAAGTTACATGCCAAGATGATGCACATTCCTTTTGTTTCCAGTAGCCAGCTTTGGTGGCTTGGCTGGCAAGGAAAAAAAGTTGATTTACCTATCGAAGTTTTCCAGCTAGAATTGATGTCAACGCTGAATTGCAAATTTTACTGGAAATTGTCTGTTGTCATGTCTTGCATGTTCTTTTATGCAAGGTACCACTGGATTCGGGTCCTGTGTGCATTGCTGTATCACAGGCCTGTCTACGAGTGGACAATTTTGTATCATCACGTGGTTATTCGATGGATATATCTGAAGTAAATAAATTGTTAGTTCATTAGGATGTTTCTGTAGACTGCTGTGTCAATGACTGCCACTGTTAATGAAACTTTCATTTGACAGCTCACCTAAAAACATTTTGCTTGGTGCTCTTTCCACATGGATGAAAGATTTTCTGCTGCCCTTCTATTGCATCCACTGTATTAGTAGATGGAAATAAGTAGAGGGCGCATGTTCTTTTTATTAATGGTATTCACTGTTTTTGAAGTTTCTTGGAGTGCTTATTCCACTGCCTAAGTAACAATAGTCGAATGCAGTTAGCAACTGTATCCAACTGTTTACGTCATAAACAAGAGGCTTCAGCATCTTTGAAAATTCTTTGTTGTTTGTCTACATCTTCAAGGGAGCATTTGAGGACTGGGATGGGAACTATTTGCAGCTCAAAAACTTCTGGAAGACAAAATCCGGGGTTAACGGTTGATGCAGTAATAATCATATGCGAGTTTTCTGATCAAACAAGTCCTTGGCTGAGGGAGTGTGGTCACCAGACACAGGTTTTTCTAGAAGCATTTTCTCCTACTGTCTTAATCATCAATCAACAGTTTTTTGGCAGAAGACCATTTTGCTATACTTCTTTCATGCACATTCTTAGAGACAGCTATGAATTGTGATATTCCCTGCTACTTCTGTCATTCCTTGGGCTTGCACATTAAAGTAATCAAACTTGCTTCCTTAAATTCCCTGATTTAAGCTAGAATTGCAGGCAGCTTTAGAGTATTATGCATGGAAATTGTCCCGTCACCACATATTTAGTTTAGTATGCCATGTGACAAATTTTCTGTTCTTTGCATGTGACCATGTTCAAGAATGCATGCACTGATTCTAAGCTAATACCTAGAACTATCAGTTGCACATTGCTGAGATTTTCTGATGGCATAGTGAGAGAAATCAATTGATTGTTGTCATTGTCTACACATCATAATTATAGAACCTCTGTATATTTTTCGTAGTTTTCTTCTGAACCTAATAAACTACCTTTGGGTTGTTGCTAGAGAAGAGCATTATTCATGGTTTATTGATTCACAATGAACCATCACAGAGCGACTGGGGTTAACAACTGTCTGTCATGCTTCATTTTTGTCTCACCATTGTCGAACTTGATTTCCAGTATTAAGTGTGCCTTTTTTCCTTGCAGGTTTTGTATTTCAAGGATTTCTCACCTTCCCCAATTTCCAAGTCATCCCTTAGTGCATTGAAGAGCATTGATTGGAAGAGTTATGGCTTGACACTAGGCAACATCATGGATCAAGGAGGTGGTGTCTCTCTAGAATGGGATAACCTGCCACCACATGCTCATATTGATGTTATCTTTCATTGCTATCAAGCAGAATATCCGCTTCTATTAAGTTATTTATTTCTTTAGTAAACCATAATTTGCTACATCATATACTATGTCGCAATCCTTGACTCATTGGTAAGGTTAACTTCCCTCCTTCGAAGCAAAAGGTCTTGTCAGAAAGATCTCTTCTGAAGAAAGCAGCTAAACTAGCATTGGATTATATGAAGGAGAAACATTCAGGAGTTCTTCTAAGTGATCGTGCTCTGAAGGTAAATCTCTCTCTCTGGCACGCGTACATGCCTGCTCTGCTTGGGTAGGTGCTTGAGATGGTTGAATACTTTGAAGCGTCATGGTTTCGTAAGAAAATATTTTGTCCTAGTGCTTCACAGATGTAGTCCAACAACTCAATGCTCATATAGTCAGCTAATGGACAGATACAAGATTCAGTACATTCACAGGTTTAGTTTCATATATTCTAGAAACGTGCGAAGATTAAGTACTTCCAATATAATTCACTACTTGGCCAATCTAATCAATATTATTCATCACATGGCCAATCTAAAGTACCATGGCCTATGTATGTATTCGTGATTAACATTTAAGCATTGTCACAAGGAACACTGCATTTGTGCTGAGCATCATTTTTTTGGTGTTGTATCTGCAGATACAAAGTCATGCCCCTGATCTTGCAAGAACACTCGCTGGTCTTATTTTGTCCTCCAATGACATGGGATTCCAAGGAGAATGTCTCTCTCTTTTGGGTTTGCAGACAGGAGTTGAAGCGGAGATAGTTGAAGACTGTGTCAAGGACAAGATTAATGCGGTTATAGAGCTGAATGACAGGAAACCTGAGAGATGCAAAGAGGCTGTTCCTTTTCTTTTCGAAGATGATCGTCTTCAGGAAATGGACTTCGAAGACGAATGTGAAGAAGGTGAGGACTCTTATGACTCTTTAGATATATAATACCAAGAGTATCGAACTTCATAGAATGTGGCGCAAATCGGTAGACACCAACCTGTGTTTTACCTCTTGATGATGACCACATAGGCTATGATTCATATGTGCCAATCCTTTTAGAGGCGAAAACTTGCTCTTTAGTTAAATATGACCTTGTGTGAGATGAAGCAGCAGCACCCGTTTCTGGATAATGAAAGTTATTATGCTTTTGATACTTTACAGAGCTTCCTATGTAGTGTGAAATTTTAGGTAGACTATTGAAGGAGAAGGTTTGTTTCTTCCCATTTTAATAACCAGTAACGAACTGCCACACTGGTTCACCCCAAGACAGTGGCCGGAATTAGAGATGATATGAGCCTGTAAATTCTAATCATAGAGGGACCATTCAAATATTCTCTACAGGTGCTAGAACCTAAAACAGGTCCTGTTGGCACTAGATAATCACATGACGGTGCAGGTTCTACAACAGCTTGCAACGTCTTGAGCTCGTCCTTCCACATGATTATATTAAGCTATAAGTGTTAGGTTATTCCTGAAAAGGATGCATAAACAGGCAGTCAGTCGTGAATTTGCCACGTAATGCTTGATCATTGGTGGTCAGTCGCTTCACACCAGGAAGGTTTGCTGGATTCTCATGGTAGCATTAAGCAAGAGTTTGGTGTTATAGGATCGTTCCTTCTGCAACAGAGCCCCCATATATATAAACCACACCATGTTCTATATATAAGCACTACGTATTCATAATAACTTTATAGATAACAAGGAAGGCCAAGATGCCTTAGAAAACTAATTACCCGGGTCAAAGCTGGAAAAGAGGGAAAAAGATTGAATCCCAACTAATTTAAACACACTTCAAAAGACCTCTCTAGCTTCTAGCGGCAGAGGGAGCTGGAACATAGGAAATAGCAGGGTCAGGCATGGAAGGCCTGACAGATATCCTCGGTGCTGTCTGATCTTCGGCTTGGACACTATAACTTCAGGCGGCAGAGGGTGCAGGAACAAAGGAAATGGCGGGGTCACGCATAGAAGCCATGATAGATGACCTCGATACCGTCTGATCTTCGGCTTGAACGATGGCGTCTTCCGCCCTCAAGTCTAATGACGCATCGTTGTAGATGTCCCACCATTTGGACACTAGCATCTTGATGTCCTCTCTGTCCATGTTAACTTCCTTGCCTGTGTACCTCCACGGCTTCGAACCCTGTTGTCATTGAAGACAACAGAAAGAAAATTATCACTTGGGTGCTTTTTGACAATCGAAACTTGGAATTTCCGAAGATCGCCGAGGAGTTGAAAAGTGAAAGCAAGTGGAAGATTTACTTACGGCGGCACAGTAGTGGACCACCTTGACCTTTTCGAGCTCGCCCACATTCTCCCGGTGGCGCCATAACATGGCCAGAACCAAGTTATATGCTGGAGGGATGGGCTTGTAAGTTTTCTGGAAGAACATGTTCAAGAAGTCCTGCCATGTACGTGAAGAATTGTTGAAAAAGGAAGTGAGAAAAAAAGAGAGAGAGATATTCGTTGCTAAATCGAAGGGCGGCAAGCATTCGAAGTATGCTCATCTCTAGTTCTCTCACTGTGCCCTCAAGGCATGCGCCAATCAGATTATCGATCTGAGTTAATCACCTGCTCCGCAAAGGGCGTGGGAGGGGTGATCCTGAGAGTGTCGAGAAGGCTCTCGTAGGTTGAGCGGCTCGGCTCAAACACGAACATGCCGGCATTGAAGTACAGGGCGGGCGGCGAGCCCATCGCCGTGGGCCACACGACCTTCTCGGGGCACTGCTGGCAGTACCCGACCGAGTACTGCGGAGAGTGGCTCCACGTCTTCTCGCAAAAGCAGTCCATGACGGCGTAAAAGTAGCCGTCTTCCGCGTCGAGCAGATGGTCGATGTTCTCGTACACCTGAATGTCCGCGTCCAGATACACCATCTTGCTGTAGTCTAGGAACTGCAGTATGCGGAGGATGAAACGACGTAAAAAATCAACCGAATTGGGATCGCGCAGCGCATCAAAAGTTTCGAGGGATGAAAGAATTTGACCGCGAGTGGTCCTGCATGTCTGAAAAAGGTTGCATGCACGTCCACCATACATGCAACGATGCAACCTTTGACAGTAGATAGCCTTAAGGAAGGGGATTTTCGATGAGAAAAAAACGGTTTTTTTGTCCATGATTTTTTCCCCCCAAACTAGCCAACCACCTCAGTCAACAAAAAATTATCCGAAAAACGGTAGATATACCAACATAGATTTACGACGGTAATTAGGTATTGAGCATGAACTACTTGTCTAGATATCTGCTTGCAGTCGGTCACATCATTCGATTTATAGAACTCGCCCTTCGCACTCGGGTAGAAGTGGAACTTATCGAAAGGATTCTTCGAAAAAAGGGGGGTCAAATAATCCACCTTGATTATTACATCTTGCATCCTCAACTTGACAACCAAAGGTAAGAGTTTTTATCTTAATATACTAGTTACTTTTGGACCATACGGAAGTTGCCTGATTAAGAACTGTAAAAAATTAAATCACTTGAAACTCATGAACTAACTCCGGAAAGTTTAGCATGTTAAAGACTGCGAAGATGAGCAAATTCTAGTCACTAGGCAAAGTCCAAGTTGAGAATGCTTTAAATTAACTCCTTTTTTTACCCCCCGCTATGTGGGATCTTCACTCCTGGAACTATTACTCGTGAGCTTTGTTTTACTTACATTCCATATACGAAGCTTGGAGTAGTTGATCACATAGTAAGCCATGGCAAACTGGACGTGGTTCTCAGGAGGATAGATCGGCTCTATCTCGTGGACGATACACCCTTGGGACCTCAATATGCAGCGGTGCTCCTCCGGCACATCGGGCAGCACCGCCACTACTAGCGGATACGCGCTCTTCACCTTGCGCAGCCCTTTCGCCAACCCCACCACCCCTTTCACGTAATCCCCGCTCCCTGCCAAAAAAGTAACGTACCCCTTTCTCCCATACCCTCCTCCATTGACTGAGCACACCTTCCCGGCTCCGGTGAATGAATCGACGGGCACTTCCGGGGCCATCGAGAAGGGGGATCTTTCCTTCTTTTTTTTAAATTCTTTCCTTCTCTCTTTTTTGGGTTGACGGGAGGCTAAAGCGAGATGGGTGTTTTATGTGAGGAGTGTAGGGAAAGTAAGATTAGCAACGCTTTACGATTGCCACCCTACTATCCTTCGTTCCCCAGTGTAACGAGCAAACCTTAGGACTCCTTAAAAAGACCTGAAATGAGACGTAAATGCACATGAGATTGAGGCTCAAATGAAACTCAAATTTGGACAGACAAAGCAGTGTCTTTTTCCAATTTGAGAAAATAATCACTTTTTTTTTCCCTGTTCCGAAATCTCCTCCGCCTTGGAGTCGATTTTTTTTTTTAATTTATGTATTATATATGAATGGAAACCGTGGAAATCAAACAAAGATCGAAATGAATGAACAGAGTTCATTCTTCTTCCTCACCGTCCATCCACCCTTATCATCAGAACGATGGGATGAGTTTAAAAGAGTGTTAAGGTCAACATCTGCCCGAAATTGATGTGGAAACTGATTCCCATCTGTCATTTTTTTTAAGAGCAGAATATAGATTGAGTAAACATGAAGAAATCGATTTTTTTTTTTTTGTAATTCTTTCTTTATTATACCTATTCCTCCTTTTTGAAGTATTATTACATTGTGCTTTGATGATGTCGAGCTGCACAAGTGGCTCGGATTTCATTTGATGTTGCAGACATCACGTGCATTGACAAATTAGAAATCCGTCTGGAAAACCAAAAATTGGAGAAAACAACTAATGAACCAATTAATATTTGCATCATACGTAATGATTTTTTTTTTTAAAAATCTTGGTCAAATTTGTGACTCTTGATTAATTATTCACTGATGGAGGTAGTGGTAAGAGGCCGGCATTATTCTAAGACTCCCAAGTTACTTTCTTCACGATAGTTTTCTGGGTAGGGTTATTTCCACGCTCTAAATGGATGGAGACACTTCCCGTTAATTTGAACGGACTAAATTACCCTAAAATTTACCTAGTCAATATAAAGGATCCACGTGAATGACTTTCCTTAGTTCTGAGAGAGATTATTATTATTATTTTTTTAAATTGTTTGTATCGAAATGGGTTTCTTTCAAGATTTTTCAAAACCACGAAAATGAAAATGCTTGGAGAGTCGAGTCGACCATTCAACATGATTTGCACGTTTGTCCTTATTTCAAGAGGCGTCATTGGAATATGGATCTGCAATGGATACGACACGTTTTGGACTCAACTCTCGACCGACGAACGACATCTCGACTAATTTGCCACTTGACGATCGAGTTCGTGTAGGAATTGATTGATTGGGAGGACTACAATAATTACGCAAGTCTTGATTTTTTTTTGGGGGGGTGGGGGCATAGTTTGTCATGAAGAGGTTAGATTAAACCATAGTTGACGGGAAGGACAAACTGAATTAGCTTAATGAACGGCCGCCAGAACCTAAGAATACAAAACTTAATTAATGCGAAATTCAACATCATAAAGTTAGAGATTTCGCATCGTTATAGGACCTCGTGAATAAGAAACGGTATAGCATACCTGACGGCTATCATATTTGGATTACGAGGGGAATTTCGGCAGGGCGAGACTAACCCCGGCGAACACGATGGTTGGTGAGTGATAAAATCCTGAACAAATTTTTAGGAACTGCAGCCATTTCAAACAACAAACTTGGATGTGATTTGCAACATCTTGCCGGAGAAAATCAACCGGTCAATCTGTCGGACGAATTGGTGGCCAACCATCAATCGTGAATGTCATATTGTTTTTTTTTTTTTTTAACTGTTGTTAGTTAACCTTTAACTTTGTTCCATCTAATTGCGGGAGTTTCGGGCAGACTTTACATTGGACTTTTGTGGGCTCCACACCATCCATGAACAGAAGAAATGAGATCTCCATCTGAAAAGCATCTGATCCTGTCGAAATTGAACGAGTACCTCTCTCTTGTTACCGCCTCGCGATCGCTTGCCCAGCCAGTAAAGAATCACGGACAGAACATCGCTTTAAAAGAGCACAAGTTAAAGCCTTTTCCAGTCTTGTGCTAGAAGTCAAGTCATGCCTCACATCGAAATCACTGATTATGGATTACTACTACTTGGGTAAGAATGATTAATATGTTAAGGACGACGAAAATTAATGCGAAGAACTATTTGTTCGGCCTTTCCGCTCGGTCTATTTCGTTCTTCCAATTCTAAGTAGTCTAGAAGTAAGATTGGAATCCGCTGGTGCAATCCTTGAAACCTTTGTCGACGTTTAGAGATGAATCTGTCTCTCTACAAGGGGCTATAGCTCACTCTATAAGTACACATCCTTCATTTTACGGTCAAATTACTCTTTTATCAGAAACCATATCACATCCCGGATCGGGATTACACAGATATCCTCTCAAAGAATTACAATCAAAGTCACAATGTTCCTTTTTTTTTTTTTTCCCTCAAAATATAAGCACGACAAGTAAGTATAAGCTTCCTCAACACATTGGACACTTCAAATAGGTCAAGTTAGCAATTGCAAAAGCTACCCTTAGCTCAGAACATTCACCTAAAGCTAATTAATATTAAATTTGCATACGGAAAACTTACTAGTCATACGAATAAGTAAATTACCGCGCACAACTCCTACTTCTCTATAGTTTAACTTACTAACTCTATGCAAGAAATAACTGGCTACTAATATAGGAGACTGGGTAAGTGGATTCAAAGACTTAAACCTCAACAAAAATGCATTCAAGTCCTATTTTTTTTTTTTTAATTTGTGCAATCAAGTCCTAAGTCCTGACTGAAAAATGCAATGAAGTACCTTGTTACCTCCACTCAATCTAGGTGATGAAAACTAGCGGCATGGCTTTTTAAAAGGGATTTGGGAATCTGACAATGTAACAATACAATGGTGCAATATCAACCATAAGTGTTATGAAAGGAAAAAAATATTTAACAATCAAGACGGGACCCACATCTGATTTTATGCCTAGCATTCCACCGTCATAGTGTCACATTGTCATGCTAGCATGACCTTACCATTGATTCGACGCCAACTGGGTGCCATGTGAACATAAATCCCAAAGGAAGAGGAAAACAAGGAAAAAGAAATCCAAAAAGAAAAGAAAAGCAAAAGGACTAGAACAAAGGCCCTCACCAATAATGACATCCAGATGACGAAAAAAGCTGTAGTATGTGGAGAAGGCAAATGCTGGTCTCGATTCTCGAATAATGACATCCGGACGAGCTTCAAGAATTGATTTAACTGTTAGGAAATATCCTAAACCTTGGTAGAGGGATTTTGAATATACTTAGGGAACATCAAATGCACAATGACATATAGCTCCAATATATATTTTTATATTAGACCCTTTAATTATTTTTTCTCACCTATGTAGATGATTCATGAAAAATTTTGCCTTCCATAACTAGGCACGTGTAGTCGGGGAAACTTACCAAAAAAGTCTTAGACATATTACGATTGCGCCAATTCAGTTATAAACTTTTTGCAATTATTTCAATTAAGTCCATCTAGCTAACTTTCACCAATCGACGCTGACTTGGAAGTTTTAATAATATTTTAATATATTTTCTCCTTCGTCCTCTAGTTGGTAGCTAATAGCGAGGGCAACCACACTAGTCACTCCTCGCCGGCCCTTGCCTCTGACTAGGTAGCTATCCGGCGACCGGCTGGAGGAAGAAGGAGAAGATAAGAAAAGAAAAGAAAAAAAAATAAAAGAAAAAAATTCATGAATTATTAAAAGTTTATTAAAAATTGCCAACCTGGCACTGGTGGCTGTTCACATCAGCGCTGGCCATCCAAAGTTGGCCAAATGGATTGAATTTGCATAATTTTGCAAAAGTTTTACGACTGAATTGACCAAAAAAAGGTTTATAACTAAATTGACACAATTGCACTATGTTGAGGGCCTTTTTGGTAATTTTTCCCGTGTAGTCACCTGATGATATTTGTGATAAAAAAGAAAAAATTGATCGACAATTAACGCTAGTGTCACAGTGTCACCAATTTCAAAAGGTAAGGGGGCAAATTGCAAAAATGAAAACGTGAGGGGGCACCTTGCCACAATCCCAAAAGCTTAGGGGGTGGGAGGAAATTGTGTAATTCTCCCTTTATAACGATATATCCCGTAAAAAATGCTACTCATGTCATGGTTGTGTGAGGCGGAGTATTACTTACTTATGTATCGCTCAATCATCTTCCTCCCACTTTGTGTGAGAGGTTGGTCGTTACATCATGTTGTGTGTTACATAACTATCGAAGATAAGATGTAGCAATTCATATATCTGAATTTCGTTCCGAGTGCGATTTTCTACGCTAATATGTGATTGTGCCTAAGGACATATCGATTAGCATAATCCGATTAGACGAAAGATTTTAGCAAAAATAATGGGGTTGTGGTAAATTTAGTCATTGGAACAGAATCAATTGGATTGAGCCTTAATATGGATGTACTTCCTTGAATAAAAAATCATTGAAGTTATCGCAAACAACAATCGCAAAAGGAACTTTCAGGCGGCTTTCTAATTTAGATATGCAAAAGGCTTATGATCGAGTAGTGTGTGGCTTCCTGGAAACTTATTTAATCAAGATAGATCTTAACAAGTGGATCAATCAATCGTATCCTTCAGCCTCTCGCCGTCCAAGTGGTGCTACAAATCCTCGATTCCAGCAAAATTGACTTCACATTTAACACGTGGGCCACGTGAGTTACGTCAAATAGTGGACTGGACCAGGCTTTCGTGCATGTTGGTTTGCCATAGCTCGTTGTCGATATGGAAACTGAACCATGAGTTCGTTCCTTTTTTTTTTTTTTTTTCACATTGACATGCGAACCATCGACTTGATTAATTTTTGGTCATGACTACAAAAAGCAACGTTCGGCGAGGCTCGAGCTCAAGCTCGAGCTCGCCAGGTTTCAGCGAGTTAACGGCCGACGTGGAGAAATTGTTGGGAGTCGTCCAAGCAGAAGCGACTCGACTCGACCCGCCCTAGCTCGGTGGTGTGGAACTGCGGGAGCGCGCGCTACAACTCCTTTGAGCTCAAGTGCATCAAGCGCCAGCTCGGCTTTGCCATCTCTCCGCCCGCACCTTGTCCATGCCTCACCTTCTTGACCGCCGCACCTTCCCTCCTCCTCCTCCACAACCGCAGTCAGTGGCCTCGATGACGACAAAGAAGCACGCTTGAATCTCGCAGTCGATCCAGAAGCTGCTGCTGTCGGTCTTCAAGCTGAAGGCAAGCTCGAACCCAGCATTCGGCGTCAGGCGATCGGCACGCGTACATCAACGGCGAGGGCAAGGTGTTCTTCGTCGCGTACAACGAGTCCGGCAATCTGACCAAGAACCGCATAATGACAATATTTCCAATCGGGGTTAGCGACCTGCAGAAGAAGGGAAAAAAATGAAAAAGAAAGAAAAAAGAAAAGAAAAATAAAATAATTAAAAATTCAAAGCCTTTAGTAATTTCCTTTAACAAAATCAAATTATATTTTCCATATCAAATCGCGGACGATATTTATATTCATTTATAGGATTCAGCCAAATAGGAAAAATATTATCATTTTCTTGAAAAATGACTTTCTGGAAATAATTTTCAGAAATATCTCATTTTTTGCAAAATAAACGAAGCCATAATTTCATACCATTTTTTTTCAACTGCCTTATCTTATATAATATATTCTCTATCCAACTATAATTAAGTTTGACTAGCATAAGTACCATAAAAAAAAATTAGTCGAGCTCCTATTTGTTCTATTGTAGATTTAATGGTAATTTTTTTTAATATAATTATCCAGTCAATTTATATGCTGGCATGAAGTAAATATGTATGACCCTTCAACATTTACCATTCAAAATAATCTATGATGGTAAGTTGTGGCGATAATTTTATGGAACACATTGGTACAGGCATTTTTTTTAAATAATATTCACAACAAGTAACTAAATTTTGACCCCCTTCAATACTACTGTCCAATTTAATGGATTTCTGTGTTTACAGAAAGCTTACTAGTCGAACATTCGACTCTTAGTATACTAATGATATTTGGACGTGTATTGCACAAGGATATAAATTGTTGTATGAAAATTTTTATTGAACCATAACTTGACTTCATTGAAGTTTAATATGGTCGTAGAATGTGTTCAAGCTAGATAGGTTAAGCATGAACGGGCGCAAACATTTCAATCTATGGCTTTAATTGTTTCCCAAATGGCGAAGAAAGAAATGTCTATTCATTTTCAGATTTTAGCTAAACACCGAATAATAATGTCATTTTCCTGGAAATGACTTTATGAAAAACATTTTTTAGAAATGTCTCATTTTTCACGAAAGAAATGGAGCCTTAATTTTTCACTTTGTCAAAAAACAACTACTCTGTTCCCCCAAAGCGAGTGAAGAAAACTTCCTACTGAGCATTGCTAATAACTAGGAAAGTCAAGTTTTAGTCCATCCATAGCAGGCGCCTCTAGGTGACATTTATGCTCGGAAGTCACCGACTTTAGATTTTGTTTGAGGAAATTTCCCTCCAGTAAGGGATGTCTATGGAAATTGTAGTCGTTTGAATAATTCTAAGTGGGAAATGCTTCCCCGACAGTCTGACAGTACTGTAAATTATTTTTGATCGTAGATCCATACACCATCACCGTGTATTTTGTATAAAATACTAATTATTTGGAAAATCGTGGGGTCAGAAATAATGAAAGTACTGTCAGACTGTCATGGTAGCAGCATTTCATCCTAGGTATACAAAATCACTTGTTACAATATGATCGTATCTCTTTGCATTGGTGATTTATAACCACGTTAAAGCGATTATATCATGCATAATCATGGGAGTTTCATGAACACGTTGGTTTAGTATCAATCTTTTTCTTTTTTATTTTGTTCTTTAACAAAGGGATTTCAAAGCGCCTATCGGTCGGAGATCAAGTTAGCACTCTCATCCGGATCTTGCTACTAATTCCCATGGATAAACGCGAATCGCCCGGTCAACGTGCACTGGGTAAGGCTTCACAAACAAGGTGGTGGGCGTAACAAAGCGTTTAATCACTCAACCAGCTTCTCGGGAGACCCCTAATCACCGTTTAAATGATTATGGAACGGACGTCAAGCATATCTAAACTCAATTAAAAATGAAGGGAGCGACTTCTTTATTGTCTGTAATCCACAAATGAAAAAATCCGATTTCTTCCTGTCAAGGTTAAAGGGCAATGCCACCCTCGCCTAAATGGGAAACAGAAAGAGCATAGGATGAGCCAAGTATCCAGTTTTTTCGTTATTACTCACGATTTTTTTTCTATTGTTACGAAGCTTCCTCGTTTTTGGACCAAGAGAAAGAAAACGATGTTGTCAAATGTCTTGTAGCCTTGGATCTGGAACCAAGAGAGCCTGCCCTACACATTCAAATGGACCCTTCAGCAGCTTGGACAAACCTTCTTCACATCCCAAGTTGTCTACAGTGAAGTGTGGTTTGGCAAGAGTCATCGGCGTGACGACAAAAAACGGAGACGAGTGACCGAAACCGGAGGCCCGTCCTCGGCCTCTCGTCGATTGAGAGGTCGGAAGACTTCCATGAATAGTTTAAAGCAATGCTATGTGTGCTAATATTAGTTCGGGATAATTACATAAATGCTTCTCGAATTTTGACAGAATGTGCAATCTGGTCCTTGAACTTTTAATTTGTTCAATTTAGTCCCCGAACTTAATCAGAATGTGCAATTTGATCCCTAAACTTTTGACTTGTTCAATTCAGTCCCTGAACTTTTAGTAAATGTTCAATTTGGTCCCTGAACTATATGAAAATGTTCAACGTTATCCCTGATCTTAAATTAACAAAAGGATTATATTGAACATTTTACTATAATTTAGGGACTAGATTGAACATGCACTAAAAGTTTAGGGACTAAATTGAATAAGTGAAAAGTTTAGGAATCAAATTGCACATTGTGATTAAGTTCGGGGACTAAATTGAACAAATTAAAAGTTCAGAGTCCAGATTGCACATTCTGCTAAAGTTTAGGGACTATTTGTGTCATTTTGTCTATTAGTTCATAAAGGCCTTATATCGAAATAAATACATGATGCGGCGGACTGAAAATGGTCAATCAAACAAATGGGCCATATTTATTGGCTAATAACGATTTGCCACATGATTCCATAACTCAATTTTAGTGTATAAAAGGTGAGGGTAAGGCCATCACGAACATTCTGACCACATAATCCAAAACAAGATCAATCGAGCATTTTTTTTGCAATGTTTTCTGCCACCTATGTTTGGCAATTTGATTGGTTTACAATATTCCACTTTGATTGCGTTCCTTATGTTGGAGACTAATCGACCTCACATTAGCAGTTTGGCAACCCGTTTTTCATGCATCTCTAATTCACTGGAGAAACAACGGACTCCATCATCGGTGCGAAAATATTTCAGTATATAAGGCCATGAAAATAAATACTTTTGTCTATTAACGGAATGAATTTATTGAACAAATTTAGTGCCATCATCCACTCGTGAAGGGATCGTCTACTCTTCCCTTAGAAGGACAGACCCTGCCCTTTGAACCTGGGCCATCCGTATTATGAATGGATAGCCCAAATTATTATTAAAAAAATAAAAAAACAAAAACCTAAAAAATTACCCACTAAAAATAGGAGATCTGGGTCGTCCGTTATCTCAAGGGCAGGTGTCTGCCCTTCTAAGGGAAGGGTAGGTGATCCGGATCCTCGTGCTCCCTGCCCGTGTAATGATGATTTATGGCACCTTTCATACAAAATAGAAGTCAAAAAAGGAAGAAGAAGAAGAAGCAGCAGCAAGTGAGAATATGCGAAACTCGTCATGGTCGACCTTGAAACCCTCGCTAGTATACAAGCATGAAAGCCCAAGAATGTCTTAGATCAGATGGAATCTGTCCCCACTTGCCCTTACGTACTCCTAATTGGACCACATGGCCATGCGAATCAAGGTGTAAAAGGACGACTGGATGGCCTCAAAACTCCGGGCAAATACTTATCTGGACATGACCGGACTGGACCGGTCCATGTGGATTTGGATCCATCATGTGAATCTCATATGATCAACAGATCTCTTTGAATTCACGAACTTAATTCACGCAAGACTTTTTTTATATGCTCATGCAATTGGAAAACTCGGTTTTTCACTTTTCTATCATCGCTTTTTTTTTTTTATACCCATTTTTCAAATGTGGACCAGTAGACAAAGAAAAGAAAGGGATGATTATAGAGAATAAAACGACTTCTGTCTTTAGAATATTACATTTCAATCATTTTTATGTTCTCAATAAAAAGTAATTTACTATAACATTTGTTTTTTTTAGTTGGATCATGTTAACGGGTGTCTTGATACATAATTTAAAACATTAATCGCAAAGCACGAGTGTCATGGGTTTACTGGAAAATGTGAGTTTTCATACTTGGATGTTTAGGACTTTTGGTTATTCTTTTCATTCTCAAAAATATTTTCTACTATTTTTTTCCCTCTTACATTCTTCAAACATGACAAAAAAAAAAAAACAGTAGCTTGGCTTTTGTGGTGTGGAAGCCTAACGTAAACAAGTTTCAGTATCACCACCAGGGCCATAAGTGCCTCACAGTCAAAGTACGAAACGAACTCTTATCATGAAGTGTTTTGCGGTGCTGGCCATGAAATGATAGCTTAAATCTTGCTAGGATCGATCTCTATTCGTTCATTAGTCGCCGCGTATCCAAGAAAATTACATGGTCAGTAAAGAAGCGATGTTTCTTAGAGATCAGCAGATGACTCTTGCTCTCTGAAACCTTGGAATCTTTGTTGGAGATGTGTTCGTGCGTTCTTCCTTATCCTTGCCATAAATAAGGATGCAACTGAAATTTATGGCGACAAATCGTCCGATGATGGACCTGAAAATTTTGATCCAAGCGCATAAAAGGTACTCGAAGGGATTGAATTTCCAAACGGCATGACAGTCAATTCATATAATTCATTTCGTTCAAAAAAAAATCATATAATTCATCACGAGTCCCCAAAAGTGCTCTTCCGCTCATCTCCGGTGCATTCGAATGTGATGGTATCCGGTTCTCAAGTCTTACCTTTAAAAAAGACAGATGCTCCATGTTGTTGATCAAGTAAATCATCCAAGCGTGGAATGAACAAAACGATGCTTGTAATTTTCATCACCGCGTGACTCTCGATACTCACATACCTCATCTATCCACCCTTCTCAGGAGCTAGTTAGGTCGGCATAGCGTGAGGGCTAACACTTTGTTCGGGTATCGGGTCAGCCCGAGCTTGGAGCTGTTTGGTTTTGAGCCAAGTCGGGGTCTATACGAGGCCCGACCCGGACCATTGACACTCCTTCTTTGTTTAACCAAACCTAATCCCACTAGTTGCGTCACCTGACATTGGCGTTCTTCATGTTCCTTTGGACTCATGCGGGAAACGACTTTGTAGGGGATAGCTGCTCCAGGCACTTTTGCTAGTAGTACATGAAAGCAACCTTATTATTGATTATAAAGATTTTGTTAGTACTTTCAAAGAATGAACTAGAAAGAAATAAGGAGAGGAACAAAAAGAACTGTTTGTTTTTTTTTTTTTTCCTTTTTTGTGAAATAGAGAAATAATAGTTTGATTTACCAAGAAAGCTTTCAGGAATAATACATTTATTAACTCACACAAGAAATTGTACATCAAAATTGTCTTTCTCCCATATGGGAAAATTATCAAAAAAATCCTAAATCTTTTGCACTTTTGCCGATTTAATCCTAAGCCTTTCAATTTTGCCGATTTAGTCTTAAACCTTTTCACTTTTTGCTAGTTCAGTCTTCCGGCCAATTTAGCTCCCAGAAAATGCTTATGTGGATTCCTAGTCAATGCCGGCCATCCTACGTGCCCGGTCCAATGCTGACGTGGACGTTGAAAAAGGAAAACGATGACTTTTTTTTTTAGTTGTTATTTTAATTTTTCCTCTTTTGTTTCATTCTAGGCAAATTGCCATAAAACAAAACATCCCAGGTCAAAACACGCCCAACCCCAAAATCAGAACAGAACCCTAATTTGCTCGACGACTCTTGATGACGCTCCTCCCCCCGTGCTACCTTAATCTGCTACTCTTGATGCTCCTCCCCTTCGTGGCATCTCTCGACGGCTCTGACGACGCACTGGGAAACTTCGCAAGCAGCTCACGATGAACCTCAATGACGACAAATAGGTTAGATGATGTATATGTAGCTTGTTACGAAATAAATTTCCTTGTACTTATACCAGATTTATTCTATAGTAGCATGTTGCGCCATCGAATTTCAATGTTGGAGTTTTCCTGTCTGTCAAGTTGTTTTCTTGTTCCAGAAGGATTAACATCTGCGGAGGCGAATCCCATCGTGGAACTAAGTGATTGTCAAGGAACTTCTAAAATATTACATTTCTTATCTTGAATATGGGGTCTTTTTTTTTTTTTTTTTGTCCTGATTGGGGTTTTGTATATGGAAGGTGCGTGATGCCATTTATGGAAGCTTATGTGATGCTAATGTTGGTAATTTCTTTCTTAAGCCTTAGGTCGATCATGAAATGGCTAGGTATACGTATGCTAAACTCGTCGTACTGGTACAGTTGGAAGTTTGCAAATGCCACGAGTCTGGGCAACCTCTTCCTGAAAGCTATAAGCCTCCTGCAGATGAAAATTGGACGACTGGAATTCTTCAAACTTTTAAAGAACTAGTCCAAAAGAAATTGAATTTCTTTAGGTTTACTTGCAGTGACTATCATGTGTTATGAATTTCTTTAGGTTTACTTTGACAAGGCGTATCGATCTCGAGAGAAAACTGTTCTGTTGCATACGAGTCTCATGCACACTGTGAGATGTATTTTGAATTGATATAAATTGACTAGAATAATAACTAGGTTTTGTGATTTAGATTGGCAGAGAGGCTTTGACTGATGTTGCGACTTGCCGTAAACCTCTCTCGAGGGTCCGGCGGGTTTAGAAGTATTACCATCGGTCAATGCTCAATGGCGTGGCCTACCTCGCATGACGTTGGATTTCGTTTTTACTGATTAGCAAGCTAACTACTACTAGGAGTTGTCACTAGCCTATTGAGGTTGACTAGAAACCAATCGAGACACGCGAGTATTATCTATATTCCTTCGCAACCAGAGCTTCTAAGTTCGGAGACTTGTTTACGCTAACTAGATAATTAGCGTCCTTTTGGTACCTAACCAGTCAATATTTCCTAAGGTGACCACACATTTTGCATATCATTTTGAGCTTACTAGTTATCTAACCAGTACTAAATAATCATGCATAATATTTTTCTGTCATTTCGTGCAATTACCTATTTATCCTTAACCTAGCATCTAGGAAAAGCGATTAGCATGCAATTTTTCAAAAGACAATATTATAGTAAACACTCAATCATGTAAATATGTCAAATAAAGATTGGAATAAGAGCATGCAAACCAAATCTATAATGGTGATATTTAAACAAACAACTTCGACTCGAAGGTTGAAATATGTCGGTTGTCAGATCGAACTGGACACCGGTCTTTAGTCAACACCAATTTGAGGCATAGAAACACACATGAGGGGTAAAAAGGTCAATGAAATCATTTTTTAATCTTCTGAAATTTTTTAATTTTTTTGGGAATTTTTGGGAATTTTCTATTTATTATTTATTTTTCATATAAAAAATTCCTTATTGAAAATAAATAAAAAGAGCGGGTTCGGGTCGAGTTCGCGGACCCAGACTCGGATCAGGTCATTGGACCTGGTCCGGTTTAAGAGAGAGAACCATAACTGGGTCTGGTTGGCACAAAAGGGGTTAGGCCCAATCTATATCAAATTCTGACTAAACTAGGCCCACAACACCTTATGGCCCAGCTCTCCAATGCCCAAACCAACATAGCTCCAGTAGCTTCTCTTCAGTTTTAGCGCGGGGCCAACCTTAACCAAACAACCTAACAGGCCCAAATGACAAACAGACAAGATCCAAAGCAACCCCTATTATTACTGTTCATTGTCCCATTCTTTGAGTCGCTCTTCTCTTTGCAACACCGAAGACGCCACTGCCTTTCCGATGCCAACGGCCTTCGCTTCGCCGCTACACCTTCGGGACCCGTCCTTCGCCCGGCCGCCGGGACTCACTCGTCGTATGTCGCCAGGTCACACTCCCATGGACCATCTCGTTACAAATGCCGCGTCTGCTCATCCCCCACCAAATTAGCGGTGGTGGGATTTGCCCGCCACGTCGCCATCTGTGGTCATTGCCTACTAGCTCCACTGACTACCGTCAATCACCTCTGGGCGCCGACGTCTGCCACTCGAACTTGCTCGCTTGGATCTTCTCACCTAAATGTTTGGTTCGCCTACCTCGCGAGTCACCACTGGTCCACCTACATGTTCACGCGTTCAGCTTAAGAAGTGTCATTTCTCTTTAGATTATGTAATCTGCTGAACATAACTCGTGTACTTGACTTTGGTTTTAACAGGATAACTTCTCATGTTTGTACTTACTCATAGTGTAGGTACTTAACTCGTTAACTTTATACTTCTCCCCCTTTTTGTTACCAGCACAAAAGGGTAAAGCAAATGATATCATAGTATAAAATTCATATAGATATTCAATAATCAGCTCAAGAAATTCACAACACAACACTGATCAAACATTGTAAATTTGACATCCATAATAAGAAATATTCAGTACAGATCCAGACACCAAAAAGATTAAAAATATTTGAATAAACCATGAAAATATTTTTAGTCTTTGGGTGTTGGGGCAGGATTGGATGTTGAGGGGGCTGGAGTTGAAGTCGATGGGGCTTGGTTAGAAGGAAGTTGGATTAGAACAAACTTGGACATGTTACGTTTTTGCTCCTGATCCTTTTTCAGATTTAGGATCACTTTGTCCATACAGCCCAACTGAGATTTTAAGAGGTTTGTTTTGTCTTTCTTTCTCTGTTCAACCTCAGAATGAATCCTAGTTGTCAAACCCTCAATATCCAGATGGAAAGAAGTTCAAATATCTGTCAGTTTTTGGTCCATGTCTCTCTGCTTCTGCACCAATTCCTTGAGAAGCTCTAAGTCAGTGGTTTCACCTGGTTCATTAATTAGTTTGAGTTCCAACATTGGAAGACTCCCCTTCAATCTTAGCATATTTCTCAGATGATAAAACTGATTTGCATGGGGAAGTTGCGGTACCAGTAGCATCAATTTCCATTGGTGTTTCCTTCCCTTCAGATGCAGCTTTTCTTGGTATACCCCCTTCACTTAGAATGAACTTAGAGATATTGACTTGTTCTATCCGCTTTTTTTTACTATGCATATCTGCCATCTCTTCTTCATTCTCCATGTCCTTTTTCTAGGTATTTTCAACATGTCTCACCTGTTCGCTTGCTTCCTCTTTTTTTTTTCTTCTTTATCTTCCTTCTCCTTCTCTTCTCTTTCTTTCTCTTGCTGCTCTATCTGTATCACAGTCCCATCCTCATAAGTTTTTCTCACAATGGTTTGAATTATCTCTTCTATTTCACTCTCACTTGCCACTGAATCATTAGATGTGTGCTCTTTCTCGATCCTTTCAAGGAATATCTTGGCAAGTCTCCTTTACTTCAGTCTAGGTTTTCTAGGCTTGTGAGCCAATATTTTCATCCTTCTCTTGCGAGTGGGATCTGAGGATGGTTCTATAGGTGAGGCTTGTGCGGATTTCTCAAGACTCAAGCTCTAGTGGCTTGAGCCCCTGTCACTTTTTTTTGGAAGATCTATCAGAATCACCCTCCTTCTTCTATCCTTCCATTGTCCATTTTCAAACTTTTATCCCGAGCATTGTTTTACCAGTACTACCCTAAGACATTTTCAAGTATATGAGATCATTATCCTTAGATACTCAAATATCTTGATGATCAAAGACCCATAGGACAATTGTCCCTTATTCTTCCTAACCGTCCTCCTCATGTGCAGAAAGATCAAATGAGGAAGAGAGAAAGGTTTGCCATTCAGAATAGCCTAGATGAGCTTTGCCTCAAAGCTTGAAACATCAGTTTTCGAGGATCCTTTTGCCCTTAAGGCAGTTAATGGCTAGCTTATGCAGAATAATAGTTCTCAGAGGGAAATGGTGGTGCTCAACATGAGGTTTGTTAGCCTTGGATAAATTTGAATTTCCAGATAGTTCTCTGTACACATCCTCATCAGATATAAGAATCTTGGTGAAAGTAGATAGATCAATTTGAAGAATATATGCTACATCTACAACACTTAGAATGATATTTTGCTCTCGAAATGAAAACTGAATGACATCTATAGAGATTATTGAAAAGTTGGAGTAGAAGTATGCTCTTAGTTCTAGAGAGCAGGGTGCGTTTAGGGAGCAAAATGTTTGCAGTTGCAAATTGGTGAGAGGGTAAAGGATCTGCAAACTATTCTTTTCAAATAAGTCAAAATCAACAGGTCTGTTGGGTATAGTGGTTCTGGCAATCAGAGAGTCAAAATACTTATGATCCACTTCTGTTCTAAACATGCTATCTGCATCTTCTTCCCCAGCAAGGAATTTCATCACAGTTGGCTACAAATAAGTATAAGTTGTCTCATCTTCACCATCTCTAAGATGCTCACTAACAGATACAGTATCAACAGACCCTTCTTCCACTCTAACAACCTTTTCCTCTGTTCTTGATGGTTCACCAACTTTCTCCTTCCCTTTCTCTGAAGATCTAACTTTCTGAAATTCATCCCCAACTTTAGTAGCATGTCTAATCTCATCTTGAGTTAACATCTCACTAAACTAATACAGTTGTGCCCCATAAAAAAATCCATTCAGTTGGACAAATTCAAGAGTATCAGTGTATGGCTTTCCCCGTACCCTCATACCCTTGATCACATTTGATAAGTCCCTAACTAATCTGATTCTTTTATCAATAGACAAATTAGCATTCTGTTCAGGAGTTCGGATTACCATATTCAAAAGGCGATCTTGATGCTTCCTCTTAGTTTTCTCCATCTGCTCGTGAGAACCTCAGATTGTCATATCAGTTAGCACTTTTCGTGCTTGCTCAATCCTTTTGTCCGATTCATCTCTCTTGGTCGACTCAGTGAGGTCGTAGGAGGTTGGGGTGTCGCTCGGGACTCTAGGTCCTCTCAATTCCAATCATCCAGACCATCGGGAACCAGTTGATGGAGTCTTTGCGGAAGGATTCTTGGGCGCCATTTTGGTAGGAGAGTTTTGTGGAGAGGATTAGAGAGAGAAATTGCAGAGGAAGATGGATTTCAAAGTGATTTGAGTGACAAGAGTGAGCAGTCCTTGAGAGTCTTTTAAAAGGAGATGACGGCTCAGTCGTGGGATTTTTCTTTGTAAAAATTTGGAAACTGTCTTTGATATATATAGTAAAATATTTTGAGAAAATGAGATGAATTAATTTTGGAATATGATAATCAATCAATTTAATCAATTCAACCAAGGTAATTAGCACAATCCACACAATCACAATATTTGCAGAATATTTCGAGAGATTATGATGGTGCGTACCTTATTTGTTGCCAAAAATATAACTACTTACGTGCCAAAAATTGAACGATCAAACCTTTTGTCGTTAGCATTCAAAAAATGCCATCTTCAGATGATGCTTTAAGTTCTGAGTTCCTTGTGATCATTAAGCTTCTTCAGATGAAGCTTGGCATTTCTTTCCTCCTTTTAGATGTTGCAATATGCTCAGAAGTAAAGTTCATCTATCTAAAGAATAACTCAAGCAGTCATAGCAGTAATACCCAATCCTTATCTGATATATTCAAATGTATTCCTATCAATGGCTTTGTGAATATGTCAGTTAATTGATTTTTAGTATCAACAAATTGAATACTAACATCATCATTATGCACATGATCACGAATAAAATGATGCTAAATTTCAATATGCTTAGCTCGTGAGAGCATAATTGGATTCTGTGTAATATTGATTGCAGTGGTGTTGTTACACTTGATTTTCACGTTGTGAGTTTGAACATCAAAGTTGTGGCATCCCCCGTTGGCTAGATTCCTAATGATCAAGGAAACCCAAAAGGGGTTAGAGAGATGGCTTTAAGTTCAAGGCTTTGGAACCTCCTTATAATGAATCAAACAAGGAGGCCGAGAGATATCAAGGAAAATATATGAGAATGCAATTGGAGGAATACCAAGGAATTGATTAGTTTAAGATTGACATGGTTTAAAATATAACTTGAAGAATTGATTGTGGGCAATGAAAATCCCTATGGACGAAGATTCTGTTTTATATGGCCAAGTTGCTAATAAACGAATTGATGAGATATTGAAGAATTAATTGAGAAACTCCAAGTTAAAGGGTTACAATACATTAGTCAAAATTATGATCCTAAGATTGAAATGCTATTAAGTCCGATTGATGAGAAGTTAGAAACCTAATTGAAGAGTTTCTAAACTAACATAATTTTTGTTTATGGCCGAGGATGTGAGAAGTGGTACCACCATTGGATTAAACTTTGGGACCAAGGAAATCAATAAGTGGTCGATGGATCAAGGACTTATGGAGATTATGATGTGCATGATTATAGGATTCACTTTCCCCTAAACTTGGAAGACAAGGAAATTTGGCTCAATGGGGGTAAGAACATGTGGCGAAATTAACCCATGTGCATGAATTTCTAAATGGCCGAGCAACATTGGGAAATGGCAAGAGAATGTAGCGCAATCATTGGTCCAATGTCCAATTAAGATCTTGTGATGGATAACAAACCATTAAGGGTAATGATTAGTGGCGCCATTGTCCCCTTATGCATGAAAGGGCATTGACCGATTATATCTTGAAAAGATGCAAGAAAATCATTGGTTCATGATCCCATCGAGATTATATTAGAATGACTTATCACCATTGGGGGCATGAACACTTGGCGTAAATTTAAGAAAGAAATCATTGTATTATGGGATATGAGACAAGTGTCAAATGAAGACTTTCTTAAGACATGCAAGAGGAGTTGCTCATCCTCATTTCCTCACCATTTTCGAGAGAGAGAGAGAGAGAGAGTTCTAATGAGGAAACAGCTCGGCAACATCAACCAACCCGTGAGCTTGCAATTTCGGGTTTCAATGCGCGTCGAAAGTAAAACGGCTCGTTCGAAGTTGTCCGGAGGCCAATTTGAGCTCCGTTTTCTCCTACGTGACCGTAAGACAATGAGGAATATGAATCTGAAATCACTAGAGAGGTGGACAAAAAATTGTCAGTTTGCACAGGATTGACTCTAGATGGGATTGTGTGGCAGATTCAAGGTCTAGTGCATGTGTAACAAGTGTCAAGCAAGAGAATCTCGTGAAGCCAAATGGCGAAGATGAAGAGAACATGTGGCATGAAGGAACAAGTTTAAGCATGCATGAGAAACAAGTGGCGCATGCAAGACACCTAGGCTAAATGGTAACTTAGCTTGCCGCATGTCCACCAAGTGGCAATCCAAGAATTGCATGTGAGATAAATGGCATTTCATAGCCAACAAGTGGCACACATGCGTGAGGCTAGAATTGCTTGTCCGCCAAGTGTCAAAGCAGAATAGACAAGTGTCGCACGACTTGGTCCCCAAGTTTTCCTCTCTCTATAAAATGACTTGCATGAGGTTAAGAAGAGCTTTTGCTTTCCCTCATTTCCGCTTCATTCTCCCTCAGCATCCAACAGCTTTGAAGCTTCGAACAGCTCTCATGGTGGACGGCGGCTTGAAGTAGAGACCGATGATAGCCTAGCGGTCGATCGAAAGTGAAACACACTTCACCAATAGCTCTCTTCGGGAGAAAAGGCAAGAGATTTCTTCAATCCTGCTATAAGATAGATGTTCATTGTGTTGTTGCCATGCTAGGGAGTTTGGATCAAGTTTTAGGTCAAGAAACCAAATCTATGGAATTCGGATCTGAATTGTGCTTACTAGGTTGTGAATTTTGTCGAGCCCTGCCTGATGAGAATATGACTAACTTTCCTTCATGAAACTTGTACTTCACATCCTTGCTATAACATAATTTAATTTCGAAATTTTTGGAATTGAGGTGATATTTATAATTCTCTTAGAATCACACGGGCTTATCCTATTTCTGGTGAATTCAGCCGGGACCCCTACCGATTCGTGAATTTACACAGATTTTTGAAGAATGAGTTGGATCAACTTTCCTTCACAAAATTTTAAGAGGACATCTTGTACTACAACTTATAAAAATTTGGGATTTTTATGAGCCTGGTTAACTACACGAAATAGAGCTATTTCTGTGACGTTGCCACTGGTTCATTGAAGGTCAAATTTTCTCTAGATTCATGAATTACTGCAATTTGTCTAGTTTGGATCAACTCAAGACTTCTTGATACAATGTTCTCCAAGGTCTTAAGTACAACATTGTGAAATTTGATGATTTTAGGAGCTCGTTTGCTAATTTAAAACTGATGGCTTGTGTAACTGCGCAGTGCTGGACTTCCCTACTTAGGAATCGAGATATGATGGCTTGGTTATAGTTTAAGCTCTGGATCAAGGGATTCAAGAAAAACAAAGAATTGCCTTTATTTAGGTGGCTCTTAGTTGGGTTCTTAAATTAGAGATTTGATGATTAGTTAGCACTGTGATTTAAATAGCTAGATTTCACTGACTCGAGGGCATGGAAAGGAAGTGAATTTGTTTAACTAACTCATGATGTTCGATCTAGGTAATTGTGACTAGACAGAATTGGAACCCAAGTTAATGAAGTCAATTGTGTCATACTTATGCTTCGAGGTTCAGATATATGTTTTTCAATGATACAATCTCTGACTTGAATCTTGAAGAACCTCGTATAAGCTTGCGGATGCCGCTCGTGATTGTGATTATTGATGTTGTGTATTTATGTACTTGCTTGTGCGGTCATTGGTGACATTATGTTGGCATTGCATTGTGAAATTTCATGCAAGTATTGAGATTGAGAACTGTGATGTTATCGGCCAACATACATGGTACATGGATTGATTCTTGATGAGATACGTAGAGATATTACTCTTCAGTACACTGCCTTGAGTTGATGCCCCTGGGCTGTGTGCGGGAATTTGTACGTACTTGTGGATCTTAAGTTGTGTGCGGGGGAAAGTTGTATCACTCGTCGTGGATGCCCTGGAGTAGGGGTTGCAAGTCAATTGACTTGCGATGATGAGACGAATGAAGAGCACGTCATTACATATTGCATTGACATCCTCATTGTTTTAAATTGTTATTGCCTAATGATCTGAATTGATGTTGTTATATGCCATGATTCCTTGATTATGTATTTGTCTTTATAGTTTGGTTTAGGGAGTCTTAGGACCCCTATGATGAGGTTGAATGTTTTTCTTGCTAGCTGTCGCGTTAACCCACGTTGTGGGAACATTTTTCAGATTGGAAGATACGACAGCTGAGCTTTGGGTTGATATCGGAGTTGGAGGCTAAGAGGGTCTTGGGATGCCACAAAAGTCCTTCACTCGTTGTTTCATCCATAAGATTTGAACACAACAGCTTCCTAATGCAGCATACTCAGCTTTTGCGGTTGATAAAGCCACAATGTTTTGTTTATTGGAGAGCCAAGACACCAGTATTGATCCCGGAAGTTGCATGTGCCTGAAGTACTTATTCTATCTAACTTACAACCTATAAGGTCAGCATCTGAATAGTCATGTAATATAAGGTCTGACGTCTTAGATACTACAATCCTAGATTAGGATTAGTTCCTATGTATTTGATGATTTTGTTGACTACAGTATAGTGTGATTCCTTAGGATCAGATTGAAATTTAACACACATACATACACTAAAGATGATGTCAAGTCTAGAAGTATTAAGATATAGTAATGAACCTTAATGGGGTTTGCTAGGCCCAATTGGGCTTGCCTTGGGTCCAATGGCCGAATCTCACTTGGGCTTGAGGCCTAATGTGTTCTCGTTCGGCCCGCTTCCTCATAGGCTCCAAATCTTGGCTCGTCGATCTTTAAACTGAGAGCCTCGAGAAAACTGACAAATTGGTATCTCAATGAGTCAACATCCAATAGTTTGTCAGGAAATCCTCGAAGATTCGATACCCTCATTCAGATTCTAATCCATGGTCAAAAGTCAATCGATCGCAACTGTAATTCATCTCGAGCTAACAGGCGACTTTTAGGAGTTACGCGTATTCACCTCGTCTACGTTTAAGCTATCTCGAGCATTGGACGACCTTGGTTGTCATGTAACTGCGATGGGACAATCATTAGTTCCAATGTACATGATCTTTAGGAATTGGTTTAGGGTTGTTCACAATTCATACAATGGTTAAGCAGATTCACCCGCGATCTGATTGTATATTATTGTTGAAACGTTCTATAGCCATTCCTTGATTGGTCTCTAATGGATTAGAATTGTCCCTTGTCAATCCTTATGGCCAGTCCATGGTTGAGTTTTCAGGTTGAGCGTACTTATATTCTTAATAGCCTTTCTCATTTGGTTGGCCTCTCATGAGCGATCAATTCAGAGCGAGAGTTACTATCAGTGCATCGATTATAATCGTCTTCATTATATCCTGAATAAGGTCGAGTTTGAGGATGTCGCAATTTAAAGGAGTCAAAAGGGACCGTAGATAAATGGAATTTTAAAGAAATGGATCACAATCATGGCATGCAGCATACGATGCAGAGTACTAGAAAGGCTCTTATTATTACAATCGGAACGTAGTTCTTTTTTCTCTTTCGAATTTTTATTTCATGAGCTCGTTATAGCTATAATATTATTTTTCTGGATGTGAATGAGCAAAATATCTTGAAAAAAAAATTATATAAACAATATATAGTTATCCTTTATCAATCTTTAGAAATTGATTGTATGCTTTGATCGATGTCGGGTGCGATGCGTTTTGGTCACTCTTTGCTGTGAATAAAAATTAATGGGGTATGATCTGAATTCAATCTTTGAATAGATAGAATAGTGCGAGACCCAACAATAAATTACAGGCCAGCTGCTTCTTAACGCGGACTCAGCTTCTTAAGGAACCTCCTCAATTGCCCCTACAGACGTTTACCTGTTAACAAACATTGTTCCCAATTGAATTTTGATGTGACATGTTGACTATAGCAGGCATTATAGTTGACATGTCTATCTGCATATTTTTTTTATGACCCCTAAAATCTAAAATTTTGATTAGAAATCCTCAACCAATATTGTGAAAACTTCTATATGAGATTCACTGTCCTGTTTCTGCTCTCACCAAACCAACCATTGGGGATGTTGAAATATATAAATATGTCGAAATATAAATATTAAATTACACATTCTTCTATCAACTTAAGCTTTTGGGCTGGACTTTCTTATATGGTATCAGAGCTAGTATTATCTCTTCTCCGAATGTGCGTGTGTTCACCCTCCGTTGGTCAAATTCCACGTGCCACTCGAAACCCGACTTGCACATGAGAGGAGGTGTTAAATTTATTATCCCACACCACCTAATAACAAGTCATACATGTTCTGATACCATGCAAGACTTTGATGGAACTACAACAAACTGCTCTAAAAGCTTAAGCTGATAGAAGAATGCGTGGTTTAATATTTATATATTTCAACATATTTATAAGCCTACGTTAATGTGTATGACCAATTATTAATTTCTCCGCAAGGATACTAACATGAATCGTAAGATTTTATTTCTAATAGCAAATTTCTAAAGAGCTTGATGACTTACTATTGAATTTGGCTTTCGAAAGTTCCTCAAAATTTTTGGTAGCATACTACGTTAAAAGGGGCCTGCATTGGCAAGTTACGTTGTCCTACGATAGTTTACTAACTTCTATGTTATATGTAATGGCAAACTCCTCACTTTAGTGGTATGTAACTAGTTTGTATGTGGACAATGTTGGTGAGTTGCTAATTTCACCACTAAATTTATTCTTTCAGTGGATAACTTTCTAAATAATAAGTAGATGATTGATGTTCCACTTGAAGTGGGTCCGTTCTTACTTCGGTGATCACTTGCTCCCTAGAAAAAGAAGTGACTATGTGGGTAAGTTATTTAAATTCATTGGGATATAACAACGTCCACCATCAAGTTTTTGTTTTGAGTGATGAGTACACGAGAAAAGTCGATAATTATTTATTGCATTTCACATTCGCAAGTTGCTAGGATTGTTGGTAAATTACTATGAGCATACCGGATCAATTGGTCGTCAGTTAAATAATTTTATCAACGGGATTTAACATCAACGAGCCATGTTAGAAAATGACCATGCTCGGAACATTGTTCGTGGTAGCCAGTAGGTGCAATTGTGATAAAAAAAAAAAAAATGAGATGCAGTTCAGTTGAAAGTGCTCACTTCTCATTCTTCTCAATACTATTACAAGGACGTGCTAATGTCACTAAAATCAGTACACCGATACGCAGCTAAGCATGTTTTGCAGAATATGAGATTTATCAATGAGACCATGATCCGACTGACAAGGACATATGAAAAACAAAATTTAATCTGAGTCGCTCTCACTTGCTTCCAGTTCCGCTTCATATATTAATGTATATTCTCTTTCCAGTTCCTCTTTGTACGTTGATTCATCAGTTGCTTGCGGTTCCTTTTCATCGCTTGACTCACCAGAATCCTCCTGGAGTGAAGCTGGATCCACTAATTGATTTTCTTGAACTACAGCCTTCAAATCATCCTCCAATTGTTTGAATTTCAGCAGATATCCCAGTTTTTTCATCGTTCCACCCGATAATCTAACTGCAAGGCTAAATCGTAGATAATTATCCTCAAATTGATCGAAATCAACTTCTCCCTCCAACAATCCCCACAGCACATTCGGTTCGAGAGACTGAATCCACATGTGATCCGAATCAAATGTACCGAGAGTTCCTGATAGCCCATTCCGCCTTTGGCCCTGAACTTGTGGCACGATGTCAAAAGATACTTCCTTTTCTCCATCTTCCACACCGAAAACAACACAGAGAGACAACCCTTTTAACTTATCGTACAAGTTCTGTGAAGCCATGAATGAAATGGTATCGTCTTCAACAAGGGCAAAGTCTTTTGGCATCTCTCCCCCAGGGTGAACATCTCGTTGATTAGAACAACTCTTGGAATATCGATACCTCTGTTACATGGGTAAATCGTTAGAAGTACGCAAGTATGTAATTAATTCAAGAAGAAGAGTTTGATTTTGAGCATATTCCTAGTAATTCAACCAAAGATAGAGTTCTATAATAATTAATTAGACACATCGATCCTTGCTTGAGTTATATATGTGTTCGCTTTAGACATCGCCGATTTTTCAGCAGAAGCTGTCCTAATTGAATTCCGACTTACTTGCAGCAAAGTTAACATTATTAAGATAAATAAAAGAAACAGCTCCTACTAGCACTTGTATCAATGGAAAACCGAAAAGGCAAAGCTTCTGCTCTAACTTTATAAAAAAGGAAAATCTTAAATATAATACTCTCGATTGAGTAAATCAAATCAAATTGTCCCAAGCAATCCGCATGTGTCGATTGACACGTGTCGCCTAGCAAGGTTGTGCGATGATTCCCTATCATAATAGTAACTCGTGTACATTTTCTTCTTCGAGCTTAGCGGATGCAACTATGTTGTGGTGCCAAAAAATAGGAGTGTCGATTAGGGCTTTATGCTGTTTCGTTTGGTCTCTTTCTACCTCTATTTCGCCCCTTTATTTTGGTTATTGTTTTGGTAGCTTCGATTTGATTAATTAATTGATGCTGCTTGTCTTCTTTTTCTGTTTATATCAAAGCGAGATTTGGGCAATCCAGGGATATGCTTAGAACTTTCATCCATCGTACTACAGAATGATGTTAGACTTATTAAAATTAAGTCACGAAATTTGTATATTAAGTAATTTATCATGTTTCTATTTAAGTGTTTAACATAACGGATTATTTAATGGTCTACTCTCGCCTTATTTAATACAATTATCGTTACTCTACAATATGATCATTTAGCTGTAATTTCAATTTGCCCTTCCATTGCTACAGTCACGAGACTTTGGCCACAACAATGATCAGAGATAGGCTCACCCTCAAGACAGACGAATGACATTGGGCTAATATAATGGGGGCACTAATTCCTTGAAAAAAAAAATTTACTCCCCTCTCTACAAAAAGAAAACACTTAAGTGTGAAAAAAATTCTCACGTCGAATTATTGCCGTTGTTCAGTTTTATGTTGATCCTTAGAGGTGATCTAGTACAATTGATCGTGTTGGTTGTTATGATCAACCGTAGCATCAAGAACTCGGGTCCACCGTTTTTTTAGATTTACTTAGAGCATTTATTTCTCAATATAAGAATTACAAACATTGGGTATCTGTCATTGTTTCATTGTGAGATTTTGTTTAGCTTTATATATGTATAGAGCATCTTTACATGTGTCTGGAATTTTCAACCTTTGCATTATACAAATACAGTGCGCCCAACGGGGAGAGAGAGAGAGAGAGAGAGAGAGAGAGAGATACCTCAATTGAGAAGTCAGCAAAGTTGTGGACTAACTCGCTTGAACCATCTTCCTCGTTGCTCGTTTGACAATCTTGTAAATTTTTTGTTTCTCTTGGATGTTCTTCCCCTAAGCTCATTTGACTATCACCGTACCCAACTTCATAGAGTAAAGCGGGATCCAGCAACTGGTCGTCTTGAAACAAGACCTCCAAATCATTGTCTAGTGGCTTGCATATTAGTCGGAATCCACACTTTTTCACGGTTACTCTGGAACCTGAATGATTAGCTGCTCTAACGCTCAAGCTTAAATGAATCAAGTCATTTGGACCAAAATCATCTTCTCTCCACAAATCCTTTGCTTTATGATAATGGAGCCACACATGATCCAAATTAGGTTGATCGAAAATTTGAATGTAAGTCTTACCTGGTCTGCCATTAGCATATGCTGCAATCCTAAATTTGATATGCCTCTTCTCTTTTGTTCGGAGCACAACGCAGAAAGCTACTCCTAGGAACTTTTTGTATAAGTCCTTTGAAGCCACGAAAGATATATAACCCTCTTTATTAGGGAGCAACCAATTTGGCATCTCTCCTCCAGGTAGAAAAACTCGGCAACATGCTTTGCAAAAAAAATTCTGTCATAAATGTAGACTGTTAGATAGTTTTTCAGGGTTGGCACCTAAAAAGAGGAGTTTCAATGAGTTAAATAGGTCGTCCTGGAATTTAGATACAGTTAGCAATAGCATTAGAAAGATAATCTTGTAACTAATTGTTGGAAACATGACATGTATTGTTGAAGATTTTGTAGCTGGATGAACATGTATTATCGGGGTTTTTCATTGGGCGATCCTTGTAATTGGACAGCGAATTAGACAGTTAGACCACGTATACATGTAGAATCACTTTTTATATTAACAACGCAGAGAGAGAAAGTGTCTAACCTCAAGCTTGAACAAATCATTCACGGAGAACCCATTACTGACCAGTTCCTCACATGACGCTAAGTTAACGATCTTCACGTCACGTATGTTGGAGGGAACTCTACTCAGAGATTCGCAACCACCTGCGCCTAGAAATAGCAGTTTCTTTGGAATCTTGGGGATCTCTTGTAGTTGTTGGCAATTAGAAACATCCAAATCGTGCAAGTAATGTAGTTGCTCGCATGTAGGAAGGTTAGTAAAATGATTTCCACGCAATTTTAGACGTTGTAAGCGGGGAAAACATGAAATATTATCCAGGAACTCCACTTCTGATAGATTGCATTCCCCAAGAAATAACTCGTGCAACTTTGGAAATCCTATTTTCACATGGGGATCACTCGAATCCTCCTCCATCTTTGGAAACTTGATTAGTTTTGAGCAGCCACCAAGCATCAGAGCGCTAAGATTTTGCAACTTATAAATGCTAGACGGAAGGATTGCCAGTTTCTTGCAATTCTCTAAATACATATGCTTCAAAGAGATAAGATTCTCCATGGATGCAGGAAGTTCTTCTATTGAAGTTCCATTTAATATAACTTCACGTAAGCTTTCGTTTTTAACCGGAATATCAGGGAATCTTCTGAATTTAGAGCACCCCTTTAAATCCAACAACTGTAACTTGCGGTGATACCCAACTGATTCGTGGGCATGCTCCAAGTTTTCGCATCCACGAAGATTCAATTTCTCAAGATTCGGCGTGCAAGAGAGATCCGGCATACAAACCAGCGAATGACATTCACTCAATTTAATGAACTTAATATTCTCAAAGCCCTGCAAGAAAAATGAATCCAACTTCGATAGACATTCCAGATGAGCAAAACAAAATTGAGATAGATATTCCATTGGAAATCTGGTTCTGATTCTTTAATAAAAATCACTTGATCATGATTCAAGCCACAGGTGACTTGTGAATGGAAATGTTACTATTTGTAGGAAGGGAATTACGGGACTGGCTTTTATACAGTAAAAAATTTGTAAATGATTGTCATCGAGCCTTGATGGTTTACATGATATTGAGTTTTATAACCTACTGTCCCGCACAAAAGGGATAACTTCTTACCACAAGAGAGTACTCATGTTTGGTGTTAGAGATATTTAGAGATTTCATTTGCTAATCGTACCGATCCTATACATCTCAAGATTGTGCTATATCACCCTTTGCTTGTGCCTACCTCGATTTAGAGATTTCATTTGATAATCCCACTGATTCTATATATTTCAAGATTGTGCATATATCTCGATTTAGAGATTTAATTTGATAATCCTACTGATTCTATATATCTCAATATTGTGTGTATACCTCCCTTTCCCTTTGCTTGTGCCTATCTTGATTCACACACACACATGTATGTATTACCCTATATAGTGATTTCATAAAGCCTATTAATAAGGCGATGTAATCTTCATATGTCGAAATATACAGAAATTCTACAATTCTTGTCTTCCACATTATTCTTGATTTGTTGGATGGAACATAAAAACTACATTGTTAAGTTGATGTACTTAACGTCAAAATTTGAATAAGCATGCTTGGTGGCCGAACAATCCAAAAGGTAAGATACCGTAGTTCTAGTGGTAGCAACAACACGCAAAAGCATGCCCATATCAAATTCATTGCATTTCTCGAAATTCTATTAGACCTCAGGCACTTAATCTTTGAAATTTAAAGCAGTTTGAAGAAATTGCTAGCATCAAACTGTATTTTGCGTTTTCACGCACGGTTATGCTAGAAATTTGCATTACATAATGATGCCGCTACTTCTTTAGAATTGGGTTTAGCTAATCAAAACAGAACGATGACTTTTTACTTAATTATGCATATAGCATTTTTTAGATTTTCTAATATGAGATGGAGCAAGCTCAATCACATTGATGGAATGGTTGATTCTCTTTGAATGTGTTAAGTTTCAGTATGACATCCTAATATTTTGTCTAGTACACTATTTGAAATTTAACAAGGAGATTTACACTTACCATCCAATGAGTCATAAAGACGTGGCTTCATGATTCTCTACATGGAAGCATCTTTAAAAATATTTAGACTACTATAAATTACTTATCAAAAACCTACAAATCAAATAACATATTTAATGGTATATGTTAAGCACATTCTCCATTCGAATGTCAAATTACATTCTAAGAAGTTTTTTGTTTCAATTTTCAGCTCAAAGTCATGACGGTGTGAGCTCAATTTTGGCTTTTTTCATATATGTATGAAAAAATGTTGACTTTTCATCCCACTAAATTTTAATATAGTCCCTATACCGTCAATTTTTCTAATTGAGTTCTATTTACAAAATTCGTGTAATCAAGTCTCTTCTACTATCAAATTTAGACAAATTTAGCTAGGTGATCATTGAACGACCCCTTAGCGTGATGTGGATTAAGTATTCACATACATGGGTACTCTTAGCTTAAAGCGAAAGCTAGTCAAACAACTTATGACATCTTCCACTATTCACTATCCAGAGGGGTTTCCATGTAGGCAATACTCGATCCACGTCACACTCCGGCATTTTCCGATGGCCAGGTCGGCTGAATTTGGTTGGATTTTATGCTGAAGAGACTTCTTTTTTTTTTGGGGGGGGGGGGGGGGGGGGGGAGGGGGGGTGTTCAGAATGCTGAAGAGATTTTATTACATAATTTATGTAAGTAGAATGACTTGATTGGGAAAATTAAAAAATCCTGGACCTGACAGAAAAGAAGTTGCAGTACATAGATAGATAGTCTATATTTGATGCTTTAACATGTATATAAAGTATAGGATCATATAGCTGTTTTCCTTAGGACAAATATTAAACATCATCAAGATTTAATACATATAATGAGAAAAGGATCAAATAAAAGCGCACCTTAAATTGTTCCAGCCCTACTTCGATCTTGCTATTCCGCATATCAAATCCAACTAACTTCTTGGGACCAGGGCCAAATTCCGGAATCGAGGCACAATGAGGCCATTCAAACCACCTTAACTCATTAGGGAGATGTATGGGTCCTGTGAAAAGATTTTGTACATTATGCAAGATGAGCAACCTCAACCTCTTCATGTTTGTGAAAGCATCATGACCAATGTATATCTCTTCTTGCTTTGGTGGCTTCAATACTATGGCTTTCACCGCAGTTGTATCCTAAATATTTATCAAAAATATTTAGGTGACTTCGTTAAGGATAAGAATCGAATAAGAATTCTAGAACAATAACAAGTCTTACCACATTTCCTGATACGATACAAAGAACATCATCATGAAGCCATAACCTACTGCGTTTGCTGGGATCGTCTCGACATTCTTCTTTAACAATATCCATGCCCATTGATTGTAGTAAGTCATGCATCTGTAAGGTCTTGTTCTCTTCACTAGTCAAGGAGCGCTCAATTAGAACTCGTAAACCAATAGTCGGGAGAAAATCACAACTATTAAGAACTTCCTTAATGTACTGTGTATTCTCCCCGTTGAAGAAACAAGCAATGTCCAGGAAAATCTCCTTTTCATTGTTCTCCAATCCATCATAACTTACCCTCAGCACACCATTGATCTCTTGGTTAGGACTTTTAGCAAGTTTTTTCAATGTTTCTTCCCATTCTTCTTCTGTTCTACCACACAAGGAAGAACCCAACACCTCAAGTGCCAAAGGAAGGCCTCTCGCATAATGTAAAACACTATCAACAAGATCGCTCCTTATTTCTGTTTGCTGATTTCTTATAGAAGCATGCCTTCTAAAAAGTTCAAGAGCTTCCCCCCCCTTGAGAGCTTTGACTTCATACATATTATTCGAGTATACCCTATGAGAAGTTAGCAAATGCTTGTTTCTTGTTGTGATAATTATCCTACTTCCTTTACCGAACCACTCACAATCTCCAGCTAGTGCATTTAACTGGCATGCGTCATCAACATCATCTAGTATAATGAGAACTTTCTTATTACAAAGTCTCTCTCGAATCAACCTACTTCCCCCACCAACACTAAAAACTGTTAATTTATTCCTCGGTAGTATCTCCGTTAGCAATTTTTCTTGCAAAGGAACCAAATCATTGAACTTTTTAAAATTTTCTCTAACACGTTCCAGGAAGCTAAAACTTTCAAACTCTCTAAAAATAGCATTAAAAATAGCTTTAGCAAGGGTTGTCTTCCCTACACCTCCTTGGCCCCATAATCCCACCATAAGAACATCATCATTGGACCGTAGATTTAAGATTGTATTGAGCTCTTGTACTCGAGAACCCATCCCGACCAAATACTTGGGTACATCTAATGGTGTTCGATCTAGTTGAGTTGAGGTCGCCAGTACAATCTCTTGTATAAGCCCCGCTTCATATCTGACAAGGGAACATATGTCAAAACTGCTTTTAGAGCAATCCAAGCAAATGAATAAGTATTTAAAGAGAATTGATGAGTAAAAAACTAGTCTGCCCTGGAGATGAATGTCCAGATTTGTTCAACTCGCAGGATGTCCATGCCTACACAGGTCCAAGAGTATATTTCTCTTGTTATTCGAAATGTTCTATGTGAATCTATTGTGCATTTATTATCTATTCAAGTTAATAATGAATATACAAAAATGTCGATCGGCCATGCCTTGATCTATTTACAAAGTTCATTGAAACTGTCTTGGTTTTACTTCAATTATCCAAATGGTTACCCATTTATCTGGTATTTTTCTCAGCGAAGCAACACAAGTGATAAAAACCATTCTTTTTGGATCCGGTAAAAAGAGTGGCTAATCATAATGGTACTGATACTAGTAATATAACAAGCCTTCGCCTCTCTCTGTTTTTGTCCCTCTGTCACAGAAGACAGAAGAAAGTCTCAACCGTCACAGGCAGCCTCTGGCAGCCATCGCCCGAGGCTACGGACCACAGATCTAGCTTCGAACCCTCAGATCTATAGTCGCGAGCCTAGATTGTCACCTAAAGTCGCATGACAGTTGACACAGATCAGAGAGGGATTGAGGTGACGCAGTATGTAGGATCCCAAACCTTAGAGCAAATTAAGTATCAAAAGATTTACACTAATTGAAGTAGTAGAAATGTTCTCAGCGTACCCATCAGTGAAATGCCACCCCGACAAGAAACTCGCGTCGAAAAGAGCTTTCTTCCATCTCTTCACTTTCTCCGAGTCCTTCCCGTACTTGACCTCGTGCTTAGCCATAGCTTTTCTGTAGCTCTCTCTTGGTGTTCTCACTTCATGGGGTTCCACTTTGTAAAACACCGGCAGCGCAATTAGGCCCTTTTGCTTCCTGCACTCCATGATTTTCGTTAGCTCTTCCAAACACCACGACGAAGAGGCGTAGTCCTTGGAGAAGATGATGATTGCGATCCGCGAGTCCTCGATTGCCTTCATGAGCTCGGGTGTAATCTGCTCTCCCTTCCTCAGCTCTTCACTGTCGATGTAAGTGTGTATTCCCGACTGGTCGAGAGCAGTGTAGAGATGGCCGAAGAAGGTGTTGCGGACGTCTGGACCTCTGAAACTCATGAAGACATGGTAACTCCTTTTGGAGTTGGAAGAAGAAGAAGCCGCCATTAGAATCAAGAAACAGAGGAGGGTTAACAACGAGCGACGCGTCGCCTAAGATTTGATGCTTTGTTGGGGTTGGGGATAACTAGTTCGCCATTGGATCTTCTCAGCACGATCTCTTATACCCTGATGTATTCCTTTCTTTTCCGTGAGTCAACGAAGAAATATATTTGGGTCTTTCTTTCAATAATGTTATCGTGCGCATGATTGGGGGGCACAGCTTTTTGAGTGAGACGTCGGGGAAAAAGGTTTTTTTTTTTTTTTTAAGTGTTGAAATTGTTTATTGACAAGTAAATATTATCTCGTTGATCCGATCCGAACGCGAATAATAATGGGGCTTGCATCCCCTACCATAAAGGCAAGAGGTCATAACAATTGTGGAGATCTAATGGCAAAAAAAAATCATGATCTTTCTACTTTTATGATAGGGGATCTGGATCCAATAATAATACCGTCGTGATGTGTTCCGATTATGCCCTCGACAACAAGAGAGGCATGGCTCTTTTTCCTTTCTTTTTGTTTCTTTTTGTTTTTTTTTTTAGTATGTTAATTTTCAGTTTGCAAGCAAAGTAGATGAGAGGGACGACGCAATAGGTGGGAGAAAAAGACGCGGTGCGGCATGCCGTGCTCAACAATCAATGAATTAGTTAGTTAATTAATTTCTTCTCATATAAAATGAAAGATGCTTTGAGATCTATGTATATTTATGTTAGTCTTATGCCTAATTGTAATTATATATTTTATTATTCGATTCTCAAATCTATCGTTCCTATCTGTCAAGTTATTCTTGGATGAGGCGAATCCCGTCGTGGAACTAAGTGATTGTCAAGGAACTTCTAAAATATTACATTTCTTGTCTTGAATATAGGGCTTTTTTCTGATTGGGGTTTTGTATATGGAAGGTGCGTGATGCCATTTATGGATGCTTATGTGATGCTAATGTTGGCAATTTTTTTCCTTAAGCCTTAGGTCAATCATGAAATGGCTAGGTATACGTATGCTAAACTCGTCGTACTGGTACAGTTGGAAGTTCGCAAATGCCACGAGTCTGGGCAACCTCTTATTCCTGAAAGCTATGATAGCCTCCTGCGAATGAAAATTGGACGACTGGAATTCTTCAACCTTTTAAACAACTAGTCCAAATGAAATTGAATTTCTTTAGGTTTACTTGCAGTGACTATCATGTGTTATATGGATCCTAGTCATTTATCTTACTTTTAACGAGGTGTATCGATCTCGAGAAAAAACTGTTCTGCTGCATACGAGTCTCGTGCATACCCTGAGATGTTTTTTGAATTGAAATAAATTGACTAGAATAATAACTCGGTTTTGTGATTTAGATTGGCGGATAGGTTTTGACTGAGGGTCTCAATGTTAGTTTTTTGCTTATGCTTTAAACATTTTGCGGAATTTCATGTTTGACTCAATATACACGGGCGTTAAGAGCTTTGCCTATGCCGAAAAAAAAAATTGATGAATTTATTACTTTATAGAAATTTGCTAAAGTAATCCCTCCTTAAATAAATAGGGTTACTTTTCGGGTTTTTTTTTCCATTTTAATTCAAAAAAAATAAGAAATTAGTGTAAGAAAAAAAACTATTTACAAGAATAGGTCTTGCTCGGCACATGGTGTTTTCTTTTAATTAAGTTCTATTTAATGAGACCGCGGAGCATCAGACTTACGTAAAAAAAATATTTACGCGCCTCAATTTCAAGGAAAGTGAGCGAACGAGTGAGGTGATAGGACCACGATGACGCGCCTCAACTCCGAGGAAAGCAAGTGAACGGCCGAGGCGACAGGGCCGCAGACGATTATATGTACGTATATATATATATATATATATATATATATATATATATATATATATTATATATACGTACATATAATCGTCTGCGGCCCCGCCGCCTCGACTCCGAGGAAAGCAAGTTAATGAGCGAGGCGATGGAATCACGATGACGCGCCTCAACTCTCCGCGGTCACGTCACCTCGCTCGCTTTTCTAAAAAACGAGACACGTAAATAATTTTTTTTTACGTAAATATAATTGCTCCGTAGCCCTGCGAGCGAACGTCGTCGCCTCGCTCGTTCTCTTCCTTTCCTCGGAGTCGAGGCACGTAAATATATATATTTTACGTACATATGATCGTCCGCGGCCTCATCCCCTCAGTCGTTCACTCGCTTTCCTTGGAGTTGAGGCGCGTAATCGTGGTCTTGTTACCTCGCTCGTTCGCTCGCTTTCCTCGGAGTCAAGGCGCGTAAATATATATTTTTTTACATAAATATGATGCTTCGTGGCCCCGTCAAATAGAACTTAAAAAAATGATTAAAAGAAAACACACATTGCCTCGCTCAAAACCCTATTTTTCGAGGTTAGCTAATTTGGTAAATATGTTTTTTTGTATTAAATTGAAAAAAAAACAATCAAAACCCTCCCCAAATCATTTTTTTCTTATTTTCCTTTTAAAAAAAATAAAAAATAAAAAAGTGATTGCTCGGCACAGGGTGTGCCGAGCAAGACCTATTCTTGTAAATAGTTTTTTTCTTACACTATTTTCGTAAAAAAAAAATTGAATTAAAATGGGAAAAAAACCCTACTTCTTCCTTGCAGATGGCACAATCGAATCGATGACATCGGTCCCTTTCCAATAGATAACAATATATAAGTAAATTTGTACCGGTGAGGGAACAAAAAAAAACTCAGAGTCCCATGTACAGGAGTTAATAAAAACTCTGAAAAAAACTCTACATTCAAAACAAGAAATGCAATATTTTAGAATTACCTCGACAATCACGTAATCCCGGTATACCTGGCCCTTGGATCCCCACCTACTCACATAGTGGGGGAGATCCAAGGGTCAAGGGTGCAGGGCACCCCTGACCCCCGAGCAGGGGATCCACGCTCCATATATTAAGGGTGCGTATGGTAACGCTCTAGAAAAAATATTTCTGTTCCCAAAGTGTTCCGGAAACACTTTGGGAACAGAAACGCGTACGATAAAAAAATGTTCTCAAAATGTTCCGGGAACACTTTTCAGAAAAAATAACATTTTTGAAGCATAATTGAGGAACAACAAATACTTGTTTCTGTGTTCTCGGGACACTTTTTAGAAAAGTTTTTGGAACACTTTTGTCAAAAAAATGAAAAATTCTAAAAAATTCTAAAAATTTTCAAAAAAATAGGCAATGGCCACAATCAACTGGCCATAACCTGTTTAGGGTGTTTCGACCCCCGATCTTTCCAGAAATGATAATTTTGCCCCTCCGGCAAACCGTCCCCCAAAAAATTCATAAAAAAATCAAAAAAATTCAAAAAAAATAGGAAATTGCTACGATCAACTGGCTAAGACCTATTCCGGTATTTCTTTAAAATGACGATTTCGCCCTTTCGACAAATCGTCTCCCAAAAATTGAAAAAAATTAAGAAATTTCGAAAAAATTCTCAAAAATGGGAAACTGCCACAATCAGCTGGCTATGAAATATTTTGGGTAATTTAATATTCAAACCTTCCAAAAAATGACGATTTTTCCCTTTGGGCAAATTGTCCCCAAATCTTCCCATTTTTCCCCTGGCCTTTAATCACGGGTTCTCTAAACTCCTAGAGCTATGTTAGGAGATTCTTATTGTGAATTGATGTGCGTTAACATGATTCATTTATGCACTTGATTGCGCTTTCATTATATTGATTGTGATTGATAGGACTAGTCTTCCAATCTGCATGAAACCCTGAATCAGACTTACCTCACCTAAAATTGCGCATGCATGAAATCTTAGTTAGGAAAACCACATATGCTACTGGGGAGCGAGCAATAAGAAGTGGTCAAAATTTGATACTGTCGGATGATGAGGACAATTGTGAAGATGATGGTAATCCTGACTATGGTGATCTTGTCTATGCATATAGGTCTGCAGAAGAAGAGATTGCTGATGATGTATTAGATGTGCATGGAAATGAGATGAACATGCTTAGGAAAAGCATTGCAAATAAAATGGCAAGTGACTACAATATGCCTACAATTTCATGACTTTGTATTTTTTTATCATGTAATTATATTTTTAATTACTTGGGAACATTTATGTATGTCTCATAATTGTAATTTTTTCTATCAATGGAAAACATATTTGATATTCTCATTATTTAATTTCAAATTCGACTTGTCTTTTAATTTTTTTTTATAGCTGATCTTGTCCATATTGTTCTTATAAATCGTGCATAAAATTCGATTTACTAAATTGAATGAGATTTAATTTAATTTTAATATATATAATCGCCTTAATTAAATGAAAAAAATTGGAACATATTTTTTTTTTGCAGTTACCATACGCGTTTTTGTTCTTTTTTTGTTCCGAGAACAGAATTTTTTTGCAGTTACCAAACGCGTTTCTATCCCAAAAATAGTAGCCGGGAACAGAAACACAAAAAAATGTTTCTGTTCCAAAAGTTGTTCCATGAACAGAAACGTTACCATACACACCCTAATCCTCCTGAAATAAGAAAATCACTTGACAGACAAGGAAAGCTCAAATATTGAAATTCAATGGCGCAATATAAATCAAGAACTCCAACATCATCTCAATGTCCACTCAAAACATGAGCAACACAGAAATTCCAGAAGTCGCTTGATTCTAATCCTAAACAAAAATTTAAAAAATAAAAATAAAAAATCTTTAAGTTTGTTTGAGTCTGCCGATAGCAAGTCCCACTAGCTGCAGCTTTAGATGTTCACCGGATAACTACTACAGAACAAGTCTGGTAAACGTACATGAAAATTCATTCCGCAACAAGCTACAGATACGTCATCTCACCTATTTGTCCTCGTCAAGCCTCGTTGCGAGCTGCTTGCGAAATCCCCCTGGCGCGTCGTGGAGCGTCGTCAGAGCCGTCGCCCGTCGAGGAGTCAGTGGCTATGTTGGTGAGCAGATTAGGGTAGCCCGATGGCTGATAAGAGTTGCCACGAAGGGGAGGAGCGTCATCGAGAGTCTTCGAGCACCCAACAGCCATTGCCCGTTGTCACAGTTGTCGAGCAAATTGGGATTTTTGGGGATGGGCTTGTTCTGACCCGGAGATGTTATGTTTTAGGGAAATTTGCCCAGAATGAAACGCCAGAGGAAAATTTTAACTAAAAAAGGTCATTGTTTTCATTTTCCGGTGTCCACGTCAGTGCCAGACCAGCCACATAGAATGGCCAGCGCGGACTAGAAATCCATATAAGCATTTTTCGAGGCCTAAATTGGCCGGAAGAATGAATTAGCAAAAACTGAAAAAAAATTAGGATTAAATTGGTGAAATTGAGAGGTTTAAGACTAAATCGGTAAATTTATGATTTTTTTGATAATTTTCCTCTCAAGACATGAATTTGGCTCGTCATACTTGTGCATTACCGCTTAATAGGCTGTGAATGGCCAAAGTACGCAATAGACTTGAGCTTCAGCAAGTTCTTTTTGTCCTAACATGGGTATTAAAAAAAACCTCTGACCTAGGATTGCTGGGTCATGCCAGCATAGACAAAGCCCTCCTGGGCCCGAGCCCGAGCCCGAGCCCGAGACAGCCCCTCATAGTGAGGGATCGTGCCAAGGAGGGCCCATATGATAAAGCCCGGGTATTGACCGGGTCCGAAATTTGTTTCAGAGCGACGAATTCTAGTCAGAACAGAAGTGAAGATAGTAAAAGAAGGGGCAAAACAGGAGGGAGCCATAATGAATTTTTATTTAAGAAAAGAGAGGACTTGGGGCCCTTTTTTTTTTTTTCCCTCTTTATCTTATAAAAGGATATCATTTTTTGAAATTTTTCCTTTAAAAAAGTCATGAACTTTCAACTTTATCATAGTGAACACGAGAGCTTTCCACTTGCTCATGGAAGGCTTTCACTTTGTTCCCTCGACCCCCAAAAAAAAAAAAAAATTTGAAGTCTCAAGGAAGAAAGCTCGACAGCCAACTCCACCACCGCCGCTGGTTTCTGTCTCCTACCTCTGGAGAAAATGGAAAATAAAATGAAAATAAAAAAAAAACCTTTCTAAACAAATAGAAAAATATTTTCTAAAACATAAAAAAAATATTTTTTATAAAATAAAAAGATAATTTTAAAAATTTTAAAAAAAATTCACTAGATTTGTATTGCATGAAAGTGTTTTAGCAATGTATATTTTTTTTTCAAAAAACTATAAGAATTTTTTTCCATGAAATAAATAGACGTTCCAGTAGCACAAAATAAATAGACGATTTATGATTATGCATGATCTATATTCATTTTGTTAGTAATATTATATAGGTGGACTTTATCGTGACAAGACGTAATTATTTGAATTAAATGAAAAATTGGGAAAAGCAATTGTTCTAAGGGAAAAAAATTTGTACAGTTACCAAAGACGTTTTGATTATCTAAAACTCGTCCAAGGAGCAGTATAAAAAAAATTATTTCTTAACAGAACTGCTTTTTTGGATCAAAATCATTACCAAACATATCCTTAAGTGCCAAATCGAAAAAAAAAATGATCATTTAAGTGCGTTTGGCAAGAAATTCTGACCAAAGTGATTAGGTGTCATTTATGATTAATCTTGTAATATGACGTGGCAAATTTTTTTAAAAATAAAGTCCATGTGGATTTCTAAAATCTAAAACAAGCTAAGTAAATTAAAAAAAATTAAATTAAATTTGAAAAAAATTGAATTTAAAAACAAAAAAAGAGAAGATGGTTATAAAGGCAGCGAGGGTGGGGATAGTCGGTAGGGGGTTGGCAAACCTCGATGACTGCAAGCGAGGGCCCGTAGGTCCTCCCCTAGACTTGGGTGAGAGCGAGGGTCGCGATCAGGTTGAAGGCTGCAACCCTTGCCCACAAGCCCTCACCTAGGGTCGGTGTGGGTCGCCAGCCCTTGGCTGGGGCTCGATGACCCCCATCGACGATAGATTCACACTGATTTGCCACGTGGAAGTTAGCTTCCACGTGGCAATCATGCACGATGCAGCGACCACTAGTTTGCATTGATGTCAGCACCAAAGAAGAGCGAGGCATCGTGCACACGTTTGCCACGTGCACCAAAGGCAGCGTCGTGCACCACGTGCGTTAACCAATCCACAGTAGGCATTTGTGGCGTGTGGCCAGACACGCTACCCCTCCTCCCCGCATCTTTGAGCCACACGTGGGGGAGCGTGTGGCTTCCGATGGAGGCACGTCACCCACCAAAATGTTCGTCTCGACGAGACGAAGCTGAATATTGGGCCAAAATCAATTTTGATCAAACAAAATTTTTGAAAACGGGCAAAAATTGAAAATTTTAAATCTAGACTATGGAAATTATATCACATATTTAAGCCACTAAAACCCTATGATGACAATCCCAAGATCTCCATAGTTAGAACATAGTACACTATATGGAGAAAGAAAAGTTTTTGTGCACTTGATTCGGAATCCATCGTTCTTTAGGAAATAACAACAATCCGAGCTCAAGATCTTCTCATCTAAAATCCTCTATATGACTGGCTTGATGAACTACCCCTTACAACTCTTGTTTCTATATATGAAGTGATTTTTGAATCGCTTGGGTGCTATTAATAGAGTTTTTAGCTGGGACCTCTCATTATGGGTCGGGCTTAACTTGGCCCACACTAGCCAGGCGCATATTGAACTGGTTAAGAATCATAATATCTTACCTTATTAGATTAATCCTATAAATGGTAAAGTTCCGTAGATCGGTAAATTATAATTTCAATTAATATAATTTCACATTAAAAAAGCTCTTATATTGATCATTTCTTATTATCCTTGACAGTTGTTAGTGACACTATGTTAGCATAGGCGATTGGGGATAATACAATACTTTAATAGTGAAATGAAGTTTAACCATTTGATACTGAAGTATTTAACAGTCTCAACGCGAGCGGGCTAAATTCCTAGGTGGGATCAAGAGCTTAAATATATTTCAACAAGATACCTTATATGAAAGAAAATGAATTTTTAAAAAAATAAGAATGTCGACATTGTCGCGACCCGTCCGAAAAAACGGACGCGGCTAATGGATTACCGATCGCGGGCCCCCACTCTGAAATGTGGATCGCGGGCCTTAGATCGGCGCGGGCCCTCCCAGGCCCATACCAAATCGCGGCGGAGGTATATCTTTAAGGGATTCGACGATAAGAGTCGATCGCTTTCGACCTTCAGTGTGGTCGTGGTGGCATGTGCAACTTGTGCATGCATTTGGAGTCGCCACCGGTCTTTCTTGGAGGGTAGACCGGAAACCTTACTGACCGATTGGGAGAGATCGATCAGTTCTACGGAACCAGAGATTTTGGGTTCGGGGACTTGGTTACGTCGGTGTCATTACCAACGCCCTTTCGGTACCTAACGTGAGTGATTTTCCTAACTAAGAGTTCATGCAGGCGCAATTTTGGGTGATATGAGTCAGGGTTTCATGCAGGTGGGAAGACTGGTCCTATCAAACCACAGTCAATATAATGAAAGCGCAAGTCACGTGCATAAATAAATCATGTCAATGCACATCAATTTCAATCATTGGCCTCCTAGTATAGCCATAAAGGCTTAGGGAAGATGTGATTTAGGGCTAGGGGTAAAATGGAAAGATTCGGGGACAATTAGCCCGAAGGGAAAAATTGTCATTTTTGGAAGGTTTGGATACCGAATTACCCAAAATATTCCATGGCCAGTTGATTGTGGCCATTTCCCATTTTTGAGAATTTTTTGGAATTTCTCGACTTTTCTTCAATTTTTGGAAGACGATTCGCCCAAAGGGCGAAATCATCATTTTAAGAAGGGTCGGGGTTCAAAACACCCGGAATGAGCCTTGGCCAGTTGTTTGTGGCCATTTCCTATTTTTTGGGATTTTCCTGAATTTTTTAGAATTTTTTGGAAGACGGTTTGCCGGAAGGGGAAAACCGTCATTTCTGAAAATATCGGGGGTCGAAAGACCCGAAACAGGTCGTGGCCAGTTGAATGTGGCCATTTCCTATTTTCTGGAATTTTTTTAGAATTTTTCTGAATTTTCAGAATTTTTTGAATTTTTCATGATTTTTTATTTTTTTTATTGATTTTTTGAATTTTTTATTATTTTTTATTATTTTCTGAATTTTTTAATATTTAAAAATATTTTCCGGGCCGGGTCAAACCCGGCCCACGCCTCTCGGGCGCCCGGCCCGACCCTAGGGGTCGAAACCGGCCTAAAACGACGCCGTTTTATATTTTTAAACATTTTTCCATTTTTTAACAATTTTTTTGATTTTTTATCTATTTTATTTAATTATCCGAAAATTCCCCGGATCGGACGGTCCACGTTGTGCCACGTGGCTTCGTCTCGTGCGCCCGATCTTCCACTAGATCGGGCGACTCACAGAGAGCCACGTGGCTCGATCACGACCGTCGGATCAAAATTAATTTATTTTCTTTTTTAGAAAAACCTTCGGATCAAACGCTCCACGTTGTGCCACGTGGCTACTCCTGGTGCGTCCGATCTTTGGACAAGATCGGACGATCCACAGAAAGCCACTTGGCACATTCTCGGCCGTCGGATTGATTTGAATTAATTATCCGAAAATCATTTATTCTATTTTGCAAAATTCCAAGATCGCGACACGTGTCGCGATCGTGGCCGTCCGTTTGTTTTATTTGAAAATAACCGGACCGGACCCCACCCGGCTGACGTGGCTGCCTACGTGGCACGCCACGTCGGCCGTTGACCGTTGACTGGCCGGAGGGTCGCCGGAGAAGACGATGAACAGTGAAAATTCCGGCGGGAATAGTAAAAATTCCGGCGAGGTCGCCGGAAAATGCCCAAAATTGACCAAAACTCAGAATTTTTTGGGGGTTTTTGCACCACTAGACTCCCTAACATTTCAACATTAACATACAACAAAAATGAGGGCCACGACCACGTCGGAAATGGCCGAACCGGACCTCCCCGGAACCGGCGCCGGCGAGAGAAAATTTGCAGAAATTTTTTCTATCAAAGCTCGATTCTAAACCATCAAAGAGCATCCAAGAGGGGTCTAGAACCTTACCTGAGCTCGTTTCGAGCTTGTCGACCGCCGGAAGTTTCCCGTTGAGCTCTCGGTCCGCGAGGTGGACGGCGAAGCTCCGAACGTGGTTTCCGCGGCGGTTTAATGCAAAATGAATAGCAAGGCGAGCTTAGAAGCAATGCTAGTACATATTCAAAGCTTGATACGCGCAAATGGGGGTCGGGAAAGGCACGGCCGAGACAAAACCAAGTCGAGACATCCATCGGCATTTTATCGAACACATGGCGTGCGTATGAGAAACGGTGATCGGAGGAGAATACCGACCTATTTGGAGCTCGCCGACGGCCACGAATGCTTGCCTGAGGATCCGTGAAGGTCGCTGAAGCTCCGGGGAAGCTCCTTCAGTCCGGTCTTCGCCAAAAAAAATCCTTCCCTCTCTCGTGCGAGCTCGGCATTAAACCGAGATCTCCCCGCCTTTTCCGCGTGGCCGACCGGCGTGCCGACGCCCATTCCCCTGCCAGGCACGACCACCCAACTCTGCCAGTGTCCCCCCACGCCCGTTCTCCTTTTTTTCTTCCCGAAGCCGCGTCGCCCATGCCGCCCCTGTTCTGTCCACGCTGCTGCACATTCTGTGCATGCTGTCCACCAGACCCGGGTCGGGCCGGGTCGGGTCGGGTCGGACCCGACCGGCCCGGTTCGGCCAAATCGCCCAAATCGCCAAATTGACCCCCCAAATGACCTCTTTTCATGAAATTGATGGCAAAATCGGATTTCTTGACATGTTTTCCATCAAATATGGGTATTTTCGTGAATCAATTTATTGAAATTCTGTGAAAACCCCAAATTGTCCCTAGGATCCGAAATTTAATTTCGCCAAATCGAAGGCCTAAACGATCGAATTAGCCAAAATTGAGCCCACCAATGGATTCAGCATGATGAAAACTGTTGGGTAGAGGTGTTTAATTTTAATGGGTGTGCCCGTGTGAAATTTAATTTCACAAATTGTAAAACCGGGGACTAAATTGAAAGATTTTTATGCAATTAAGCCCTTTTGGTTAAAATTGATCAAATTGGAGGGCAAATTGACCCAATTGCATTTCAGTACTTTAGAGTCCAATGTCATAGCTTATAAAAACCGAGAATTGAAAATTAAAAGACTCGAAAAGGATTTTTTAGGCCCGGTTCGGGATTAGGTTTGTGAAGGAACCCAATGAACCAAGCCGAATTTCCCTAATAAAAAGTGAAAATATTAAAGAGAGAATTAAAATAAAATTTCTGAATATTTTTTGTAATTTTCTGACCACGGATGGTATTTTCTGAATTTTTGGGTATTTTTATAATTAAATAAATTCCAAAAAATATTAAAAAATTCAAAAAATATTTTTTGTTCAAAATTGGTTCCTAAGGCTAGGCTAAGGCTCCCAAAGTTGATTTTGCAATTTTCTTGACCTTTTTTGCTATTTTTAATTAATTTTAGAAATAAAAACTAAAATAAAAGATGGTCAAAAATCAGGTGTCAACAGCTGCCCCTCTTTGAGAGTGAGCTCGTCAGAGGTTGCTTTCAAAGACAAAATGACACCTGGATCTTGACCGACTCGACTGGGAAAAAAGAAATGCTATGACATCGGATTCTTAAGCCTTTTGATGAACGCTCAAATTAATCACCGGTTTACTCTTGCGATTCGAACATAGGCCGGAGTGAGAGAGGCTTACCTGAAGCTCACCTGTCAGATGCTGCCGGTTGCGACGACTTTCAAGAAGATACCTAGGACTCGTTCAGAATATCCTAGGGAGATTAAGCTCTGACCTGTATGGTAGGTCATACCATTAGTTGACCCTTATGGCGGTTTCTACCTTGAGGTTGACCCTTATGGCGGTTTCTACCTTTGAATTTAGTTTTGACCCTTATGGCGGTATCTACCTTGAGGTTGACCCTTATGGCGGTTTCTACCATCAAGTTGACCCTTATGGCGGTTTCTACCTTCAAGTTGACCCTTCAGACGGTTTCTACCTTTGAATTTAGTTTTGACCCTTATGGCGGTATCTACCTTGAGGTTGACCCTTATGGCGGTTTCTACCATTGGTTGACCCTTATGGCGGTTTCTACCTTTGATTGACCCTTATGGCGGTTTCTACCATGAGTTGACCCTTATGGCGGTGTCTACCTTCATTTGACCCTTCAGGCGGTTTCTACCTTCATTTGACCCTTCAGGCGGTTTCTACCTTCATTTGACCCTTCAGGTGGTATCTACCTTTGAGTTTAGTTTTGACCCTTATGGCGGTATCTACCTTGAGTTGACCCTTATGGCGGTTTCTACCATAGAGAGACTCCAGACTGATAGGAATCTCAGGATGACGCGCCCGTTCTGTAGGGTTTGTCAGAGACTCGATCGTTCTGTAGATCGATCTCGGAAAAGGTTTGCCTACTAAAAGGCTGCGCCTATGAAATGACATATCTCGTCTTGTTGGGACTAGTCGAAGACTCGATCGTTCGTCCGTAGATTGGTCTTAGAATAGGTTTGCCTACTAAAAGGCTACGCCTATGAAATGACATATCCCGTCTTGTTGGGACTAGTCGAAGACTCGATCGTTCGTCCGTAGATCGGTCTTGGGAAAGGGTTTGCCTACTAAAAGGCTCCGCCTCGGGGACTCGATCGTTCGTTCGTAGATCGGTCTTGGGAAAAAGGTTTGCCTACTAAAAGGCTCCGCCTCGGGGACTCGATCGTTCGTTCGTAGATCGGTCTTGGGAAAGGGTTTGCCTGCTAAAAGGCTCCGCCTCGGAGACTCGATCGTTCGTTCGTAGATCGGTCTTGGGAAAGGTTTTGCCTGCTAAAAGGCTCCGCCTCGGAGACTCGATCGTTCGTTCGTAGATCGGTCTTGGGAAAGGGTTTGCCTACTAAAAGGCTCCGCCTCGGGGACTCGATCGTTCGTTCGTAGATCGGTCTTGGGAAAAAGGTTTGCCTACTAAAAGGCTCCGCCTCGGAGACTCGATCGTTCGTTCGTAGATCGGTCTTGGGAAAGAGGTTTGCCTACTAAAAGGCTCCGCCTCGGAGACTCGATCGTTCGTTCGTAGATCGGTCTTGGGAAAAGGTTTGCCTATTAAAAGGCTCCGCCTAAGGATTGACATCATTAAGGTCTCTTTTGGGAGGTTTACCTAACTCTAAGTTCACCTGAAGGCTATCCTGGGATTTAGGGGTTACCTGAAATCTCGCAGGAGGCCGAGTTGTCCTTTCGACATGCGAGGTACCTTTCTGGGATATGGGGACTCCAATTATCCTGCAGAAAGCTGAAACCTGCAAACTTTTCATTAAAAATGTATCAGTTTGGGACCTGGGTTCTCCAGGGATCCTGCAAAACATGACCCTATGAGCTTTTCTTGACAGAGCAAGGTGTCCTTCCGGGATCATGGGTTCTCCACGTCCGACGAGACTGTCTGAATTTTGAAAAAGGGGGTCTCATGACGAGGGTTCTCCACGTCCGATGAGACTGTCTAATTTTTTGAAAAAGGGTCCCGAGACGAGGGTTCTCCACGTCTACTGGGACTGCTTAATTTTTTTGAAAAAAGGTTCCCGAGACGAGGGTTCTCCACGTCTATTGGGATTGCTTGATTTGAAAAGGGGTCCCGAGACGAGGGTTCTCCACGTCTACTGGGATTGTTTGATTTTTGAAAAAAGGGTCCTAGGACGAGGGTTCTCCACGTCATGCTAGGACTGTCTGATATTTTTGAAAAAGGGGTCCTAGGACGAGGGTTCTCCACGTCATGCTAGGACTGCTCGGTTATTTTTGAAAAGGGGTCCTAGGACGAGGGTTTTCCACGTCATGCTAGGACTGCTTGATTTTTTTGAAAAAGGGTCCCGAGACGATGGTTCTCCACGTCTACTGGGACTGCTTGATTTTTTTTTGAAAAAAGGATCCCGAGACGAGGGTTCTCCACGTCTACTGGGACTGTTTGATTTTTTTTTTTTAAAAGGGTCCTAGGACGAGGGTTCTCCACGTCATGCTAGGACTGTTTGATTTTTTGAAAAGGGGTCCTAGGACGAGGGTTCTCCACGTCATGCTAGGACTGCTTGATTTTTTTTTGAAAAATGGGTCCTAGGACGAGGGTTCTCCACGTCAAGCTAGGACTGCTTGATTTTTTTGAGAAAGGGTCCCGAGACGAGGGTTCTCCACATCTACTGGGATTGCTTGATTTTTTTTTTTAAAGGGTTCCATCCTCATCCCTTCTTTTGAAAGATCCCAAAATCTGTCGGGAATTCAGTTTTGAAGCAGTGAAAGCTTTTATCTTGACAAAGCTTCACTTGGGTCTGTTGAGGCGACATTCTGGGAGCTGGATTCTCCAGGTATCCTGCAGAAGTTTGAGCCCGAAAGATTTTTCTTCACCAAGAAAATGTTAGTAATCTTTGGAAGACAACGGTTGTCCAATCGACAAAATTTTATGACTTAAGTTTTAGTCATGAAAAGTGCATTTTGATGCTGGAGGTTATCCAAAACATTCTTGCAACATACAGATGTGATCACAAATTCCTTACGCGGCAAATCTGGATCAGCAGTTTGAAAATTCCAAGAAGAGTTTGTTCAAAACATCAATTGGAATATTTCTCGACAAGGAGGTCTTCTCACCTGTTTTGAGGTAATGATTTTTATAGGGGATGCACTCAATTCCCTATTGACCTGTGCCTAGGTTTTAGGCTCATTCGCAGCGCATACATTTTGATCGGTCGGGAGGTCTTCCACGGGACCGTAATGTTGGGCTTGGTATTGGTTTTCAAGGGGGACCCGCTTTGGAGTCGAGGCCATTGAACGAAAGTTTTCACCATATGCTCCGGGTTTACAAGTCAAGAACCCTGCAAAATGAGAAAGAAATAGTCTTGCTCGTACCTCTTCGAGCTAAGCTATATGTTAACCCAAGTGTCTTAGTCAGAGAAGACTGTTTCAGGGTTGTAATGTTGGTAGGATTGGGGACCGAAAAAGGCTTGTTTTTGGCCTAGAATTCATGAGGGGATTGACATTGGTGATCATTGCAAATTTGCCACCTGTCCTTTCCTTTCTGCATCCTCAATTTTTGAGGTGCACGACCGCTTTTGAGGTGTGATCAAATTCTTGTGAAAGCGCCTCTGGCCGCATTAAGAGACTGACAACTCTATCTGCGTCTCTGCTCCGCGCTTGATACTGTTTGAGGAGTAGTTTTTGGAATCTGACTCCTTCTGAATTTTTCTTCTCCCCTTTTCAAACAGGTTTCACTGGGGGATTGATACAAATTGTTCACCCAGGCATCGGCCTTGCTTTTACCAGGCACTTTGCTTTTTCTTGATGCTGGGGATTTTTCTCATCATCTTTTCCTTTTCATTTTTCTTTTGAAATCCCACTTTTTCTCATCTTCGAGAGATCGTGTTAGACCTGTGACCAAAGGTCTAACAAGCTTCAGCATTAACTTAGGGATTCCTTCGCAAACCCTAAGTTTGAACTCTTCCGTTTTTGAATTGGCGCTGCCACTGTCTCGGAACTTGCAATGACCACCAACGGGTTTATGAAATGAATTGGCAGGCCCAACTTGGCTGCGCAAAGGGTATGGTGTGTGGGATAGAAAAATGAATGCTTCTCGTCATCCTATGGCACTTGGATTACCATATAAACAACACACAAAGATCAATGTTAGTCCGAGCAAGAAAATTTCTAACCATTTTCTCTTGACGCTGCTTGACTTACTTCCTTTTTGCCCCGGTGTGGGGTGGTTCTTGACAGGGTTGAGAATGAAAACCGCCGTTCAAAGGGGTTGTCAATGGTCATCTGTAGTGTTTGGGGATATGAAACGAATGCCTCCGTCGTCCCAATCCATGTAATTGCTGCGAATGATCCCTATTTCCGTAGGTCCAGATTTTGCTACCTGATTCGCTCCACTTCTCTCTCAAGTGTGTATAAGACGTGTTTGGATTTAGGCTTTGCCTCTCGTCCTTCGAGGAAATGTCCCTTTTGAAATTTTTGAACAACTTTTGATTGGAAAAATCTCTTTTATTTTCTCCAAAAATTTTACCCGTCAAGGGGATTTTATGATGCACAATGCATGTTCTTATTCATGTTCAGACAACCTCCTGTTTTAAAACATGAATGCCAATGAAGTTTGAATTCTATGTCTTTTCTAGACATTAGATTCTGAAAGCTTTTCTTTTTCTCTTTTTTGTTCAACATCTTCAATGGATTGGGGAGAGGGATACTTACCTGTCTCCCGCGGCTGGAGATCCCTGAAAATGCGGAAAAAACATGTTATTGTACGTTCATGAATTTTTTCAAAAAATTAGAACGATACATCTTACCCTTGGTCATGTGTTCCCATGGGTAATACATGGGGTATGAAAACTTGTTTCGCCTTGATGGCGAGCCCCTGTCAAAGACGGGAATTAGGTGTCAGTTTGCGTTCCAAAATTCAAGATAGATTGGAACGATACCGCCTTATTCTGTTTTGTGTTTTCATTTAAACACAAACGCGCGGCTTATAGAATTTGGTCCTCTATCTTGTGGCATTGATCCCTCCGTTTGGTTGGCGATAGATCCTTCTCAAGGATTTTCCCTAGAGGAGATCCATTTGTGATTTTGGACGCATTCCAGCGTCATTCTTCAGAGTTCCTTTTATTCAAGGAAAAAAGTAATTTTTCGTCAAGATACATGTCAAAGCATATAATGGGGGAGCGATACTTTTTACCCTCCACTCGGTCTTATAATCAAAGACCATTTCTTGGAGTCTTGACTTCCAAGGTCGATAATTCTATTTGCCTCCTTGTCGGCGAGTTCTTTTATTTTGCGGCTTTCTAGTGCCAACAATTTTCTGTCCATCTTGACGGTGAATCCCTGTCAACAAAAAATATCAAGTGTCAGTTCGTGTTTCGAAATTCAAGACAAATCGAAACGATACTGCTTTACTCTCGCTTCGCGCCTCCATTTGAACGCAAATGTAAGGCTTGTTGAAGTCGGCCATCTAGCTTGTGGCCATGATCTATCCATCTGTTTGGCAACGAAATCCTTCTCTAGGATTTGCACTGGGTGAGATCAATTTGTGCTTTTGGACGTATTCTACGTCATTTTCTAGGGTTCCGTTTCCTGGCAACTTGCCTCTTGCAACAGATATTTCTTTTCGCCTCCACATCGGGCGAGATCCTTTCTTTTGTGGCTTTTTGGCGTCAGTAATTTCCTGTTAAATGAGAACAAACTCATGTTAAGCATGGGATCTTTGGGAGATCAATTTGGAACGATACAAAGTTACCGTTCACCCAGGTTTGTATCCTGGGGTTTACTTCCGATGAGGACGACTCTGTCATTGCGTCCATGGATTTTGCCAGAGAAGAAATGTCCTTCCTTTGTCCGGCGCACAAATGATTCACTTGCCCCGGTTAGACGTGGTTCATCATGGCTAGGTGATGCCTGCCCCAGCTAAATTCATTCCTGCGTTTTGCTATAATCTCCATCCTCTTTGGGGATGTCTTCCCTCTTGGGATTCCTGATGACGCCTTACTGACGTATTCCTTTCCTTCGTCGATTACTGACGCTTCTCATTTGATGTGGATGATGGATGCTGCTGTTGACACCTGAGTTTTTACCATTTATTATTGTGATTTTTATTCTTTAAAATTAATTAAAAATATAAAAAAAGGTCATAAAATCACAAAATCAACTTTGGAAGCTTTGGTTTAACCTTAGGAACCAATTTTGAACAAAAAATATTTTTCGGTATTTTTAATATTTTTCGAGTTTATTTAATTATAAAAATACCCAAAAAATCAAAAAAATACCATTCGTGGTCAGAAAAATACCCAAAAATATTTGATAATTTTGTTTTAATTTTCTCTTCAAGTGTATCACTTTAAATCTCAAAAATTCGGCTCGGATCACTATGTTCCTTCACAAACATAAACCCGAACCGAGCCTAAAAAAAATCATTTTCGAGTCTTTTAGTTTTCAATTCTCACTTTTTATAAGCTATGACATTGGATTCTAAAGTCTTAAAGTGCAATTAGGTCAATTTGCCCTCCAATTTAATCAATTTTTATCAAAATGGCTTAATTGCACATTTTTCTTTCAATTAGTCCCCGGTTTCACGGATGTATATGTATGCTCTACGTATTTATACGTCATACGTATTTATACGTTATGCATATTTGTATTGTTTGGTAACCTCTTTAACTCTTGTAATAATAATAATGGTTATTATTTTTAACACCTTTGTTAGTGCATTTTTTTTTAGCATTTTTGTATTGTGAGTGCTATTGTTAGTGTTATTTTTAAATAGCATTTTTGTATTATAAATTGTGAGTGCTATTGTTAGTGCTATTTTTAAATGACATTTATTTATCATAAATTGTGAGTGCTATTGTTAGTGCTATTTTTAAATGACATTTATTTATCATAAATTGTGAGTGCTATTATTAGATAGAATTTATAATTGTTAGTGCTATTTTTAAATAGCATTTTTGTATTATAAATTGTGAGTGCTATTGTTAGTGCTATTTTTAAATAGCATTTTTGTATTATAAATTGTGAGTGCTATTGTTAGTGCTATTTTTAAATGTCATTTATTTGTGAGTGCTATTATTAGATAGAATTTATAATTGTTAGTGCTATTTTTAAATAGCATTTTTGTATTATAAATTGTGAGTGCTATTGTTAGTGCTATTTTTAAATAGCATTTTTGTATTATAAATTGTGAGTGCTATTGTTAGTGCTATTTTTAAATGTCATTTATTTGTGAGTGCTATTTTTAGATATAATTTATAATTGTTAGTGCTATTTTTAAATACAATTTATTGGAAGGTATTTTTGGCTATAAAAGGATGGCAAGAGTTTTGAGGTTGGGAGGGGAGAGACATTTTGTAGAGTGTGCAAATTTTTGAGAGCTTAGAGAGAAGAACACAAACACTCTCTATATTCTCATAATCTTGAGTGAGCAAAATATACTAAGTTCAGAATATTGATTCCGCATATTGCTAGCACAATTGTTGTGGAGTTATTAGTCGTCTCCCCGTTTCGTCAATTGGTGGTGCGTCCGAACTAGATGCCTAACACTTGTGGAGGCTGAGATCGAAGAACATCGAACCGACACCTCCGTTCAAGCACGCTACGAGAGGTAATCCATTTACTCCCTTTGAGGCTTTGTGATTTTTTTCGATTGAAATGCACGAAGTACGCCTCTGGAGATACATGTATGGGTTGTTATTTATTTCCGCTACGTGTTACGTGGATCCCAACAGTGGTATCAGAGCCGATCCTTAGGTGTTTTCGTGCATTTAATTGATTTTTTGCAATTTTTGCAATACTATGGCCAATATGTATTAACGAATTGTTCGTCTTACATGGCTAATGGAGGTTGATTATTTTATATGATAAATTAATCAACGTAGCAAAAATTGAGACTAAATCAATTTTGAATCGAAAATTTATGGCTATCTTATTTTACGTAAAAATTCTGAATATGATTCAACGTAGAATTTTTATTGTGCCTTCCTAAGTTTTAAATTGTGAATTTATTACTTACGTGGAAGGGTGGTGATCATGGAAAAATCCCTAATCAATGTGATTGATGTATGTATGAATGTATGGTGATTATTTATATATTTGGGGTTGTAATTATTAAATGGAGGCTGCGTACTCCTTTTATTTTTCATGTAATCTTTATTTTTAGCATAGTCAATTGTTGATGTAAATGCTACGAGGATTACGTGGAGGAGCCTTTTAAGTCGGCGAGCTCTTTGGGGCCCGATTCTTGAAGAATTCAAGAAACCAAGAAGAAGAGAAGAGCGGCTCTCCGTTATTAAAATATTAAAATGATTAAATGTGGTCTCATTGGCTCGAGACCCATTAAATCATAATTCCATGATCACCACGTAGGATAGATGTTTATGTGATTGACATCTATTTTTTTTTTTATGATTACGTGAGCATGTTAAACTGGTTAATGTGCAAAGTCAGACTTACCTCACCCAAAATTGCGCCTGCATGAAATCCTAGTTAGGGAAAATCACTCGCGTTAGGTACCGAAAGGGCGTTGGTAATGACATCAACGTAACCAAGTCCCCGAACCCAAAATCTCTGGTTCCGCAGAATTGATCGATCTCTCCCAATCGGTCAATAAGGTTTCCGGTCTACCCTCCAAGAAAGACCGGTGGCGACTCCAAATGCATGCACAAGTTGCACATGCCACCACGACCACACTAAGGTCGAAAGCGATCGACTGTTATCGTCAAATCCCTTTGAAAAATACTCCCGCCGCGATTTGGTATGGGCCTGGGAGGGCCCGCGCCGATCCAAAGCCCGCGATCCGCACCCTTGTGCAGGGGAAGGCCCGCGATCGGTAATCCATTAGCCGCGTCCGCTTTCGGACGGGTCGCGACAGCTGGCGACTCCACTGGGGACTTTGTTCTAGAACCTATGGTTTTAGACCCCAAGTGGACTTAGGCCGTAATTAAAACGCTGAGTGACGTTTCTAACGCTGCAGGCGCTCTTGAAGGTTAGGTAAGTCCGCTCATGATAGGTGTTATATGTTTTTGCAGATTGGAGAAATAAGGGGTGTAGTCCGTGATTAACATTGTCTTATGCAGGTTGGCGTAGGAATGTATGTTTTGTGGATGATTTGAAGCGCTGATTGATAAACTGTTGTGCATGACTTGCATTGTGGTGTTCACGACACATAGACACACACAACCGCGCCTAAAACCCCGGGCGCCCCTATAGGAAAACAATAGAAGGAACTGAAAATGGAATCTCCATGAGGAAAAACATGGGGTAATCCACTTTTCAATTCCGCTCACTTCGAACTATGGATCGAGTCCCAATGCAACGATAGCTGTGCAATGGAATCGGCTCTTTCTAGAACTCGAGGTGGGAACCTTAACCTTAGGTGTCAAACCCTCTGATTTTTAGAAGTTTACTATCACTTGTTTCATGCGCATGTCTTTGGGCGGTTGGTACACCTAAAACCGCACACAAGTCGACGAGTTGGGTTGGTAAGACTCTCTATCCCCCCAAATCTATCACTGTTCATATAAATATAGGCATTTCATTTATTGCATTCTGGTGATTAGATTAAATGCCATTTCGAGGATAGATATGTGCGTTTGTCCCTAACGTCCTTGATAGAAGACGAGGAGGGTGATATCCCACGACGAACACCGAGTGTGCGATAAGGAGCATACTATGGACATTATTGAGGTATCATCCAATGAAGATGACGAGTTGGGGCAAGTGATCCTGAAGGCACAGATCAAAACTGGGGCATCCTTAAACGTTAGGATCACATTCCTTTATGTCATTTTCCATTACTAGTCCTCTTGTATAGGGTTTATTTTTATCGAGGCTTTTTCTATCCCACCCCTTAGAGTGATTGTATTAGGGATCTATTGGTGTATACATTCAGATGGAACTTGGTTGTATTTCTTTTGACGGGTCATGGGAATGTGATAGTGGCATTTTCTCTAATCATCCGAATACTCCCAAGTCAAGTTTATAATTCCTTTAGAGGAAATTAAAATTGGAAGTCTTACACGACCTTTTGGTCGTATAGAGTAGTCCAATCTCAATTTCTCTAGAAGGAATTATACACTTGAATTGTTTCGTGCATGTTTTACGTCGCTGGTAATCCACGATAATTGATCGAGAATATCGATGTTGTTTTGAATTTAATGACGAGATAGATGTCCAAATTACTCTCGTTCTTAACAAAACGGCCTTGATTTGGATGCCGTATCTTCAATTAAATTTAAAACACGTTATTATGCCTCGCACTTTTGAGTAATTCGTTCCTCTCGAAATTGATCAAAGGCGATTATTGTGAATTACATTCCTTTCAATAGTATGCTTTCTTTCGAGGAATATTGATAAAAACTTTTCACGCAAGATTAAAACCCTTGTAAAAGTTCTTGTCCTTATTAATCACGAGCAAGCATAAGATTGAAAGGGGTCTATGCTTTCTTTTTCAGATTATTCCTTCTGATTCTGTCTTTCTATTTGCAGGTAAAAAATAGGTAATAGAGAGAAATATTTTCCTGGATAAGTCTGAGGCTATTCTTTCATCTGATCATGAGCGAGTTATAAAATCCATATTTGCTCGACTTATTGATATTATGGTTCGGCTCACCTAAGTTGAAGATGTTCGAACGCTCGAAGAAAGGAACCATGCAGAAGTTAAAACACACACGAGAACTTTCATTTATTTTGCTCAGCGGAGGGTTTTCAGAAGCAGGTCATACAATTCGGGGTGGAAAAGTAAAGCCAAAGTGAGCCCTAATTAACGACACAAAGGAGCCCAACTGACCCTCCATGTTGTTAATGCTCTGCTCATACTCCCAGCTCCGCATGTTGTGGTCGGCAAGCCTGAGGAGAAGACTTCTGCATTCTCCCTTAACTTCGGCGACCTTGGCCTCGTGTTCTTCGGTGACTACTTCCAGGTCCCGAACCAGTCCATTCCCGCGAGCTATGTCCTCGGTTATCTTGTCGAGCCGTTCTTCCTGCCAGTCGCTCTGAAGCCTCAACAGGACGTTGCGGCGGTCATGCTCGCCGGTGGTCAGGGATATGGCCAATTGATCCACCAGATTTCTCCTCTCGCGAAGCAACGTCGCGACCCGCTCATTAGCAAACTCGACGGCCTTTTTGTAACTATCAACCAGATAGTTGGTCAGCACCAAATGATCAGATCGATCCTCATAACGAGCCCGCAAGACGCGAGCCACCAGAACCTCCCGACTAGCAACACGATAGGCCTCTAAGGAGTGTGCAAAGAGAGTCGGGAAAGTTCTATATTCCCTCCCCAGTGTAGTACCTTCGAGAGAAGTGGTATCAAGGTCCTCGAGCAGGACACAGATTGCATCCTCGGTTGCAGAATGATCGGTTATGTGCGCGTAACCGCGACCCAGTAGGTTATAAAGCTTTTCCCACTGGGCCAAGACATCAGTTGAAAAAGTGCGTACGGGAGAGGAGGCCATTTGCGTTGGGTTGGCTTGAGAATAAGACGAGTTTAACAGAGAGATTAGAAGGAAGAAGCTGATTATGCGAGAACGTTAACCTTTCATACATTAATTCCTCATTTTATAGCAACTCGAGGATGATGAAGGGTCTCAATAATAATGCTGGTGGAGCCCAGTTAGGGGGTAAAGCAGGAGGTCCCCTCACGAGAACCATTGGATTCGTTTCGGTCCGCGATTTCCGGCTCATCAATTAAAAGATGTAAAAGATTTGTCGGGATCACCATTATTAGAGTTAGGTGGGAGGAAAGCGCAACTATCGAAGAGAGCCCTAACAGGGTTTGGCAGTCCCATCACGTTGAAAAGCTAAGCGAGAAATTCAAGGTCTTGAGGGGGAACGTTTGCCTAATGATGCTTGAAGAGCGTCTCCTGAACATGCAGAGTCACTCGAAGAAAACTTTATAGGGAGTGAGCATACAGGAGAGAGTGGAGAACTCTGAGTGGGCAAGAACCAATCAAACATTTCTCAATCCAACATATTTAAGAGGTTACTGTCAGCTGCTAGAGGCGACTGACTCAAAAATCTCAGAAATTGAACCACAGAGGGATCTCGAAGATTCCAAGATCAAGTCTAACGCCAAAACCATGGAGCCCAACACTTCTGGCAACGGAAATCAAGATCACGGCGACGACGACAACGACATCCACAATGCTCAACTCGGGAAAAGAAGACGTCCTCACCAATACTCTCAGGAGGAAACCCAAATGCTGGAAACCCTTTTCAGTAAAAGCCATTACATGAAAAAGAAGTGGAGAATTGAATTGAGCCGGGAGTTGGGGATTAATCAGTCGAGGATCCAGTTTTGGTTTCAAAATAGGAGATCCAAATCGAGGGCTCAACGCAAACGTCAGGTGGTCGAGATTTTAAAGGAAGAAAACCAAAAGCTGCGAACAGAAAACATGAGGTATGAAAAAGCTCTCAATATTACCGTTTGCCCTCATTGCGATAACCTCGTCGCCCTCGGTAAGATGTTCCCCGATAAGCCTCACGCGATGATTGAAGACGTTCATTTACCACCTTACTCCCTCGGGGCATCTCCTGCTCAACCAGATTTTGCCGGAGTCACGCATGAGCAGGATGATCCTACGAAGGTGATACAAATGCCTCCTGGGGGATGGGATTTGCATCGCTTTGATTGGAGTTATAGTTTCAAGGAGCTGGATGTTACCGCCGACCAGCTCAAAGCATATCAGCCTCATGCACAACAATTTTCGATAGGGTCGGGTCCTGCTGGAGATGAGTTAATCAGTCGTCAAGCCATCGATGCGATTTTGGGCCACGATAAGAGGAGGTTCGCTTGGCCCCCTGAACTGCATTCCAGATTCCTAGACGTGGTTCACCAAATGGGGATCGACTCAGCAACTCCGACGCGCATATTTAAGGCCATGAATGTACCGGGGCTTAGTAAGGAGCTGGTCAGGAATCACCTTGCTGCCTACAGAAAGCTATTAAAACAACGTCGAGCGGAGCTAAACCGGGAGGAATCCGTCTCGAGCCCAAAAGCTAGAGGCGACCGCCATTGTAATGCTCAGGCATCAAGAGATACCCGGCCAAATCTAAGCATCAATCAAGCTAGCAACCCGACCACCGGCAAACTGAAAGCTGATCAGAATGTCCTCCCAGGCCATTTCAACACTTCTCAAGAGCGCGTGTCACAAGTACAGCGAGTGCGCACTCCTCCATTCGAGCAACAGTCGGCTGGTGCTCTGCCTGCCGCTGGTCAACCCACGACAGACGATTTCTTCGATGAGGGGCTCGATGCCTTGTTCAATCAGTGGGAAGCTGGCATGCTTGGACAGCCATGATCTAGCACCTAGCTCGGGGCACGATGGGTCGGTCACTACGAACACCCATAGGAAGAAGAGCATGTTCACGAGTGGATCACTCTTTTTATCCATTGTAAAGTTCCTATGGGAACATTTTTCTTTAATGGCTATAGTTAATTATGTATGAAAACCAACGCTATCGACGAACATCGTCATGCTCAGTTGTGATGATCCCTTGTTAGATTAAGTCTGAAACCAGAGACGGTCTTTAAAATTTTGAGTGGCTACGAACTCATTCCTCACCAAGCGCCCGGGATGCTGAAATGAAGAGTAACAGCAAGCACAGGGAAAATGCCACTTTCGTTTGAACGATGAAAAGGGGTTGAGAGAAGATCATAGCGTTAATTCCCATGGAGCTAAATGAATTAAACAGAGTCATTAATTGCGGGTCCACCGCTGCTCCCCACGTTCTCGGGCCTAGCAAATCATAAAAGGCGCCGAAAGATTGTAGACCCACCACTTTGAAGACTGAACTAGGGGACGAGCGCATTACTCGATGAAATCGAATCAATGCAAGTGAGTTTGTGATCCTATCACGAGGAAAAAGAAAGGGGAATACAGACGATGAGTAATTGCAGGATCTCGGGAGGAGCGCTTGCTTGCTGGTCTTCATATGCAGCCTGAAGGACGGTTCCAGGACACGCACAATCACTTGAGAAAATTTCTAGAGTGAGCAAACACGTAAGAGCGAATTGAGAAAGCTGAGTGAACTAGATCAGCCCGAGATACCCCGATCCATCATGTTTAAAAGTTATTCCCATCTGCTAGAAACGCCCGACCTGGACATTTCTGAGCACGAACTGCTGGGAGACTTTGAAGATCCTGGAGCTGAATCCTGCCCGAAGGCCATAGAGACTGACTCCTCCAGCGATGAAATTCTAGGTTTCAGCTACGAAGAAGGAGTATACAATGATGACCGGAGTCGGAAAAGGAAGCAACTACAACGCCACACTCCAGGCCAAATCCGAGAGCTCGAAGCTTTCTTCAATGAATGCCCCACTCCAAGCAGACAACAGAAAATGGAGTTGAGCCGAAAGATAGGATTGGAGCTTTCGAAGGTCAAGTTTTGGTTCGCCAACAAACGAACCCGGGTGAAACAGCAATACGCAGACCATGAGTTACTGGTCCTGAAGGAGGAGAATGAGAAGCTTCAAGCTGAAAGCGCGAGATATAAGGAAGCTCTGACCAAGGCCACCTGCCTTAATTGTGGTAATCCTGTTGTCCTCGGCGAGGTGTTCCTCGATGAACCATCCCTGTTGACGAATAACGCTCAGCTGTTACCGTATTCTCCACAGCATTTTCCGACACAGCCAGATACCGCCGGAGATCTGCATGAGCAAGTCAACACCATAGGATCAACACCAACATCCTCTGAGAAATGGGATATGAATCATCACAGGGGGAATTCTCTTAATGACGAACTCGCTGTCGCAGCCAGCCAATCCAAAGTCGGTGAGTCCCTCCCTGGACAACTTTTGAAACGACTAGATCCCGTAGAGAATAGCTACCGAAGTATTGACGATATTTTGGGTGATAAGAGAACAAGGTTTTACTGGACCTATGAGCTTCACACCAAATTTGTTGATGCAATTCGAGAGCTGGGAGTTGATTCGGCTAGCCCACTACGCATACTCGAGATTATGAATGTGCCGGGGCTCTCTAGAATTAACGTTGAGTCTCACCTCAAGTACTATAGGAGATTGCTAAGGGATGGAAGGATAGCGTTAAACCATCATAAAGCCAGTTGGAGCTCAAGTGCTGGGCAGAGTTACAACCATGATGATTGGAGGGCCAAGAGCACCCAACCGTGTTTCAGCAATGACGGGATTAGCAGTCGTGTCAGCGACTCCTCTAACCCAAATCAGAATGCTCCGCCGAGCTATCTCAATACTCCTCAGGAGTATATGCCACAGTTCCAGCACATAGAGATTCCTCAGTTTGAGCGCGAATCAGTCATTAATGCTGTCCTTGAAGTGGATCTGGCATTGGTAGAGAGTGCACATATGAACCTGCCGGTCATTGGAGGAAGTTCCAATTCGAGGGGTCAAATTGCTCACGGCGAGAGCAAAGAGAGGAATCCCTCGCCTGCAGTCGACGACACCCAATTTGGGCACCAAGGGCTAGAAAGAACAGGTGATCTCCTTGATGAGGAGCTGGACACTTGGATCAATACTTTTCAGGAATGTATGTCTCAACCCCAACAGGGCAATGATGAAGGTTCCAGCTCAAAAACTCCAATCCCTCACAACGAAGGCAATGAAAGAAATCTGCCCCCAACAATCGTTGATACCCAACTTGAACATCAATGGCTCGAAGACCCGAGCAATTTCCTTGGCGATGAGTTCAATCTTTGGCTCGATCAATTTGGAGCCGGAGGACCATCGCAGTGGTGACGCGAGGCCGGTGATCAAACGTCTGATGCAAGGCATGGCTACTCGATGAAAAATGCTTCGAGAAAAGGGGTTGAATAATCCTATTGCATATGTTGTTGATCGCACTGTAAGGTTCCCACGGGAACATCTTTCATTAATATCTAGAACTAATTGCGCGTGAGTGTCAACATCACCCTTTGAGCATCTTCAAGCCGAAGGCCGTGGATTAATCACTTAATCCGTGGAGCAAGTTCCATGAACCATAATTATCACCCGCTGAGCATAATGGGATCTACCCCTTCAACACGAAATACGTTTGGCCGCGAAGCCACCTATTTGGTAAAACGATGTATCGTTCCTAAACGATCTTCTATCGCATACCAAAGTAATGTCTCATTTCTTTCCCTTCTCAGGTGATAAACGTGGATAAATCACTCAAGGAGCCATCTGTTCAAATAACAAAACAGACGTTGCCCAACCGGGGGCAGCTGAACCATTGATATTGCAAATATTCCAAGCATGGATAAGCGGATTTGATAGACGTGGTTCATATCAATACGCGATGTCAGAACGGGATGAGAACCAAGAGTAAAGTTGTATCGTCCCAATTTGTCTTCAATTTGGGAATATGAGTTAACACTTGTTATTTATCCTTGATAGGGACTCACCATCAAGGAGGACAGATTGTCACAACCTGTGTGCACTCGCAGGGGCACACGACCAAGGGTAAGATGTATCGTTCTAATTTTTTGAAAAATTCACGAACATACAATAACATGTTTCTTCTGCATTTTCAGGGATTTTCGGCCACGGGGGACAGGTAAGTATCATTTTCCCCAATCCATTGAAGGTGTTAAATAAAAAGAAAAGCTTTCAGAATCTAATGTCTAGAAAAGACATAGAATTCAAACTTCATTGGCATTCATGTCTTAAAACAGGAGGTTATCTGAACATGAATAAGAACATGCATGGTGCATCATAAAATCCCCTTGACGGGTAAAATTTTTGGAGAAAATGAAAGAGATTTTTTCCAATCAAAAGTTCAAGACTTTTAAAAGGACGTTTTCTCAAAAGAAAAGAGGCAAAGCCTAGTCCAAACACGTCCTACACACACTGGAGAGAAGTGGAGCGGATCAGATAGCAAAATCTGGACCTACGGAAGTAGGGATTATTCGCAACGATTACATGGGTTGGGATGACGGAGGCATTCGTTTCATATCCCTCAAACACTACAGGTGACCGTTGATAAACCCTTTGAACGACGGTTTTCATTCTTAACCCTGTCAAGAACCACCCCACATCGGGGCAAAATGGAGGTGAGTCCAGCGGCATCAGGAGAAAATGGTCAGAAATTTTCTTGCTCGGACTAACATTAATCTTTGTGTGTTGTTTATATGGTAATCCAAGTGCCATAGGATGACGAGAAGCATTCATTTCTCTATCCCACACACCATATCCTTTGCACAGCCAAGTTGAGCCTGCAAATTCATTTCATAAACCCCTGTTGGTGATCATGGGATGTTTCAAGATGGAAACTGCATCACTCCAAGAACGGAAGAAATCAAGAGATGGGATTTATAGAAAAATCTCATATCGGCGTTTAAATGTGCTATGATTCAAGTTGTATATCTAGCACAATTTTCTGAACATCGTAGTTCCAAAGGAAAAGAAAAGGCGGGATTTCAACAAAGAAAAAATCCCCAGCATCAAGAAAAAGCAAAGTGCCTGGTAAAAGCAAGGCCGATGCTCGTGAAAACTGTTTGATTGATCCCCAATAAAGCCTAGTTGGGAAGAGAGAAAAACCCATAAAGAAGTCAGATCAAGAAGACTGCTCCCCAAATGATGTCAGCCGTGGTGCAAAAACACGGACAGAATTGTCAATCTCTTAATACCACAAGAGACGTTCTCTAAAGGACTTGTGCACACCTCAAAAGCGGTTGCACACCTCAAAAATGAAGATGAAGAATGGAAAAGACATGTGACAAGTTTGCAATGATCACCAATGTCAATCCCCTCATAAATTCTGGGCCAAAAACAAGCCTTTTTTCGGTCCCCAATCCTACCAACATCATAACCCTGAAACAGTCTTCTCTGACTAAGACACTTGGGTTAACATATAGCTTAGCTCGAAGAAGTACGAGCAAGAATATTTCTTTCTCATTTTGCAGGGTTCTTGACTTGTAAACCCGGAGCAGATGGTGAAAACTTTCATTCAATGACCTTGACTCAAAAGTGAGTCCCCCTTGAAGACCAATATCCAAGCCCAACATTACGGTCCCGTGGAAGACCTCCCGACCGATCAAAATGTATGCGCTGCGAATGAGCCTAAAACCTAGGCACAGGTTAGTAGGGAATTGAGTGCATCCCCTATAAAAACCACTATCTCAAAATAGGTGAGAAGACCTCATTGTCGAGAAATATTCCAGTTGGTGTTTTGAACAAACTCTTTTTGGAATTTTCAAACTGTTGGTCCAGATTTTCCGTGCAAGGGATTTGTGATCACATTTGCATGTTGCAAGAATGCTTTGGATAACCTCCAGCATCAAAATGCACATTTCACGATTAAAACTTAAGTCATACGGTTTTTGTCAAATGGACAGCCGTGGTCTTCCCAAAGATTACTAACGTTTTCTGGGTGAAGAAAAATCTTTCAGGTTTGAACTTTCTGCAGGATACCTGGAGAACACAGCTCCCAGAATGTCGCCTCAACAGAATCAAATGAAGCTTTGTCAAAATAAAATCTTTCTCTGCTTCAAAACTGAATTCCCGGCAAATTTCGGGATCTTTCAAAAAAAGGTGTGAGGATAGAACCCTTTTTCAAAAGAAGTCAACAAACTGTCCCAACAGACGTGGAGAACCCTCGTCCTAGGACACCCTTTTCAAAAATATCAAGGAAATCTCAACGGACGTGGAGAACCCTCGTCATGAGACCCCTTTTCAAATAAAAACAAAGGTAGATACCGCCTGAAGGGTCAAACAATGGTAGAAACCGCCTGAAGGGTCAAAACAAAGGTAGAAACCGCCTGAAGGGTCAAATCAAAGGTAGATACCGCCTGAAGGGTCAAATGAAGGTAGATACCGCCTGAAGGGTCAACTCAAAGGTAGATACCGCTTGAAGGGTCAACACAAGGTAGATACCGCCTGAAGGGTCAACACATGGTAGATACCGCCTGAAGGGTCAACACAAGGTAGAAACCGCCTGAAGGGTCAAATCAAAGGTAGAAACCGCCTGAAGGGTCAACTCAAGGTAGAAACCGCCTGAAGGGTCAAACCAAGGTAGAAACCGCCTGAGGGATCACATATGGTAGAAACCGCCATAAGGGTCAATTCATTGGTAGAAACCGCCATAAGGGTCAACTCATTGATAAATATCGCAGTAAGGATCAACACAAAGGTCTGATCCACCATACGGATCAAAATCCTTGGCAAATCCCAAAGCGTGGGATGCGCCTTCCTTAGGTTCCTACAAGTTAGGAATCCCATCATGGTATGACCTACCATACAGGTCAGAGCTTAATCTCCCTAGGATATTCTGAATGACGAGTCCTAGGCATCTTCTTGAAAGTCGTCGCAACCGGCAGCATCCGACAGGTGAGCTTCAGGTAAGCCTCTCTCACTCCGGCCCATGTTCAAATGGTTAGAGCAAACCGGGGATTGATTTGAGCTTTTATCAATAGGCTTAAGGATCCGATGTCATAACATTTCTTCTCTCATTTTCCCAGTTGAGTCGGTTAGGAATCAGGTGCCACCTTATCTTTGAGAGAAACCTCTAACGAGATTCCTCTCAAAGAGGGGCAGCTGTTGACACCTGAGTTTTTACCATTTATTATTGTGATTTTTATTCTTTAAAATTAATTAAAAATATAAAAAAAGGTCATAAAATCACAAAATCAACTTTGGAAGCTTTGGTTTAACCTTAGGAACCAATTTTGAACAAAAAATATTTTTCGGTATTTTTAATATTTTTCGAGTTTATTTAATTATAAAAATACCCAAAAAATCAAAAAAATACCATTCGTGGTCAGAAAAATACCCAAAAATATTTGATAATTTTGTTTTAATTTTCTCTTCAAGTGTATCACTTTAAATCTCAAAAATTCGGCTCGGGTCACTATGTTCCTTCACAAACATAAACCCGAACCGAGCCTAAAAAAAATCATTTTCGAGTCTTTTAGTTTTCAATTCTCACTTTTTATAAGCTATGACATTGGATTCTAAAGTCTTAAAGTGCAATTAGGTCAATTTGCCTTCCAATTTAATCAATTTTTATCAAAATGGCTTAATAGCACATTTTTCTTTCAATTAGTCCCCGGTTTCACGGATGTATATGTATGCTCTATGTATTTATACGTCATACGTATTTATACGTTATGCATATTTGTACTGTTTGGTAACCTCTTTAACTCTTGTAATAATAATAATGGTTATTATTTTTAACACCTTTGTTAGTGCCTTTTTTTTTAGCATTTTTGTATTGTGAGTGCTATTGTTAGTGTTATTTTTAAATAGCATTTTTGTATTATAAATTGTGAGTGCTATTGTTAGTGCTATTTTTAAATGACATTTATTTATCATAAATTGTGAGTGCTATTGTTAGTGCTATTTTTAAATGACATTTATTTATCATAAATTGTGAGTGCTATTATTAGATAGAATTTATAATTGTTAGTGCTATTTTTAAATAGCATTTTTGTATTATAAATTGTGAGTGCTATTGTTAGTGCTATTTTTAAATAGCATTTTTGTATTATAAATTGTGAGTGCTATTGTTAGTGCTATTTTTAAATGTCATTTATTTGTGAGTGCTATTATTAGATAGAATTTATAATTGTTAGTGCTATTTTTAAATAGCATTTTTGTATTATAAATTGTGAGTGCTATTGTTAGTGCTATTTTTAAATAGCATTTTTGTATTATAAATTGTGAGTGCTATTGTTAGTGCTATTTTTAAATGTCATTTATTTGTGAGTGCTATTTTTAGATATAATTTATAATTGTTAGTGCTATTTTTAAATACAATTTATTGGAAGGTATTTTTGGCTATAAAAGGATGGCAAGAGTTTTGAGGTTGGGAGGGGAGAGACATTTTGTAGAGTGTGCAAATTTTTGAGAGCTTAGAGAGAAGAACACAAACACTCTCTATATTCTCATAATCTTGAGTGAGCAAAATATACTAAGTTCAGAATATTGATTCCGCATATTGCTAGCACAATTGTTGTGGAGTTATTAGTCGTCTCCCCGTTTCGTCAATTGGTGGTGCGTCCGAACTAGATGCCTAACACTTGTGGAGGCTGAGATCGAAGAACATCGAACCGACACCTCCGTTCAAGCACGCTACGAGAGGTAATCCATTTACTCCCTTTGAGGCTTTGTGATTTTTTTCGATTGAAATGCACGAAGTACGCCTCTGGAGATACATGTATGGGTTGTTATTTATTTCCGCTACGTGTTACGTGGATCCCAACAGTGGTATCAGAGCCGATCCTTAGGTGTTTTCGTGCATTTAATTGATTTTTTGCAATTTTTGCAATACTATGGCCAATATGTATTAACGAATTGTTCGTCTTACATGGCTAATGGAGGTTGATTATTTTATATGATAAATTAATCAACGTAGCAAAAATTGAGACTAAATCAATTTTGAATCGAAAATTTATGGCTATCTTATTTTACGTAAAAATTCTGAATATGATTCAACGTAGAATTTTTATTGTGCCTTCCTAAGTTTTAAATTGTGAATTTATTACTTACGTGGAAGGGTGGTGATCATGGAAAAATCCCTAATCAATGTGATTGATGTATGTATGAATGTATGGTGATTATTTATATATTTGGGGTTGTAATTATTAAATGGAGGCTGCGTACTCCTTTTATTTTTCATGTAATCTTTATTTTTAGCATAGTCAATTGTTGATGTAAATGCTACGAGGATTACGTGGAGGAGCCTTTTAAGTCGGCGAGCTCTTTGGGGCCCGATTCTTGAAGAATTCAAGAAACCAAGAAGAAGAGAAGAGCGGCTCTCCGTTATTAAAATATTAAAATGATTAAATGTGGTCTCATTGGCTCGAGACCCATTAAATCATAATTCCATGATCACCACGTAGGATAGATGTTTATGTGATTGACATCTATTTTTTTTTTTATGATTACGTGAGCATGTTAAACTGGTTAATGTGCAAAGTCAGACTTACCTCACCCAAAATTGCGCCTGCATGAAATCCTAGTTAGGGAAAATCACTCGCGTTAGGTACCGAAAGGGCGTTGGTAATGACATCAACGTAACCAAGTCCCCGAACCCAAAATCTCTGGTTCCGCAGAATTGATCGATCTCTCCCAATCGGTCAATAAGGTTTCCGGTCTACCCTCCAAGAAAGACCGGTGGCGACTCCAAATGCATGCACAAGTTGCACATGCCACCACGACCACACTAAGGTCGAAAGCGATCGACTGTTATCGTCAAATCCCTTTGAAAAATACTCCCGCCGCGATTTGGTATGGGCCTGGGAGGGCCCGCGCCGATCCAAAGCCCGCGATCCGCACCCTTGTGCAGGGGAAGGCCCGCGATCGGTAATCCATTAGCCGCGTCCGCTTTCGGACGGGTCGCGACAGCTGCTTCATCTCGTCTGTATTTGTGGGTGTTGTTCGTGAGACAATCCTCGATCACGTCAACAACTGTTTTGCCTCAGTTGGGCGGTGTTCGTCTTGGCAACAAGCCTTAGCACTGCCCGTGTTCCTTGACGATTTTCAATCCGATTTGAAGATGTTCAATGCACCTGCATATGAAGAGACATGCGTGGGTCTTTATCTGACTTCATTTGAAATTTTAGGAAAGAGATACTCCCTTCGAGGTTTCGCCTTTCCAAAGTTTGAAGGAACAGTGTTTTCCAAGTATTTTGCCCCAGTGAGGCTTGTCTTGGTGTTTGTCATCTCTGGGTTTGATAACCCTGGTTCGATGCACTTTCATGGGGGATCATGAGAATTTGGCCCCGGCTTGGCTCCTCGAAGCAGGTGGGGGAGCCCGCTCTCATGATTTTTTGTCGATTCTAGTCATCTATCTCGATTGCCAGATTCTTCGATTATTTTTTTGTCCCTAGACAGCCTGACAATCTGGGGATTTGTCATGTGGCGGTTTGGTGATTCTCTCGATCACAGTCGCCATTTGAGATGTTCGATGTTCCCCTGTTGAAAAGGAGAAATCTCATGAGTAAAGGGCATGTATAATTGACTATTGGAGTCGATACAATTTACCCTTGAAATTTATCCTGCGGGAACCGGCATTTCTCCCTTTGGGTTCTCTGTATGCAGGATATGTGCATGATATGCATGATGCATGTCATGTGTGCCAGCAACGAAACATGAGTTCGTGCTTTTCACTCTATTCAGAGAAAGCATTTTTATCAGATATGTCAATCTGGAAAACTTGAAATTTTCTTTTCAAGCGCTCTTTTCACAGAGATTTCTAAATGATGATAAACTTCTTCAAGTTTTCTCAAAGGTTTTGTTCACAAATTGAGCTATTAGAATGCTCTTAAAAATATTTAGCCAAAGTGCATGTCTGAGAGGCCATGAAAAGAGGTACTCCCTGTTTGTCATTTGAAGGCATTGCTTCTTGGGCCCTTTGTTTCTGTTCCCAACCTGAAAGGAAAAAGAAATGAAACAGTATTCTCATATCAAGAAAATAATCATTTTGGAACGATACGTCATTTTACCAGAATCGATGGCTCCGTATCGTTCTCCTTCTCATTTAGAAGGGTTTGATGTGTTTTGTCTTTGATTGATTATTCCACTTCATCATGATTCATGGGTGATAACTGCTTCAGGGACTTCCCCTACGTATCCCCATGGTGAATTCGGCATATCCTACATTCGGTACCCTTTCCGGGTAGAGAGTGATTTGCCCCCAGCCACCGGATGCTTTATCTGGGACTGACCGATTTAGTCGTAGGCAATTTGATCCTGCCGCATTGACGCATTCAGGCTATTTGACATCCGCGAGAATGAGTTCACTCGTGATTGGGTATTTCAACAACCTGCGCGATGAAAGGAGTGAAAGAGTCAATCACTGCATAAGGAGCTTTAATTGAAACGACTACGGATTTACTATCCCCGTTCTAGTCACTTCTAGCATCCAAGATGCTGGAAATTTTTCAGTGGGCCCGTTCATTCTCGTCATCATCTGCAAGAATGGGAAACCATATCAGCTTGTGAATCAGTCAGTCCGATTTGGAACGGATACAACTTTTTCGACTTAGGGAGAGCCAATCCTAATTAGGTTGCTCCTTCTTCATAATTTGATTCATTTTGTCATTGGAATCCCAATGGGTGATATCTGCTGAAGGCACATTTCTTTCCGTCTTATGGGGAAGACAAATTTTCCTTCGTTTGTCTTTGACCATCTTATCCTGTAGATAAAAGACATAAAGGTCCTCGTCAGGTATAACATTCAAAGGGTTTATTGGAACGATTACAGTTTTACCATCGTTCCATGATCATCTTGCATGTGATCAGATGAGGACATTTTCGACAAATGTATGCCATGTAAAACATGTCCCTCGTGTCTTTCCACAAATGGATTTTCCTTCTCTACCTGTTTTTCACCTGAGAGGAAAAGATAGGAAATATTATGCCGGTATCTGATTGAAAATCAATTAGGAACGACACGTCTTTACACTTGACCCGGCTGCCCCGGTTAGGTGGCGTTTGCCCTAGTTGAGTGGGATATGCCCCAGTCGACTTCTCTGATCCTTTTATAATTTTTACACGGTTCCCTTTTCAATTAGGGGATATCTGTTGTTTGGAGCTTCCTGTCTCTTTTCATCTTGGCGGGCTTTGCCCCAGTATGTCGTCTTAGTGAGAAGTTGACTCCTTTGTCTGTCTTCAAACATCCATCCTAGTGGCTCGAGTTGTTGACTAGCTTCGATACTCTTGAAGGACCACTCCTGATGATCAATAAAACACAATCAACAAATTTTCAAAATTAGATTACAACTAATTCTTTTCCGCATGTGGCTCCTTTGATTGCATGCTGTTCCACGTCTTGAAAGATGGCAATAGGAAACACGCCATTTTTCAGCTGACTATTTTTCTTGATGATTCCCTGGTCGGATAGCCAGGTTAGAATTTAAGGCTGTCGGGGTACCCCCTGTGTGGTGAGGATGAGTGTCTTCATTTATGTCATCATTGCGAGCACCTGAGCCAACTGACTCTCCAGGGTGGTCAAGCGTTTTTCTATGCCATCCTGGTCCATTTTAACTTGCGACTGATTCTTCACACAAGTCCCCGAATTTTGATTCTGGAGATTACCTGTTCGAATGACAGGAATATGTCAGAAATGGAAGTAAAGCATAAATCCTTTCAATTTTATGCTTTCTTGTGAATAACGAAGATAAGGACTTTTACACAAAGCCTTAACCTCATGTGAAAAGTTTTTACCGATGTTTTTCAAGAGAAAACATAAAACTGAAAGGAGCGTAATCCATGGTTATTAGTTTTGGCAAATCCCCAGAAAATCTGTGGAATTTCCAAGAAGATAAAAATGCAATTCCAATGTGTCCTAAATTCGGTGAGAGATAGGACATCCAAATTGAAATGATTTTTCGAAGGTAATTTGGATATCATGTCTCCTCTTGAATTCAGGAAACATGGACGACTTTAATTAATTACCAATGATTACCAATGATGCGTGCTATAGACCGGTTCAATTCCATGTCCGGCGCACCATGAAATGAATGTTAGATTCTCGTACTTGGGTTAAACATGCCAAGTGTGAGTTCTAACGAAAATTTCATCTGGGTAAGACATGCAATTGAACCGAAAAATCCGAATGGTTGAGAGAAATTCCAGTGTCGCACTCCAACGTGAAGACACTTAGACAAGAATTAGAAATCAAGGTGCAGAAGATAGATGGGAGACCCACAGGCGGGTGCTCCTTACAGACTCGATGATCCTGATAAAAGAAAAGGGACGACTGGAACGTGACCCTTAAGAACCTAAAGAGATGCCCCAAGTTAGGTCTTCGAGGGACGATGCTTGATGTCTTTGGTCCGGCTATTTCGGGTTTTTGTTTTTATCAGATCCCCTTTTGATAATGTCCGGCATGTGTCTCAGATCTACTGTTATCGCATGTCCTTCAATTTCCAGTAAGGTTACTGGATCATTCCTTGGACAGCTCGAAAAGGGTAGACTCCGTTGAATGTCCGGGCAGTCTGATGGCGGATGACGCGTCGCTCGTACTTGAATACGTCCGGGATGCGGGACCGACTTGGAGAGATCATCTCTTCTATCCATACCCTAACATGGAATTGGACTCAACCATCGGACTTGATGAATGCAGCATGATGTGCAAAATGAAAGGTTGTAGATGAATTTAAATAGAAATGGCAGGACCTTACCGTAAGTGGCGTTTAATGACTTTTTGGTTTTAGGTATGCCAACCCTCCATATACATGCGCATGAGACAAGTGAGGCTCGACTCTAAAAATGGCTTAGGTGAGGAACCTAGAGGCTTCCCTCTATCCGAGTCGATAAATTCGTCCATGAGCGCAATCCACAACAAATGGATAAAAGTCTCGACTTGGATAGTGAGTGGGATCGAATATGGTCGACCCCAGCGCAAACCACGCTAGAGCGTTGCATATCGATCCCTAATCTATGGCTACCTGAAAAGGTGATTTCGCGGCCTGGGTTTGGGCGCTTTGTGCAAAGTGTCGTGATCCTCAAATATGCAGTGAATCATGCGCAACAATTTATATATCAATCAGCGCTTCAAATCATCCATATAACATACATTCCTACGCCCATCCTGCATAAGACAATGTTAATCACAGACTACACCCCTTATCTCTCCAATCTGCAAAAACATATAACACCTATCGTGAGCGGACTTACCTCACCTTCAAGAGCGCCTGCAGGGTTAGAAAAATCACTCAACGTTTTAATTACGGCCTAAGTCCACTTAAGGTCCAGAACTAAGTGTTCTAGAACAATGTTCCCCAGCGGAGTCGCCAGCTGTCGCGACCCGTCCGAAAAAACGGACGCGGCTAATGGATTACCGATCGCGGGCCCCCACTCTGAAATGTGGATCGCGGGCCTTAGATCGGCGCGGGCCCTCCCAGGCCCATACCAAATCGTGGCGGAGGTATATCTTTAAGGGATTCGACGATAAGAGTCGATCGCTTTCGACCTTCAGTGTGGTCGTGGTGGCATGTGCAACTTGTGCATGCATTTGGAGTCGCCACCGGTCTTTCTTGGAGGGTAGACCGGAAACCTTACTGACCGATTGGGAGAGATCGATCAGTTCTACGGAACCAGAGATTTTGGGTTCGGGGACTTGGTTACGTCGGTGTCATTACCAACGCCCTTTCGGTACCTAACGTGAGTGATTTTCCTAACTAAGAGTTCATGCAGGCGCAATTTTGGGTGATATGAGTCAGGGTTTCATGTAGGTGGGAAGACTGGTCCTATCAAACCACAGTCAATATAATGAAAGCGCAAGTCACGTGCATAAATAAATCATGTCAATGCACATCAATTTCAATCATTGGCCTCCTAGTATAGCCATAAAGGCTTAGGGAAGATGTGATTTAGGGCTAGGGGTAAAATGGAAAGATTCGGGGACAATTAGCCCGAAGGGAAAAATTGTCATTTTTGGAAGGTTTGGATACCGAATTACCCAAAATATTCCATGGCCAGTTGATTGTGGCCATTTCCCATTTTTGAGAATTTTTTGGAATTTCTCGACTTTTCTTCAATTTTTGGAAGACGATTCGCCCAAAGGGCGAAATCATCATTTTAAGAAGGGTCGGGGTTCAAAACACCCGGAATGAGCCTTGGCCAGTTGTTTGTGGCCATTTCCTATTTTTTGGGATTTTCCTGAATTTTTTAGAATTTTTTGGAAGACGGTTTGCCGGAAGGGGAAAACCGTCATTTCTGAAAATATCGGGGGTCGAAAGACCCGAAACAGGTCGTGGCCAGTTGAATGTGGCCATTTCCTATTTTCTGGAATTTTTTTAGAATTTTTCTGAATTTTCAGAATTTTTTGAATTTTTCATGATTTTTTATTTTTTTATTGATTTTTTGAATTTTTTATTATTTTTTATTATTTTCTGAATTTTTTAATATTTAAAAATATTTTCCGGGCCGGATCAAACCCGGCCCACGCCTCTCGGGCGCCCGGCCCGACCCTAGGGGTCGAAACCGGCCTAAAACGACGCCGTTTTATATTTTTAAACATTTTTCCATTTTTTAACAATTTTTTTGATTTTTTATCTATTTTATTTAATTATCCGAAAATTCCCCGGATCGGACGGTCCACGTTGTGCCACGTGGCTTCGTCTCGTGCGCCCGATCTTCCACTAGATCGGACGACTCACAGAGAGCCACGTGGCTCGATCACGACCGTCGGATCAAAATTAATTTATTTTCTTTTTTAGAAAAACCTTCGGATCAAACGCTCCACGTTGTGCCACGTGGCTACTCCTGGTGCGTCCGATCTTTGGACAAGATCGGACGATCCACAGAAAGCCACTTGGCACATTCTCGGCCGTCGGATTGATTTGAATTAATTATCCGAAAATCATTTATTCTATTTTGCAAAATTCTAAGATCGCGACACGTGTCGCGATCGTGGCCGTCCGTTTGTTTTATTTGAAAATAACCGGACCGGACCCCACCCGGCTGACGTGGCTGCCTACGTGGCACGCCACGTCGGCCGTTGACCGTTGACTGGCCGGAGGGTCGCCGGAGAAGACGATGAATAGTGAAAATTCCGGCGAGGTCGCCGGAAAATGCCCAAAATTGACCAAAACTCAGAATTTTTTGGGGGTTTTTGCACCACTAGACTCCCTAACATTTCAACATTAACATACAACAAAAATGAGGGCCACGACCACGTCGGAAATGGCCGAACCGGACCTCCCCGGAACCGGCGCCGGCGAGAGAAAATTTGCAGAAATTTTTTCTATCAAAGCTCGATTCTAAACCATCAAAGAGCATCCAAGAGGGGTCTAGAACCTTACCTGAGCTCGTTTCGAGCTTGTCGACCGCCGGAAGTTTCCCGTTGAGCTCTCGGTCCGCGAGGTGGACGGCGAAGCTCCGAACGTGGTTTCCGCGGCGGTTTAATGCAAAATGAATAGCAAGGCGAGCTTAGAAGCAATGCTAGTACATATTCAAAGCTTGATACGCGCAAATGGGGGTCGGGAAAGGCACGGCCGAGACAAAACCAAGTCGAGACATCCATCGGCATTTTATCGAACACATGGCGTGCGTATGAGAAACGGTGATCGGAGGAGAATACCGACCTATTTGGAGCTCGCCGACGGCCACGAATGCTTGCCTGAGGATCCGTGAAGGTCGCTGAAGCTCCGGGGAAGCTCCTTCAGTCCGGTCTTCGCCAAAAAAAATCCTTCCCTCTCTCGTGCGAGCTCGGCATTAAACCGAGATCTCCCCGCCTTTTCCGCGTGGCCGACCGGCGTGCCGACGCCCATTCCCCTGCCAGGCACGACCACCCAACTCTGCCAGTGTCCCCCCACGCCCGTTCTCCTTTTTTTCTTCCCGAAGCCGCGTCGCCCATGCCGCCCCTGTTCTGTCCACGCTGCTGCACATTCTGTGCATGCTGTCCACCAGACCCGGGTCGGGCCGGGTCGGGTCGGGTCGGACCCGACCGGCCCGGTTCGGCCAAATCGCCCAAATCGCCAAATTGACCCCCCAAATGACCTCTTTTCATGAAATTGATGGCAAAATCGGATTTCTTGACATGTTTTCCATCAAATATGGGTATTTTCGTGAATCAATTTATTGAAATTCTGTGAAAACCCCAAATTGTCCCTAGGATCCGAAATTTAATTTCGCCAAATCGAAGGCCTAAACGATCGAATTAGCCAAAATTGAGCCCACCAATGGATTCAGCATGATGAAAACTGTTGGGTAGAGGTGTTTAATTTTAATGGGTGTGCCCGTGTGAAATTTAATTTCACAAATTGTAAAACCGGGGACTAAATTGAAAGATTTTTATGCAATTAAGCCCTTTTGGTTAAAATTGATCAAATTGGAGGGCAAATTGACCCAATTGCATTTCAGTACTTTAGAGTCCAATGTCATAGCTTATAAAAACCGAGAATTGAAAATTAAAAGACTCGAAAAGGATTTTTTAGGCCCGGTTCGGGATTAGGTTTGTGAAGGAACCCAATGAACCAAGCCGAATTTCCCTAATAAAAAGTGAAAATATTAAAGAGAGAATTAAAATAAAATTTTTGAATATTTTTTGTAATTTTCTGACCACGGATGGTATTTTCTGAATTTTTGGGTATTTTTATAATTAAATAAATTCCAAAAAATATTAAAAAATTCAAAAAATATTTTTTGTTCAAAATTGGTTCCTAAGGCTAGGCTAAGGCTCCCAAAGTTGATTTTGCAATTTTCTTGACCTTTTTTGCTATTTTTAATTAATTTTAGAAATAAAAACTAAAATAAAAGATGGTCAAAAATCAGGTGTCAACAGCTGCCCCTCTTTGAGAGTGAGCTCGTCAGAGGTTGCTTTCAAAGACAAAATGACACCTGGATCTTGACCGACTCGACTGGGAAAAAAGAAATGCTATGACATCGGATTCTTAAGCCTTTTGATGAACGCTCAAATTAATCACCGGTTTACTCTTGCGATTCGAACATAGGCCGGAGTGAGAGAGGCTTACCTGAAGCTCACCTGTCAGATGCTGCCGGTTGCGACGACTTTCAAGAAGATACCTAGGACTCGTTCAGAATATCCTAGGGAGATTAAGCTCTGACCTGTATGGTAGGTCATACCATTAGTTGACCCTTATGGCGGTTTCTACCTTGAGGTTGACCCTTATGGCGGTTTCTACCTTTGAATTTAGTTTTGACCCTTATGGCGGTATCTACCTTGAAGTTGACCCTTATGGCGGTTTCTACCATCAAGTTGACCCTTATGGCGGTTTCTACCTTCAAGTTGACCCTTCAGACGGTTTCTACCTTTGAATTTAGTTTTGACCCTTATGGCGGTATCTACCTTGAGGTTGACCCTTATGGCGGTTTCTACCATTGGTTGACCCTTATGGCGGTTTCTACCATGAGTTGACCCTTATGGCGGTGTCTACCTTCATTTGACCCTTCAGGCGGTTTCTACCTTCATTTGACCCTTCAGGCGGTTTCTACCTTCATTTGACCCTTCAGGTGGTATCTACCTTTGAGTTTAGTTTTGACCCTTATGGCGGTATCTACCTTGAGTTGACCCTTATGGCGGTTTCTACCATAGAGAGACTCCAGACTGATAGGAATCTCAGGATGACGCGCCCGTTCTGTAGGGTTTGTCAGAGACTCGATCGTTCTGTAGATCGATCTCGGAAAAGGTTTGCCTACTAAAAGGCTGCGCCTATGAAATGACATATCTCGTCTTGTTGGGACTAGTCGAAGACTCGATCGTTCGTCCGTAGATTGGTCTTAGAATAGGTTTGCCTACTAAAAGGCTACGCCTATGAAATGACATATCCCGTCTTGTTGGGACTAGTCGAAGACTCGATCGTTCGTCCGTAGATCGGTCTTGGGAAAGGGTTTGCCTACTAAAAGGCTCCGCCTCGGGGACTCGATCGTTCGTTCGTAGATCGGTCTTGGGAAAAAGGTTTGCCTACTAAAAGGCTCCGCCTCGGGGACTCGATCGTTCGTTCGTAGATCGGTCTTGGGAAAGGGTTTGCCTGCTAAAAGGCTCCGCCTCGGAGACTCGATCGTTCGTTCGTAGATCGGTCTTGGGAAAGGTTTTGCCTGCTAAAAGGCTCCGCCTCGGAGACTCGATCGTTCGTTCGTAGATCGGTCTTGGGAAAGGGTTTGCCTACTAAAAGGCTCCGCCTCGGGGACTCGATCGTTCGTTCGTAGATCGGTCTTGGGAGAGGGTTTGCCTACTAAAAGGCTCCGCCTCGGAGACTCGATCGTTCGTTCGTAGATCGGTCTTGGGAAAGGGTTTGCCTACTAAAAGGCTCCGCCTCGGGGACTCGATCGTTCGTTCGTAGATCGGTCTTGGGAAAAAGGTTTGCCTACTAAAAGGCTCCGCCTCGGAGACTCGATCGTTCGTTCGTAGATCGGTCTTGGGAAAGAGGTTTGCCTACTAAAAGGCTCCGCCTCGGAGACTCGATCGTTCGTTCGTAGATCGGTCTTGGGAAAAGGTTTGCCTATTAAAAGGCTCCGCCTAAGGATTGACATCATTAAGGTCTCTTTTGGGAGGTTTACCTAACTCTAAGTTCACCTGAAGGCTATCCTGGGATTTAGGGGTTACCTGAAATCTCGCAGGAGGCCGAGTTGTCCTTTCGACATGCGAGGTACCTTTCTGGGATATGGGGACTCCAATTATCCTGCAGAAAGCTGAAACCTGCAAACTTTTCATTAAAAATGTATCAGTTTGGGACCTGGGTTCTCCAGGGATCCTGCAAAACATGACCCTATGAGCTTTTCTTGACAGAGCAAGGTGTCCTTCCGGGATCATGGGTTCTCCACGTCCGACGAGACTGTCTGAATTTTGAAAAAGGGGGTCTCATGACGAGGGTTCTCCACGTCCGATGAGACTGTCTAATTTTTTGAAAAAGGGTCCCGAGACGAGGGTTCTCCACGTCTACTGGGACTGCTTAATTTTTTTGAAAAAAGGTTCCCGAGACGAGGGTTCTCCACGTCTATTGGGATTGCTTGATTTGAAAAGGGGTCCCGAGACGAGGGTTCTCCACGTCTACTGGGATTGTTTGATTTTTGAAAAAAGGGTCCTAGGACGAGGGTTCTCCACGTCATGCTAGGACTGTCTGATATTTTTGAAAAAGGGGTCCTAGGACGAGGGTTCTCCACGTCATGCTAGGACTGCTCGGTTATTTTTGAAAAGGGGTCCTAGGACGAGGGTTTTCCACGTCATGCTAGGACTGCTTGATTTTTTTGAAAAATGGTCCCGAGACGAGGGTTCTCCACGTCTACTGGGACTGCTTGATTTTTTTTTGAAAAAAGGATCCCGAGACGAGGGTTCTCCACGTCTACTGGGACTGTTTGATTTTTTTTTTTTAAAAGGGTCCTAGGACGAGGGTTCTCCACGTCATGCTAGGACTGTTTGATTTTTTGAAAAGGGGTCCTAGGACGAGGGTTCTCCACGTCATGCTAGGACTGCTTGATTTTTTTTTGAAAAATGGGTCCTAGGACGAGGGTTCTCCACGTCAAGCTAGGACTGCTTGATTTTTTTGAGAAAGGGTCCCGAGACGAGGGTTCTCCACATCTACTGGGATTGCTTGATTTTTTTTTTAAAGGGTTCCATCCTCATCCCTTCTTTTGAAAGATCCCAAAATCTGTCGGGAATTCAGTTTTGAAGCAGTGAAAGCTTTTATCTTGACAAAGCTTCACTTGGGTCTGTTGAGGCGACATTCTGGGAGCTGGATTCTCCAGGTATCCTGCAGAAGTTTGAGCCCGAAAGATTTTTCTTCACCAAGAAAATGTTAGTAATCTTTGGAAGACAACGGTTGTCCAATCGACAAAATTTTATGACTTAAGTTTTAGTCATGAAAAGTGCATTTTGATGCTGGAGGTTATCCAAAACATTCTTGCAACATACAGATGTGATCACAAATTCCTTACGCGGCAAATCTGGATCAGCAGTTTGAAAATTCCAAGAAGAGTTTGTTCAAAACATCAATTGGAATATTTCTCGACAAGGAGGTCTTCTCACCTGTTTTGAGGTAATGATTTTTATAGGGGATGCACTCAATTCCCTATTGACCTGTGCCTAGGTTTTAGGCTCATTCGCAGCGCATACATTTTGATCGGTCGGGAGGTCTTCCACGGGACCGTAATGTTGGGCTTGGTATTGGTTTTCAAGGGGGACCCGCTTTGGAGTCGAGGCCATTGAACGAAAGTTTTCACCATATGCTCCGGGTTTACAAGTCAAGAACCCTGCAAAATGAGAAAGAAATAGTCTTGCTCGTACCTCTTCGAGCTAAGCTATATGTTAACCCAAGTGTCTTAGTCAGAGAAGACTGTTTCAGGGTTGTAATGTTGGTAGGATTGGGGACCGAAAAAGGCTTGTTTTTGGCCTAGAATTCATGAGGGGATTGACATTGGTGATCATTGCAAATTTGCCACCTGTCCTTTCCTTTCTGCATCCTCAATTTTTGAGGTGCACGACCGCTTTTGAGGTGTGATCAAATTCTTGTGAAAGCGCCTCTGGCCGCATTAAGAGACTGACAACTCTATCTGCGTCTCTGCTCCGCGCTTGATACTGTTTGAGGAGTAGTTTTTGGAATCTGACTCCTTCTGAATTTTTCTTCTCCCCTTTTCAAACAGGTTTCACTGGGGGATTGATACAAATTGTTCACCCAGGCATCGGCCTTGCTTTTACCAGGCACTTTGCTTTTTCTTGATGCTGGGGATTTTTCTCATCATCTTTTCCTTTTCATTTTTCTTTTGAAATCCCACTTTTTCTCATCTTCGAGAGATCGTGTTAGACCTGTGACCAAAGGTCTAACAAGCTTCAGCATTAACTTAGGGATTCCTTCGCAAACCCTAAGTTTGAACTCTTCCGTTTTTGAATTGGCGCTGCCACTGTCTCGGAACTTGCAATGACCACCAACGGGTTTATGAAATGAATTGGCAGGCCCAACTTGGCTGCGCAAAGGGTATGGTGTGTGGGATAGAAAAATGAATGCTTCTCGTCATCCTATGGCACTTGGATTACCATATAAACAACACACAAAGATCAATGTTAGTCCGAGCAAGAAAATTTCTAACCATTTTCTCTTGACGCTGCTTGACTTACTTCCTTTTTGCCCCGGTGTGGGGTGGTTCTTGACAGGGTTGAGAATGAAAACCGCCGTTCAAAGGGGTTGTCAATGGTCATCTGTAGTGTTTGGGGATATGAAACGAATGCCTCCGTCGTCCCAATCCATGTAATTGCTGCGAATGATCCCTATTTCCGTAGGTCCAGATTTTGCTACCTGATTCGCTCCACTTCTCTCTCAAGTGTGTATAAGACGTGTTTGGATTTAGGCTTTGCCTCTCGTCCTTCGAGGAAATGTCCCTTTTGAAATTTTTGAACAACTTTTGATTGGAAAAATCTCTTTTATTTTCTCCAAAAATTTTACCCGTCAAGGGGATTTTATGATGCACAATGCATGTTCTTATTCATGTTCAGACAACCTCCTGTTTTAAAACATGAATGCCAATGAAGTTTGAATTCTATGTCTTTTCTAGACATTAGATTCTGAAAGCTTTTCTTTTTCTCTTTTTTGTTCAACATCTTCAATGGATTGGGGAGAGGGATACTTACCTGTCTCCCGCGGCTGGAGATCCCTGAAAATGCGGAAAAAACATGTTATTGTACGTTCATGAATTTTTTCAAAAAATTAGAACGATACATCTTACCCTTGGTCATGTGTTCCCATGGGTAATACATGGGGTATGAAAACTTGTTTCGCCTTGATGGCGAGCCCCTGTCAAAGACGGGAATTAGGTGTCAGTTTGCGTTCCAAAATTCAAGATAGATTGGAACGATACCGCCTTATTCTGTTTTGTGTTTTCATTTAAACACAAACGCGCGGCTTATAGAATTTGGTCCTCTATCTTGTGGCATTGATCCCTCCGTTTGGTTGGCGATAGATCCTTCTCAAGGATTTTCCCTAGAGGAGATCCATTTGTGATTTTGGACGCATTCCAGCGTCATTCTTCAGAGTTCCTTTTATTCAAGGAAAAAAGTAATTTTTCGTCAAGATACATGTCAAAGCATATAATGGGGGAGCGATACTTTTTACCCTCCACTCGGTCTTATAATCAAAGACCATTTCTTGGAGTCTTGACTTCCAAGGTCGATAATTCTATTTGCCTCCTTGTCGGCGAGTTCTTTTATTTTGCGGCTTTCTAGTGCCAACAATTTTCTGTCCATCTTGACGGTGAATCCCTGTCAACAAAAAATATCAAGTGTCAGTTCGTGTTTCGAAATTCAAGACAAATCGAAACGATACTGCTTTACTCTCGCTTCGCGCCTCCATTTGAACGCAAATGTAAGGCTTGTTGAAGTCGGCCATCTAGCTTGTGGCCATGATCTATCCATCTGTTTGGCAACGAAATCCTTCTCTAGGATTTGCACTGGGTGAGATCAATTTGTGCTTTTGGACGTATTCTACGTCATTTTCTAGGGTTCCGTTTCCTGGCAACTTGCCTCTTGCAACAGATATTTCTTTTCGCCTCCACATCGGGCGAGATCCTTTCTTTTGTGGCTTTTTGGCGTCAGTAATTTCCTGTTAAATGAGAACAAACTCATGTTAAGCATGGGATCTTTGGGAGATCAATTTGGAACGATACAAAGTTACCGTTCACCCAGGTTTGTATCCTGGGGTTTACTTCCGATGAGGACGACTCTGTCATTGCGTCCATGGATTTTGCCAGAGAAGAAATGTCCTTCCTTTGTCCGGCGCACAAATGATTCACTTGCCCCGGTTAGACGTGGTTCATCATGGCTAGGTGATGCCTGCCCCAGCTAAATTCATTCCTGCGTTTTGCTATAATCTCCATCCTCTTTGGGGATGTCTTCCCTCTTGGGATTCCTGATGACGCCTTACTGACGTATTCCTTTCCTTCGTCGATTACTGACGCTTCTCATTTGATGTGGATGATGGATGCTGCTGTTGACACCTGAGTTTTTACCATTTATTATTGTGATTTTTATTCTTTAAAATTAATTAAAAATATAAAAAAAGGTCATAAAATCACAAAATCAACTTTGGAAGCTTTGGTTTAACCTTAGGAACCAATTTTGAACAAAAAATATTTTTCGGTATTTTTAATATTTTTCGAGTTTATTTAATTATAAAAATACCCAAAAAATCAAAAAAATACCATTCGTGGTCAGAAAAATACCCAAAAATATTTGATAATTTTGTTTTAATTTTCTCTTCAAGTGTATCACTTTAAATCTCAAAAATTCGGCTCGGGTCACTATGTTCCTTCACAAACATAAACCCGAACCGAGCCTAAAAAAAATCATTTTCGAGTCTTTTAGTTTTCAATTCTCACTTTTTATAAGCTATGACATTGGATTCTAAAGTCTTAAAGTGCAATTAGGTCAATTTGCCCTCCAATTTAATCAATTTTTATCAAAATGGCTTAATTGCACATTTTTCTTTCAATTAGTCCCCGGTTTCACGGATGTATATGTATGCTCTACGTATTTATACGTCATACGTATTTATACGTTATGCATATTTGTACTGTTTGGTAACCTCTTTAACTCTTGTAATAATAATAATGGTTATTATTTTTAACACCTTTGTTAGTGCATTTTTTTTTAGCATTTTTGTATTGTGAGTGCTATTGTTAGTGTTATTTTTAAATAGCATTTTTGTATTATAAATTGTGAGTGCTATTGTTAGTGCTATTTTTAAATGACATTTATTTATCATAAATTGTGAGTGCTATTGTTAGTGCTATTTTTAAATGACATTTATTTATCATAAATTGTGAGTGCTATTATTAGATAGAATTTATAATTGTTAGTGCTATTTTTAAATAGCATTTTTGTATTATAAATTGTGAGTGCTATTGTTAGTGCTATTTTTAAATAGCATTTTTGTATTATAAATTGTGAGTGCTATTGTTAGTGCTATTTTTAAATGTCATTTATTTGTGAGTGCTATTATTAGATAGAATTTATAATTGTTAGTGCTATTTTTAAATAGCATTTTTGTATTATAAATTGTGAGTGCTATTGTTAGTGCTATTTTTAAATAGCATTTTTGTATTATAAATTGTGAGTGCTATTGTTAGTGCTATTTTTAAATGTCATTTATTTGTGAGTGCTATTTTTAGATATAATTTATAATTGTTAGTGCTATTTTTAAATACAATTTATTGGAAGGTATTTTTGGCTATAAAAGGATGGCAAGAGTTTTGAGGTTGGGAGGGGAGAGACATTTTGTAGAGTGTGCAAATTTTTGAGAGCTTAGAGAGAAGAACACAAACACTCTCTATATTCTCATAATCTTGAGTGAGCAAAATATACTAAGTTCAGAATATTGATTCCGCATATTGCTAGCACAATTGTTGTGGAGTTATTAGTCGTCTCCCCGTTTCGTCAATTGGTGGTGCGTCCGAACTAGATGCCTAACACTTGTGGAGGCTGAGATCGAAGAACATCGAACCGACACCTCCGTTCAAGCACGCTACGAGAGGTAATCCATTTACTCCCTTTGAGGCTTTGTGATTTTTTTCGATTGAAATGCACGAAGTACGCCTCTGGAGATACATGTATGGGTTGTTATTTATTTCCGCTACGTGTTACGTGGATCCCAACAGTGGTATCAGAGCCGATCCTTAGGTGTTTTCGTGCATTTAATTGATTTTTTGCAATTTTTGCAATACTATGGCCAATATGTATTAACGAATTGTTCGTCTTACATGGCTAATGGAGGTTGATTATTTTATATGATAAATTAATCAACGTAGCAAAAATTGAGACTAAATCAATTTTGAATCGAAAATTTATGGCTATCTTATTTTACGTAAAAATTCTGAATATGATTCAACGTAGAATTTTTATTGTGCCTTCCTAAGTTTTAAATTGTGAATTTATTACTTACGTGGAAGGGTGGTGATCATGGAAAAATCCCTAATCAATGTGATTGATGTATGTATGAATGTATGGTGATTATTTATATATTTGGGGTTGTAATTATTAAATGGAGGCTGCGTACTCCTTTTATTTTTCATGTAATCTTTATTTTTAGCATAGTCAATTGTTGATGTAAATGCTACGAGGATTACGTGGAGGAGCCTTTTAAGTCGGCGAGCTCTTTGGGGCCCGATTCTTGAAGAATTCAAGAAACCAAGAAGAAGAGAAGAGCGGCTCTCCGTTATTAAAATATTAAAATGATTAAATGTGGTCTCATTGGCTCGAGACCCATTAAATCATAATTCCATGATCACCACGTAGGATAGATGTTTATGTGATTGACATCTATTTTTTTTTTTATGATTACGTGAGCATGTTAAACTGGTTAATGTGCAAAGTCAGACTTACCTCACCCAAAATTGCGCCTGCATGAAATCCTAGTTAGGGAAAATCACTCGCGTTAGGTACCGAAAGGGCGTTGGTAATGACATCAACGTAACCAAGTCCCCGAACCCAAAATCTCTGGTTCCGCAGAATTGATCGATCTCTCCCAATCGGTCAATAAGGTTTCCGGTCTACCCTCCAAGAAAGACCGGTGGCGACTCCAAATGCATGCACAAGTTGCACATGCCACCACGACCACACTAAGGTCGAAAGCGATCGACTGTTATCGTCAAATCCCTTTGAAAAATACTCCCGCCGCGATTTGGTATGGGCCTGGGAGGGCCCGCGCCGATCCAAAGCCCGCGATTCGCACCCTTGTGCAGGGGAAGGCCCGCGATCGGTAATCCATTAGCCGCGTCCGCTTTCGGACGGGTCGCGACAGCTGGCGACTCCACTGGGGACTTTGTTCTAGAACCTATGGTTTTAGACCCCAAGTGGACTTAGGCCGTAATTAAAACGCTGAGTGACGTTTCTAACGCTGCAGGCGCTCTTGAAGGTTAGGTAAGTCCGCTCATGATAGGTGTTATATGTTTTTGCAGATTGGAGAAATAAGGGGTGTAGTCCGTGATTAACATTGTCTTATGCAGGTTGGCGTAGGAATGTATGTTTTGTGGATGATTTGAAGCGCTGATTGATAAACTGTTGTGCATGACTTGCATTGTGGTGTTCACGACACATAGACACACACAACCGCGCCTAAAACCCCGGGCGCCCCTATAGGAAAACAATAGAAGGAACTGAAAATGGAATCTCCATGAGGAAAAACATGGGGTAATCCACTTTTCAATTCCGCTCACTTCGAACTATGGATCGAGTCCCAATGCAATGATAGCTGTGCAATGGAATCGGCTCTTTCTAGAACTCGAGGTGGGAACCTTAACCTTAGGTGTCAAACCCTCTGATTTTTAGAAGTTTACTATCACTTGTTTCATGCGCATGTCTTTGGGCGGTTGGTACACCTAAAACCGCACACAAGTCGACGAGTTGGGTTGGTAAGACTCTCTATCCCCCCAAATCTATCACTGTTCATATAAATATAGGCATTTCATTTATTGCATTCTGGTGATTAGATTAAATGCCATTTCGAGGATAGATATGTGCGTTTGTCCCTAACGTCCTTGATAGAAGACGAGGAGGGTGATATCCCACGACGAACACCGAGTGTGCGATAAGGAGCATACTATGGACATTATTGAGGTATCATCCAATGAAGATGACGAGTTGGGGCAAGTGATCCTGAAGGCACAGATCAAAACTGGGGCATCCTTAAACGTTAGGATCACATTCCTTTATGTCATTTTCCATTACTAGTCCTCTTGTATAGGGTTTATTTTTATCGAGGCTTTTTCTATCCCACCCCTTAGAGTGATTGTATTAGGGATCTATTGGTGTATACATTCAGATGGAACTTGGTTGTATTTCTTTTGACGGGTCATGGGAATGTGATAGTGGCATTTTCTCTAATCATCCGAATACTCCCAAGTCAAGTTTATAATTCCTTTAGAGGAAATTAAAATTGGAAGTCTTACACGACCTTTTGGTCGTATAGAGTAGTCCAATCTCAATTTCTCTGGAAGGAATTATACACTTGAATTGTTTCGTGCATGTTTTACGTCGCTGGTAATCCACGATAATTGATCGAGAATATCGATGTTGTTTTGAATTTAATGACGAGATAGATGTCCAAATTACTCTCGTTCTTAACAAAACGGCCTTGATTTGGATGCCGTATCTTCAATTAAATTTAAAACACGTTATTATGCCTCGCACTTTTGAGTAATTCGTTCCTCTCGAAATTGATCAAAGGCGATTATTGTGAATTACATTCCTTTCAATAGTATGCTTTCTTTCGAGGAATATTGATAAAAACTTTTCACGCAAGATTAAAACCCTTGTAAAAGTTCTTGTCCTTATTAATCACGAGCAAGCATAAGATTGAAAGGGGTCTATGCTTTCTTTTTCAGATTATTCCTTCTGATTCTGTCTTTCTATTTGCAGGTAAAAAATAGGTAATAGAGAGAAATATTTTCCTGGATAAGTCTGAGGCTATTCTTTCATCTGATCATGAGCGAGTTATAAAATCCATATTTGCTCGACTTATTGATATTATGGTTCGGCTCACCTAAGTTGAAGATGTTCGAACGCTCGAAGAAAGGAACCATGCAGAAGTTAAAACACACACGAGAACTTTCATTTATTTTGCTCAGCGGAGGGTTTTCAGAAGCAGGTCATACAATTCGGGGTGGAAAAGTAAAGCCAAAGTGAGCCCTAATTAACGACACAAAGGAGCCCAACTGACCCTCCATGTTGTTAATGCTCTGCTCATACTCCCAGCTCCGCATGTTGTGGTCGGCAAGCCTGAGGAGAAGACTTCTGCATTCTCCCTTAACTTCGGCGACCTTGGCCTCGTGTTCTTCGGTGACTACTTCCAGGTCCCGAACCAGTCCATTCCCGCGAGCTATGTCCTCGGTTATCTTGTCGAGCCGTTCTTCCTGCCAGTCGCTCTGAAGCCTCAACAGGACGTTGCGGCGGTCATGCTCGCCGGTGGTCAGGGATATGGCCAATTGATCCACCAGATTTCTCCTCTCGCGAAGCAACGTCGCGACCCGCTCATTAGCAAACTCGACGGCCTTTTTGTAACTATCAACCAGATAGTTGGTCAGCACCAAATGATCAGATCGATCCTCATAACGAGCCCGCAAGACGCGAGCCACCAGAACCTCCCGACTAGCAACACGATAGGCCTCTAAGGAGTGTGCAAAGAGAGTCGGGAAAGTTCTATATTCCCTCCCCAGTGTAGTACCTTCGAGAGAAGTGGTATCAAGGTCCTCGAGCAGGACACAGATTGCATCCTCGGTTGCAGAATGATCGGTTATGTGCGCGTAACCGCGACCCAGTAGGTTATAAAGCTTTTCCCACTGGGCCAAGACATCAGTTGAAAAAGTGCGTACGGGAGAGGAGGCCATTTGCGTTGGGTTGGCTTGAGAATAAGACGAGTTTAACAGAGAGATTAGAAGGAAGAAGCTGATTATGCGAGAACGTTAACCTTTCATACATTAATTCCTCATTTTATAGCAACTCGAGGATGATGAAGGGTCTCAATAATAATGCTGGTGGAGCCCAGTTAGGGGGTAAAGCAGGAGGTCCCCTCACGAGAACCATTGGATTCGTTTCGGTCCGCGATTTCCGGCTCATCAATTAAAAGATGTAAAAGATTTGTCGGGATCACCATTATTAGAGTTAGGTGGGAGGAAAGCGCAACTATCGAAGAGAGCCCTAACAGGGTTTGGCAGTCCCATCACGTTGAAAAGCTAAGCGAGAAATTCAAGGTCTTGAGGGGGAACGTTTGCCTAATGATGCTTGAAGAGCGTCTCCTGAACATGCAGAGTCACTCGAAGAAAACTTTATAGGGAGTGAGCATACAGGAGAGAGTGGAGAACTCTGAGTGGGCAAGAACCAATCAAACATTTCTCAATCCAACATATTTAAGAGGTTACTGTCAGCTGCTAGAGGCGACTGACTCAAAAATCTCAGAAATTGAACCACAGAGGGATCTCGAAGATTCCAAGATCAAGTCTAACGCCAAAACCATGGAGCCCAACACTTCTGGCAACGGAAATCAAGATCACGGCGACGACGACAACGACATCCACAATGCTCAACTCGGGAAAAGAAGACGTCCTCACCAATACTCTCAGGAGGAAACCCAAATGCTGGAAACCCTTTTCAGTAAAAGCCATTACATGAAAAAGAAGTGGAGAATTGAATTGAGCCGGGAGTTGGGGATTAATCAGTCGAGGATCCAGTTTTGGTTTCAAAATAGGAGATCCAAATCGAGGGCTCAACGCAAACGTCAGGTGGTCGAGATTTTAAAGGAAGAAAACCAAAAGCTGCGAACAGAAAACATGAGGTATGAAAAAGCTCTCAATATTACCGTTTGCCCTCATTGCGATAACCTCGTCGCCCTCGGTAAGATGTTCCCCGATAAGCCTCACGCGATGATTGAAGACGTTCATTTACCACCTTACTCCCTCGGGGCATCTCCTGCTCAACCAGATTTTGCCGGAGTCACGCATGAGCAGGATGATCCTACGAAGGTGATACAAATGCCTCCTGGGGGATGGGATTTGCATCGCTTTGATTGGAGTTATAGTTTCAAGGAGCTGGATGTTACCGCCGACCAGCTCAAAGCATATCAGCCTCATGCACAACAATTTTCGATAGGGTCGGGTCCTGCTGGAGATGAGTTAATCAGTCGTCAAGCCATCGATGCGATTTTGGGCCACGATAAGAGGAGGTTCGCTTGGCCCCCTGAACTGCATTCCAGATTCCTAGACGTGGTTCACCAAATGGGGATCGACTCAGCAACTCCGACGCGCATATTTAAGGCCATGAATGTACCGGGGCTTAGTAAGGAGCTGGTCAGGAATCACCTTGCTGCCTACAGAAAGCTATTAAAACAACGTCGAGCGGAGCTAAACCGGGAGGAATCCGTCTCGAGCCCAAAAGCTAGAGGCGACCGCCATTGTAATGCTCAGGCATCAAGAGATACCCGGCCAAATCTAAGCATCAATCAAGCTAGCAACCCGACCACCGGCAAACTGAAAGCTGATCAGAATGTCCTCCCAGGCCATTTCAACACTTCTCAAGAGCGCGTGTCACAAGTACAGCGAGTGCGCACTCCTCCATTCGAGCAACAGTCGGCTGGTGCTCTGCCTGCCGCTGGTCAACCCACGACAGACGATTTCTTCGATGAGGGGCTCGATGCCTTGTTCAATCAGTGGGAAGCTGGCATGCTTGGACAGCCATGATCTAGCACCTAGCTCGGGGCACGATGGGTCGGTCACTACGAACACCCATAGGAAGAAGAGCATGTTCACGAGTGGATCACTCTTTTTATCCATTGTAAAGTTCCTATGGGAACATTTTTCTTTAATGGCTATAGTTAATTATGTATGAAAACCAACGCTATCGACGAACATCGTCATGCTCAGTTGTGATGATCCCTTGTTAGATTAAGTCTGAAACCAGAGACGGTCTTTAAAATTTTGAGTGGCTACGAACTCATTCCTCACCAAGCGCCCGGGATGCTGAAATGAAGAGTAACAGCAAGCACAGGGAAAATGCCACTTTCGTTTGAACGATGAAAAGGGGTTGAGAGAAGATCATAGCGTTAATTCCCATGGAGCTAAATGAATTAAACAGAGTCATTAATTGCGGGTCCACCGCTGCTCCCCACGTTCTCGGGCCTAGCAAATCATAAAAGGCGCCGAAAGATTGTAGACCCACCACTTTGAAGACTGAACTAGGGGACGAGCGCATTACTCGATGAAATCGAATCAATGCAAGTGAGTTTGTGATCCTATCACGAGGAAAAAGAAAGGGGAATACAGACGATGAGTAATTACAGGATCTCGGGAGGAGCGCTTGCTTGCTGGTCTTCATATGCAGCCTGAAGGACGGTTCCAGGACACGCACAATCACTTGAGAAAATTTCTAGAGTGAGCAAACACGTAAGAGCGAATTGAGAAAGCTGAGTGAACTAGATCAGCCCGAGATACCCCGATCCATCATGTTTAAAAGTTATTCCCATCTGCTAGAAACGCCCGACCTGGACATTTCTGAGCACGAACTGCTGGGAGACTTTGAAGATCCTGGAGCTGAATCCTGCCCGAAGGCCATAGAGACTGACTCCTCCAGCGATGAAATTCTAGGTTTCAGCTACGAAGAAGGAGTATACAATGATGACCGGAGTCGGAAAAGGAAGCAACTACAACGCCACACTCCAGGCCAAATCCGAGAGCTCGAAGCTTTCTTCAATGAATGCCCCACTCCAAGCAGACAACAGAAAATGGAGTTGAGCCGAAAGATAGGATTGGAGCTTTCGAAGGTCAAGTTTTGGTTCGCCAACAAACGAACCCGGGTGAAACAGCAATACGCAGACCATGAGTTACTGGTCCTGAAGGAGGAGAATGAGAAGCTTCAAGCTGAAAGCGCGAGATATAAGGAAGCTCTGACCAAGGCCACCTGCCTTAATTGTGGTAATCCTGTTGTCCTCGGCGAGGTGTTCCTCGATGAACCATCCCTGTTGACGAATAACGCTCAGCTGTTACCGTATTCTCCACAGCATTTTCCGACACAGCCAGATACCGCCGGAGATCTGCATGAGCAAGTCAACACCATAGGATCAACACCAACATCCTCTGAGAAATGGGATATGAATCATCACAGGGGGAATTCTCTTAATGACGAACTCGCTGTCGCAGCCAGCCAATCCAAAGTCGGTGAGTCCCTCCCTGGACAACTTTTGAAACGACTAGATCCCGTAGAGAATAGCTACCGAAGTATTGACGATATTTTGGGTGATAAGAGAACAAGGTTTTACTGGACCTATGAGCTTCACACCAAATTTGTTGATGCAATTCGAGAGCTGGGAGTTGATTCGGCTAGCCCACTACGCATACTCGAGATTATGAATGTGCCGGGGCTCTCTAGAATTAACGTTGAGTCTCACCTCAAGTACTATAGGAGATTGCTAAGGGATGGAAGGATAGCGTTAAACCATCATAAAGCCAGTTGGAGCTCAAGTGCTGGGCAGAGTTACAACCATGATGATTGGAGGGCCAAGAGCACCCAACCGTGTTTCAGCAATGACGGGATTAGCAGTCGTGTCAGCGACTCCTCTAACCCAAATCAGAATGCTCCGCCGAGCTATCTCAATACTCCTCAGGAGTATATGCCACAGTTCCAGCACATAGAGATTCCTCAGTTTGAGCGCGAATCAGTCATTAATGCTGTCCTTGAAGTGGATCTGGCATTGGTAGAGAGTGCACATATGAACCTGCCGGTCATTGGAGGAAGTTCCAATTCGAGGGGTCAAATTGCTCACGGCGAGAGCAAAGAGAGGAATCCCTCGCCTGCAGTCGACGACACCCAATTTGGGCACCAAGGGCTAGAAAGAACAGGTGATCTCCTTGATGAGGAGCTGGACACTTGGATCAATACTTTTCAGGAATGTATGTCTCAACCCCAACAGGGCAATGATGAAGGTTCCAGCTCAAAAACTCCAATCCCTCACAACGAAGGCAATGAAAGAAATCTGCCCCCAACAATCGTTGATACCCAACTTGAACATCAATGGCTCGAAGACCCGAGCAATTTCCTTGGCGATGAGTTCAATCTTTGGCTCGATCAATTTGGAGCCGGAGGACCATCGCAGTGGTGACGCGAGGCCGGTGATCAAACGTCTGATGCAAGGCATGGCTACTCGATGAAAAATGCTTCGAGAAAAGGGGTTGAATAATCCTATTGCATATGTTGTTGATCGCACTGTAAGGTTCCCACGGGAACATCTTTCATTAATATCTAGAACTAATTGCGCGTGAGTGTCAACATCACCCTTTGAGCATCTTCAAGCCGAAGGCCGTGGATTAATCACTTAATCCGTGGAGCAAGTTCCATGAACCATAATTATCACCCGCTGAGCATAATGGGATCTACCCCTTCAACACGAAATACGTTTGGCCGCGAAGCCACCTATTTGGTAAAACGATGTATCGTTCCTAAACGATCTTCTATCGCATACCAAAGTAATGTCTCATTTCTTTCCCTTCTCAGGTGATAAACGTGGATAAATCACTCAAGGAGCCATCTGTTCAAATAACAAAACAGACGTTGCCCAACCGGGGGCAGCTGAACCATTGATATTGCAAATATTCCAAGCATGGATAAGCGGATTTGATAGACGTGGTTCATATCAATACGCGATGTCAGAACGGGATGAGAACCAAGAGTAAAGTTGTATCGTCCCAATTTGTCTTCAATTTGGGAATATGAGTTAACACTTGTTATTTATCCTTGATAGGGACTCACCATCAAGGAGGACAGATTGTCACAACCTGTGTGCACTCGCAGGGGCACACGACCAAGGGTAAGATGTATCGTTCTAATTTTTTGAAAAATTCACGAACATACAATAACATGTTTCTTCTGCATTTTCAGGGATTTTCGGCCACGGGGGACAGGTAAGTATCATTTTCCCCAATCCATTGAAGGTGTTAAATAAAAAGAAAAGCTTTCAGAATCTAATGTCTAGAAAAGACATAGAATTCAAACTTCATTGGCATTCATGTCTTAAAACAGGAGGTTATCTGAACATGAATAAGAACATGCATGGTGCATCATAAAATCCCCTTGACGGGTAAAATTTTTGGAGAAAATGAAAGAGATTTTTTCCAATCAAAAGTTCAAGACTTTTAAAAGGACGTTTTCTCAAAAGAAAAGAGGCAAAGCCTAGTCCAAACACGTCCTACACACACTGGAGAGAAGTGGAGCGGATCAGATAGCAAAATCTGGACCTACGGAAGTAGGGATTATTCGCAACGATTACATGGGTTGGGATGACGGAGGCATTCGTTTCATATCCCTCAAACACTACAGGTGACCGTTGATAAACCCTTTGAACGACGGTTTTCATTCTTAACCCTGTCAAGAACCACCCCACATCGGGGCAAAATGGAGGTGAGTCCAGCGGCATCAGGAGAAAATGGTCAGAAATTTTCTTGCTCGGACTAACATTAATCTTTGTGTGTTGTTTATATGGTAATCCAAGTGCCATAGGATGACGAGAAGCATTCATTTCTCTATCCCACACACCATATCCTTTGCACAGCCAAGTTGAGCCTGCAAATTCATTTCATAAACCCCTGTTGGTGATCATGGGATGTTTCAAGATGGAAACTGCATCACTCCAAGAACGGAAGAAATCAAGAGATGGGATTTATAGAAAAATCTCATATCGGCGTTTAAATGTGCTATGATTCAAGTTGTATATCTAGCACAATTTTCTGAACATCGTAGTTCCAAAGGAAAAGAAAAGGCGGGATTTCAACAAAGAAAAAATCCCCAGCATCAAGAAAAAGCAAAGTGCCTGGTAAAAGCAAGGCCGATGCTCGTGAAAACTGTTTGATTGATCCCCAATAAAGCCTAGTTGGGAAGAGAGAAAAACCCATAAAGAAGTCAGATCAAGAAGACTGCTCCCCAAATGATGTCAGCCGTGGTGCAAAAACACGGACAGAATTGTCAATCTCTTAATACCACAAGAGACGTTCTCTAAAGGACTTGTGCACACCTCAAAAGCGGTTGCACACCTCAAAAATGAAGATGAAGAATGGAAAAGACATGTGACAAGTTTGCAATGATCACCAATGTCAATCCCCTCATAAATTCTGGGCCAAAAACAAGCCTTTTTTCGGTCCCCAATCCTACCAACATCATAACCCTGAAACAGTCTTCTCTGACTAAGACACTTGGGTTAACATATAGCTTAGCTCGAAGAAGTACGAGCAAGAATATTTCTTTCTCATTTTGCAGGGTTCTTGACTTGTAAACCCGGAGCAGATGGTGAAAACTTTCATTCAATGACCTTGACTCAAAAGTGAGTCCCCCTTGAAGACCAATATCCAAGCCCAACATTACGGTCCCGTGGAAGACCTCCCGACCGATCAAAATGTATGCGCTGCGAATGAGCCTAAAACCTAGGCACAGGTTAGTAGGGAATTGAGTGCATCCCCTATAAAAACCACTATCTCAAAATAGGTGAGAAGACCTCATTGTCGAGAAATATTCCAGTTGGTGTTTTGAACAAACTCTTTTTGGAATTTTCAAACTGTTGGTCCAGATTTTCCGTGCAAGGGATTTGTGATCACATTTGCATGTTGCAAGAATGCTTTGGATAACCTCCAGCATCAAAATGCACATTTCACGATTAAAACTTAAGTCATACGGTTTTTGTCAAATGGACAGCCGTGGTCTTCCCAAAGATTACTAACGTTTTCTGGGTGAAGAAAAATCTTTCAGGTTTGAACTTTCTGCAGGATACCTGGAGAACACAGCTCCCAGAATGTCGCCTCAACAGAATCAAATGAAGCTTTGTCAAAATAAAATCTTTCTCTGCTTCAAAACTGAATTCCCGGCAAATTTCGGGATCTTTCAAAAAAAGGTGTGAGGATAGAACCCTTTTTCAAAAGAAGTCAACAAACTGTCCCAACAGACGTGGAGAACCCTCGTCCTAGGACACCCTTTTCAAAAATATCAAGGAAATCTCAACGGACGTGGAGAACCCTCGTCATGAGACCCCTTTTCAAATAAAAACAAAGGTAGATACCGCCTGAAGGGTCAAACAATGGTAGAAACCGCCTGAAGGGTCAAAACAAAGGTAGAAACCGCCTGAAGGGTCAAATCAAAGGTAGATACCGCCTGAAGGGTCAAATGAAGGTAGATACCGCCTGAAGGGTCAACTCAAAGGTAGATACCGCTTGAAGGGTCAACACAAGGTAGATACCGCCTGAAGGGTCAACACATGGTAGATACCGCCTGAAGGGTCAACACAAGGTAGAAACCGCCTGAAGGGTCAAATCAAAGGTAGAAACCGCCTGAAGGGTCAACTCAAGGTAGAAACCGCCTGAAGGGTCAAACCAAGGTAGAAACCGCCTGAGGGATCACATATGGTAGAAACCGCCATAAGGGTCAATTCATTGGTAGAAACCGCCATAAGGGTCAACTCATTGATAAATATCGCAGTAAGGATCAACACAAAGGTCTGATCCACCATACGGATCAAAATCCTTGGCAAATCCCAAAGCGTGGGATGCGCCTTCCTTAGGTTCCTACAAGTTAGGAATCCCATCATGGTATGACCTGCCATACAGGTCAGAGCTTAATCTCCCTAGGATATTCTGAATGACGAGTCCTAGGCATCTTCTTGAAAGTCGTCGCAACCGGCAGCATCCGACAGGTGAGCTTCAGGTAAGCCTCTCTCACTCCGGCCCATGTTCAAATGGTTAGAGCAAACCGGGGATTGATTTGAGCTTTTATCAATAGGCTTAAGGATCCGATGTCATAACATTTCTTCTCTCATTTTCCCAGTTGAGTCGGTTAGGAATCAGGTGCCACCTTATCTTTGAGAGAAACCTCTAACGAGATTCCTCTCAAAGAGGGGCAGCTGTTGACACCTGAGTTTTTACCATTTATTATTGTGATTTTTATTCTTTAAAATTAATTAAAAATATAAAAAAAGGTCATAAAATCACAAAATCAACTTTGGAAGCTTTGGTTTAACCTTAGGAACCAATTTTGAACAAAAAATATTTTTCGGTATTTTTAATATTTTTCGAGTTTATTTAATTATAAAAATACCCAAAAAATCAAAAAAATACCATTCGTGGTCAGAAAAATACCCAAAAATATTTGATAATTTTGTTTTAATTTTCTCTTCAAGTGTATCACTTTAAATCTCAAAAATTCGGCTCGGGTCACTATGTTCCTTCACAAACATAAACCCGAACCGAGCCTAAAAAAAATCATTTTCGAGTCTTTTAGTTTTCAATTCTCACTTTTTATAAGCTATGACATTGGATTCTAAAGTCTTAAAGTGCAATTAGGTCAATTTGCCTTCCAATTTAATCAATTTTTATCAAAATGGCTTAATAGCACATTTTTCTTTCAATTAGTCCCCGGTTTCACGGATGTATATGTATGCTCTACGTATTTATACGTCATACGTATTTATACGTTATGCATATTTGTATTGTTTGGTAACCTCTTTAACTCTTGTAATAATAATAATGGTTATTATTTTTAACACCTTTGTTAGTGCATTTTTTTTTAGCATTTTTGTATTGTGAGTGCTATTGTTAGTGTTATTTTTAAATAGCATTTTTGTATTATAAATTGTGAGTGCTATTGTTAGTGCTATTTTTAAATGACATTTATTTATCATAAATTGTGAGTGCTATTGTTAGTGCTATTTTTAAATGACATTTATTTATCATAAATTGTGAGTGCTATTATTAGATAGAATTTATAATTGTTAGTGCTATTTTTAAATAGCATTTTTGTATTATAAATTGTGAGTGCTATTGTTAGTGCTATTTTTAAATAGCATTTTTGTATTATAAATTGTGAGTGCTATTGTTAGTGCTATTTTTAAATGTCATTTATTTGTGAGTGCTATTATTAGATAGAATTTATAATTGTTAGTGCTATTTTTAAATAGCATTTTTGTATTATAAATTGTGAGTGCTATTGTTAGTGCTATTTTTAAATAGCATTTTTGTATTATAAATTGTGAGTGCTATTGTTAGTGCTATTTTTAAATGTCATTTATTTGTGAGTGCTATTTTTAGATATAATTTATAATTGTTAGTGCTATTTTTAAATACAATTTATTGGAAGGTATTTTTGGCTATAAAAGGATGGCAAGAGTTTTGAGGTTGGGAGGGGAGAGACATTTTGTAGAGTGTGCAAATTTTTGAGAGCTTAGAGAGAAGAACACAAACACTCTCTATATTCTCATAATCTTGAGTGAGCAAAATATACTAAGTTCAGAATATTGATTCCGCATATTGCTAGCACAATTGTTGTGGAGTTATTAGTCGTCTCCCCGTTTCGTCAATTGGTGGTGCGTCCGAACTAGATGCCTAACACTTGTGGAGGCTGAGATCGAAGAACATCGAACCGACACCTCCGTTCAAGCACGCTACGAGAGGTAATCCATTTACTCCCTTTGAGGCTTTGTGATTTTTTTCGATTGAAATGCACGAAGTACGCCTCTGGAGATACATGTATGGGTTGTTATTTATTTCCGCTACGTGTTACGTGGATCCCAACAGTGGTATCAGAGCCGATCCTTAGGTGTTTTCGTGCATTTAATTGATTTTTTGCAATTTTTGCAATACTATGGCCAATATGTATTAACGAATTGTTCGTCTTACATGGCTAATGGAGGTTGATTATTTTATATGATAAATTAATCAACGTAGCAAAAATTGAGACTAAATCAATTTTGAATCGAAAATTTATGGCTATCTTATTTTACGTAAAAATTCTGAATATGATTCAACGTAGAATTTTTATTGTGCCTTCCTAAGTTTTAAATTGTGAATTTATTACTTACGTGGAAGGGTGGTGATCATGGAAAAATCCCTAATCAATGTGATTGATGTATGTATGAATGTATGGTGATTATTTATATATTTGGGGTTGTAATTATTAAATGGAGGCTGCGTACTCCTTTTATTTTTCATGTAATCTTTATTTTTAGCATAGTCAATTGTTGATGTAAATGCTACGAGGATTACGTGGAGGAGCCTTTTAAGTCGGCGAGCTCTTTGGGGCCCGATTCTTGAAGAATTCAAGAAACCAAGAAGAAGAGAAGAGCGGCTCTCCGTTATTAAAATATTAAAATGATTAAATGTGGTCTCATTGGCTCGAGACCCATTAAATCATAATTCCATGATCACCACGTAGGATAGATGTTTATGTGATTGACATCTATTTTTTTTTTTATGATTACGTGAGCATGTTAAACTGGTTAATGTGCAAAGTCAGACTTACCTCACCCAAAATTGCGCCTGCATGAAATCCTAGTTAGGGAAAATCACTCGCGTTAGGTACCGAAAGGGCGTTGGTAATGACATCAACGTAACCAAGTCCCCGAACCCAAAATCTCTGGTTCCGCAGAATTGATCGATCTCTCCCAATCGGTCAATAAGGTTTCCGGTCTACCCTCCAAGAAAGACCGGTGGCGACTCCAAATGCATGCACAAGTTGCACATGCCACCACGACCACACTAAGGTCGAAAGCGATCGACTGTTATCGTCAAATCCCTTTGAAAAATACTCCCGCCGCGATTTGGTATGGGCCTGGGAGGGCCCGCGCCGATCCAAAGCCCGCGATTCGCACCCTTGTGCAGGGGAAGGCCCGCGATCGGTAATCCATTAGCCGCGTCCGCTTTCGGACGGGTCGCGACAATCGGTCTTGGAAAATGTTTGCCTACTAAAAGGCTTCGCCTAAGGAATGACATATCCCGTCTTGTTGGGACTAGTCGAAGACTCGATCGTTCTGTAGATCGGTCTTGGAAAAGGTTTGCCTACTAAAAGGCTTCGCCTAAAGATTGACATATCCCGTCTTGTTGGGACTAGTCGAAGACTCGATCGTTCCATAGATCAGTCTTGGAAAAGGCTTGCCTATCAAAAGGCTTCACCTATAGACGACTCATTGAAGTCTCTTTTGGAAGGTTTACCTAACTTTAGGTTAACCTGATGGCTATTCTGGGATTTAGGGGTTACCTGAAATCTTGCAGAAGGCTGAATTGTCCTTTCGACATGCGAGGTACCTTTCTGGGATATGGGGACTCCAATTATCCTGCAGAAAGCTGAAACCTGCAAACTTTTCATTAAAAAGGTATCAGTTTGGGACCTGGGTTCTCCAGGGATCCTGCAAAACATGACCCTATGAGCTTTTCTTGACAGGGCAAGGCATCCTTCCGGGATCATGGGTTCTCTACGTCTGATGAGACTGTCTGAATTTTGAAAAAGGGGTCTCATGACGAGGGTTCTCCACGTCCGATGAGACTGCCTGACTTTTGAAAAGGGGTCTCATGACGAGGGTTCTCCACGTCCGATGAGACTGCCTGACTTTTGAAAATGGGTCTCATGACGAGGGTTCTCCACGTCCGATGGGACTGCCTGATTTGAAAATGGCTCTCATGACGAGGGTTCTCCACGTCCGATGAGATTGCCTGATTTTTGAAAAAGGGTCCCGAGACGAGGGTTCTCCACGTCTACTGGGATTGCTTGATTTTTTTTTTTTAAAAAGGGTCCCGAGACGAGGGTTTTCCACGTCTGATGAGACTGCCTGATTTTTGAAAATGGGTCTCATGACGAGGGTTCTTCACGTCCGATGAGACTGCCTGATTTTTGAAAATGGGTCTCATGATGAGGGTTTTCCACGTCTAGTGAGACTGCCTGATTTTTGAAAATGGGTCTCATGACGAGGGTTTTCCACGTCTGGTGAGACTGCCTGATTTTTGAAAATGGGTCTCATGACGAGGGTTCTCCACGTCCGATGAGACTGCCTGATTTTTGAAAAATAGGTCTTATGACGAGGGTTCTCCACGTCCGATGAGACTGCCTGATTTTTGAAAAGGGGTCCCGAGACGAGGGTTCTCCACGTCTACTGGGATTGATTGATTTTTTTTTAGAAGGGGTCCTAGGATGAGGGTTCTCCACGTCATGCTAGGACTGTTTGATATTTTTGAAAAGGGGTCCTCATCCCTTCTTTTGAAAGATCCCGAAATTTGTCGGGAATTCAGTTTTGAAGCCGTGAAAGATTTTATCTTGACAAAGCTTCACTTGGGTCTGTTGAGGCGACATTCTGGGAGCTGGGTTCTCCAGGTATCCTGCAGAAAGTTCAAACCTGCGTGCTCCTTTCATTAGAGCGAGACATTCTTCTGGGTATTTAGGGTCTCCAATGGATCCTGCAGAAGTTTGAGCCTGAAAGATTTTTCTTCACCAAGAAAACGTTAATAATCTTTGGGAAGACCACGGCTGTCCATTTGACAAAAACCGTATGACTTAAGTTTTAATCGTGAAATGTGCATTTTGATGCTGGAGGTTATCCAAAGCATTCTTGCAACATGCAAATGTGATCACAAATCCCTTGCACGGAAAATCTGGATCAACAGTTTGAAGATTCCAAAAAGAGTTTGCTCAACACATCAATTGGAATATTTCTCGTTCAAGAGGTCTTCTCACCTGTTTTGAGATAGTGGTATTTTATAGGGGATGCACTCAATTCCCTACTAACATGTGCCTAGGTTTCAGGCCCATTCGCAGCGCATACATTTTGATCGGTCGGGAGGTCTTCCACGGGACCGTAATGTTGGGCTTGGATATTGGTTTTCAAGGGAGACCCGTTTTGGAGTCGAGGCCATTGAATGAAAGTCTTCACCATCTGCTCTGGGTTTACAAGTCAAGAACCCTGCAAAATGAGAAATAAATAGTTTTGCTCGTACTTCTTCGAGCTAAGCTATACGTTAACCCAAGTGTCTTAGTCAGAGAAGACTGTTTCAGGGTTATGATGTTGGTAGGATTGGGGACCGAAAAAGGCTTGTTTTTGGCCCAGAATTCATGAGGGGATTGACGTTGGTGATCATTGCAAATTTGCCACCTGTCTTTTCCATTTTGTATCTTCAATTTTTGAGGTGCACGACCGCTTTTGAGATGTGCACAAATTCTTGTGAAAGCGCCTCTGGCTGCATTAAGAGACTAACAACTCTATCTGCGTCTCTGCTCCGCGCTTGATACCATTTGAGGAGTAGTCTTTTTTGGAATCTGACTCCTTCTGAATTTTTCTTCTCCCATTTTTCAAACAGGTTTCACTGGGGGATTGATACAAATTGTTCACCCAAGCATCGGCCTTGCTTTTACCAGGCCCTTTGCTTTTTCTTAATGCTGGGGATTTTTCTCATCATCTTTTCCTTTTCATTTTTCTTTTGAAATCTCACTTTTTCTCATCTTCGAGAGATCGTGTTAGACATATGACCAAAGGTCTAACAAGCTTCAGCATTAACTTAGGGATTTCTTCGCAAACCCTAAGTTTGAATTCTTCCGTTTTTTAATTGGCGCTGCCTCTGTCTTGGAACTTGCAATGACCACCGACGGGTTTATGAAATGAATTTGCAGGCTCAACTTGGTTATGCAAAGGATATGGTGTGTGGGATAGAGAAATGAATGCTTCTCGTCATCCTATGACACTTGGATCACCATATAAACAACACACAAAGATTGATGTTAGTCCGAGCAAGAAAATTTCTAATCATTTTCTCCTGATACTGCTGGACTTACTTTCGTTTTTGCCCCGGTGTGGGGTGGTTCTTAACAGGGTTGAGAATGAAAACCGCCGTTCAAAGGGGTTGTCAATAGTCACCTGTAGTGTTTGGGGATATGAAATGAATGCCTCCGTTATCCCAATCCATGTAATTGCTGCGAATGGTCCCTACTTCCGTAGGTCCAGATTTTGCTATCTGATCCGCTCCACTCCTCTCTCAAGTGTGTATAGGACGTGTCTGGATTTAGGCTTTGCCTCTCGTCTTTTGAGAAAACGTCCTTTTGAAAGTTTTGAACAACTTTTGATTGGAAAAATCTCTTTCGTTTTCTCCAAAAATTTTACCCGTCAAGGGGATTTTATGATGCACCATGCATGTTCTTATTCATGTTCAGACAACCTCCTGTTTCAAAACATGAATGCCAATGAAGTTAGAATTCTATGTCTTTTCTAGACATCAGATTCTGAAAGCTTTTCTTGTCTTCTCTGTTTTTTATTCAACATCTTCAATGGATTGGGAAAAGGAATACTTACCTATCCACCGTGGCTGGAGATCCCTGAAAATGCAAAAGAATCGTGTCATTGTATGTTCACAAATTTTTCAAAAAAATTGGAACGATACATCTTACCCTTGGTCATGTGTTCCAACGGGTAGTACATGGGATGTGAAAACCTGTTTCGCCTTGATGGTGATCCCCTGTCAAAGACGGGAATTAGGTGTCAGTTTGCGTTCCAAAATTCAAGGCAAATTGGAACGATACAGCCTTGTTCTTGCTTTGTGTTTCCATTTGAACAAAAACGTGCGGCTTGCAGAAGTTGGCCATCCATCTTGTGGCCATGATCTCCCATCTGGTTGGCGATGAATCATTCTCCGGGATTTGCCCCAGAGGAGATCCATTTGTGTTTTTGGACGCATTCCAGCGCCACTCTTCAGAGCTCCTTTTATTCAAGGAAAAAGGAAATTGTTATCGGAATGCATGTCAAAGCATGAAGTGTGGAAGCGATACTTTTTACCCTCCACTCGATCTTATAATCAAAGACCATTTCCTGGAATCCTGACTTCCAAGGCCAATGATTCTATTCGCCTCCCTGTCAGCGAGCTCTTTTCTTTTGAGGCTTTCGGGGCCAACGACTTCCTGTTAAATGAGAAAAACTCATGTTAAGCCCGTGATCTTCGAAGATCAAATTGGAACGATACAAAGTTACCGTTCGCCCAAATTCGTATCTTGGGGTTTGATTCTGATGCGGACGACTCTGCTATTTGACTTTGCCGGAGAAGACACGTCTGTCTTTGTCCAGCGCAAAATTAATTCACTTGCCCCAGTTAGGCGTGATTTATCACAGCTAGGTGACGCTTATTTTGATGCTTGTCATCTCTGGGTTTGATGACCCTGGTCTGATGTGCTTTCATGGGGTTTATGAGAGTTTTCCCCTGGCTTGGTTTCTCGAAGAAAGTGGGGGAACTTGCCCCTATGAATTTTTGCCGATTCTGGTCATCTGTCTCAATTGCTAGAGTTTTCGATTATTTTCTTCTGTCTTTAGACAGCTTGATATTCTTGGGATTTGTCATGTGGCGGTTCAGTGATTCTCTCGATCCAGTCGCCTTGAGGTATTTGATGTTTCCCTGTTGAAGAGAAGAAACCTCATGAGTAAAGGGAATGTATAATTGACTATTGGAATCGATACAATTTACCCTTGAAATTTATCCTGCGGGAACCGGCATTTCTCCCTTTGGGTTCTCTGTGTGCAGGATGTGTGCATGATATGCATGATGCATGTTATGTATGCATGCAACGAAAAATGAGTTCGTATTTTTCATTCTATTCAAAGAAGGCATTTTTATCAGATGTGTCAATCTGCAAAACTTGAAATTTCCTTTTCAAGTGTTCTTTTTACAGATATTTCTAAATGATGAGAAACTTCTTCAGGTTTTCTTAAAGGTTTTGTTCACAAATTGAGCAATTAGAATGCTCTTGAAAACATTTAGCCACAGTGCATGTCTGAGATGCCATGAAAATGGGTACTCCCTGTTTGTCATTTGAAAGCACTGTATCCTGAGTCCTCTGCTTTTGATCATCATCTGAGAGGAAAAGGAAGGGGAGCATTACTCTCATATCAAGAAAATAATTATTTTGGAACGATACGTCCTTTTACCGAATGGATGGTTCCGCATTGCTCTTCTTCTCATTTAGAAGGGCTTGATGCATTTTGCTTTTAATTGATTACTCCATTTCATCCCGCTTCATGGGTGATAACTATTACTTTAGGAACTTTCCCCGTACATCTCCATAGTGAATTTGGCATATCCGACATTCGGTACCCTTTCTAGGTAGAGAGTGATTTGCCCCCGGCAACTGAGTGATTCGTCTGGGCTGGCTAACTTAGTCGCAGGCAGTTTGAACACGCCGCGTTGATGCATTCGTGCTCAGTTGGAGTCGGTCCACTCCCTGCCAGGTGATTTTGGCACTTCGCACCTTTTAAATTTCTCTGACATCTAGTATCTACTCTGTACTCTCTTTTGTGACACCAGATGATATGATCGTACGATCTTCCGAAGATCTTAGCATTTGATGTTCCGCAACGTTTTGGCTCTTCTTGATCTCATCAATACGTTTTGATTTCTTCATGCATCTTTTGCCTTGTCATCATTTCATGACGTCCCTCGAGCATCTTGCTATTTGACATCAGCAAGCATGGGTTTACTTGTGGCTGAGTACTTCAACATCCTGAAGTGTTACTTTACAGGCAACAATTTCCTTCATTGTGTCCTGTCGTATTCACCTTACGCTTTAACAATCTTTTATTCCACCTACGCGATGAAATGAATGAATGAGTCGATTGTTGCATAAGGAGCTTTAATTGAAACGACTACGGATTTACTATCCCCGCTCTAGTCACTTATGGCCTCCAAGATGCTGGAAATTTCTCAGTGGGCCCGTTCATTCTCGTCATCACCTGCAAGAATGGGAAACCATATCAACTCATGAGCCGGTCAATCCGATTTGAAACAGATACAACTTTTTCGACTTAGGGAGAGCCAATCCTAATTAGGTTGCTCCTTCTTCCTAATTTGATTCATTTTGTCATTGCAATCCCAATGGGTGACATCTGCTGAAGGCACATTTCTTTCCGTCTTATAGGGAAGACAAATTTTCCTTCGTTTGTCTTTGACCATCTTATCTTGTAGACAAAAGACATAAAGGTCCCCGTCAGGTATAACATTCGAAGGGCTTATTGGAACGATTACAGTTTCACCATCGTTCCATGATCATCTTGCATGTGATCGGATGAGGACATTTTCGACAAATGTATGCCATGTAAAACATGTCCCTCGTGTCTATCCACAAATGGATTTTCCTTCTCTACCTGTTTTTCACCTGAGAGGAAAAGATAGGAAATATTATGCCGGTATCTGATTGAAAATCAATTAGGAACGACACGTCTTTACACTTGACCCGGCTACCCCGGTTAGGTGGCGTTTGCCCTAGTTAAGTGGGATTTGCCCCGGTATGCTGTCTTGGTGAGAAGTCGACTTCTTTGTCTGACTTCAAATATCCATTCATGTGGCTTGAGTTGTTGACTAGCTTCGATATTCTTGAAGGACCACTCCTGTGTGGTGAGGATGAGTGTCTTCATCTTGTCATCATTGCGACCACCTAAGCCAACTGACTCTCCGGGGTGGTCATGCGCTTTTCTATGCCATCTTGGTCCATTTTAACTTGCGACCGATTCTCCACACAAGTCCTCGAATTTTGATTCTGGAAATTACCTGTTCGAATGACAGGAATATGTCAGAAAGGGAAGTAAAGCATAAATCCTTTCAATTTTATGCTTTCTTGTGATTAAGGAAGATAAGGACTTTTACACAAGCCTTAACCTCATGTGAAAAATTCTTATCGATATTTTTCAAGAGAAAACATAAAACTAAAAGGAGCGTAATCCATGGTTAACACTTTTGGCAAATCCCCAGAAAATCTGTGGAATTTCCAAGAAGATAAAAATGCAATTCCAATGTGTCCTAAATTAGGTGGGAAATAGGACATCCAAATTGAAATGATTTGCCGAAGGTAATTTGGATATCATGTCTCCTCTTGAATTCAGGAAACATGGACGACTTTAGTTAATTACCAAGGATTACCAATGATGCATGCTATAGACCGGTTCAATTTCATGTCTGGCGCACCATGAAATGAATGGTAGATTCTCATACTTGGGTTAAATACCAAGTGTGAGTTCTAACGAAAATTTCATCTGGGTAAGACACGCGATTGAATCGAAAAATCCGAATGGTTGAGAGAAATTCCAGTGTCGCGTTCCAATGTCAAGACACTTAGACAATAATTAGAAATCGAGGTGTAGAAGATAAATGGGAGACCCACAGACGGGTGTTCCTTAAAGACTCGATGATCCTGATATAAGAAAAGGGACGATTGGAACGTGGCCCTTAAGAACCTAAAGAGATGCCCCAAGTCGGGTCTTGAGAGGATGACACTTGGTGTCTTCGGTTCGGCTATTTCGGGTCTTCGTTTTCATCAGATGCCCTTTTGATAATGTCCGATAGGTGTCTCGAATTTGCTGTTATCACCTGTCCTTCAACTTCCGGTATGGTTACTGGATCATTCCTTGGACAGCTCGAAGAGGGTAAACTCCGTTGAATGTCCCGACAGTCTGATGGCGGATGACGCGTCGCTCATACTTGAATACGTCCGGGATGTGGGACCGACTTGGAGAGGTCATCTCTTCTATCCATACTCTAACATGGAATTGGACTCAACCATCGGACTTGATGAATGCAGCATGTTGTGCAAAATGAAAGGCTGCAAATGAATTTAAATAGAAATGGCAGGACCTTACCATAAGTGGCGTTTAATGACTTTTTGATTTTTAGGTATACCAACCATCCACAATACATGCGCATGAGACAAGTGAGGCTTGACTCTACAAATCAAAATGGCTTAGGTGAGGAACCTAGAGGCTTCCCTCTATCCGAGTCGATAAATTCGTCCATGAGCGCAATCCACAACAAATGGATAAAAGTCTCGACTTGGATAGTGAGTGGGATCGAATATGGTCAACCCCAGCGCAAACCACGCTAGAGCGTTGCATATCGATCCCTGATCTATGGCTACCTGAAAAGGTGATTTCGCGGCCTGGGTTTGGGCGCTTTGTGCAAAGTGTCGTGATCCTCAAATATGCAGTGAATCATGCGCAACAATCTATATATCAATCAGCGCTTCAAATCATCCATATAACATACATTCCTACGCCCATCCTGCATAAGACAATGTTAATCACAGACTACACCCCTTATCACTCCGATCTGCAAAAACATATAACACCTATCGTGAGCGGACTTACCTCACCTTCAAGAGCGCCTGCAGGGTTAGAAAAATCACTCGACGTTTTAATTACGGCCTAAGTCCACTTGAGGTCCAGAACCAAGTGTTCTAGAACAACGTCCCCAGCGGAGTCGCCAGCTGTCGCGACCTGTCCGAAATTTTTCCCCCGATCCGACGGTGCGAGGGATTGAATTTCGTTTGCGTGACGGGCGAATGGATTACCGATCGCGGCCCCCACTCTGAAATGTGGATCGCGGGCCTTAGATCGGCGCGGGCCCTCCCAGGCCCATACCAAGTCGCGGCGGGAGTGTCTTTTGAGGGATTCGACGATAAGAGTCGATCGCTTTCGACCTTAGTGTGGTCGTGGTGGCATGTGCAACTTGTGCATGCATTTGGAGTCGCCACCGGTCTTTCTTGGAGGGTAGACCGGAAACCTTACTGACCGATTGGGAGAGATCGATCAGTTCTGCGGAACCAGAGATTTTGGGTTCGGGGACTTGGTTACGTCGATGTCATTACCAACACCCCTTTCGGTACCTAACGCGAGTGATTTTCCTGACTAAGAGTTCATGCAGACGCAATTTTGGGTGAGATAGGTATGAGTCGGGGTTTCATGCAGATTGGAAGACTGGTCCTATCAAATCACAGTCAATATAATGAAAGCGCAAGTCAAGTGTATAAATAAATCATGTCAATGCACATCGGTTTCAATCATTGGCCTCCTAGTATAGCCATAAGGGCTTAGGGAAGATGTGATTTAGGGGTAGGGGTAAAATGGGAAGATTCGGGGACAATTTAGCCCGAAGGGCAAAATTATCATTTTTGGAAGGTTTGGATACCGAATTACCCAAAATATTCCATGGCCAGTTGTTCGTGGCCATTTCCCATTTTTGAGAATTTTTTTGGAATTTCTTGATTTTTCTTCAATTTTTGGAAGACGATTCACCCAAAGGGCGAAATCGTCATTTTAAGAAGGGTCGGGGTTTAAAACACCCGGGATGAGACTTGGCCAGTTGTTTGTGGCCATTTCCTATTTTTTGGGATTTTCCTGGATTTTTTTAGAATTTTTTTGGAAGATGGTTTGTCGGAAGGGCAAAACCGTCATTTCTGAAAAGATCGGGGGTCGAAAGACCCGAAACAGGTCATGGTCAGTTGAATGTGGCCATTTCCTATTTTCTGGAATTTTTTAGAATTTTTCTGAATTTTCCGAATTTTTTGAATTTTTTTATGATTTTCTATTTTTTTATTGATTTTTTGAATTTTTATTATTTTTTTATTATTTTCTGAATTTTTTAATATTTAAACATATTTTCTGGGCCGGGTCAGACCCGGCCCGCGCCTCGCGGGCTCCCGGCCCGACCCTAGGGGTCGACACCGGCATAAAACGACACCGTTTTATATTTTTAAATATTTTTTTCCTATTTTTTAACATTTTTTTGATTTTTTATCTATTTTATTTAATTACCCGAAAATTCCCCGGATCGGGCGGCTCTCATTGTGCCACGTGGCCTGTTCTCGTGCGTCCGATCTCTCACTCGATCGGAAGACCCACAGAGAGCCACGTGGCTCAATTATAGCCGTCGGATCAAAAATTAATTTATTTTCTTTTTTAGAAAAACCATTCGAATCGGCCGAGACCAAGGCCGGTGGTAGTCGGGCCTCCTCGTCGAACACGGTTTGATGCAAAAAAAGGACACAATGAGCTTAGAGTCAGTTCTAATGCATGCTTGAGGCTAGACACGCGCAAATGGAGCTCCGGGATGGCTCGGCCGAGAGCCAAAAATTCAAAGCCCGTTTGGGCATTTCGTCGAACACATGGCATACATGTAAAAAATGGAGGTCTGGGGAGGAAAACCGACCTGTCCGAGGATCGCCGGCGACTACTGAAGCTCCGATGAGGTTCCGTGGTGTGCGGGGAAGCCTCTTTGCCCTCCGGCTTCGCTCATGTTCGCACAAAAAAAAATCCCCTCTTCTCTCTCTTCGAACTCGGTATAAAACCGAGATTCCCCCGTCTCATGGCCGACCGGCCCGGTTTTTTGTGCTCATCCGCCTGCCAAATGCGAATATTCCTCTGCCAACTTGCTTCCCACGCTCGTTTTAGCTTTTTTTCTCGACAATCCGCATGCCCCATGTTCCCCTGTTTCTGCCCATGCCTCACTGTTCGTGCGTCTGCAACTTTGTTGCAGACCCGGTCGGACCGGATCGGGTCGGGTCTGACCCGACCGGTCCGGTTCGACCAATTCGTTCAAATTGAGCCCCGATTCGACCTATTTTCATGAAATTGATGGCATAATCGGACTCCTTGACACAGTTTCTATCAAATAAGGGTATTTTCGTGAATCAATCGATTGAAATTTTGTGAAAACCCCAAATTTTCCCTAGGATCCGAAACTTAATTTCGCCAAATTGAGGGAATAAACGATCAAATTATTCAAAATTGAGGCCACCAATGGATTCAGAATGATGAACACTATAGGGTAGAGGTGTTTAATTTTAATGGGTGGGCCCGTGTGAAATTTAATTTCGAAAATTGTAAAATCGGGGACTAAATTGAAAGATTTTTATGCAATTAAGCCCTTTTGGCTAAAATTGATCAAATTGGAGGGCAAATTGACCCAATTGCATTTCAAAACTTTAGAATTCAATGTCATAGCTTATGAAAAGTGAGAATTGAAAATTAAAAGACTCGAAAAGGATTTTTTAGGCTCGTTTCAGTTTTAGGTTTGTGAAGGAACCCCATGAAAATATTAGAGAAGGAATTAAAATAAAATTTCTGAATATTTTTTCGTAATTTTCTGACCACGGATGGTATATTTCTGATTTTTTGGGTATTTTAATAATTAAAAAAATTCCAAAAATATTTAAAAAAATTCAAAAAATATTTTTTATTCAAAATTGGTTCCTAAGGCTAGGCTAAGGCTTCCAAAGTTGATTTTTCAATTTTTTGACCTTTTTTGCTATTTTTAATTAATTTTAAAGAATAAAAATCACAATGATAGATGGTCAAAAATCAGGTGTCAACAGTGGGGAAGAAGATGACGTGGGTAGAGGAAAGGAAATAAGAGAGAAAAAAAATCAAATCAAAAAAATCAAAATGGAATTAAAAAAACAAAAAAGAAGAGGAATAGAGAAGTCTGAGATATCAGATTTGTAGTGCATGGATTCGTTCTGGGAGTTAAGTAGTTTTGGGCTGGCGCGTGGGCTCATTTTAAAATCCGGATATGTTGGGCTTATGGAAGAGAATTCAGAAAGAAGATTGGTCCAACTTTATGTTAATTGGGCTTTAGAAAAAGTGGGCATCTCTTGTTTTAATTTTCATTTGGGCTCTCGGCTCCCTCCTAGGCTCGGGGCTCTAGAAGGGTTGGGTTCAGAAGCCCAATCCGGATCACCATTTTCAGAATTTATAAAATCAAAAAATTAATTAATTAGAAAAAATTCTTGAAAATTAAAAAAAATATAGTTTTCTTGGATATTTAGCCTAATTAATATCTTTAGACTCTATTTCCGCGATGGTGGATGGTCGATGTCCATTCCGGCTCATTTCTTTTGTACACACAACCTTGTTGTTTAACTTTATTTCATTTTATTTGCGGCTTTGTATCCAAATACCCGAGGGCCGCGGGTTTTTATTTATCGCTTTAGAATAGCTCTTTGTGCTTCTTCTTTATACCCTTTGAATGCTCTGGTTGATTTTTCTTTTTAAGATAAAATTCGAAAATTAGAAGAATGTCATAAAATAAACCCCTCCAATTCCATTTTGCGTGAACGCCTAGCATGGTTGCAAAAACATGATTAGGAACTAAAAAGCAATTAAACTTTGCTTGATCACCTTAGGCCACAATCAACTGGTCATGGCCTATTTTGGGTCTTTTGAAACCCGTCCCCTTCCTAAAAGACGATTTTGTCCTTTTGGCAAATCGTCTTCCAAAAATCGTGAAAATTCAAAAAATTCCAAAAAAATCCAAAAAATAGGAAATTACCACAATCAACTGGCTATGACCTATTTTGGGTCTTTCGAACCCCAATCCTTCCAAAATGACGATTTTTCCCTTTTGGCAAATCGTCTTCCAAAAATTGAAGAAAGTCAGAAAAGTTCTAAAAAATGTTAGAAAATAGGAAATAGGTCATCTCAACGTGCCAATCCTTTTTCCGACTCTTTGGGTTCCTAATCCCTTAAAAATGACAATTTTATCCCTCATGGGTAAATTGCCTTTGTTTTCCCAAAATGACGATTTCGCCCCTCATGGGAAGATCATTCCAAAAAATATTAGGAAATAGGAAATGGACCATTTCGACTGGTCAATCCTTTTTCTAACGCTCTTGGGTTCCTATCCCTTTCCAAAATGATAATTTTGCCCCTTATCGTGAAATTCTCATTTATTTTTCTAAAATGACGATTTTGCCCTTCATTGACAAATTGTCTTCAAATCATCCCCGAACTCCTTCCGTACTTCAAATGTCCCTTCTCTAAGCTAATAGGGCTATACTAGGGATGCCATGCTGAGTTGATGTGTTTTATGTGCACTTTATGATTCACTTGGTTGTGCTTTCATTAAATTGATTGTGATTGATATGACTAGTCTTCCAATCTGCATGAAACCCTGAATCACACTTACCTCACCCTAAAAATTGCGCCTGCATGAAATCTTAGTTAGGAAAATCACTCGCGTTAGGTATCGAAATGGCGTTGGTAATTACACCAACGTAACCAAGTTCCCGAACCCAAAATCTCTGGTTCCACAGAACTGATCGATCTCTCCCAATCGATTAGTGAGGTTTCCGGTCCACCTTCCAAGAAGGACCGGTGGCGACTCCAGATGCATGCACACGTTGCACATGCCACCATGACTACATAAAAGTCGGAAGCGATCGACTCTTATCGTCGAGAATTTCCAAAAAATACTCCCATCGCGATTTGGTATGGGCCTGGGAGAGCTCCCGTCGATAAAGCTCGCGATCCATATTTCAGAGTGGGAACCCGATCGACAATCCATTCGCCCGTCAAGACGAAGAAAATCTAGAACGGGTCGCGGCACTTAACATGTGGTTTCTTATTTGTGTCTAATTAATAATTATTTACTTGGCGGGTCAGTCTGATTGAAGTCGCGCCTTTTGACTAGTATTTTGTTGTCGTCGTTGGCCCGCCCTCCATCCCCCCAAAACGAGAGAAGGACCTTTCACAAGAAATGGACGGCCCTGCCCTCCTCCTGCTTTCAATTATTAAAGGTGGGAACACATTCCGTCTCCAATTGGATTTTACTTTTCCCATTACCCACACCCACCCAACACACTGCTCAGTTCAGATCAGATCAGATCGTCCTTTCGCTCTCGCCCTCCTACTGCTTTTCTGGGTTTGGCGTAAGATTGCCTGGTGTCTTCTTCCCGACTCTTTTGTTGTTTCAGATTGTCGCAGGTATCCGGGGACGTCGCTTTACTTTACGGCTCCTCAAATTCCTCGAATCACAACCTGCTCTCCTCTCTGCTCCTTTTTTCTCCAGCGAATCATTCAGTCCCTCTTCCCCCCAAAATTCCGGATTCTAGATCCGTATACCCCACTATAGAACTGAACCCCCATAAAACAATTCCGATACCTTTTTGACTACCCAGTCATCCTGAGCTATAAAACCACCACCTACTTGCTTCTCATTCTCATTCACTCTCTGTTTTCCTTTCCAAGAATGCCAATTCTCAGACCACACCAACCAGCTGCGAGTTCCCCACCTCCCAAGCCTCTCATCCCGGGGCTACCCGACGACATAGCAGAGCTGTGCCTTCTCCGCCTACCCTACCCGTATCAAGCTCTGGCTCGCTCCGTGTCTTCTTCCTGGAACAGAGTCCTCCAAGATCCCACCTTCCTCCTCTCCAAGACTTCCCTCTCCCTCTCCCGCCCTTACCTCTTCGTCTTCGCCTTCCACAAGTCCACCTCCAGGATCCAATGGCAAGCCCTCGACCCTCGTTCCGGGCGCTGGTTCGTCCTCCCCCCCATGCCCTGCCCCAAGTCCGCCTGCCCAGCCGCCTTCGCTTGCGCTTCCATCCCCCGCCAGGGAAAGCTGTTCGTCCTCGGCGGCATGCGCTCCGACACCGAGTCTCCCATGCGGACTGCCGTCGTCTACCACGCCTCCACCAACCAGTGGTCCGCCCTGTCCCCGATGCGGACCCCGCGGGCGTTCTTCGCAGCCGGGGTTGTTGGCGGAGCCGGCGGGAGGATCGTGGTCGCCGGCGGGAGCGGTCCCGACCTGTCCAGCTCGACGGGGGCCGTGGAGTGCTACGACCCGAGGGAGGACGCGTGGCGGGAGGCGGCGGGGATGGGAGGGAAGGGGATGGTGAGGTACGACTCGGCGGTGGTGGGGGGGAGGATGTACGTGACGGAGGGGTGGACGTGGCCGTTCATGTTCACACCGAGAGGGGCGGCGTACGAGGCGGAGGGGGACACGTGGGGGGAGATGGGGGCGGGGATGAGAGAAGGGTGGACGGGGATGAGCGTGGTGGTAGGAGCGAGGATGTTCGTGATATCGGAGCACGGGGACCATCAGCTGAAGGTGTACGACCCCGATGAGGACACGTGGAGGTACGTGGGAGGGGATAGGTTTCCCTGGGAAGAGCTCCGCAAGCCTTTCGCTGCGAGGGCGGCGGAGGAGGAGGAGGAGGAGGAAGAGGGAGGGGTGATATACGTGGTGGGGAGCGGGCTCCAGGTCGGGGTCGGACAGGTGAGGCTCGGCAAAGACGGGAAAGTTTGGGTGGAGTGGCAAGTGGTGGCTGCGCCGAAAGCTTTTCAGGATTTGTCTCCTTGTGATTGTCAGGTGCTTTATGCCTGAGAAGATAACCCAGCCCAAGATTCTCAAGTGACAAAATTGGTTTACCATTTATATATATGTTGGGGAGAAGGGTGTTTTGTTGCTTCTCGTGATTTCTGCTCTATACAAGCAGACGATCCACAAGTCAAGCAATACACATCACACACAGTTCTTCCTTCTTTTACAGCACCAGCCCCGGATTCCCACAAGCACACAAAACAGAGAATAACTCAATGTGCACTAGGGGTGTGCAACCGGATCGACCCACCGAAAAACAAGATCGGAAATCGATTTCTGTTAAAACCGATTCGGGAACCGGTTTTAATTTTTGAGAACCAGTTGAAAGTGAAAACCCACACAGGCTTATTTTAGAACCGGTTTGTAATTTCTTTTTTGAAAAAATATATATGTATCTCTCACTTGCCAACTTTACCTCATTGCCTTTGTATCATGTTTCCCAAGGCCATCTCACTCACTTATTTTCACCACAATCGGCTCTCTCTCTCTCTCTCTCTCTCTCTTCGCCACAATCGGATCATTTCATCAATACGCATATTATTTTGACGAAAAAAATGAAAAAAAAAAGAAACAAAAGAAAAATTGGTTCTCGGGAAGACCCTGAAACCGAATCAAAAAACGGAATTAGTTCCAAAACAGGTTCCAGGACAAACAAAATAGATTCTCGGTTCCAAAAACTGAAAATCGATCACAAGAAGGTTGGTTTTAGGGTTTACGTCTAGACTTTATTCACCCGGCCCATGCTCATCCCTAATGTGCACTTATGTTCTCTGCTGACTGCTTGAATTTGTAGAGCAGCAATAGTAGATAAATAAATTCATACTAGACATGTAATTATTGATATATACTGTATAGTCCCAGTGAACTCTCCAACACGTGCATTACTCGTCATCTTGACAGTTCCATTCACGGTTCTGGCTATCGGCATCTCGGCATCCATAAAGGCAAAACATAACTAGAAATGCAAGCACAGGGAATGATGTGCTTGTTGTCGGTATGTCGAGAAAGCTAGAACACACCAATGTGCCCATCTATAAGGCGGAAACAATGCAGGTCGTTCTTTCTGCTCAGTCAGTCCAGTTAGACAAACGGAAAAACACGAAGACTATAGATCTCCAAGGCTGAAGTAGCCGGCCGGCTTGTAGCAGCACTAATAGACAGAGCAAACTAATATGGCAGTTCTTCTGGTGATAAATTGCACCACACGAGAGAGGGGATATAAACATCTCACCATAATTCAGACAAGATGCACAAGTTACAAAAGATATTTTGCGCGTAGTTATCAGATCAAAGTCCCAGCTAAAGTTCAATGGGGCAAAGTACCAAGATTCCCAGCAGTCCTTTACAGCGATGTCTTTATGTCCCCCAAAATTTTGCTCGAGGGGAAACGAGAAAGAATCGGTCAGGCTTGAGAAAATGTAACTCCCACTCACTTGCAAAGCTTCAACTTCTTAAAGTATGAAGATACAACAGATTTGGGGTAAGGCTTTGTGGCAAGGCAGGAAGGGATGTTCTCAGGTTGTTCTATCCAAAGCTTATGCGCAATGTCACCAGCTTTGAGCTTTTCTGCCAAATTCAAGATCTGGGGTTCTCCCTTTACCTCAAGAGTAACCTACAAGTAGAAGCAATCACACAACTTAGAGGGGGGAGGAATCATGGAAGAGCATAAACGACTTTTTGCTTGAATGGCATTCCTTGTATTGCAGAAACCTATAAAGACAAATTAGGTGGAGAAGCCTTTTATCAAACAGTTGGTGCTTCTTCCAGTCATCAGTAACAGTTAACTTGACAGACCACTAAACTGAGCTTCAAAATATGACGAGCAAAGTAGAAGGCGTAATTCCTCGAACAGGACAGCTCCATTTAGTAAGATAATGAACCGAATAGGCATCATCACAGCAGAGAAGATCAGCATCACATTGGTCTGTGTAGTCACGCCCGATGATAAGAAACAATTCTTGTCGGTTAAATTCAGGCATGGGGACTAAACAAAATTAACAACTGTGGGATCAATTATCACCTTCGAGTCTTGAAAAATTGTGAGCTTTCCATTCATTCTCGAAACTCATGATCACCATCAATGAATAGTTGCAATTTGTGCGCAGAGACAGCGAGGATCATACGGAAAATACGGAAGGCTAAAGGAGAAGAGAGATCGAAAACCTTGTGCATGGAATCAAGATTATCTGGGCCGCAGTACTGAAGAGTGAGAGGGTCGTCCCGGTGAGACCAGATGGCGGCGACGGAGGCATGACAGCCCTGGGTCACCACGCTCCCCAGTGGCCACGTGTCGATGAGGTCCCTCCTGAGCACCACGTACTGCATCATCACATCCTCGGCGACGGAGTCCGACGAAGCCTGACTCATGGAGCTCCAACGGAGTCGACTCCGGGTCGTGATGGCGAATCCGATACGGCGAGGCGTAAGGAAGAAGAAGCTGAAACGACAGGGGGAAAGAAGAGCAGCAACAGGGGATGCCATCTTCCGCTGCGCGACCCCACTGGAGAGTGAATTCGGCCTTCCATTTTTGGGCCATGATGCAGCTTGAACTGAAGCTGTTTAGATGGGCCTTGGACCTGGGAGCGAAGTCAGAAGAGTCGCATGGACTTGGGATTGGGGGCAATAGCTAAAGAACCTCATCCTCCATCATCATCATCTTCTCGGTGGGAGAAATAAGAGTCTTCCAAAGAAGCCAAGCAGCCCAATGACCCAAACCCTCTCTGCTCTTCAACTTCCCCAAGAAAAAGGCAAAGGAATACCATTCTTCTTGTTAGAACATATAAGCTTATATTTGCATAGGAAGAGTTCTAAACTCTTCACCTCTTCCAAGCCTATGTAAAGGCTTCTCTTGCACATTGCTACATACACCATTTATTAGAGAAAGCAATCCTGGTAAAGTGTGTCGGGTCGGGTGATGCACTAGACCGAGTGCATAAAATTCAATACATATTTAACAGCCAGATCGGACCATCATCAGCTCGCCTATACTCAAAACTAATATATATTGGTTAGCTCCCCTTGCGATGCGGTGGACAAAATGAATAGATAAACCTAAATCAATTGCTGGAAAGAAAAGGAATTTCACAAGTTACTTATTGGTCCTCAAGTTGCTGGAATGGCTACTGAATTCAATATGGGAAGTTTGCCTGAAAAGTATGTGGACTACCTCTAGTCTAGTTCCTATATATCCTGAGAAACACCGCAAGCCTCTGACAGTGAGAATGTTAAATAGCGAAAAATTTTGGGTGGGGCGGCCCCATGCGCCCCACCAGTCTATCTCTCTCCTCTCTCTCTCTCCTGTGTCAGAGGAGAGAGACAGACTGGTGGGGTGCATAGGGCCGCCCCACCCAATATTTGCTCTGTTAAATAGGGTGAGGAGTCGGGAGTGCCAGACATCCTGTCTTTTGCTGGCGGACTTCAACTTTACAATGCTATTTCATGCTGGTGCAGTGAATAATTTTTTTTTTTTTTTGGCCAGAGAAGGATATAAAGAAGACATCAGCTGTGTTTAGTCGTTCGGATTTCTAGTCAGGATAGGACTGAATAGGACATAATAAGAAATCTATGGATTTGATCAAATCCCGTCTCCTGTTTGGTGAGCTGCGGATTAATAGTCGGATATCTTTATTTCCTATCATATCCATTGTTTGGTAAAAGCTGGATATCAATTATAATGGTTCTTAACTTGTACCATTCTAATGATTGTGCTCAATGGTAGTTTCATCATTGACCTGTTCTGCAAAGTGAAATAAGCTTCCCAATTCGTGGATACACTTTGAGGATGCCGATATGAGCCTATGCTTGCTGGACTGGTAAAGATGCGGACTGAGGAATTCAGTACCCAATTTCTTTACGTTCAAGTGGATCCTCACTTAAAATTTGTTGTATATTCAACTGAGTGGACTCCTCCGAATGCTTCTTTGCCTTAATGAATCAGTTGACAAAAATTGTTGGAGTGATTTAGAAGCAGAAGTGCGGCTAGCCGAATCAGCAAGTGCAAATTCATTGGCATAGGGATTACGACATGGATAGCAGTTCATCCGGATGGCCGCTCGAGTCCATCGTTACATCTGTGGTGGCAGCAGTATCAAGGATTAGTGTTGGTGTTGGGAGGCAACTTGCGGACTGACCACGAGGTGGTCTCGTCGGACGTGATGCAAAAACCAGTTCGCTAGATGTCCGTTGAAAAATTTGTCAACTCAAGAAGTACTTCTTGCCTCACCCTCCTTTCGCCCACGCCTTCCTCTGTTGACCTCCGCTGCCGCCCGCCGCTCCCCATCGCCAACTATCGAGAGCTGCCACCGAACACTGTCGCTTGTCGTCCATCGCTGCCCGCAACCATCGCCACGCCACCTTTGCCCATCACCGACCTCCGCTGGCCGCGACCGCTGTCCCCCTCCGCCTGCCACCGCAGTCTACCGCCAACCTCCACCAGTCGCCGCCACCAAGTCGGCACCTCTGACCACCGGAATAAAAAATAAAAAATAATTTTAAAAAAATAAATCATAATATTTTAATAATTAGTATTATTTTTTAAGAAATTTAAAAAAATTAAAAATAAAGTATAAATTTTTCGACATTCGAGAATAATTTTTCGTAAAATATTTTGTGTTAGTAATATTTCAGAAGTAGAAATATCCAACCGTTACCAAAGAAATTTCTCCAATCATATGTCAATTTCTGCAGCAGAAGTTGAAAGATAAAATTCTGATTCTGAGTAGAAGTAGAAAAATCAACATTTGGTCATGAGTTTACTTTTGAAGAAGAAGTGTTGTCATGCACGCGCTGAGGTTGCTGTGCATCAAAGAATGGCTTATGACAGGGGACAGGTGCTAGATCAGAAGCATCGTCGGTTCAAATCCAAGCTGCGTTGTTGTGTGGAGTTGTCACTCCTAATATAGAGAAAGGGAGATAAGATCATATTGACTGCTGCTTCTTCAGGGCAATCCACGGCACATGGTGCATGGAGTAAGATTCGAGCCTCGGTCAGAAAAGTACATTCCCAAACACAGTTTATTCAATCAGTATTGGTGTGCTATTTCCTATTCCTAGCAAAAATATTTCAGATATCTTGGTTGCAAACTTGTAGTTCCAATTTCCAGGACCAATGTAGAGAAACTTGTAGAAAGTGGAGAACGGTGTTCAGTTGCTATCTTGGTTTGTTGTTCGTAGCAAATTGTTCTGCCAAGTCCTTGTAAATGATTCCGCAGCTTTGCTTTATTAATACAACTCGCTTGTTTTATAAGAGAGGTTTGTTGGGGAAATTGAATTAAAATAAAAGGAAGAATAGAGGAGAAATAAAATGAAAGCATGACCATATAAAATAAGGAAAAAAAGAAGAAGCATTTTCCTTTCTCGTGAAGTATAGTTTTATAAGAGAGGTTTGCACAAACACTTTCAAGTTGTAGAAGGGTAACAACTGTTAATGTATAAAGTCACTCTGAAATTCTTAAAATAAACATTTTTTTTAAGTATTAGTTTTCATGTGGGAGTAATTTTTTGGTTTGATACCGAGGGAAGCCAGACATACAAATCATCCTTTCGAGAAATCATTTTTTTTCCTCTCTTTTTAGGTTAAGGAATTCATTTTCTTAAATGGTTTTCCATCGAACAACCATCTTCACTTTAGCAAACCAAACGGGCAAAAATCCAAGAAAATTAATCCATGAAAAAAAGAAAAAAAAAACCACTCAAGCGAACACACTTTAAATTGTTGTTCGAAATATACAGAAAATATAAACCACGAGAAGGGGTTTGAATGAATGAAAGGCGGGGGCTTGACTTGAGATAGGGGGAGACGTGTCCAACCCCAAACCCACCCTTCAGCTATTTTTACAGATTTCTTGAATGACAGCAGCAGCAACAGCACGTGATCTTATTAGATGAATTTTTTGTTCCAGCCTTTGTTAAACCCATCCGGTCGGGTAGGCATGTTGGCAAGAAGAAGCCTTTGCCTTTTACTTTTTACCTTTTGTTTGTTTTTTGTTTTTTTCTTTTTTTGGGTCAAGAAGGCCATCTTTTTTTAATTGTATCTCAAATTTTTCTTAATTCCGGACCTCATTCATGCGAATGACACCCATGAAGGAAAGAGAAAGCAATCCTGTGTTAAAAGTTAAACTAGCGTCGTCAATTTCCCCAATATCCACCGTGCATTCCAAAGTGGGCCGGTTTGTCAATTCGGTTTTACCAATTATGCCATATGCTTTGCTGGAGCAGGAGTCCGGTCCAAGGTTCCAACTCTCTCTCTCTCTCTCTCCTCCTTGGGTTTCGTGACGTCGACAGCTTCCCAACTTAAATATAAAGAAATATCATACCGAGCTTAATATAATGACATGAGATTGATGCCATCCATTGTAAACGTCTTTACCATAATACAAAAAAATTAAAGCTCCCCCCCACTAACCACACCTTTGACTAAAAACATCCTAGAGATTATCGCCCTTTGTCTTGTCCTTATCAAACCCCTCCCACTAAAACCAACACGCAAGTGGCGGACAAAAAAAAAATGCAAAAACTCTCGGACCCCAGAAAAGTAAACGAATTTAGATTACATTAAATTAAATTTTTGGGGGAATGCAGCTTAAGTCAAGTTTGAAAATGTTGTGCAATTTCTGTTTTCTTTAATACAAAGTTGCCAACCAAAAAAAAAAAAAAAATTTACATCCCACTAAAAATTTAAGGAAAACCTACTCCCTCCCTCCTCCCATCTTTGACTTGTTCTCCCCACCCCACCCTTCAGGTTGAATTGAACACCAGGTTCATCGAACCGACGGGCACGATCTCCTGCGACGCGGACTGGGAGTGACGGTGCTCCCCCTCGTACGTGACGATCAGCATCGCCGGATCGTCGGGGGCCCTCTCCACGTGTTTCCTCGCGGGGCAACCTCTCATCGTACTGCACTTGTAGTACCCTCTGTATGTAGACCAGAAACATAATTAACAACAGTGAAAAAAAGGGGGTGAGAGATGGCTGCATAAAATCCTGGACCGTGCGATTGAAAAATCAACGGCAAGGCAGAGGACGGAGAGTTACCGTGGGTAAGGAGACCCTTTGATCGGCTTTTGTCCGTACTTCCTCCACGAGAACTCGTCGGCCGGAATGTCCGCGATCTTGTTGCTGATCGCCGGCACTCTCATCACTTTCTTCACTCTGTTTTTCCTGTTCAAAGCAAAAACCACCACGTTTATCATCCAGGTAAAACAAACAAAGCAGAGCAAAAACCTGCGTTGGCACAGCAGATTCATCTGTTTTCCATCGCTGGCCTAGTATATTACTAAAATGTCCCACAACATAACACGACAAATTCTGCTGCTCGGCAAAGCGTGAAACCTTGGATACCCAAATTTGACTAAAACCGCACCGACTGGAAAAAAAAAAACTTTGACGTTCTATGATTTAATGTTATTTGTCTTTGTCGCGCGTGCTGGCTGTGCGAGGGCAAGGTGACTAGCTCCATTAATGGCCAACTGTTCCTTCCCCAACTCACTCGTTGACCCCTAGAAACTACGAAAAGTGGGTTTTAATTGAATTGAACCGAGTCAACTCGGGCGAATCGGTTCGCTTGCCTTGGGCCGTCCTCTTCCCATGAATATTTGCAGTCATACCCAATTGATGTTTATTTCAATCAGATCAATTTCGAATCCTACTATTAATTAACTTAACAAGGGGCTAGAAATCGGCCAGCTAATGCAGAACTTGGGCTTAGTTGACATAGAACAGCTTCGTACCTTCTCTTGGAACAGTGGCACTTGCCGCTGCCGGAGCCGGAATGCTTGCCCGAGACGTTATCGGAGTGGTCGTGCTCGTGGCACCGCTTCTTGTACGGCACGCTCGAGATCGGGGGCTTCCCGGAGGACAAAGCCGGGCCGGACGCCGGAGCTATGAACATAGATGTCCCCAGCTTTCCGTTCGAGACGCTCCCGTCGCCGGTAATCGCCGACGACATGAACGAAGAGTTCGAGGACACGCTGAAGCTGTCCTTCGTGAACTCGATCTCGGAAACGCCTTTGGGGTTGGAGCCCAAGATGCTTGGCTTTGTGAAGTCGAGAGTCAAACTCTGCTTGGTCTGCGAGTGGAGGAAGCTCGCCGGAGAGGGCTGCGAGCTCGTCGGAGCCAGGATGGCCGCGGGCGCAAGAGCTTGGCTCCGAGATTGAACCGGGGGGATAGGGGAAGCGACAGGGATGGGCTTAGAAGAAGAAGATTGAAGCGGAGCGCGCCTGAACCGGGCGTGACCGGTGCGGTCCAGGAGGGAAATGACTTTCCTGAACTTGGAGACGGTTTGATCGGTGAGGTCGGTGCAATCGGCGACGTTGGGGTGGTGATTTTGGCGAGAGAGGAGGCCGATCAGGTGTTCCATGGTCTTCAGCCCCTGCGACGCAGCCTCCTGTATCGCCGTGTGATCCTCCATCTTGGGGAAGCCAAGCAGTTCAATCGCCATCGGACGGCCCGGGAGGAGAGGAGATGGGTTGCGGGTGACGACGGTGGCGAAGCTCTCAATCTCAAGCTTTCATGGATACCAAAAAATTGTGTGGATGAAGAAAAGAGTAATGGTAGAGAAGAGGCGGAGACTCTTGGGGGGGTTGATATAAGGGGAACGAGGTGACCGGTTTACCCGGTAACAGCCCCGAAGAGAGAATAGAGAAACAGTGTGGTCAAAGGAGGTTACTGTGATGGACGGTTGAGATGGGCCGTGAGGTTTCTAGAGGGAGGAGGAGGAGGGAGAGTACACAGTGCCAGTACTAAGGTAAGAGATGGTGGGCCCCAGGGTTGAGAAAGTGAGAACAGCTCGGGGGGAAAGCTGGTCAAAGTCAAAACTGTGGGAGCTCTCGCTCTTTGAATTTTCGAGGATAGGAAAGGAAATTCGGACAATTTTGGGGGGGTTGGTTGACCGGTCAACAGCTTGGAAAAAAAAAAAGGATGCAAATGGAACCCGATGTCATGTCATTAACGCGCAAATCTATATATTCCGTTGCTCATTTCCCTATTTGCGAAATATCTACGGATATTTTTTACCCCCGCTCCCCATCCCATCGATTGATAAATAGCAATGATAGAAATGCTAATTCAGATGCATGAAACTAGGAGTGAAAATGAAGTAGTCGAACTTTAAAAAGGCCATTCGAATGACGAATTTACTTTGTCTATCCACTTCCCGAATCATTTTAATTGTTAAAATTACGTGAATGTTTCAATGCATCACCTCGGCCCAAAAAAAAAAGTGTGCACGACTTAGATTACATTACCAAAGTTATGTGCACACCATTTGTTTCGGGAAAAAAAAATCCACGAAATTCTTTTATTATGTTGCCCTCGACGTGTCTACAGCTAGTAATCTAGAGCTCACGTGTAGGGCGCGATTAGTGAGATGCCTAAAATGCCTTCCCAAGCCATAGCATATGAACTGTTAAATCACCCGCGTTGTTGCAGAAACTAGAACGATTTTTATTCGGAAGGGGAGTCATTCCTTTTCATCACCTTATAAACTAAGATTTGACATTCAAAGATTGCTTCAGCGAGTGAAGATATGAAGTGTCCTCCACGCTATTAAACTTGTCGCAAGTTAGGTGCTCCAAACCAATTTCACGAATCATCCCCAGGGCAGTTGACTTTCCACCCGTTTGACTTTTTTGCGAATGAGCACTACCCTATAGCCAGCCTCCGCGATAATGGAGCTTCGTATTCTAAGCCAAAGGCATCATCACTTCGAATTTCTTAAACACCTTCGTTCTAGAAACCCTCCACTCCACCACCACCATACCTAAAATTAAATGTTAATTCCACACAACAATAAATGAAAGAAAATCAAGGAGACCATCGGTCGGAATTCATCGCCGATGAATGCGAATCCGAACAAAAATATTAAGGAATATTTGCTGAGGATGCGACAGCGCACGCGTACCAATTGAAAGCTGACTTGGGGACGGGGAGGGTTTTTTTTTTTTTTTTTAAAAGCTCGCAACAGTTGACCCCACACTTCTCAATTGATTCGCTGCTGGCCCTTCCTCCAACCGTTGGATCGTCTTCGCTCGATCCAAGGGCTGATGTGCCCCCAAAGAGGGGTTGACCATGGCATTTTACTTTTTGACGTATACGCTGAACATACGATCACAGTGGGGAGCAGAAATTCTAGGCTCTAGCCAAGTGATTAGACTCGGCTTTGCTAATGATTTCTGTTGCCAAACTAAAAATTGGTGTTTGATTGTAGTTTATCGATTAATCCCTTTCCCTTAGGAGAGGGGAAAACAATCACGAAACATATAGTTTCTGGTTTTTAATGTACGATTATCCATTATTATCGCTATAGCAAAGTTAAGATTAATATAGCGCTAGAAAGTAAATCTCTATTTGTTGATTCCATAAAATTTAGTGGAACGAACGAATAAGACAACTAGTATCATATGACAAAGAAACAATTTATGGGATTCGTTAACGTTTATGTTATTGAACCTGAAATAATCATTTTCGATGTTTGCTTTGTGTAACTTACATTGGGAAAATCATCCAAAAAATTCAAAATCTATTGCACTTTTGTCAATATAGTTCTAAATCTTTTAATTTTGCCAATTGAGTGATGAACATTTTCATATTTTGTCAATTGAGTCCATCAAACAGGTTATAAGACGTTGGTTCCTTGGACAAAATCAGTATGACAAGCCCACCAATCTTACTGTGGATAAAAACTTGATTGCCCTTTTTCGATGGAGGTCCGCTGGCCGTAGCCAACAATATCAACTAAATAAGCGGTTGTGAGCGAGTGTGGATAAAAGCTTGATTTCCTTGTCAAAATTGGCCGTATTGACTCAATTGGCTTTATGACTCAATTGGAAAAATTAAAATATTTATGGTTGAATTGAAAAGTAGAATGAGGACTTTTTGCACAAATTTTCCCAACTAACATAGTTATGCAAAGCCAACTCAACTGAAGAACTCTTGTTAAAGATATGACCAAATAGGGCAGCTTGTAGAAAGAGAAAGGTTCAAGGCTTCGAAGTGAATCATGAGATCCATGACAAGCATAAGTAGCCGTGTTAAGGTGGTCTAATTAAATTGGACGCTTTCTTTTCTTTTCTTTTCTTTTCTTTTGGGGGGGTCAAAATTGGACGTTTTCTTTAGGGAATAAACAAACAAATGGGAAACATGTTAAGATTGTCTTACTGAAATGGAAGTTTTCTTTAGAGAATAAACACAAACACACACACACACACACAAGTAGGAAAAACTAAAAGCACGTGACGATGAAGGGTTTGGAAAGTTAATCAAGAACTGATGTCTCTGTTTGACAAGGCATCAACGGTTGTCAAGATTCCTAACCCCTCTTTACCTATATTATTAAGTGTACAAGGAAGGAGACGAGGTGACCTCCCACAATTGGCACAATATCTAATGAATAGCCTTTTTTTTTCTAACTCACATGTATAAATACGCGCCACTAAACTCTTTTAAGTTTGCTATCGTTTGATTTCCCTGACTCAAAAGACCGCTAACTGGCGACATATTTGATCCAAAGAAAGTGCGACGATTTTCGCGGCATTTGTTTTAAGCTAGAGGATCTCTTTCCCCATGGTGTGATTACGAACAAGGAATTATATGTCCATTCAACACAAGAAAACAAAACAAAGAAAGAAAGACGAAGCTGGTTTCACATGCTTAACGTATCGAGTGGGGCTGAGAATGAAATCTTCAACAGCCGAAGCAGAGCTCCTGCTGAAGACCGGGGTCCGACGCTTTCCGATGGTCGATACAAGAGGGGTGGACTCGGAACGATATTCGTAGGAGACGCGAAGAATCAACGTTTGACTCGGTCGTCCGGTCCAATGCCATCTCTATTTCTAAAGGACACGAAAGGGTCGCGGTCGGTTCGTGATCATGGGGGAAAAGCCCTCGCCGACTTGAGAATTACCAACAAGAAAAAGCTCTCTGAGAACGAACATGCCCGTTGAAAAGGTCTCCCTCGAGGTGTGTTTTCTTTGGCTTTGAAACGCGTACTCCTGGTGGGAAGACATGTTTGGTCGATTTGTACCTTCCTGGACTAGGAAGTTCGCGGATGACAATTATTTTCTTCTCGGACTTTATTTCTAGTCAAAAATAGATTTTTCTATTTCAATTCTACGGACAAATTTCTGAACAGAGACACACGTTTGACAACGACACAAAATTTATGTTTTCGAAATGGAAATTCATTTCTTTACAACATAAAATTTCTACGATTGGGAGACCGATGGCCAACACACGATGATGTAGACGGAGATCGGCGGCCAACAATGGGCGTACAGTAGTTAGGAGGGGCCAGAGGCTGGCAAATGGCGAACGACGACTAGCGGATGGCGACCATCGCCGGTGGATGGCAACCGAAGATCGACGAACTGGATACCGACGGACGGTGACGGGTAGACAAAGACCGGTGGCCGGTGGACTGCGGCCAGCGAACGGTGAATGAGGGTCGGCGAACGGCGAATGCAGGTGACTGGTGTGACGTCCCATACCACCACACCCGAAGGTTAAGGCTTGCCATATCTCGCACCCTTTCTTTAATTAATAGATCTTTCAGAGTAGCTAGCACATGCAGAAACTCTAAAAATAGAAAATCAAGCAGGCAGCCATACGAGCATCAACATCAACAATACCCTTATCCCAAACTAGTTGAGATCAGCGGTCGATGAACCCTAAAGATTCATAAAAATAAAGTAAAAACAATCGAGGGAAAATAGAAAAATATGTACAAATAAATAAATAAAGATATTACACACACACACACACACACACACACACACACACACACACACACATTACACCTCCACACTACTAATAGCCTTCTTCCACTCCGTCCTAGCCAATCTATTTCTCACTCCATTAAATCTTTGTTTTACTACTTTCCCCCAAGTAAGTTTCAGTCGGCCTCTTTTTTTCTTCGTGGCATGCTCTCGATAGCAAACTTCTGTTCGTACCGGGGCATCTAGGGGCCTTCGGAGAATATGCCCAAACCATCTCAATCTATGGTCTCTCATCTTTTCTGCCACCGGTTCTACTCCAATTTTTCATTAAATATCTTCATTCCTTATCTTATCCATCATTGTATGACCACATATCCACCTTAACATTCTCATTTCTGCTACTCCCATTTTATGCTCATATTTCCTCTATGCCGGCTAACATTCAACTCCGTATAGCATGGCAGATCTTACTGTTGTTTTATAAAATTTTCCTGTTAATTTAAGAGGAATTTTGCGATCACACAAAAATCCTGATGCACTGCAAAAACACCAAATGAAAGACACACCTATATAAAGGATACGACATTAATCGGTTTCACTAACTGAGTCACACATATCTCAATCACAACTAACAAACAACAATCCAACTCACACAGTTTTTATTCATGTCTCGTTTATTTAACTACATCAACTATTCTTTCTTACATATTCATACACAACCTGTCATGCCTCGACTCTCGAACCCGCGACATCCCTTGCCAAATCGCCACTAGGTCCCGAGGATAGCGTCTCAGACACACTATCGACCCATCTCTTACTTACGTATGTGGAAACGTGTTAACTCTCCATGACAACAAAACAACATGGGATAGAGAAGTAGGAAGCCGCAACAGTCATTCACAAAAAATAATTATAAACATTAACCCTACTGAGCTACTAGCATACGTGTACAACCCCATGCTTCGGGGCGGCTCACTAAAACCTCAAAAGGTTACTCAGTCGGGTAAGGTTAACTTCTCATCTACTTCAAAAGACTACTCTCACAGCCAAGCCTTGGTATCCATGGGCTTCGTCACTTGGGACCTGAAAATGTTATCTCACGACGGGGTGAGAATAAATCTCAATGAATCAAGCCTAAGCTCGGTTAGGACACTGATTCGCCTAAAACATCCTAATTACAAGGATCACAACATCATATGCCCACATATAACACCCAAGCACAGACACGATATAATAATCATCCACATGCATACTTACAAGTCTTCAGCCACACATAATGTAATGTTTGACTTGATTCAGCAGTCATAACAGTCAATCACTCAAACACAGCATAGCATCCACAAGTATGCATAGGATATTTATTAACGATGAACCACGCCCTTGGCGTAAATTGATGAAAGGATCCACGCGATTGGCGTGATTGACTCTCACAATTAGAACGATATCATACTCATCCGGACGAACCAGGTTACGCTCCACTTTCCCTCGGCATCGGCTAGTACAAGCAGTGTATCCAGTGCACCCGTTGCACGGCACGGCGGTAGGCAATTCCTATACGGAGCGTCAGTCCTTCACAAGCTACGACCGGCTGTTGATACCTAATTTTGGATAAGCCTTTTTGTGGTTATTTTTTAGAAAATTCATAAAAAAATCCATAAAAAGTCAAAAAAATTACAAAATCAACTTTGGTGGCCTTGGTCAAGCCTAAGGAACCATTTTTGACAAAAAAAAATAATTTTTCATATTTTTTGCATTTTTTAATATTTTCAGAAATTAGGAAAATACTAGAAAAATCAAGAAAATAGCATTTGAGGTCACAAAAATATGAAAAAATAGCCAACATTTTTATTTTAAATCCCTTGTCTTTTTGACCTCACAAAAAATCCAAAATCATATTCAATTTTATATGTTCCTTTGTAACACGTATGATTGAATTTGGTAAAAAAATGTCGTTTGAGTCTTTTAATTTGCAATTTTGACATTTTCTAGAATCTTGACATTCAATCTAATTGTCCCTTATTTCAATTTAGCCCAGTTGTTTGCACAAATTGCTCAATTGCATGAATTTGGCAAAATTGCATACTTAATTGCATTTTAGTCCTTGAAATTGGGCATATTTGAAATTACTTTCAATTCAAGGACTATCATTGCAAATTAAACATATTGCCCAATGGGTTTCACCATTTTGAATCGATTGGCATAGGTAATTTGGCCTAATTTGATCATTTGAACCTTCAATTGCACGATTTCCCGATTTGCAATTACATAAAAATTTGAGATTTTTATAGAAATTGATGTGAACTTTTGGGCAAAACCTCATTTTTAGATAAAATTCATGCCCTAAATTCGATTCTAAGGTCCAATTGCAAAAATTTCCTATTAATTTGGGTTTAATTTCAAAAATTGTAAGTCGGAACTGGTTCAGACCAGTCAGACCACCGGTCGGACCGATCGAACTGGTCCGCTACAGTGTCTTCTTCTTCCTCAGATTCTTACGCAGATGAACAGTGCCAAGCTTGATTTTGATGACAAAATTGACCGACCAATCGACTATAATTGGAGAAACATTGTTGGGCGTTTAGTTCCTTAGGTTATTCACGTCGATTGGGACCGAAATGATGATCAATGGCCGTCGGAGCGAGGAGTAATCGGCCGGTCAAGACGCGGGACCTGCAAAAGTCAACAAATACCAAACGCAGGTCAAATTCGTGCCAAATACGCGCAGGATGAGACTTGTCGAGGGACCAAATGAAACTGGACGGAATACCCAGTTTCTCCATCGCCGTTAGCATACCATTGGGCACGTGATGGCACGTGAATTCAAGTGGGCAGAGGACCCCCCAATACGCGGCAAAATTCTTGAAATCAATATATAGCCAGAGGGCCTCCGCGAAGCAAGGGGACGGTTGATTCAGTTGGGAGAGGGTAAACAGAATTGAAAGAGAGAGAAAAAGGAAGAGAGAGAGCTCGCCCTCCATCGCCATTGTCGAGGGCGAAACTCGGAATTGCAGAGCATCGGTCAGGCCTTTCCAGGCTAGACCAAAGCTCGGAGAGACCCTCAGGAGGCCGCCCATACCGCCAGGAAGCAATCGCCGTCGGTCGCGCAGCCTAAAACCCCCGGAACAGGTGAGTTGCAGTTTCGAGCTTCTCACTGTGCATCAATGGCGACTCATGCATTTCTTGTTCATTCTTGCATTTAGAATGTGCGTTTTGTTCCCTGAACATCACTGACCATCATTGCATCTTCATTTTGCATTGATTCCGTCTGAATACCTCGAATCGAGTCTTCGAACATAGCCTCCATTGCCGACCACTGTCCATAGTTGCCCAGCCAAATCTGGGAGGAGCGAGCTCAATCGGAGCTCGAGGTAAGTCTTTTAAACCTCATCTGATGCTATTCTATGATTGGATTGCCATGATTTGTTACGAATCGAGCTATTGGATCTCCATGGCCGTACCCGGCGTTCTGCATGATGCTCGTGATTATGTGGATTAGGAGCTCTGATTCTTAGATATGTTAGACTAGAGGTGACGGCGAGTCGATTAGTGTTGGTCTCGCGCGATTTCATCAAGATCCTACCGTCGGATCATCGTCGGAGAAGCTCAGCCGTTCGTTCCCCCGGAGTCGCAAGGTTGAAGACGAAGCTGACGTGGCGTAGTCAGCGGGTCAAAGTCCTAGGTGGCATTCGGCCATTGGTCCACGTGTCGGTCCATTCAGCACAGCCGTTGAAGGTTGTTATTCGAATAAGTAGATCGGACGGTCTAGGTTAATCGAGTTCAATAATTGGTGGTCGTCCGACTAGTAATTAGGATTATCTGAAAATAGTTTTAATTCGAAAAATCAAACTGAACCGAAACGGTGTCATTTAGGTTAGTGGGTAGGCGACGTCGTTTTAGGTTAGTACGGGTGGACGGCTCAGATCGAGTCTTAGGTTCTAATCTGGACCATGCATTTTAGTAAGTCAATCCAACGGTCCCGGTCGAGTCTTCGTTTGATCTAGGCCATAGATTCTAGTTAGATGATCCGATGATCGCGGATTAGCCGCGTGGTTCAATGAGGACCGTCGGATCAAAGTCGATTAATCCGAAAATAAAAATGGCAGAAACGGCGTCGTTTTGGCATAGTGGTCTCGCGGGTCTGGGTCTGGGTCTTGGTCTGGGTCCGGGCCGGGTTCCAACCCGAGTGGGTCGGGTCGACCAGGTCCGAATAACGTTTTTTTTTAAATAAAAAATTCGAAAATGATTTAAAAAAATAAAAAAAAATCAGAAAAATCATAGAAAATCCAAAAAAACAAATGCTAGAAAATCACAGAAAATCCCAAAAAAATATAGAAAAATTGTGGGAAAATCATACACACTCCAGAAATCTCCAAGAATCGAGGATTGACCATAGACAACTGGTCAACCCTATTTTTGGGGTTTCTTATCCGTTCTTCCGAGACCCGATGATATTACCCTTCAGAGGTAAATCGCCTCTGCTGTATATGCGAGATAAGGCCGATAATATCAAGGTAAGAATTAGGGTCGGTTAGGCGATCAATTCTTAGGCTTGGGTTTTCGAGTCCCGCCTCTTTTCTCAAAATGACAATTTTGCCCCTCAATGGGAAAATCGTCTTTCTTGTTCCAATCAAATCCTGAAAATTGCTTAAAGTTAGGGTTTGGGTCAGGTGGGTGACTAACCCTAATATTTGGGATTTTCAGTTCTCATCCATGTCCAAAATGACGACTTTACCCCTCTAAGTGTAAAATCACTTTTAAAATTCCAGAAAAATTCTGAAAATTCTCGAAAAATAGGAAATGGAAGGATTTGATCGCCAATCCCATTTCCATCCTCTTTTGATTGCATATTTCATCCAAAATGATAATTTTGCCCTTTTGAGGCAATGGGACCTTGGGAGAGGCCCGCGTCCGATCATGCAATATCGGGCGGCCCATTAACCCCCTCCTCCGAGCGAGAGAGGGTCGCGACATACTGGCGACTCCCTGGGGACTTATTCTAAATCAGAATCTCTGGTTACGAATTTCAGAGGGCTTGAGCCAATTAAAAAGTTGATTTGTTTATGTGACCTTGTTTTCTGCAGATGCTCTCGAAGGTGAGGTACGTGCACTAACCATTGTGTTAGATGTTTTTGCAAATTGGAGAAATAAGGGGTGGAGTGATTGTTGACATTTTTCCTGCAGGTTGGGGTTGGGAATATATGTTTATTTTACGCACATATTGAAGCGGTGTTTGATACAAACTACTATGCATGACATTGCATTGTGATGATCACGACACATCGCACACACTGGCGGTCAAACCCTGATTGCAAACCACCTCTAGGTTACCTTAGATAGGAAAATGATGCGAAATGATCTTGTGTTTGATGGCACTTGAGACTTTCGTGTTCGTTCCCGCTCACAATCCAAATTGGCGATATCTAGCCATCTTGGGTGGGTACCCTTGGGGAGGAATCTGCCTCATTTGAATCATGGGAGCCTGAGCCATAGGTTTCTCACCTGATTTCTAATTTTTTAGAGTATACCCACTTGTCTCATGCGCATGTCTATGGATGGTTGGTATACCTAAAACCGTACATTGTTATAGGGGAACATTTCACATTCCCCAAGTATGGTTGGTAAGGCATTTACTTTTGATGTACTTCCCTATTCCCTATTTCATAGTATGATTCATGCATTATATACATATGCATTGCATACATCATGAAATCATTCAAGTGACTAATTGAAATAACGATGATAAGAGGTAGGATGTCGCTGTTTCCCAAAAGTTCAACAGAATTGGTAACCTTCGAGTACCTAAAGAAAGTCACTCGCTCTGGACCAAACACAAGGCTACACTTTACCAGATTTGTGTATGGTTGAGAGCTGACTTGACGTAAATTGGGATATGCTAAAGATTGTCAAACCCGCTAGTACGTCGACAACCTCAGATTCAAGCGACAAGCGGACGAGATGCTCAAGAATTATTTGGAAATGAAGAGACAGCGTCGCAACCACCTGGCTAGAGAAGCATATGCACATCGACAGGCCGAACGACGCGCTAATGAAGACATACCAAGGATCACCTTTTGGGGAAAAAGAAGACGCCCTGCGACCAAGACGAAGCCGAAACACATCACACTCAAGAAGCCGAAGCCTGAGAAGGCTCCTGAAGTCATCATACCATGGACCAGAGAATGGCCGGAGGAGTTAAGGTACCTAGATCAATACTCTGAAGACAACCCCTCACACTCGACCAGAGGAAGGTTCCCGACTGATTAGAGCTGTAAAGAAGAGTAGACCTTTGGGGAGAGGGTGGTTTAGATCCTCATATTTCATCGGTCTTTTATGGCTTTCTTATTTGAAGAGTCTCTCTTTACCTTTCTTTCATTAGGCGTCCTGATTGTAATAAGAGATTCGTTCTGCTCTTCTCCCATTTGATATTTTGACCAATGGAATGTGACGTTGTTGTTTCCCTTAGTCACTGGAGTGAACCAGACTAAATTGCATAATTCACTTTCTTGAAGTTCAAATTAGACTTCAAGTCAGGTCTTCAGTACCTGAAAAAGGTTCTAATTTTCATTTCCTCAATTGAACTATGCAATTAAGTTGGTCCATGCATACTTCATGGCATTTGCATAGTCACATGTTTTAAAGTAATTTTTTACGATTGACTTTTCAAAATCATTTGCGTATTTTAGACTTGATGGGAAAGAATGATATTCAAGTATTCAAAGTTCCTCGGGCCGAGCTCCTATCATGGTGGGATAGCATGGGTGAAGCTAGCCAGAAGTACGCCAAATCGCGACTGGGGTATCTATTGGACCTGTTGAAGATTGAGTGCCCACCTGCCTTCATTCAAGCCATGTCACTTTATTTTAATCCCACCACCGCAACATTCTGCATGGAGGGACTGGAGGTTACCCCTACTCTCGAAGAATACAGCAACGCCACCAGAGTTGAATTCACTCACTTACTAGTCCAACCTCCCATATGATTTGAACCCTTGAGTCAACTAGCTGAATTCATTGATACAAGCCTTAACGAAGTCAAAGCAGATGCAAAAAGTAATTATGGACGAATCTTCCTGTCTTTCCTCCTAGATCGATTCCTCAACCTCCTTGCTGCTAAAGGGACTAAATCTGGTAGAGCCTTTATCTTGGCATTCTTTAGCTTTGTGCTATACTCGATCTCGTCTGTCACCTTCGACCCTATTATGGCCGTAGTAGTTAGACAAGTCTGTTGTGGGTGGAATTACTCAAACATTATCCTTGCTGAAACCTTCATTTCCCTAAATTGCTTCAAGAAAAATAAGAAGGGAATCTTTAAAGCCTCTAGTGATCTTCTGTACCTGTGGTTCACATCTCATGTCAAACAATTCCATATCCGCATGGGTTTCACTGAGATTAGCCCCGATGCTCATCCTCTTAAGTTCAACTTCATAAAATGGAAGAACTTCCTTAGAAATTTAAAACCCGAACAGCTCCGATGGAGGCTAAGGTTGCCAACACTGGGCAAAGTCAGACTAACATGCAATGGCAAAGATCCACTCCCTTTGCTGGGATTCACGGGCGCTACCTCATATTATCCGAAAAGGGTTATCTGACAATTTGGGGCATTACATGAGATCCCTTCTTCACCACGACCTGGTGTCTTTTCCTTTGACACACCAAACGAGACCCTCGTGGGAGAAAAGAAGAAATAGTTCGAAGCCAAGGTGGCGTTTATTATTCACTCTCTGAAAAACTCTCAGGCCGAAGATATAAGTTGGCCAGAGAATATGAGTCGCAGGGAGAACATTCACAGGGCCACCACTGAGTACATCCAGCACTTTGAGGCGACCAGACGCAGCTTTGTCGAGCCTTATATATCTGAGTATATCGTGCCGTACGTACCTGGGATAGAGTCCTATATACCCGAAGACATGGGGCCGCCGTCATATTCAGAAGATGAAGGGTCCTAGACTGAAGAGGGGAATCCACATTGGGATGATAAGGATACCTTAGACCTCAAGCATCCTAGACTTGAATAGACTATTCTGTCAAGTGTAAAATAAACAAACATTGTGATGCCTTTTTCATGCATTCTCACTTGTTCTGGATATTATTTTTAGACACATGAGCATAAATGTGGACATATTTCACTAATGCATAAAAACTATCGTAAAAAATTACGCTTCTTTTAATTTCATGAATTCTCTTTGGAGAATGATTAAAAGAACTACTCACATGAGACTAAAGCTCATGAGGTAGCCCTCTTTCTCATTCACCAATAGAAAATATGCAATTAGAAGAATCAAGTACTTCCTTTTATCAATACCGAAGAAATACTCATTGTAATTTCTTCTGAAATAGGTACGCTCTCATCACGGAATCACCAACGCATCGTTTTCGCACTCGACTTAAGACAAGAATGGAACAACAGGAGTTGACCCCACGCGTAGGCATGCTGGAAACTCAAATGACTGCTATGGAGGCTATGATGGCCAATATTAATGCAATGCTGGAAGCCTCCCACGCCAGACAGGCAGTAGCCCCTAATCAGAACAACTCAAGTCCATCACTTGCACCCGATGTAGCTGATAAAGAGACGGCGGAAAATACCCAACGTGTCGAGGACGATGTCCGTATGCCGAACATCCATTCACAACAAAAGGCACCCCTTGTTGTCATCAACCTTGAGAAAGATGAAAAGGGAAAGCAGACTGTGAAAATTGAAGTGAAGGCTAAGAGATTAGCCAAGATTGAAGAATGCTTGAGCAGCTAAGGTTACGAGTTGGCTCGTTTCGACAAGATATCTCCCTTTCGCCAAGGTAGAGACCCCTCTCGACTACAAAGAATCGGACTTCGTAAGGAAATATAATGGGACAGGCTGTCCCCGCGCTCACCTCAAATATTACTTGCGCAAGATGGCGCAATATTCAGACTATGTCCCGCTACTAATGAACACATTCCAAGAAAGTCTGGCTGGCGCCGCTTTGACATGGTTCATTGAATTGGACCTCGATGATTATGATGGGTGGGAAGATCTTGCAGAGAATTTCCTCAAGCAGTATAACTTCAACACAGCTACAGCCCCGACGAGAGAAGACCTTCTACGAAACTCAAAGGCAAGGGGCGAATTGATTAGAACATTCGCCTAGAGATGGCGGGCTTTGGCAACCCAAGTAAAGCCTTCTATTCCAGAAGATAAGCTGATTGATTTGTTTCTGAAAGCACTCCCCTACGAATACTTTGACAGGTTAAACACATCGGGATGTCAGACATTTGCACACTTGATAAAGGTGCCTGAAAGGCTAGAATGGGCCTTAAGGGAAAGAAGACCCCATGAAGCCTCTACCATAAAATAGTACCCCCTGAAGAAAGAGAAAGAGGCCGGGCTCGACATAGCATTCATACCGGACCCCATAAGCCCAAATCGTTTGGCAATTCTAATCAGACCAAAGGAGGATCGTCCTGGTCGGCGCCGAAAGTGCAAGAGCCTAGAAGGAGGCAACCCCAAAGGCAGTTCTCTCAACTCCCCAGGCCTTTATCCAAGCTGCTCCCGATGCTGCTAGAGCAACAATTGATAGCGAAGGAACCACCTAGAGCGAATCCTGTTAAGTATCCAGGTTTTGACGAGAGCCAGACTTGTGTCTATCACATGGGCAAAAGGGGACATAATGTTGACAATTGCTATATCCTTAAGCTAAAGGTACAAGCTTTGATTGACATTCAGATTTTGAAATTTGATAACACGACTCCGAATGTGCAAGAAACTCCACTCCATAATCACCAAGCAGTAGGGACAATATTCGCTGAAAATGAGGAAAACCACCTTGAGCTAAAGGTGGACATGTCTAAACTGACCGACATCTTGGCAATCGCTTCATTATACCCGAAAGAAGGGGAGATCTCCGCTGACATGAAGAAACTGTGTATAGCTAAAATGATGAGCTTGTGGATAATGTCCGATATTAACGATGAAAAATTCGAGGGGGTCGAAGCTTCTCTATCCTTCATAGGGAGCCACTTTGCAATTAAAATTAAGTAGGGAAGCATGTGGAACATCCCGCACGAGGGTCTGGTAGGCGATTTTGGGCCAATCATTGAACTAGAAGAAGAACCCGATGAGGACGAACTGGAAGCCAAGAGGCGAAGTCTAGTAGATCGCATATTCATGGCTGACGCGCTAGAAATGGGAGAAATTACATACAACCTGGGTCAGGATTCTGGCCTCCTAGTTTTTATCAGAGAATGGAAGATATCGTGCCAGACGGATGGGGAGGTATGGACGATCCTGTTCAAATCCCGAAGGAAGTGGAAAAGCCTTTTACGAATGGGCTTGAATCACCGCTGGGCCAGATGATAGGCACCAAACTTAACATGAAACAGTATGAGAGATCGGAGGATCAACAGCAAGATTCGGCTGAACTATTCAAGGGAAGGAAATAATACCCGAGATATGCGACATCGACAGTACTGAGTGATGACGACCGGCATTGTCAATTGGGAAACGAAATCCTCTCAAAGGGCTTTGACAACACTGTGTCAATGATCGAAGCCGCTACAGCTGTGGTAATTAAGTTGGAAGATCTTGATATCTTGAATAAGGCAGAAGATTGCATAGTCAAGCCTGTCGACACAGCTGAACCAGAAACATCTTATCCAAAGACAATAACTGTAAAAGTCCTTCCAGTAGAAGAATACAATCATAAGGCAGTTCACTGAGGCTACGGGACAGAGGAAGTAGATGCAGTAATGAGATCTGGACGATTTTACGCCCCTAGGGAAGGCAAATCCGAAAAGAAGGAAGTCTCGAATGAAGACGCAGAAAAGCTCATATTCATCATTAAAACCAGCGAGTTCGAAGTGATAGAGCAGTTAAGGAAGATGCCAGCTCAAATATCCTTACTGGATTTATTCATCAATTCAGAGAAGCATAAGAATGCACTATTGAAGATACTCAATGAGGTGCATGTCCTTGAAACAATCAATGATGTGCAGCTGGGGGACTTCGTAGGGGCGATCCTCCTGAAAGATCAATTGAGCTTTTCCGATGAAGACTTTCCCATGGAAGGGAGAGGACACAACAAGGCCTTATACATTACTGCACAGTGCAACGGAAAGAGAATAGCACATGTACTAATTGATAACGGATCCGCTTTCAACATATGCCCACTAACTACTTTGAGGAGTTTAGGCATCAAAGAAGAAATGGTTAAAGCCTCCAAAACAGCTGTGAGAGCTTTTGATGGAATGAAGAAGACTGTGGTAGGTGAGATTGAGCTCGACGTATTCATCGGCCCAACGAAATTCTCTATAAACTTCCAAGTAATGGATTTGCCTAGTGCATTCGGATTCCTGTTGGGGAGACCTTGGATCTATGTAGGGGGAGCCGTGCCATCAAGCTTGCATCAGAAGGTGCGCTTTGTGGTGGATGGGAAGGTGATTATCGTACATGGAGAAGTTGACCCCCAAATATATCAGAATAGCGCTATTCCCTACATCGAGCCCGAAGTTAAGATGGAAGCAAGCTATCATTCCTTGGAGTTGATGGCGATAGTACACACTCCCGTGGGGACAAGATTGAGAGCTCCTTATATCTCTGAAGCCAATCTTTTACCAGCTAAGATGCTATTGGCATATGGATACAACCCTGGAGAAGGTTTGGGCAAGCATGGTCAAGGAGTGAGTACCCCCTGCAGTTGAAAGCTAACCAGCATATGATGGGCCTGGGGTATCAGAAAAATCACTTGGGCGAGTCTGCCCCAAAAGTAACAGGCCGAGGCCGAGGCAAGAGCCTGGGATACCATGGAAGCCAGAACAACCCGAAAGATTCATTCATTGGTTCTCCAGCTTGGAAAGGCAGGTCCCAGATGTTCAATAATCCTTTGAACGCCTATTTCAGCAAGAGCTCTAGGTGGTTGTCAGAAGAAAATATAACTCTAATAGCAGAACCAGATCTGGCAAACCATTTTCTTGAAGACAACTTTGTGAATGCCACCATAAAGTGGCTGAGTGATGAAGCCACTACTTCTGAGTAAAGAAACATCTCCTGCTTTTAAATACTACACTTAGAATTTTCTGCATTTTGATGCATTTTTAATTCCTGTCATTTGAGATACAGTAGGAAAACGCCTTTGGATCTCCGGCCGTTGGTCCAAACAGCATAGTTTGTAATGTGGCCAATTTTGCATTCAATAAAATCACACAAGTTTTATTAAGGACATATGGAACCATAAATCAGCCCAATGATGATACCAGTCTTCCGCGCAGAAGCTTGAGACCTGATTTTCCATATGATTCCTAATTTTCAAAAGATTTCCCAAGGACAAGGATGTCCTAGGATATGAGGAATAGTCCCATTTACACTTCCACTTATTTTAAAACCTCTTTCGAAAAGGTTTTGCACACTCATGCATGGCATTTTCACATGAAGTATAGACTAACCATACTCATGACATTTCAGGCATGACATCTCAAACATACATACCAGGTTGTTATGCGATTCGGATCTCCACATTAACTGTTCCTACAATATTGAGGAAGAGGATGAGGATGAAGGTTATGCATCTATCCGCAGAGAATGGAATGCCTTCGAAGAGTGAGTATCTCCCACTTCAGAGAAACCGGTTGTTATTAACTTGGGCGACACTATAAATATCAAAGAAGTCAAGATCGGTGGACATTTGTCCCGAGATGAAAGACTCAGGTTCACAGAATTACTGAAGGAATATCAGGATGTCTTTGCGTGGTCCTACACTGACATGCCGGGTTTAGATCCCAGAATTGTGGAGCATGCACTACCCACGGATCCCAGTGTTAAACCTGTCAGACAAGGCAGTAGACGGATGAAAGCCGAGTTAGAAGACAAAATTAAGGAAGAGGTGATGAATCTTCTCGGGGTGGGCTTTATTGAGACTATCCCATACTCGGACTGGATTGCCAACACAGTCCCCGTCATGAAGAAGGACGACAGAATCCGAATCTGCGTGGATTATCGAAATTTGAATAAGGCAAGTCCGAAGGACGATTTTTCACTACCTCACATCGACGTATTGGTTGATAGTACCGCAAGGTACGAGCTATTCTCATTTATGGATGGCTTCTCCGGATATAACCAGATCCTCATGAAGAAGGAGGACAAACCGAAGACTGCCTTCACCACCCCTTGGGGAAACTTTTGCTAGAAGGTTATGCCCTTTGGATTAAAGTACGCCGGGGCCACCTACCAGAAGGCTATGATCACATTATTCCACGACATGATCCATAAGGAAATCGAAGTATATGTCGATGACATGATCGCTAAGTCCAAGAAGGGACATGATCACATTCAAGTATAAAGAAAGCTATTTGAGCGACTGCGCAAATACAAGTTGAGGTTGAACCCTAACAAATGTGTGTTTGGGGCAAAATCTGGGAAACTTCTCGGATTCATGGTCAGTAATAGGGGCATTGAGATTGATCCTTCAAAGATTCAAGCCATCCATGGTCTAGCAACTCCCTCCACAGTAAAAGAAGTGAGAAGTCTTCTGGGGAGACTGAACTATATTGCCAGATTCATCAATCAGCTATCAGATGTGGCTAAATCGATCTTCAAACTACTCAAGAAGGGTGCGAAAGTGACATGGGATACAGAGTGCAGTCAGGCATTCCAGAAGATCAAGAACTACCTGGTCACTCCGCCAGTACTTGTGCCGCCCATCCCAGGTCATCCTTTGACCTTATATCTTATTATACAACAGGAATCTTTGGGAGCCTTACTCGCCTAAACAAGTCCGACGGATGGTAAGGAATGAGATATCTATTACTTGAACAAGAAATTCACCTCGTCTGAAGCAAAGTACATACCTGTTGAAAGGGCATGTGTGGCAACCGTATAGGTACTTTGTAGGTTAAGACAGTATACCCTACATCACCATATTCAGCTGGTGATAGAAAATGACCATGTCAAATACCTCATAGAGAAACCCGCTTTAATTGGGAAGTTAGCAAAATGGTAGGTGATGTTATCTAAATTTGACATCAAGTGTTCTCCACAAAAATCAGTAAAATGGAAAGCCATAGCTGATATGTTGGCAGAAAACTCACAAAGTTGTAAGTCTTCTGAAAAGACAAAGACAGAAGATCAAGTTCTGAACCTGGGAAAGGATAAATGGGTCATGTACTTTGATGGCGCTGTTAATCTATCTGGAGCCAGCACTGGGGCAGTATTGATATCCCCAGACGATCAACATTATCCAGTTGCAGCAAAGATGACTTTCCCTTGCACCAACAATATCTCAGAATACGAGGCGTGCATTTTAGGCTTACGATTGGCCATTTCCATGGGGATATCTAAGTTGCAAGTTTATGGAGATTCCATACTCATCATTTCGCAGACACAAGGAGAGTGGAAGACGAAAGACGCAAAGCCCAACCCTTATCATGAATACCTCAAAGAATTGATGCTCACATTCGAAGATGTGTCATTCGAATACCTGCCAAGATCTCATAACCAATTTGCAGATGCACTAGCCACCATGGCCTCAATGTTACAAATAACCGATGGATTGGAAATAGAACCTCTAAGGATCGGCATAGTTGAAAAGCCAGCCTATTGTATGCTAATCGAAGAAGAGTTTGATGGAGAGCCGTGGTATTATGACATCAAGAATTATCTCTTAAAAGGGGAGTTTCCTTAGGGATGCCAAGCAGGAGACCGAAGATACATAACTAGGATAGCCAGCAAATTCTTCCTCAGTGGACAAGTCCTGTACAAAAGGTCGTTTGACTCCACTCTGTTGAGATGCGTATATGCTAAAGAAGCAAAGATTCTCATGAAGGAGATCCATGAAGGCATATGTGGGCCGCATATGAACGGCCATCTTCTCACCAGAAAGATCATGCGACTTGGCTATTATTAGATGACCATCGAATCAGACTGTTGTCAACATGTCCGGTCATGCCACCAATGTCAAGTATACGGCGATAAGATTAATACGCCCCCGAATGAACTACATCAAATGTCTGAGGCTTGGCCTTTTTCTATGTGGGGGATAGACATGATAGGACTTATTAACCCAACGGCTTCAAATGGTCATCGCTTCATCCTAGTAGCGATCGATTACTTCACAAAATGGATAGAGGCCAATTCTTACAAAAATGTCACCGCGAGAAGTGTGGCAAGGTTTATTAAGAGGGACATAATTTTCCGATATAGCACCCCTCAAGCAATCATTACAGATAATGGGTCCAACCTGAACAACAAGATTGTCGATGATCTACTGGACCGTTTTGGCGTTCGACATCTTAATTCTTCCCCTTACCGCCCACAGATGAATGGGGCAGTGGAAGCAGCCAACAAAAACATCAAGAGAATCTTGGCTAAGACTGCAGAAAACTATAGGGATTGGTATGAAAGGCTACCCTTTACCTTAATGGAATATCGAACTTCGGTCAGGACTTCTACATGGGCAACTCCCTACAGTCTGGTGTACGGGATGGAAGCGGTCCTACCCGTGGAAGTAAAGGTTCCCTATTTAAGAATCTTATCAAAGGGTAAACTCCCCGAGTCAGAATACTCCGAGCACAGATATGAACAGCTGAATTTGATAGACGAGAAGCGTCTTAGAGTCATTTGTTATGGTCAAGGTTACCAGAAGAGGGTGGCCAAGTCATTTAATCGAAAGGTTAGAGCCAGAAATTTTGAAGAGAATGACCTGGTGGTAAGGAAGACTCTGTCAAATGCTGTCCATCCGGGAGGCAAGTTTACCCCGAATTACGAAGGCCCATATATTGTCAAGAAGATTCTCACAGGAAAAGCATTGATTCTCGTAAATTCTGAAGGAGAAGAATTTGGGCACCCTGTAAATTCAGATGCTGTGAAGAAGTATTATCCTTGAAATGAAAATCATATATTGATTATGTGGCTTGTCCCGAATAGATCCAAATCACTATAATAGCCATTGTATAAGCATATCATACATCCATGCATATACTAGCATGTGTTCAATTTTGCAGGATTCCAAGAAGCGGACTCAAAATTGGACTCATCCAAACGGAACCCTAGGTGGAAGGGTCTTCAACATCAAGTGCCAGGTGATATGTATCTGTTCCATCAAGGGTTAAGCCACCTTTCACTCACAAGAATGTCTACTCTATCCTACATGCAAGAATGCCTGATGAAGACGGAAGACAAATGCAGTAAAATCTCTCTCATCTTCTGTAAGATGAAAAGAGCAAGAGAATGGACGTTCACATGCCCGAACTTAGAAATAAATCTTGCTTTTGAGAAATCAATTCATGACATTTATTGCACACCTATCATAATCAGAGGTTGTCCAAGCACGGTATGAGCATGCATAATGCTTCTTTGAAATCTCCTGTGGAATAAAATGTATGGAGAAAAACAAAGTGATTTTTCCAAAAACATAGCTTGCTTAGACTATTTAGCATGTATGTTCCTCCAGATGAAAGGCAAACCTAATCCAAACACGTCCTACATACACTCGAGAGATGAGAGAAGTATGAGAATAGGAAAGCTTGGATCTGAGGGTATAAGGGCCCTTCGCATTGATTACATTGATTGAGATGACGGAGGCATTCATTTCCTCATCCTAAACACTACAGGTGACCATTGATAACCCCTTGAGCGGCAGTTGCATTCTTTACCCCTGTCGAGAACCACCCCACATTGGGGGCCAACTGGAAGTAAGTCCAGCGGTATCAAGAGGTAAATGGCTAGAAATTCTCTTGCTCAGACTTGCATCAATCTTCGAGTGTTACTTGTCATTTTAACTTCTATGGTAATTCAAATGCTTTAGGATGATTCCAATGTCGAAAGGACAATCTTCGGAATTATCTCTTCATGAGATTTCAGTTTTACAGGTTTGAGCTTTCTGCAGGATACCTAGAGTCCCCAGATCCCAGAATGTCACCTCCAATGTCGAAAGGACAATCTTCGGAATCATCTCTTCATGAGATTTCAGTTTTACAGGTTTGAGCTTTCTGTAGGATTCCTAGAGTCCCCAGATCTCAGAATGTCACCTCCAATGTCGAAAGGACAATCTTCGGAATCATCTCTTCATGAGATTTCAGTTTTACAGGTTTGAGCTTTCTGCAGGATACCTAGAGTCCCCAGATCCCGAAATGTCACATCCAATGTCAAAAGGACAATCTTCGAAATCATCCCTCCGTGAGATTTCAAATTTATAGGTTTGAGCTTTCTACAGGATGCCTGGAGTCCCCAGATCCCAGAATGTCACCTTCAATATCGAAAGGACAATATTCAATATCGTCTTTCTGTGAGATTTCAGGTAATGCCTAGATCCCAGAAGAATCTTATCAAAAAATTTTGCAGGTTTGAGTTTTCTGCAGGATACTTAGAATCCCCAAATCCCAGAATAACACCTTGCACATCAAAAGAACCTTTTTTTTTAGAAACAGCTGTCTGTAAGGTTCTAGGTAACCCCTAAGCCTAGAGTAACCCATTTGGTAAAACCTAAGAGTTAGGTACACCTCACTTGTATAGACCCTAGTTAATTCCTTAGAATATAGGATCAGCAAAATGTTCGACAATCCCTACAGAACGAGTGCGTTATCCATAGGTTCCTAGCAAAAAGGAGTCCTATTCACGGTCTGATCCCCCTGACGGATCAAAATGTTCGACAATCCCTAAAGAATGGGTGCGTCATCTATAGGTTCCTAGCAGAAAGGAGTCATATTCATGGTTTGATCCACCATACGGATCAAAACCCTTGACAATCCCTGAAGAACGGGTGCGACATTCACAGGTTCCTATCAAACCTAGGAATCTCACTCTGGTATGGCCTACCATACAGGCTAGAGTTTAACTGCCCTAGGACGCTCAAGAGACGAGCCCCTAGGTATATACTTAAACCCGCTATACACTGCGCACGCCGCATGAGCATCAGGCAGGTAAGTAACAGGTGAGCATTTCTATCCCGCCTCTCTCTCACATCGGCAAAGATAAGGCAAAGCATTCACCAGCGGGACAAGAAAGATTAGGTGTCAAGATTCATTTTTCTATTTCCCAATAGAGTCGATCTAGAATAAGGTGTCACCTATCTTTGAGAGAAACCTCTCGCAAGATTCCTCTCAAAGAGGGGCAGCTGTTGACACCTAATTTGGATCAGCCTTTTTGTGGTTATTTTTTAGAAAAATTCATAAAAAATTCATACAAAGTCAAAAAAATTGCAAAATCAACTTTGATGGCCTTGGCCAAGCCTAAGGAACCATTTTTGACAAAAAAAAATAATTTTTCATATTTTTCATATTTTTTAATATTTTCAGAAATTAGAAAAATACTAGAAAAATCAAGAAAAATAGCATTTGAGGTCACAAAATATGGAAAAATAGCCAAAATTTTTCTTTTAAATCCCTTGTCTTTTTGACCTCACAAAAAATCAAAAATCATGTTCAATTTTACATGTTTCTTTGTAACACATATGATTGAATTTGGCAAAAAAATATCGTTTGAGTCTTTTAATTTGCAATTTTGACATTTTCTAGGATCTTGACATTCAATCTAATTGTACCTTATTGAAATTTATCATAGTTGTCTGCACAAATTTCTCAATTGCATGAATTTGGCAAAATTGCATACTTAATTACATTTTAGTCCTTGAAATTGGGCATATTTGAAATTACTTTCAATTCAGGGGCTATCATTGCAAATTAAACATACTGCCCAATGGGTTTCACCATTTTGAATCCATTGGCATAGGTAATTTGGCCCAATTTGATCATTTGAACCTTCAATTGCACGATTTCCCGATTTGCAATTACATGAAAATTTGGGGTTTTTATAGAAATTGATGTGAACTTTAGGGCAAAACCTCATTTTTAGATAAAATCCATGCCCTAAATTCGATTCTAAGGTCCAATTGCAAATATTTTCCATTAATTTGGGTTTAATTTCGAAAATTGTAAGTCGAAACCGGTTCAGACCGGTTAGACCGCCGGTCGGATCGGTCGAACCGGTCCGCTACAGTGTCTTCTTCTTCCTCAGATTCTTGCGCAGATGAACAGTGCCAAGCTTGATTTTGATGACAAAATTGACCGACCAATCGACTATAATTGGAGAAACATTGTTGGGCGTTTAGTTCCTTAGGTCATTTCCCGTCGATTGTGACCGGAATGATGATCAATGGCCGTCGGAGCGAGGAGTAATCGGCCGGTCAAGACGCGGGACCTGCAAAAGTCAACAAATACCAAACGCAGGTCAAATTCGTGCCAAATTCGCGCAGGATGAGACTTGTCGGGGGACCAAATGAAACTGGACGGAATACCCAGCTTCTCCATCGCCGTTAGCATACCATTTGGCACGTGATGGCACGTGAATTCAAGTGGGCAGAGGACCCCCAATGCGCGGCAAAATTCTTGAAATCAATATATAGCCAGAGGGCCTTCGTGAAGCAAGGGGACGGTTGTTCCAGTTGGGAGAGGGTAAACAGAATTGAAAGAGAGAGAAAAAGGAAGAGAGAGAGCTCGCCCTCCATCGCCATTGTCGAGGGCGAAGCTCGGAATTGCAGAGCATCGGTCAGGCCTTTCCAGGCTAGACCAAAGCTCGGAGAGACCCTCAGGAGGCCGCCCATACCGTCAGGAAGCAATCGCCGTCGGTCGCGCAGCCTAAAACCGCGGGAACAGGTGAGTTGTAGTTTCGAGCTTCTCACTGTGCATCAATGGCGACTCATGCATTTCTTGTTCATTCTTGCATTTAGAATGTGCGTTTTGTTCCCTGAACATCACTGACCATCATTGCATCTTCATTTTGCATTGATTCCGTCCGAATACCTCGAATCGAGTCTTCGAACATAGCCTCCATTGCCGACCACTGTCCATAGTTGCCCAGCCAAATCTGGGCGGAGCGAGCTCAATCGGAGCTCGAGGTAAGTCTTTTAAACCTCCTCTGATGTTATTCTATGACTGGATTGCCATGATTTGTTACGGATCGAGCTATTGGATCTCCATGGCTGTACTCGGCGTTCTGCATGATGCTCATGATTCTGTGGATTAGGAGCTCTGATTCTTAGATATGTTAGACTAGAGATGACGGCGAGTCGATTAGTGTTGGTCTCACGCGATTTCATCAAGATCCTACCATCGGATCATCGTCGGAGAAGCTCAGCCGTTCGTTCCCCCGGAGTCGCAAGGTTAAAGACGAAGCTGACGTGGCGTAGTCAGCGGGTCATAGTCCTAGGTGGCATTCTTCCATTGGTCCACGTGTCGGTCCAGTCAGCACAGCTGTTGAAGGTTGTTGTTCAAATAAGTAGATCGGACGGTCTAAGTTAATCGAGTTCAATAATTGGTGGCCGTCCGATTAGTAATTAGGATTATCTGAAAATAGTTTTAATTCGAAAAATCAAACACAACCGAAACGGTGTCGTTTAGGTTAGTGGGTAGGCGACGTCGTTTTAGGTTAGTACGGGTGGACGGCTCATATCGAGTCTTAGGTTCTAATCTGGACCGTACATTTTAGTAAGTCAATCCAACGGTCCCGGTCGAGTCTTCGTTTGATCTAGGCCATAGATTCTAGTCAGATGATCCAATGGTCACGGATTAGCCGCGTGGTTCAATGAGGACCGTCGGATCAAAGCCGATTAATCCGAAAATAAAAATGGCAGAAACGGCGTCGTTTTGGCATAGTGGTCTCGCGGGTCTGGTTCTGGGTCCGGGCCGGGTTCCGAACAGAGTGGGTCGGGTCGACCCGGTCCAAATAACATTTTTTTAAATAAAAAATTCGAAAATGATTTTAAAAAATAAAAAAAAATCAGAAAAATCATAGAAAATCCAAAAAAACAAATGCTAGAAAATCACAGAAAATCCCAAAAAAATATAGAAAAATTGTGGGAAAATCCTAGACACTCCAGAAATCTCCAAGAATCGAGGATTGACCACAGACAACTGGTCAACCTTATTTTTGGGTTTTCTTATCCGTTCTTCCGAGACCCGACGATATTACCCTTTAGGGGTAAGTCGCCTCTCCTGTATATGCGAGATAAGGCCGATAATACCAAGGTAAGAATTAGGGTCGGTTAGGCGATCAATTCTTAGGCTTGGATTTTCGAGTCCTGCCTCTTTTCTCAAAATGATGATTTTGCCCCTTAACGGGAAAATAGTCTTTCTTGTTCCAATCAAATCCTGAAAATTGCTTAAAGTTAGAGTTTGGGTCAGGTGGGTGACCAACCCTAATATTTGGGATTTTCAGTTCTCATCCGTGTCCAAAATGACGACTTTACCCCTCTAAGGGTAAAATCACTTTTAAAATTCCAGAAAAATTCTGGAAATTCTCGAAAAATAGGAAATGGAATGATTTGATCGCCAATCCCATTTCCATCCTCTTTTGACTGCATATTTTATCCGAAATGATGATTTTTTCCTTCTAAGGCAAATTATCCCCGATTTCCTCAAAATTACGATTTTGCCCCTCATGGGCGAATCATGTCGAATTACTCCTAAGCCTTGATTGATACTTCTCTAGGCTAATAGGGCCTCATTAGGGATGATATGCTGATTTCATGTGTTTTATCCGCATGTATTGTATCCTTGATTTGCGCACTTATTTCTATTGATTGTAAGTGATAGGGTAGTCATTCCCATTTGCATGAACTCCTAGATTTAGGATCCGTACCCCATTCGTCTGCATGAATCTTAAGGTCAGATAAACCATTCAACTTAGGTATCGAAATGGCGTCGATTCTGACAGTCGGCGTAACTAAGTCCCTGATCACATTTCTCTGGTTTCCGCATAATCGAATAGACTGCTCCCAACTATTCGATAGGGTTTCCGATCGTACCCTCCATGAAATGATTGGTGGCGACTCCTTGGCATGTACACGTATCACATGTCACTTGATCACACTGAAGGTCGACCACGTATATTTAGCCGTTGCGATTTGGGTAATGGGACCTTGGGAGAGACCCGCGTCTGATCAGTCAATATCGGGCGGCCCATGAGCCCCCTCCTCCGAGCGAGAGAGGGTCGCGACATCGGCATCCGACAAACCCTGAATCCGTACTAGCTGGCACTGAATCAGAATTGTTGTGCTTTTGGCAAGTCGTGTGGTTCCGTACGATTGATTGTTGACACCTGATTTTTGACCATTTATTATTGTGATTTTTATTCTTTAAAATTAATTAAAAATATCAAAAAAGGTCATAAAATCACAAAATCAACTTTGGAAGCCTTGGCCTGGCCTTAGGAACCAATTTTGAACAAAAAATATTTTTTGGTATTTTTTAATATTTTTCGAATTTATTTAATTATTAAAAAAATACCCAAAATATCAGAAAAATACCATTCGTGGTCAGAAAAATACACAAAAATATTCAATAATTTTGTTTTAATTTTCTCTTCAAGTTTGTCACTTTAAATCTCAAAAATTCGGCTCGGGTCACTATGTTCCTTACAGACATAAACCCGAACCGAGCCCAAAAATTCCTTTTCGAGTCTTTTAATTTTCAATTTCCACTTTTTATAAGCTATGACATTGGATCCTAAAGTATTGAAGTGCAATTGGGTCAATTTGCCCTCCAATTTGATCAATTTTAACCAAAAGGACCTAATTGCATAAAAATCTTTTATTTTAGCCCCCGGTTTCGCGAACCTTGAAATTAAATTGCACACGGGCATACCCATTAAAATTAAACACCTCTACCCAATATTTTTCATCATGAGGAATCCATTGGTGGCCTCAATTTGGACTAATTGGGTCGTTTGGACCTCCGATTAGGCGAAAATCAATTTCGGATCCTAGGGACAATTTGGGGTTTTCACTAAATTACAATCAATTGATTCACGAAAATACCCGTATTTGATAGTAAACATGTCAAGGAGTCCCATTTTGCCATCAATTTCATGAAAAGAGGTCTATTTGGGGCTCAATTAGGCGAGGATAATCGAACCGGGCCGGTCGGGTCAGACCCGACCCGCCCGGTCCGAACCGGGTCTGCAACTTTGTTGCAGACCCACCATCGCCGACTGAGTATATAAAAAAAAGAGGTGGGGCGGCGGCCGGTTGGTGAACGAAAGGTGGGCGACATGTGTGGGAAACAAAAGGAAAAGGAAGACCTGGCTTTGTGGATCGGTGGAGGCCGAAAGGTTGGTCGGCCATGGAAATAGGAGAAAAGGCCGAGAGTGAGAAGGAGCTCAGGCCGGGAGAGAGAGAGAGATTTTCGAGCGAAGCCGGAGCAAGACGAAGCTCCCCCGCACCTCACAGCACCTCAGAGGAGCTTCGGTCGCCGTCGACGGATTCAAACCAGGTCGGTTCTGCTCCCCGATCACCATTTCATTTATGCTCGCAACGTGTTCGACAAAATGCCTAATTGAGTATTCGAAAGTTTGAGTCGCGGCCGAGGCTCCCCGAGCTTTATTTTCCGCCTATTTTATCCTCAAACCCCTTTAGAAACGTCTCTAACCCCGGCTCGATGTTATTTTGCATTAAAATTTGACAAAAACCGAGGGTCGGAGCTTCGCCGGCCGCGATCCGGATCGAGAGTTCGACGGGGGACTTCGAGCGGTCGCCGAGCCTCAAACGATCCCAGGTAAGTCCCTAGACTCTCTTTAGATACTCCCTGAACGATCAAAACCGAGTTTGAAGGCAAAAAAATTTTTGGCAAATGCTTCGCCGGAGCCGGTTCGGTCGCCGGGCTTTTGAGGCGATTCCCAACGTCACTTCGGCCATGTTTTCCTTTGATATTGATGTCGGGTTCGAGGGGGATTCACAGGTGTTAAAATCGGGAGTTGGAACGGCGGTTTTCAAGTCGATTTTGGGCCCTCCGGCAGGTTTCCGGCGACTTTCGCCGGAAAAGACACTGTTCATCGTCTTCTCCGGCGAGGTCGCCGATGGTCAACGGGTCAACGCTGACGTGGCATGCCACGTCAGCGTAGGGGGTCCACGACCTATTAAAATAAAATCAAATCGAACGGTGGAGAGTGTGCCACGTGTCGCGATCTTGGGCGTCCATTCCAAGTTGGTGAAACAGCGCCGTTTTGGTCCTGGGGAAGGCGGGCCGGGCCTGGGGGCGCGGGTTTGGGTTGTGGGCCGGCTCTGACCCGGTCCGGATAATATTTTTAAATAAAAAATTCCGATAATAATAATAATTAATAATAATAATATAAAATTCAAAAATCAATAAAAAATAGAAAATCATAAAAAATTCAAAAAAATTCGAAAAATTCAGAAAAATTCTAAAAAAATTCCAGAAAATAGGAAATGGCCATATTCAATTGGCCACAACCTGTTTCGGGTCTTTCGGACCTCGGTCTTTTCAAAAAATGACGGTTTTGCCCTTCCGGCAAACCGTCTTCCAAAAAAATTCTAAAAATTCTAGAAAAATCCCAAAAAATAGGAAATGGCCACAATCAACTGGCCAAGGCTCATCCCGGGTGTTTTGAACCCGATCCATCTTAAAAATGACGATTTCGCCCTTTGGGCGAATCGTCTCCCAAAAATTGAAGAAAAATCAAGAAATTCCAAAAAATTCTCAAAAATGGGAAATGGCCACAAACAACTGGCCGTGGAATATTTTGGGTAATTCGGTATTCCAAGTCTTCCAAAAATTGACGATTTTGCCCTTCGGGCCAATCGCCTCCAAGTCTTCCCATTCTACCCCTGACTGAAATCACACCTTCCCTAAACCCTTATGGCTATGCTAGGAAGCCATTGATTTGAATTGATGTGCATTGATATGATTTATTTATGTACTTGATTGCGCTTTCACTAAAACTAGGATTGTGATTGATAGGAATAGTCTTCCAATCTGCATGGAACCCTGAATCAAGCCTACCTCACCCAAAATTGCGTCTGCATGAATTCTTAGCTAGGAAAATCACTCGCGTTAGGTACCGAAAGGGCGTTGGTAATGACACCAGCGTAACCAAGTCCCCGAACCCAAAATCTCTGGTTCCGCATAATTGATCGATCTCTCCCAATCGGTCAATAAGGTTTCCGGTCTACCCTCCAAGAAAGACCGGTGGCGACTCCAAATGCATGCACAAGTTGCACATGCCACCACGACCACACTAAGGTCGAAAGCGATCGACTGTTATTGTCGAATCCCTTTGAAAAATACTCCCGCCGCGATTTGGTATGGACTTGGGAGGGCTCGCGCCGATCCAAGATCCGCGATTGGTAATCCATTAGCCGCGTCCGCTTTCGGACGGGTCGCGACAGCTGGCGACTCCACTGGGGACCCTTGTTCTAGAACTTATGGTTCTAGACCTCAAGTGGACTTAGGCCGTAATTAAAACGCTAAGTGATTTTTCTAACCTTGCAGGCACTCTTGAAGGTGAGGTAAGTCCGCTCATGATAGGTGTTTTATGTTTTTGCAGATTGGAGTGATAAGGGGGTAGTCTGTGATTAACATTGTCTTATGCAGGTTGGCGTAGGAATGTATGTTGTACGGATGATTTGAAGCACCGATTGATAAACTGTTGTGCATGACTCGCATTGTGGTGATCACGACACATGGACACACACAACCGCGCCTTAAACCTCGGGCGCCCTCTTTAGGAAAACAATAGAAGGAATTGAAAATGGAATCTCCGTGAGGAAAAACATGGGGTAATCCACTTTTCAATTCCGCTCACTTCGAACTATGGATCGAGTCCCAATGCAACGATAGCTGTGCAATGGAATCGGCTCTTTCTAGAACCCGAGGTGGGAACCTTGACCTTAGGTGCCAAATCCTTTGATTTTTAGAAGTTTTATCCTCACTTGTCTCATGTGCACGTCTTTAGATGGTTGGTATATCTAAAACCACCTAAAAAAAAATCGGTGATCCTGGAGTCACATCTCGAAGACTGGAACTGGGGCATCTCCAAGTGTTCGGACCACATTCCTTTGATTGATTTGACATTCTTAGTTCTCTTGTATAAGATTAATTTTGCTGAGATCCTCTCTATCTCGTCCCTTAGATTGATTGTATTAGGGATCTATTTGTATTGTATACATCTTGATAAGGCTCATTTCTATCGAAAATGGGGGCAAATTCCCCAAACCCGTGGAGCATAGTGGAATTCGTCCATTCAGTGCAAAATACATCTGGCCGCAGAGCCACTCGTTTGGTGAAAGAACGTATCGTTCCTAATTGATTTTTAATCAGATCTGGGGATAAGTTTTTCTCCATTTTTCTTTATCTCAGTTGATAAAAGAGACAATGCACCCAAAAGCTCATGCATTCAAATGACGAAACAGACGTCGCCCAGCTGGGGCAAATGAACCGTAGGCGTTGCAAATACCTTCAAGCACGGATGGAGGAATTTGATAGATGTTGTGCATATCAATATGCAACATCGAAACGGAATGCAAATCAAGTGTAAAGGGACGTATCGTTCCAAAATTATTATTTTCTTGATATGAGAATAATGCTTCCTTTCTTTTTCCTCTCAGGTGATAATCAAGAGCAGAGGACGCAGGATGTAATGCTTTCAAATAATAAACATGGAACATCAAATACCTCAAATGGCGACTGTGATCGAGAGAATCACCAAACCGCCACATGACGAATCCCAAGAATATCAAGCTGTCTTGAGACAGATAAAATTGATGAAGGACTCTGACAATCGAGATGGATGATCAGAATCTGCAAAAATCAACGGGAGCAGGTTCCCCCAATTTGCTTTGAGGAGCCAAATCGGGGGCAAACTCTCATGATCCCCCATGAAAGCGCATCAGACCAGGGTCATCGAATCCAGAGATGACAAACAGCAAAACAATGCCTAACTGGGGCAAGTGAATGATTTGTACGCATGACGTTTCTCCTCTGACAAAGTCAATGGACGCAATAACAGAGTCGTCCGCATCGGAATCGAACCCCAAGATACGAATTTGGGTGAACGGTAACCTTGTATCGTTCCAATTTGGTCTTCCAAGACCACATGCCTAACATGAGTTTTTACTCATTTTACAGGAAGTCGTTGGCGCTGAAAGCCTCAAATGAAAAGAGCGCGCTAACAGGGAGGCGAATAGAATCATTGGCCTTAGAAGTCAGGATTCCAGGAGATGGTCTTTGATTATAAGACCTAGTGGATGGTAAAAAGTATCGCTCCCACGTCACATGCTTTGACATGCATTTTGATAAAATCTTCTTTTTTTTCCTTGAATAAAAGGAACCTTGAAGAATGGCGCTGGAGTGCGCCCAAAAACACAAATGGATCTTCTCTGGGGCAAATTCTTGAGAAGGATTCGTCGCCCAACTAGATGGGAGATCAAGGACACAAGATAGAAAGCCAAATTCTGCAAGCCGCGCGTTTGTGTTCAAATGGAAACACAAAGCAAGAACAAGGCTGTATCGTTCCAATTTGCCTGGAATTTTGGAACGCAAACTGACACCTAATTCCCGTTTTTGACAGGGGCTCGCCATCAAGGCGAAACAGGTTTTCACATCCCATGTATTATCCATTGGAACGCATGACCAAGGGTAAGATGTATCGTTCTAATTTTTTGAAAAATTCATGAACGTACAATAACATGTTTCTTCCGCATTTTCAGGGATCTCCAGCCGCGGGGAACAGGTAAGTATCCCTTTCCCCAATCCATTGAAAATGTCAAATAAAAAAAATAGAGAGAAGAAGAAAAGCTTTTAGAAGCTGATGTCTAGAAAAGACATAGAATTCAAACTTCATTGGCATTCATGTTTTGAAATAGGAGGTTATCTGAACATGAATAAGAACATGCATTGTGCACCATAAAATCCCCTTGACGGGTAAAATTTTTTGGAGAAAACGAAAGAGATTTTTCCAGTCAAAAGTTGTTCAAAACTTTCAAAAGGACGTTTTCTCAAAAGACGAGAGGCAAAGCCTAATCCAAACACGTCATATACACACTTGAGAGAGAATTGGAGCGGATCAGATAGCAAAATCTGGACCTACTGAAGTAGGGATTATTCGCAGCAATTACATGGATTGGGATGACGGAGGCATTTGTTTCATATTCCCAAATACTACAGGTGACCATTGACAACCCCTTCGAACGGCGGTTTTCATTCTTAACCCTGTCAAGAACGACCCCACATCGGGGCAAAATGGGGGTGAGTCCAGCAGCATCAGGAGAAAATGGTTAGAAATTTTCTTGCTCGGACTAACATCAATCTTTGTGTGTTGTTTATATGGTAATCCAAGTGCCATAGGATGACGAGAAGCATTCATTCCTTATCCCACACACTGTATCATTTGCGCAACCAAGTTGAGCCCGCAAATTCATTTCATGAACCCATTGGTGATCATTCCAAGACGGATACAGCACCACCTCAAAAATGGGGGAGTTCAAGACTCAGGGATTACGAAGAGGATTCCCGGGCTGATATTTAAGGCATGTTTAGACTTTCGGACATATGTCTGACATGATCCCATCGAGGATGAGAAGAACCAGGATTTCAAAGAAAAAATAATAATCCCTAGCATCAAGAAAAAGCAAAGTGCCTGGTAAGAGCAAGGCCGATGCTCATGTAAGTTCTTTGATTGATCCACAATGAAGCCTGAATGGGAAAAGATGAAATCCCTGAAGGAACCAAATAAAAAAAGCTGCTCCCCAAATGCTGCCAAGCACAGAACAAAGACATGGAGAGAGTCGGTCTCTGAATGCAACAAGAGACGCTCTCTAAAGAGCTGGTGCACACCTCAAAATCGGTTGTACACCTCAAAAACTAAATATGCAGAAAGGAAAGGACATGTGGTAAATCAGCAATGATCACCAATGTCAAACCCGTCATGAATTCTGGGCCAAAAACAAGCCTTTTTCAGTCCCCAATCCTACCAACATCATAACCCTGAAACAGTCTTCTCTGACTAAGACACTTGGGTTAACATATAGCTTAGCTCGAAGAAGTACGAGCAAGACTATTTCTTTCTCATTTTGCAGGGTTCTTGACTTGTAAACCCGGAGCAGATAGTGAAAACTTTCGTTCAATGGCCTCGACTCCCAAAGCGGGTCCCCCTTGAAGATCAATAACCAAGTCCAACATTACGGTCCCGTGGAAGACCTCCCGACCGATCAAAATGTATGCGCTGCGAATGAGCCTAAAACCTAGGCACAGGTTAGTAGGGAATTGAGTGCATCCCCTATAAAAACCACTATCTCAAAACAGGTGAGAAGACCTCCTTGTCAAGAAATATTCCAATTGATGTTTTGAACAAACTCTTTTTGGAATTTTCAAACTGTTGATCCAAATTTTCCATGCAAGGAATTTGTGATCACATTTGCATGTTGTAAGAATGCTTTGGATAACCTCCAGCATCAAAATGCACATTTCATGACTAAAACTTAAGTCATAAAATTTTGTCAATTGGACAATTATTGTCTTCCCAAAGATTATTAACATTTTCTTGGTGAAGAAAAATCTTTCAGGTTTGAACTTTCTGCAGGATACCTGGAGAACCCAGCTCCCAGAATGTCGCCTCAACAGACCCAAGTCCTAGCATGACGTGGAGAACCCTCGTCTTAGGACCCCTTTTCAAAAATATCAAACAGTCCTAACATGACGTGGAGAACCCTCGTCCCAGGACCCCTTTTTCAAAAAAATCAAGCAATCCCAATAGACGTGGAGAACCCTCGTCTCGGGACCCTTTTTCAAAATCAAGCGACCCTATCAGACGTGGAGAACCCTCATCCTAGGACCCCTTTTCAAAAATATCAAACAGTCCTAACATGACGTGGAGAACCCTCGTCCCAGGACCCATTTTTCAAAAAAATCAAGCAATCCCAATAGACGTGGAGAACCCTCGTCTCGGGACCCTTTTTCAAAATCAAGCGACCCTATCAAACGTGGAGAACCCTCGTCTCGGGACCCCTTTTCAAAAATCAAGCAGTCTCATCGAACGTGGAGAACCCTCGTCATGAGACCCCTTTTCAAAAATCAAGCAGTCTCATCGGACGTGGAGAACCCTCGTCATGAGACCCCTTTTCAAAAATCAGACAGTCTCATCGGACGTGGAGAACCCTCGTCATGAGACCCCTTTTCAAAGCAAACCAAAGGTAGAAACCGCCTGAAGGGTCAAAACGAGGTAGATACCGCCTGAAGGGTCAACACAAGGTAGAAACCGCCTGAAGGGTCAAACAAGAGGTAGAAACCGCCTGAAGGGTCAACTCGAGGTAGAAACCGCCTGAAGGGTCAAACCAAGGTAGATACCGCCTGAAGGGTCAACACAAGGTAGATACCGCCTGAAGGGTCAAACAAGAGATAGAAACCGCATGAAGGGTCAACTCGAGGTAGAAACCGCCTAAAGGGTCAAACCATGGTAGATACCGCCTGAAGGGTCAACACAAGGTAGATACCGCCTGAAGGGTCAAACAAGAGGTAGATACCGCCTGAAGGGTCAAACAAGAGGTAGAAACCGCCTGAAGGGTCAACTCGAGGTAGAAACCGCCTGAAGGGTCAAACCATGGTAGAAACCGCCTGAAGGGTCAACACAAGGTAGATACCGCCTGAAGGGTCAAACAAGAGGTAGAAACCGCCTGAAGGGTCAACTCGAGGTAGAAACCGCCTGAAGGGTCAAACCATGGTAGAAACCGCCTGAAGGGTCAACACAAGGTAGATACCGCCGGAAGGGTCAAAATCCAAGGTAGAAACCGCCATAAGGGTCAACTCAAAGGTAGAAACCGCCTGAAGGATCAACCTAATGGTCTGATCCACCATACGGATCAAAACCTTGACAAATTCCAGACACGGAAAGAGTCGTTTCCCTAGGTAAACCTTACAGTGGGTGAACCATTTCTGGTCCGATCCACCATACGGATCAAAATCCCTGGCAAATCCCAAAGCGTGGGGATGCGCCTTCCTTAGGTTCCTACCAATTAGGAATCCCATAATGGTATGACCTACCATACAGGTCAGAACTTAATCTCCCTAGGATTTTCTGTGACGAGTCCTAGGCATCTTCCTGAAAGTCGTTGCAGCCGGGAGCATAACGACGAACCCTCAGATTCCGCGCGCAGCATTCATCTGACAGGTGAGCTTCAGGTAAGCCTCTCTCACTCCGGCCCATGTTCGAATTGCAAGAGTAAACCGATGATTAATTTGAGCGTTCATAAAAAAAAAGGCTTAAAGATTCGATGTCATAGCATTTCTTCTTTCATTTTTCCAGTTGAGTCGGTTAGGAATCAGGTGCCACCTTATCTTTGAGAGAAACCTCTAACGAGATTCCTCTCAAAGAGGGGCAGCTGTTGACACCTGATTTTTGACCATTTATTATTGTGATTTTTATTCTTTAAAATTAATTAAAAATATCAAAAAAGGTCATAAAATCACAAAATCAACTTTGGAAGCCTTGGCCTGGCCTTAGGAACCAATTTTGAACAAAAAATATTTTTTGGTATTTTTTAATATTTTTCGAATTTATTTAATTATTAAAAAAATACCCAAAATATCAGAAAAATACCATTCGTGGTCAGACAAATACACAAAAATATTCAATAATTTTGTTTTAATTTGCTCTTCAAGTTTGTCACTTTAAATCTCAAAAATTCGGCTCGGGTCACTATGTTCCTTACAGACATAAACCCGAACCGAGCCCAAAAATTCCTTTTCGAGTCTTTTAATTTTCAATTTCCACTTTTTATAAGCTATGACATTGGATCCTAAAGTATTGAAGTGCAATTGGGTCAATTTACCCTCCAATTTGATCAATTTTAACCAAAAGGACCTAATTGCATAAAAATCTTTTATTTTAGCCCCCGGTTTCGCGAACCTTGAAATTAAATTGCACACGGGCATACCCATTAAAATTAAACACCTCTACCCAATATTTTTCATCATAAGGAATCCATTGGTGGCCTCAATTTGGACTAATTGGGTCGTTTGGACCTCCGATTAGGCGAAAATCAATTTCGGATCCTAGGGACAATTTGGGGTTTTCACTAAATTACAATCAATTGATTCACGAAAATACCCGTATTTGATAGTAAACATGTCAAGGAGTCCGATTTTGCCATCAATTTCATGAAAAGAGGTCTATTTGGGGCTCAATTAGGCGAGGATAATCGAACCGGGCCGGTCGGGTCAGACCCGACCCGACCCGGTCCGAACCGGGTCTGCAACTTTGTTGCAGACCCACCATCGCCGACTGAGTATATAAAAAAAAAAGAGGTGGGGCGGCGGCCGGTTGGTGAACGAAAGGTGGGCGACATGTGTGGGAAACAAAAGGAAAAGGAAGACCTGGCTTTGTGGATCGGTGGAGGCCGAAAGGTTGGTCGGCCATGGAAATAGGAGAAAAGGCCGAGAGTGAGAAGGAGCTCGGGCCGGGAGAGAGAGAGAGATTTTCGAGCGAAGCCGGAGCAAGACGAAGCTCCCCCGCACCTCACAGCACCTCAGAGGAGCTTCGGTCGCCGTCGACGGATTCAAACCAGGTCGGTTCTGCTCCCCGATCACCATTTCATTTATGCTCGCAACGTGTTCGACAAAATGCCTAATTGAGTATTCGAAAGTTTGAGTCGCGGCCGAGGCTCCTCGAGCTTTATTTTCCGCCTATTTTATCCTCAAACCCCTTTAGAAACGTCTCTAACCCCGGCTCGATGTTATTTTGCATTAAAATTTGACAAAAACCGAGGGCCGGAGCTTCGCCGGCCGCGATCCGGATCGAGAGTTCGACGGGGGACTTCGAGCGGTCGCCGAGCCTCAAACGATCCCAGGTAAGTCCCTAGACTCTCTTTAGATACTCCCTGAACGATCAAAACCGAGTTTGAAGGCAAAAAAATTTTTGGCAAATGCTTCGCCGGAGCCGGTTCGGTCGCCGGGCTTTTGAGGCGATTCCCGACGTCACTTCGGCCATGTTTTCATTTGATATTGATGTCGGGTTCGAGGGGGATTCACAGGTGTTAAAATCGGGAGTTGGAACGGCGGTTTTCACGTCGATTTTGGGCCCTCCGGCAGGTTTCCGGCGAGGTCGCCGATGGTCAACGGGTCAACGCTGACGTGGCATGCCACGTCAGCGTAGGGGGTCCACGGCCTATTAAAATAAAATCAAATCGAACGGTGGAGAGTGTGCCACGTGTCACGATCTTGGGCGTCCATTCCAAGTTGGTGAAACGGCGCCGTTTTGGTCCTGGGGAAGGCGGGCCGGGCCTGGGGGCGCGGGTTTGGGTTGTGGGCCGGGTCTGACCCGGTCCGGATAATATTTTTAAATAAAAAATCGGATAATAATAATAATTAATAATAATAATATAAAATTCAAAAATCAATAAAAAATAGAAAATCATAAAAAAAATTCAAAAAAATTCGAAAAATTCAGAAAAATTCTAAAAAATTCCAGAAAATAGGAAATGGCCATATTCATTTGGCCACAACCTGTTTCGGGTCTTTCCGACCTCGGTCTTTTCAAAAAATGACGGTTTTGCCCTTCCGGCAAACCGTCTTCCAAAAAAATTCTAAAAATTCTAGAAAAATCCCAAAAAATAGGAAATGGCCACAATCAACTGGCCAAGGCTCATCCCGGGTGTTTTGAACCCGGTCCATCTTAAAAATGATGATTTCGCCCTTTGGGCGAATCATCTCCCAAAAATTGAAGAAAAATCAAGAAATTCCAAAAAATTCTCAAAAATGGGAAATGGCCACAAACAACTGGCCGTGGAATATTTTGGGTAATTCGGTATTCCAAGTCTTCCAAAAATTGACGATTTTGCCCTTCGGGCCAATCGCCTCCAAGTCTTCCCATTCTTCCCCTGACTGAAATCACACCTTCCCTAAGCCCTTATGGCTATGCTAGGAAGCCATTGATTTGAATTGATGTGCATTGATATGATTTATTTATGTACTTGATTGCGCTTTCACTAAAACTAGGATTGTGATTGATAGAAATAGTCTTCCAATCTGCATGGAACCCTGAATCAAGCCTACCTCACCCAAAATTGCGTCTGCATGAATTCTTAGCTAGGAAAATCACTCGCGTTAGGTACCGAAAGGGCGTTGGTAATGACACCAGCGTAACCAAGTCCCCGAACCCAAAATCTCTGGTTCCGCAGAATTGATCGATCTCTCCCAATCGGTCAATAAGGTTTCCGGTCTACCCTCCAAGAAAGACCGGTGGCGACTCCAAATGCATGCACAAGTTGCACATGCCACCACGACCACACTAAGGTCGAAAGCGATCGACTATTATTGTCGAATCCCTTTGAAAAATACTCCCGCCGCGATTTGGTATGGGCCTGGGAGGGCTCGCGCCGATCCAAGATCCGCGATTGGTAATCCATTAGCCGCGTCCGCTTTTGGACGGGTCGCGACATTGATACAGTACGAACTTGCTAGGAAAAACATATCATTGTTCTCTCATATGACCATACAATATACCCAATAATCAATCAGTTTTATTTTCTTTGATTTAGGCCGGATGCTCACACAGACGTGCTCAAAGACTCACATGCTAAATTATGTCTTTTGATTTCGCACTCGGTCACATACGCAGACTATCCACTAGTCATCACAATTGCAAACGAGGTAATTAACCTCCAAACGAACATTCAATCAATCAGTGAACATTCAAGCTCTCAATCAGCCATTCCAACGAGGCAAACGACTCAATGCATATCATTAATTCAATTACAAGAAAACAAGTCCCATTAGGCCACAAAAGGCTCAATTTCGTGCTATGGTCCTTTATTAGTCAATTCAATTTAGAAATCATCGATCATTCGCTCGGCTCTAATCCATTGCTCGCTCGTGATCAGATAACGGCAATCCATCGCCCAACCAATCAATCAATTCAATATAGCAATCAATTAGCCATAGAAGACCTAAACAAATCTAACTAACATAATCGATCGTGGCCATTTATCATAAACTCGATTTCTTTCTAAACCAACCACAATTGTATTATTTAAATACCCTAATCGACTAATCTTAGGCGCAATTAGCGCCCTAACCGAGGATTAGGGTGAACTCACAATCTAGCTAGCACGGGGTAGTCTCAACGGTGACGGCATGGGCGGCGACAACGAACGGCGGCGACGGCTGCGGTTCTTGGAGAACTCTAGGGTTATCGCGCGGTGACTCGATCTAACAGCGGCTGAGGTGCGTGAGGGAGGTTCGGCAGGGGTCGTCCGACAACGGTGGAGCTCCGGCGAGCGGCGACTAGCTGAAAACAGAACCGGTCATAACGAAAACAAGGTAACCGGATTGTTTCGAGGTGGATCTTCGCCTCAAAGGCTAACGCGAGCCCGGGGGAGGCTAGGGGACTCACCAAGCACCCGAGGGTGTCTGATCGGACTAGTGAGGGCAGCGGAAGATGGCTAGAGGCGGTACGACAACGACGGAACAGAACCGGTCGAAACAGGGCAGGTTCTTGGGTAAAACAGGAGATGTGTTCTCGCAATCTGTTTCGGGCTTTTACGGCTTCTGTCAACTTCCAAATGCTTTGAAGGGCCGTGAGGCGGCTGAGAAGAGTCACGGGGGTCGCCTAAGGGCGGCAGCTGGAAGCGACGGAATGGTCCCCGGACCTCCAGAACGGAGCTTTGGGTCAATGTTGACACCTGATTTCTCACCATCTATTATCGTGATTGTCATTGTTATTTTTATTTTATTCTTATTTTTAAAATTAATTAAAAATAGCCAAAAAAATCATAAAATTACAAAATCAACTTTGGAGGCCTTAGCCTAGCCTCAAGAACCAATTTTGAACAAAAAAAAATATTTTTTTTATATAGGCGATTGGATACCCAGCAGCTTCTGCGAACTCCGTGAAGGCCTTTTGGGTCTTGGCCACCCTGAGCTTCGGCCCACCTACGATAACGGGCTTCACAGCTTTGTTGAGAAAATCTGCAGTTGCTTCGACTGCAGCTTCCAGACCCATTGGAATGCTTATCTTTGGTGCAAGAGAGAAAGGGACCGGATCCCCGGCAAAAGTGACTGCAGGGAATGGCCTTTCCATTGGGTGGGTTTTCATGGCAGATTTTTTTTAAGCGCACTAGCCAAGCTGAAGAGAAACAGCGCTACCTTAGAGAACTACCGCAGGATATACGTCCCTCCGGGCATGCCTCTCAAGTGCGAGAAAAACGAGCCTCTTAGAGTCAATGTTCTGTTTAAGCACATTCAGGATATGCTCAAGCTGCCACTGATAAACGTGTGATTGCTTGCATTGGCGATGGAAGTTTCCAGTAAACGCCCATTGTTTCTCTTCTTCGTGAGGGGACTAGAAAGGATTTAAAAAATGAAAAGAAGAGGGAGTGGAAGACAGATTATCCATTGAGCAAGAGTGGGGGAGCGGCGCCTCAAAAACCAAAACAGGAATAATGATAAAAAAAAGGAAAGACAAGATGGTGCAGGTGGATCCAAGGAAAAGAACAGCATGGTCCTCTTATTTTAGGAGTTGGGCACGTCCACTATAGGAAAGAGGAGAAGGAGAGAGAGCTCAGGGAGAAGTGAGCGGACATATAGAAAAAAAGAGAGAGAGAGGGAGCAGAGAAAAAAAGCAGGTAGACGAAATGATGGGAGACTAGGCCATGGAGGATCGGCCGTCGTCGACGTGGCCAGCCTCGCGGATCAGTGTCAACGCAAGCACGCACGCAAGCTTGCATCATTGCCAGCGTCCATATGAGTGAAGGAGAGTACGCGATTGAACTCGAAGGAAGCCCTGAAAGAAGACAAGCACAGCCGTTGGTTTTCGGAGGCTCGCCGGCGACTTCGTGCGAAGGTTGGTTTCCTCTTTTAGGCTTGGTTACCCTATGGTATCATAGCATGTCGGCCTGAGAACTTCATTTTCTCGGACCGACAAGCCCTAAGTCTACGCGTCGCTTTGGCCTCTGCGGTCCCGCCGTGATTTGCCTGTTCGCTTTAGATGATACCTACGCCTGTTCTCAAAACTGTTGGCCTTTTTCTCAGTTCATTGATCATGTATACCCGTCAGTTTTAGCCATTACTTCCCTGTTTTTGCTCTTTGTTGAGTTGCGGGCGATCCTTTTGAGTGAGTAACCTGTCAGTAACTCAACCTTGTGAATTTGGGAGTTGGTGAATGCTTGAGCCTCGGTTGAACTCGTCTGGGTGGTCGTCGGTCCTTCAAAGTTAGAGGTGTTCGAGGTCCGAAGTCCTGCGGGATCCCGGGGCATGAGGTGAGCGGTTGCGCGGCCAGCTTGGATGAGGTGGGTTCGGCGGTCCCTATTGGCCGTGAGGACCGCCAGCTCAGTGCCGGCTTGGTATTCGGGAGGTCACTGGTGAAGGTCCCCGACCGGTAGATATTCTCCAACAAGGTCGGACTGGTTCGAGGCCACCAGTTCGTTGCTCCATGAAGAAGAAGACTCGTGAAGCCGATGGTGAGTCGACTGAGTTGATGAGACCGGCGAAATAGAGGCCGAGCCAGAGGCCGCAGCGAATGGATCTTGGCGTCGCTACTGCGGTGTCGGAAGAGCTGACTCGGTCTGGCGAGCGGCGGTACGTCGGCGCGGCCAGAGAAGGCTAGACTTCCGAAGGATAGTGGCGTCGTTGGGCCTTGCATGAGGGGGGGATATGCGACATAAAGAAGAAGCTAAGCACGGCGGGAGCGCGCGCGATGCTTCTCGTTCCGTGGTCGACTTTGGTGGAGGCCGACGGTTTCGGTGGTGGCAGTCCTTGGCGAATACCAGCTGGCATGGACACGGCCAACCGGTCGGCACCCTGACAGTGGCTCCGAGCGTGTCTCAATGGAAGGCGAAGGCTTGGTCATGGTTGCAGGCGTCGTGCATGCATGGAGAAGACGATGAACAGTGGAGGTAGGGCTGTTACATTATTTTTGGATCGTTTGGGCTGGAAGAGTTTGATTTGGTCGGCCCGAGAGGATTGAGGAGAGGAGTTCGGTTACAACCGGTTGGGCTGGAGCTAGACCCGCAGAAGAGTCCAAGGAGGAGTTGCTGGGCTTGTTGTGTTTGGGGTGCCCAATTCGGGCAAGGAAAGGAAAGACGGGCCCAATTCGGGTCCTCTCACCCGGACCTGATCAAAGCCCGACGGGTCTGACCCAGGTCCGGGAATCTGACCCGGACCCGACTCTTTTAAGTAATAATTAATAATTATTATTAGATTATTATTAAAAAAAATAGAAAATCATAAAAAAAATTAAAAAAAAAATAGAAAATTCAGAAAAAAAATTCCAAAAAAATTCTCAAAAATGGGAAATGGCCACAATCAACTGGCCGTGGAATATTTTGGGTAATTCGGTATCCAAACCTTCCAAAAATTGACGATTTTGCCCTTCGGGCTAATCGTCTCCAAATCTTCCCATTTTACCCCTGGTCCGAAATCACACCTTCCCTAAGCCCTTATGGCTATATTAGGAAGCCATTGATTTGGATTGATGTGCATCGATGAGGTTTATTTATGCATTTGATTGTGCTTTCATTAAAATTGATTGTGGTTGATAGGAATAGTCTTCCAATCTGTATGAAATCCTGAATTAAGCCTACCTCACCTAAAATTGCGCCTGCATGAATTCTTAGCTAGGAAAATCACTCGCGTTAGGTACCGAAAGGGCGTTGGTAATGACACCGACGTAACCAAGTCCCCGAACCCAAAATCTCTGGTTCCGCAGAACTGATCGACCTCTCCCAATCGGTCAGTAAGGTTTCCGGTCTACCCTCCAATAAAGACCGGTGGCGACTCCAAATGCATGCACAAGTTGCACATGCCATCATGACCACACTGAAGGTCGAGAGCGGTCGACTCTTATCGTCGAACCCATTAAAAGAAAAATACTCCCGCCGCGATTTGGTATGGGCCTGGGAGGGCCCGCGCCGATCCAAGACCCGCGATCGGTAATCCATTAGCCGCGTCCGCTTTCGGACGGGTCGCGACAGCTGGCGACTCCGCTGGGGAACTGTGTTCTAGAACCTATGGTTCTAGACCCCAAGTGGACTTAGGCCGTAATTAAAACGCTGAGTGATTTTTCTAACCATGCAGGCGCTCTTGAAGGTGAGGTAAGTCCGCTTATGGTATGTGTTATATGTTTTTGCAGATTGGAGAAATAAGGGGTGTAGTCCGTGATTAACATTGTCTTATGCAGGTTGGGCGTAGGAATGTATGTTGTGTGGATGATTTGAAGTGCTGATTGATAAACTGCTGTGCATGAATTGCATTGTGATGATCACAACACGTGGACACACACAACCGCGCCTAAAACCCCAGGCGCCGCCTTTAGGAACACAATAGAAGGAATTGAAAATGGAATCTCCGTGAGGAAAAACGCGGGGTAATCCACTTTTCAATTCCGCTCGCTTCGAACTATGGATCGAGTCCCAATGCAACGATGGCTGTGCAATGGAATCGGCTCTTTCTAGAACTCGAAGTGGGAACCTTAACCTTAGGTGCCAAACCCTCTGATTTTTAGAAGTTCACCATCACTTGTCTCACGCGCATGTCTTTGGGCGGTTGGTACACCTAAAACCGCACATAAGTCGACGAGTTTGGTTGGTAAGACTCTCTATCCCTCAAATCTAATTACAGTTCATATAAATATAGGCATTTCATTCGTTGCATTCTGGTGATTAGATTAAATGCCATTTCAAGGATAGATGTGTGTGTTTTTCCCAAACGGCCTTGATAGAAGACGAGGAAGGTGATATCCCACGACGAACACCGAGTGTGCAATTAAGGGGCATATTATGGACATTGTTGAGGTATCATACAATGAAGATGACGAGTTGGGGCAAGTGATCCTGAAGACACAGATCGAAACTGGGGCATCCTTAAACGTTAGGATCACATTCCTTTGTTTCATTTTCCATTACTAGTCCTCTTGTATAGGGTTTATTTTTACCGAGGTTTTCTCTATCTCACCCCTTAGAGTGATTGTATTAGGGATCTATTGGTGTATACATTCAGATGGAACTTGGTTGTATTTCTTTTGACGGGTCATGGGAATGTGATAGTGGCATTTTCTCTAATCATCCGAATACTCCCAAGTCAAGTTTATAATTCCTTTAGAGGAAATTAAAATTGAAAATCCCGCACGACCTTTTGGTCGTATAGGGTAATCCAACCCCAATTTCGCTAGAAGGAATTATACACTTGAATCGGTTCATGCATGTGTTACGCCACTGGTAATTCACGATAATTGATCAAGAATATCCGCGTTGTTTCAAATTTAATGACGAGATAGATGTCCAAATTACTCTCGTTCTTAGCAAACGGCCTTAATTTGGACGCCATATCTTCAATTGAATTTAACACACGTAATCATGTCCTACACTTTTGAATAATTCGTTCCTCTCGAAATTGATCAAAAGCGATTATCGTGAATTACATTCCTTTCAACAGTATGCTTCCCTTCGAGGAATATTGATAAAAACTTTTCGCACAAGATTAATCCTTGTAAAATGTCTTGTCCTTATTAATCATGGGCAAGCATAGGATTGAAAGGAGTTTTTGCTTTCTTTTTCAAATTATTCCTTCTGATTTTGTTTTTTTATTTGCAGGTAAAAAACAGGTACTAAAGAGATATCTTTTCGTGGATAAATCCGGGGAATATTCTTTCATCCAATCATGAGCGAATTAAAAGATCAGAAAATATTTGCTCGACTTACCGATATTATGGTTCAGCTCACCCCAAGTTGAAGATATTCGGATGCTCGAAGAAATGAACCATACAGAAGTTAAAACACACACATTTATTTTGCTCAGTGGAGGGTTTTCAAAAGCAGGTCATACAATTCGGGGTGGAAAAGTAAAGCCAAAGTGAGCCCTAATTAACGACACAAAGGAGCCCAACTGACCCTCCATGTTGTTAATGCTCTGCCCGTACTCACGACTTCGCATGTCCTGGTCCGCAAGCTTGAGGAGAAGGTTTCTGCATTCGCCCTTAACCTCAGTGACCTTGACCTCGTGTTCCTCGGTGATTATTTCCAAGTCCCGAACTAATCCATTCCCGTGAGCTATGTCTGCGGTTATTTTGTCGAGCCGTTCTTCCTGCCAGTCGCTTTGCAGCCTCAATAGGACATTGTGGCGGTCGTGCTCGCCAGCGGTCAAGGATAGGGCCAATTGATCCACCAGGTTTCTCCTCTCGCGAAGCAACGTCGCGACCCTCTCATTGGCAAACTCGACGGCCTTTTTGTGACTATCGGCCAGATAGTTGGTCAGCACCAAATGATCAGACCGATCCTTATAACGAGCCCGCAAGACGCGAGCCACGAGAACCTCCCGATCAGCAACACGGTAGGCCTCTAAGGAGTGTGCAAAGAGGGTCGGGAAAATTCTATATTCCCTCCCCAGCGTAGTACCTTCGAGGGAAGTGGTATCTAAGTCCTCGAGCAGGACACGGATTTCATCCGCGGTTGCAGAATGATCGGTTTTGTGCGCGTAACCGCGACCCAATAGGTTATAAAGCTTTTCCCACTGGGCCAAGACATCAGTCGAAAAAGTGCGTACGGGAGAGGAGGCCATTTGCGTTGGGTTGGCTTGAGAATAAGACGAGGCTAATATAGAGATTAGAAGGAAGAAGCTGATTATGCGAGAACGCTAACCTGCCATACGTTAATCCCTCATTTTATAGCAACTCGAGGATGATGAAGGGTCTCAGTAATAATGCTGGTGGAGCCCAGTTAGGGGGTAAAGCAGGAGGTCCCCTCACGAGAACCATTGGATTCGTTTAGGTCCGCGATTTCCAGCTTATCAATTAAAAGATGTAAAAGATTTGTCGGGATCACCATTATTAGAGTTAGGTGGGAGGTAAGCGCAACTATCGAAGAAAGCCTTAACAGGATTTAGCAGTCCCATCACGTTGAAAAGCTAAGCGCGAAATTCAAGGTCTTGAGGGGGAACGTTTGCCTAATGATGCTTGAAGAGCGTCTCCTGAACATACAAAGTCACTCGAAGAAAAATTTATAGGGAGTGAGCATACATGAGAGAGTAGAGAACTCTGAGTGGGCAAAAACCAATCAAACATTTCTCAATCCAACATATTTAAGAGGTTACTGTCAGCTGCTAGAGGCGACTGACTCAAAAATCTCAGAAATTGAACTACTGAGGGATCTCGAAGATTCCAAGACCAAGTCTAACACCAAAACCATGGAGCCCAACACTTCTGGTAACGGAAATCAAAATCACGGTGACGACGACAACGACATCCACGATGCTCAACTCGGGAAAAGAAGACGTCCTTACCAATACTCTCAGGAGGAAACCCAAATGCTGGAAACCCTCTTCAGTAAAAGCCCTCACATGAAAAAGAAGTGGAGAATTGAATTGAGCCGGGAGTTGGGGATTAATCAGTCGAGGATCCAGTTTTGGTTTCAAAATAGGAGATCTAAATCGAAGGCTCAACGCAAACGTCAGGTGGTCGAGATTTTAAAGGAAGAAAACCAAAAGCTGCGAACAGAAAACATGAGGTATGAAAAAGCTCTCAATATTACCGTTTGCCCTCATTGCGATAACCTCATCGCCCGCGGTGAGATATTCCCCGATAAGCCTCACGCAATGATTGAAGACGTTCATTTACCACCCTACTCCCTCGGGGCATCCCCTGCTCAACCAGATTTTGCCGGAGTCACGCATGAGCAGGATGATCCTACGAAGACGATACAAATGCCTCCTGGGGGATGGGATTTGCGTCGCTTTGATTGGAGTTACAGTTTCAAGGAGCTGGATGTTACCGCCGACCAGCTCAAAGCATATCAGCCTCATGCACAACAATTTTCGATAGGGTCGGGTCCTGCTGGAGATGAGTTAATCAGTCGTCAAGCCATCGATGCAATTTTGGGCCACGATAAGAGGAGGTTCGCTTGGCCCCCTGAACTGCATTCCAGATTCCTAGACGTGGTTCACCAAATGAGGATCGATTCAGCAACTCCGACGCGCATATTTAAGGCCATGAATGTATCGGGGCTTAGTAAGGAATTGGTCAGGAATCACCTTGCTGCCTACAGAAAGCTATTAAAACAGCGTCGAGCGGAGCTAAACCAGGAGGAATCCGTCTCGAGCTCAAAAGCTAGGGGGGACCGCCATTGTAATGCTCAGGTATCAAGAGATACCCGGCCAAATCTAAGCATCAATCAGGCTAGCAACCCGACCACCGGCGAACTGAAAAATGATCAAAATGTCCTTCTGGGCCATTTCAACACTTTTCAAGAGCACGTGTCACAAGTACAGCGAGTGCGCACTCCTCCATTCGAGCAGCAGTCGGCTGGTGCTCTGCCTGCCGCTAGTCAACCCACAACAGACGATTTCTTCGATGAGGGGTGTCGCGACCCTCTCGAGGTTCGCCATGGGCTCTCGAGGGCTAATGGGCCGTCCAGTCTGGTCAGACGCGGGCCTCTCCCAAGGCCCGTTACCCAAATCGCAACGGAGGTATACGTAGTCGACCTTCAGTGTGGTCTAGTGACATGTGTTAAGTGTGCATGCCATGGAGTTGCCACCAATCATTTTTTGGAGGGTATGATTGGACCACCCTATTGAATAGTCGGGAGTTTCTATTCAATTCTGCGATAACCAGAGAAATGGGTTCGGGGACTTAGTTACGCCAACTGTCAGAGTTGACGCCCTTTCGGTACCTAAATTGACTGAATTTTCTGACCTAAGATTTCATGCAGATGAGTGGAATATGAATCCTAAATCTAGGAATTCATGCAAATAGGAATGACTATCCTGGCAATCACAATCAATAATAAAAGGCGCAAATCAATGAATCCAAGTATGCAAAGTAAACACATCAAATCAACATGACACTCATAAGAAGGCTCTATTAACCTAAATAAGTATCAATCAAGCTTAGGAATGATTTAGACATGATTTTACCCATAAGGGGTAAAGTCGTAATTTTGAGACAAAAGGGACGATTTGCCCAAAAAAGGCAAAATCATCATTTCGGAATGAATTCGGAGTAAAACGATGTCAAAAATAGGTTTGGTCACTCAATTGACCCATTTCCTATTTTTTTGCAATTTTCATGATTTTTTGGAATTTTAGAAACCGATTTACCATTCGAAGGGTAAAATCGTCATTTTCTAAAAATGAGAATGAAATGTGGAAATCCTAGACATAAGGTTTAGCCACCTATCTGGCTCATCGCCAAATTCTAAGCAATTTCCACAATTCATCGGAATATCAAAGACGATTTACCCTTTGAGGGGTAAAATCGTCGTTTTGGATTAAATGGGAGAAAATCCTAAAAAAACGACAACCAATCAATTTCTTTTGATCATTTTCAGCCTTGGGAATTTTCTAGAATTTTTTTTAGTAATTTTCTGCAATTCTTCTCAATTTTTTTTGTTTTTCTTTAATTTTTCCATTTTTTTGGCATTTTCTGATTTATTAATATTTTTTTATATTTTCAAAAAATATTTTAACAAAAAGCATATCATTGGCAATAGACAACACTCAACCAGATAAATAAGCTAACTACTGAACTGAGATAAATACATGCAAACCAAATCTATAATGGCGACATTTTAGAAAAATAACCCTAATACACGGATCGGGTACGTAAAACATACCGGATTGGACACCGGCCTTCAATCGCCCAGCCCCAGCCTGCGACCATCTCCATGCACATCACCTGTCGATCACCACATCAAAATGTCAACAATCAATTTTACAAGTTTTAAGACCGGTAATAAATAATAATAATTTAAAAAATAAATAAATCCCGGCTCGGAAACGGGCCAATTCACTCAGCCATGGACCGGCTATGGGCTCACGGCCTCGGCCCAAGATCACGGCCTCGGCCCACGGCTTTGGCCATGGGCTCGGCCATGGGCTCGGCCTTGGCCCACGGCCTACGGCCTCGGCCCACGGCCTCGGCCCACGGCCTCGGCCCACGGCCTTGGCCCACGGCCTCGGCCATGGCCGATACGCACGGCCTTGGCCCACGGCCACTCGGCCGACGTCCTCGGCCCACGGCCTCGGCCATAGGCTCGGCCATGGCCGAGGCGCACGGCCACCGGCCTACGGCCTCGGCCATGGCCGAGGCGCACGGCCACCGGCCCACGGGATCGGCCCACGGCCGGGATCGGCCCACGGCCGGGATCGGCCCGAACACGATGGATTCGTGGCCAAGCGGCGACGACGAAGAGCGACGACGTGGCAGGGGGCGAAACAGAGGAGGAAGATGGAGGGGGATTGCGGTATCTAGGAGCTCCACGAGGTCGTGATAAACAGCAAGACGGACGGGATCTCGGCACGGCGTCGGAGGGTGGCGGAGCAAGGTGGCGATGAGGGTGGTCGCAATAATCTAGGGGAGGATGAAAAAAATGAGAAGAAAAGAAAGAAGAGAAGAAGAGAAGAAGAAGAAGGAGGAGGAAGAAGAAGAGGAATGCTGCCGGTGATGAAGGAGAGGGGAGGAGAGTAAAGTAATAAAAAAATATAATAATATAATAATATAATAATATAATAATAATATAATAAAATACTAAAAAGTAAAAAAAATAATAATAAAATAATCAAAAGCGAAGACAAAATGATTAGTTCCCTTTTCCTTTTAAATGATGATGTTTTCACTTCTTTTCCTTTTAATCATTACTAATATTTTTGTCAAATTCAATTTTACGGTGGTCAGTGAACACCTAAAATGGAACCTGAATTTTACTATTTTATGAGGTCCTAAAGTAAAGAAAATTAAAAATAAAAATACCTACTATTTGTATATATTTTTGTGACCTCGAATACTACTTTTTTTATTTTATTTTTATTTTTATATTTTTCGAAAATAATAATAATAATAAAATAGGAAAAATATGAAAAAAATATTTTTATCCAAAATGGTCCCTTTAGCTTGGCCAAGGCTACCAAAGTTGGTTTTTGTAATTTTTTAGCTTTTTATGAATTTTCTATGAATTTTTGAAAAATAGAGGAAGAAAAAGGTTGATCAAAATTTAGGTGTCAACAGCTGCCCCTCTTTGAGAGGAATCTCACAGAGGAATCCCCTCAGAGGTTTCTCTCAAAGACAAGGTGACACCTGAGTCCTGATCGACTCGACTCGTGAAATTAAAGGAAAAGGAGTCATGACATCCGTTTTTTTTATGCTTGTCGATGTATGCTCTTTCTTGAAAGGGGAAACATTTATTTGACATGAGAGAGTGAGATAGTAGAGAGATATACCTGCCACTTACCTATTCGATGTTTGTGCGATTTTCGCAGTGTCTGATGGATTCCAGAGAATTTCTAGGGACTCGTTTCTAGAGTGTCCTAGAGAGGTTAAGCTCTAACCCGTATGGTAGGTTAAACCATAATGAGATTCCTAACTGATAGGAATCTAAGGAAGACGCGCCCCATTTGGGATTTGCCAAGGATTTTGATCCGTATGGTGGATCGGACCATTGAGTTGACCATTTAAGTGATTTTCGCTATTGGATTGACCCTTCAGGCGGTTTCTACCTTTGATTGACCCTTCAGGCGGTTTCTACCATTGTGTTGACCCTTCAAGCGGTTTCTACCTTGGTTTGACCCTTCAGGCGGTTTCTACCTTGAGTTGACCCTTCAGGCGGTTTCTACCTTGGTTTGACCCTTCAGGCGGTTTCTACCTTTGTTTTGACCCTTCGGGCGGTTTCTACCTTAAGATGACCCTTCAGGCGGTATCTACCTTGAGTTTGACCCTTCAGGCGGTTTCTACCTTGGTTTGACCCTTCAGGCGGTTTCTACCTTTGTTTTGACCCTTCGGGCGGTTTCTACCTTAAGATGACCCTTCAGGCAGTATCTACCTTGAGTTTGACCCTTCAGGCGGTTTCTACCTTGAGTTTGACCCTTCAGGCGGTTTCTACCCTCAGTTTGCTTTGAAAATGGGTCTCATGACGAGGGTTCTCCACGTCCGATGAGACTGCCTAATTTTTAAAAAGGGGTCTCATGACGAGGGTTCTCCACGTCCGATGAGACTGTTTGAATTTTGAAAAGGGATCTCATGACGAGGGTTCTCCACGTCCGATGAGACTGCCTAGATTTTTTTTTTTTTTTTAAAAAAAAGGGGTCTCATGACGAGGGTTCTCCACGTCTGATAGGACTTTTTCTTTTAAAAGAGTTTTTCTTCCCCTCTTTTTTTTTAGAGATCCCGAAGTTTGTCGGGAATTCAATTTTTTGAAGTTGTGAAAGATTTTATTTTGACAAAGCTTCACTTGAGTCTGCTGAGGCGACATTCTGGGAGCTGGGTTCTCCAGGTATCCTGCAGAAGTTTGAGCTTGAAAGATTTTTCTTCACCAAGAAAACGTTAGTAATTTTTGGGAAGACCACGGCTGTCCACTTGACAAAAACCGTATGACTTAAGTTTTAATTGTGAAATGTGCATTTTGATGCTGGAGGTTGTCCAAAGCATTCTTGCAACATGCAAATGTGATCACAAATCCCTTGCACGGAAAATCTGGATCAAACAATTTGAAATTTCCAAAAAGAGTTTGTTCAAAACATCTATTGGAGAATTTCTCATCCAAGAGGGCTCCTCACCGCTCTGTGATAATGGTCTTAAGGAATGCGCCAACTTCCTATTAACCTGTGCCTAGGTTTTAGGATCATTCGCAGCGCATACATTTTGATCGGTCGGGAGGTCTTCCATGGGACCGTAATGTTGGGCTTGGTTATTGATCTTCAAGAGGGACTCACTTTTGAGTCAAGGTCGTTTGAATGAAATTCTTCACCATCTGCTCCGGGTTTACAAGTCGAGAACCCTGCAAAATGAGAAAGAAATAGTCTTGCTCGTACTTCTTCGAGCTAAGCTATATGTTAACCCAAATGTCTTAGTCAGAGAAGACTGTTTCAGGGTTATGACATTGGTAAGATTGGGGACCGAAAAAGGCTTGTTTTTGGCCCAGAATTTATGAGGGGATTGACATTGGTGATCATTGCAAATTCGTCACCTGTCTTTTCCATTCTGCATATTCAGTTTTTGAGGTGTGCAACCGCTTTTGAGGTGTGCACAAGTCCTTTAGAGAGCGTCTCTTGTTGCATTCAGAGACCGATAATTCTCTCTATATCTTTGCTCCGCGCTTGACGCCATTTTGGGAGTAGCCCTTTTGATACTACTCTTTTAGGAATTTCCTCTTTTCCCGACCAGACTTTACTGGGGATCAATCAAACAGCTTATGCGAGCATCGGCCTTGCTTTTACCAGGCACTTTGCTTTTTCTTATCTGATGCTGGGGATTTCTTTAATCCCTTGTCGCAAGCGGGATGCTTGGCAATTGTGCTAGATATATGACTTGGCTCTTAGCACGCTTGAGTATCGACTTAGTAGCTTTTTCGTAAACCCTAGGTCTTGAACTCCCTCGTTTCTGAAGTGATGTCGCATCCGTCTTGGAAAGTGCAATGATCACCAACGGGTTTATGAAATGATTTTGCAGGCTCAACTTGGCTATGCAAAGGATTCGGTGTGTGGGATAGAGAAATGAATGCTCCTCATCATCCTATGGCACTTGGATTACCATATAAACAACACACAAAGATTAATGTTAGTCCGAGCAAGAAAATTTCTAACCATTTCCTCCTGATGCTGCTGGACTCACTTCCATTTTGCCCCGATGTGGGGTGGTTCTTGACAGGGTTAAGAATGAAAATCGCCGTTCAAGTGGGTTATCAACGGTCACCTGTAGTGTTTATGATATGAAACGAACGCCTCCGTCGTCCCAATCCATGTAATCGCTACGAATGGTCCCTACCTCCGTAGGTCCAGATTTTACTATTCGATTCGCTCCACTCATCTCTCAAGTGTATGTAGGATGTGTTTGGATTTGAGCTTGCCTCTCTTTTGAGGAAACATCCTTTTGAGAGTTTTGAACAACTTTTGATTGGAAAAATCTCTTTCGTTTTCCCAAAAATTTTACCCGTCAAGGGGATTTTATGGTGCACAATGCGTGTTCAGACAACCTCATGTTTCAAAACATGAATGCCAATGAAGTTAGAATTCCATGTCTTTTCTAGACATTAGGTTTTGAAAGCTTTTCTTTTTCTCTCTGTTTTTTATTTAACATCTTCAATGGATTGGGGAAAGGGATACTTACCTGTCCCCCGCGGCTGGAGATCCTGAAAATGCGGAAGAAACATGTTATTGTACGTTCACGAATTTTTCAAAAAATTAGAACGATACAATTTACCCTTGGTCATGTATTCTAACGGGTAATACATGGGATGTGAAAACCTGTTCGTCTGTAAGGCGATTCCCCTGTCAAGGATAAATAACGAGTATCAATTCATATTCTCAAATTCAAGACAAATTGGAACGATACAGCTTTACTCTTGGTTCTCATCCCGTTCTGATATTGCGTATTGATATGAACAACATCTATCAAATCCGCCTATCCATTCTTGGAGTGTTTGCAACATCAATGGTTCATCTGCCCCCAGTTAGGCAACGTCTGTTCTGTTATTCGAACAAATGGCTCCTTGAGTGATTTATCCACGTTTATCACCTGAGAAGGGAAAGAAATGAGACATTACTTCGGTATTCGATTGAAGATCGTTTAGGAACGATACATCGTTTTACCAAATAGGTGGCTTCGCGGCCAAACGTATTTCGTATTGAAGGGGTAGATCCCATTATACTCCGCGGGTGATAGTCATTGTTCGGGGAACTTGCTCCACGGATTAAGCGATTAATCCACGGCCCTCGGCTTGAAGATGCTCAAAGGGTGATGTTGACACTCACGCGCAATTAGTTCTAGACATTAATGAAAGATGTTCCCGTGGGAACCTTACAGTGCGATCAACAACATATTCAATAGGAGTGTTCCACCCCTTTCGTCTAAGCATTTTTCATCGAGTAACCATGCCTTGCATCAGACGTTTGGTCACCTGCCTTGCGTCACCACTGCGATGGCCCTCCGGCTCCAAATTGATCGAGCCAAAGATTGAACTCATCGCCAAGGAAATTGCTCGGGTCTTCGAGCCATTGATGTTCAAGTTGGGTATCAACAATTGTTGGGGGCAGATTTCCTTCATCGCCTTCATTGTGAGGAACTGGAGTCTTTGAGCTGGAACCTTCATCATTGCCCTGTTGGGGTCGAGACATACATTCCTGAAGAGTATTGATCCAAGTGTCCAGCTCCTCCTCAAGGAAATCGCCTGTTCTTTCTAGCCCTTGGTGCCCAGATTGGCTGTCGTCGACTGCAGGCGAGGGATTCCTCTCTTTGCTCTCGCCGTGAGCAACTTGACCCCTCGAATTGGAACTTCCTCCAATGACCGGCAGGTTTATATGTGCACTCTCTACCAATGCCAGATCCGCTTCAGGGACAGCATTAATGACCGAATCGCGCTCAAACTGAGGAATCCCTATGTGCTGGAACTGCGGTATATACTCTTGAGGAGTATTGAGATAGCTCGGCGGAGCATTCTGATTTGGGTTAGAGGAGTCGCTGACACGACTGCTGGTCCCGTCATTGCTGAAACACGGTTGGGTGCTCTCGGCTCTCCAATCATCGTGGTTGTAACTCTGCCCGGCACTTGAGCTCCAACTGGCTTTATGATGGTTTAACGCTATCCTTCCATCCCTTAGCAATCTCCTATAGTACTTGAGGTGAGACTCGACGTTAATTCTAGAGAGCCCCGGCACATTCATAATCTCGAGTATGCGTAGTGGGCTAGCCGAATCAACTCCCAGCTCTCGAATTGCATCAACAAATTTGGTGTGAAGTTCATAGGTCCAGTAAAACCTTGTTCTCTTATCACCCAAAATATCGTCAATACTTCGGTAGCTATTCTCTACGGGATCTAGTCGTTTCAAAAGTTGTCTAGGGAGGGACTCACCGACTTTGGATTGGCTGGCTGCGACAGCGAGTTCGTCATTGAGAGAACTCCCCCTGTGATGATTCATATCCCATTTCTCAGAGGATGTTGGTGTTGCTCCTATGGTGTTGACTTGCTCATGCAGATCTCCGGCGATATCTGGCTGTGTCGGAAAATGCTGTGGAGAATACGGTAACAGCTGAGCGTTATTCGTCAACAGGGACGGTTCATCGAGGAACACTTCGCCGAGGACAACAGGATTACCACAATTAAGGCAGGTGGCCTTGGTCAGAGCTTCCTTATATCTCGCGCTTTCAGCTTGAAGCTTCTCATTCTCCTCCTTCAGGACCAGTAACTCATGGTCTGCGTATTGCTGTTTCACCCGGGTTCGTTTGTTGGCGAACCAAAACTTGACCTTCGAAAGCTCCAATCCTATTTTTCGGCTCAACTCCATTTTCTGTTGTCTGCTTGGAGTGGGGCATTCATTGAAGAAAGCTTCGAGCTCTCGGATTTGGCCTGGAGTGTGGCGTTGTAGTTGCTTCCTTTTCCGACTCCGGTCATCATTGTATATTCCTTCTTCGTAGCTGAAACCTAGAATTTCATCGCTGGAGGAGTCAGTCTCCACGGCTTTCGGGCAGGATTCAGCTCCAGGATCTTCAAAGTCTCCCAGCAGTTCGTGCTCAGAAATGTCCAGGTCGGGCGTTTCTAGCAGATGGGAATAGCTTTTAAACATGATGGATCGAAGTATCTCGGGCTGATCTAGTTCACTCAGCTTTCTCTATTCGCTCTTACGTGTTTGCTCACTCTAGAAATTTTCTCAAGTGATTGTGCGTTTCCTAGAACCATCCTTCAGGCTGCATATGAAGACCAGCAAGCAAGCGCTCCTCCCGAAATTCTGTAATTACTCATCGTCTGTATTCCCCTTTCTTTTTCCTCGTGATAGGATCACAAACTCTTTTGCATTGATTCGGTTTCATCGAGTATTGCGCTCGTCCCCTAGTTCAGTCTTCAAAGTGGTGGGTCTACAATCTTTCGGCGCCTTTTATGATTTGCTAGGCCCGAGAACGTGGGGAGCAGCGGTGGGCCCGCAATTAATGACTCCGTTTAATTCATTTAGCTCCATGGGAATTAACGCTATGATCTTCTCTCAACCCCTTTTCATCGTTCAAACGAAAGTGGCATTTTCCTGTGCATGCTGTTACTCTTCATTTCAGCATCCCGGGCGTTTGGTGAGGAATGAGTTCGTGGCCACTCAAAATTTTAAAGACCGTCTCTGGTTTCAGACTTAATCTAACAAGGGATCATCACAACTGAGCATGACGATGTTCGTCGATAGCGTTGGTTTTAATATAGAATTAACTATAGTCATTAAAGAAAAATGTTCCCGTAGGAACTTTACAACGGATAAAATGAGTGATCTACTCGTGAACATGTTCTTCTTTCTATGGGTGTTCGTGGTGACCGACCCATCGTGCCCCGAGTCAAGTGCTAGATCATGGCTGTCCAAGCATGCCAGCTTCCCACTGATTGAACAAGGCATCGAGCCCCTCATCAAAGAAATCGTCTGTCGCGGGTTGACCAGCGGCAGGCAGAGCACCAGCCGACTGCTGCTCGAATGGAGGAGTGCGCACTCGTTGTACTTGTGACACGCGCTCTTGAGAAGTGTTGAGATGGCCCGGGAGGACATTCTGATCAGCTTTCAGTTTGCCGGTGGTCGGGCTGCTAGTTTGATTGATGCTTAGATTTGGCCGGGTATCTCTTGATGCCTGAGCATTATAATGGCGGTCGCCCCTAGCTTTTGAGCTCGAGACGGATTCCTCCCGGTTTAGCTCCGCTCGACGTTGTTTTAATAGCTTTCTGTAGGCAGCAAGGTGATTCCTGACCAGTTCCTTACTAAGCCCCGGTACATTCATGGCCTTAAATATGCGCGTCGGAGTTGCTGAATCGATCCCCATTTGGTGAACCACGTCTAGGAATCTGGAATGCAGTTCAGGGGGCCAAGCGAACCTCCTCTTATCGTGGCCCAAAATTGCATCGATGGCTTGACGACTGATTAACTCATCTCCAGCGGGACCCGACCCTATCGAAAATTGTTGTGCATGAGGCTGATATGCTTTGAGCTGGTCGGCGGTAACATCCAGCTCCTTGAAACTGTAACTCCAATCAAAGCGATGCAAATCCCATCCCCCAGGAGGCATTTGTATCATCTTCGTGGGATCATCCTGCTCATGCGTGACTCCGGCAAAATCTGGTTGAGCAGGAGATGCCCCGAGGGAGTAGGGTGGTAAATGAACGTCTTCAATCATCGCGTGAGGCTTATCGGGGAATATCTTACCGAGGGCGACGAGGTTATCGCAATGAGGGCAAACGGTAATATTGAGAGCTTTTTCATACCTCATGTTTTCTGTTCGCAGCTTTTGGTTTTCTTCCTTTAAAATCTCGACCACCTGACGTTTGCGTTGAGCCCTCGATTTGGATCTCCTATTTTGAAACCAAAACTGGATCCTCGACTGATTAATCCCCAACTCCCGGCTCAATTCAATTCTCCATTTCTTTTTCATGTAATGGCTTTTACTGAAAAGGGTTTCCAGCATTTGGGTTTCCTCCTGAGAGTATTGGTGAGGACGTCTTCTTTTCCCGAGTTGAGCATCGTGGATGTCGTTGTCGTCGTCGCCGTGATCTTGATTTCCATTGCCAGAAGTGTTGGGCTCCATGGTTTTGGCGTTAGACTTGATCTTGGAATCTTCGAGATCCCTCTGTGGTTCAATTTCTGAGATTTTTGAGTCAGTCGCCTCTAGCAGCTGACAGTAACCTCTTAAATATGTTGGATTGAGAAATGTTTGATTGGTTCTTGCCCACTCAGAGTTCTCCACTCTCTCCTGTATGCTCGCTCCCTATAAAGTTTTCTTCAAGTGACTTTGCATGTTCAGGAGACGCTCTTCAAGCATCATTAGGCAAACGTTCCCCCTCAAGACCTTGAATTTCTCGCTTAGCTTTTCAACGTGATGGGACTGCCAAACCCTGTTAGGGCTCTCTTCGATAGTTGCGCTTTCCTCCCACCTAACTCTAATAATGGTGATCCCGACAAATCTTTTACATCTTTTAATTGATGAGCCGGAAATCGCGGACCTAAACGAATCCAATGGTTCTCGTGAGGGGACCTCCTGCTTTACCCCTTAACTAGGCTCCACCAGCATTATTACTGAGACCCTTCATCATCCTTGAGTTGCTATAAAATGAGGGATTAACGTATGGCAGATTAGCGTTCTCGCATAATCAGCTTCTTCATTCTAATCTCTCTATTAGCCTCGTCTTATTCTCAAGCCAACCCAACGCAAATGGCCTCTTCTCCCGTGCGCACTTTTTCGACTGATGTCTTGGCCCAATGGGAAAAGCTTTATAACCTATTGGGTCGCGGTTACGCGCACATAACCGATCATTCTGCAACCGCGGATGAAATCCGTGTCCTGCTCGAGGACTTAGATACCACTTCCCTCGAAGGTACTACGCTGGGGAGGGAATATAGAACTTTCCCGACCCTCTTTGCACACTCCTTAGAGGCCTACCGTGTTGCTGATCGGGAGGTTCTCGTGGCTCGCGTCTTGCGGGCTCGTTACCAGGATCGGTCTGATCATTTGGTGCTGACCAACTATCTGGCCGATAGTCACAAAAAGGCCGTCGAGTTTGCCAATGAGAGGGTCGCGACGTTGCTTCGTGAGAGGAGAAAACTGGTGGATCAATTGGCCCTATCCCTGACCGCTGGCGAGCACGACCGCCACAATGTCCTATTGAGGCTGCAAAGCGACTGGCAGGAAGAACGGCTCGACAAAATAACCGCAGACATAGCTCACGGGAATGGATTAGTTCGGGACTTGGAAATAATCACTGAAGAACACGAGGTCAAGGTCACTGAGGTTAAGGGAGAATGCAGAAACCTTTTCCTCAAGCTCGCGGACCAGGACATGCGAAGTCGTGAGTACGGGCAGAGCATTAACAACATGGAGGGTCAGTTGGGCTCCTTTGTGTCGTTAATTAGGGCTCACTTTGGCTTTACTTTTCCACCCCGAATTGTATGACCTGCTTCTGAAAACCCTCCGCTGAGCAAAATAAATGAAAGTTCTCGTGTGTGTTTTAACTTCAGCATGGTTCCTTTCTTCGAGCGTTCGAACATCTTCAACTTAGGTGAGCCGAACCGTAATATCAATAAGTCGAGCAAATATGGATTTTATAACTCGCTCATGATCAAATGAAAGAATAGCCTCAGACTTATCCAGGAAAAGATTTCTCTCTGTTACCTATTTTTTACCTGCAAATGAAAAGACAGAATCAGAAGGAATAATTTGAAAAAGAAAGCAAAAACCCCTTTCAATCTTATGCTTACCCATGATTAATAAGGACAAGAACTTTTACAAGGGTTTTAATCTTGCGCGAAAAGTTTTTTATCAATATTCTTCGAAAGAAAGCATACTATTGAAAGGAATGTAATTCACAATAATTGCTTTTGATCAATTTCGAGAGGAGCGAATTACTCAAAAGTACGAGGCATAATAACGTGTTTTAAATTTAATTGAAGATACGACATCCAAATCAAGGCCGTTTTGTTAAGAACGAGAGTAATTTGGACATCTATCTCGTCATTAAATTCAAAACAACGCCGATATTCTCGGTCAATTATCGTGGATTACCAGCGGCTCACAATCATGCATGAACCAATTCAAGTGTATAATTCCTTCTAGCGAAATTGGGGTTGGATTACCCTATACGACCAAAAAGGTCATGCAAGATTTCCAATTTTGATTTCCTCTAAAGGAATTATAAACTTGACTTGGGAGTATTCGGATGATTAGAGAAAATGCCACTATCACATTCCCATGTCCTGTCAAAAGAGATACAACCAAGTTCCATCTAAATGTATACACCAATAGATCCCTAATACAATCACTCTAAGGGGTGAGATAGAGAAAGCCTCGATAAAAATAAACCCTACACAAGAGGACTAGTAATGGAAAATGAAACAAAGGAATGTGATCCTAACGTTTAAGGATGCCCCAAGTTCGATCTGTGACTTCCGGATCACTTGCCCCAACTCGTCATCTTCATTGGACGATATCTCAATAATGTCCATAGTAGGCTCCTTTGTTGCTCACTCGGTGCTGGTCATGGGATATCATCCTCTTCGTCTTCTATCAAGGACGTTTGGGAAAAACACACACATCTATCCTTGAAATGGCATTTAATCTAATCACCAGAATGCAATGAATGAAATGCCTATATTTATATGAACTGTAATAGATTCGAGGGATAGAGAGTCTTACCAACCAAACTCGTCGACTTATGTGCGGTTTTAGGTGTACCAACCGCCCAAAGACATGCGCATGAGACAAGTGATGGTGAACTTCTAAAAATCAGAGGGTTTGGCACCTAAGGTTAAGGTTCCCACTTCGAGTTCTAGAAAGAGCCGATTCCATTGCACAGTTATCGTTGCATTGGGACTCGATCCATAGTTCGAAGTGAGCGGAATTGAAAAGTGGATTACCCCGTATTTTTCCTCACGGAGATTCCATTTTCAATTCCTTCTATTGTGTTCCTAAAGGTGGCGCCCGGGGTTTTAGGCGCGATCGTGTGTGTTCATGTGTTGTGAGTATCACAATGCAAGTCATGCACGACAGTTTATCAATCAGCACTTCAAATCATCCATACAACATACATTCCTACACCAACCTACATAAGACAATGTTAATCACGGACTACACCCCTTATCTCTCCAATCTGCAAAAACATATAACACCTACCATGAGCGGACTTACCTCACCTTCAAGAGCGCCTGCAGGGTTAGAAAAATCAATCAACTTTTTAATCGGCTCAAGTTCTCTAAGTCCCCAGTGGAGTCGCCAGTCTGTCGCGACCCTCTCGAGGTTCGCCATGGGCTCTCGAGGGCTAATGGGCCGTCCAGTCTGGTCAGACGCGGGCCTCTCCCAAGGCCCGTTACCCAAATCGCAACGGAGGTATACGTAGTCGACCTTCAGTGTGGTCTAGTGACATGTGTTAAGTGTGCATGCCATGGAGTTGCCACCAATCATTTTTTGGAGGGTATGATTGGACCACCCTATTGAATAGTCGGGAGTTTCTATTCAATTCTGCGATAACCAGAGAAATGGGTTCGGGGACTTAGTTACGCCAACTGTCAGAGTTGACGCCCTTTCGGTACCTAAATTGACTGAATTTTCTGACCTAAGATTTCATGCAGATGAGTGGAATATGAATCCTAAATCTAGGAATTCATGCAAATAGGAATGACTATCCTGGCAATCACAATCAATAATAAAAGGCGCAAATCAATGAATCCAAGTATGCAAAGTAAACACATCAAATCAACATGACACTCATAAGAAGGCTCTATTAACCTAAATAAGTATCAATCAAGCTTAGGAATGATTTAGACATGATTTTACCCATAAGGGGTAAAGTCGTAATTTTGAGACAAAAGGGACGATTTGCCCAAAAAAGGCAAAATCATCATTTCGGAATGAATTCGGAGTAAAACGATGTCAAAAATAGGTTTGGTCACTCAATTGACCCATTTCCTATTTTTTTGCAATTTTCATGATTTTTTGGAATTTTAGAAACCGATTTACCATTCGAAGGGTAAAATCGTCATTTTCTAAAAATGAGAATGAAATGTGGAAATCCTAGACATAAGGTTTAGCCACCTATCTGGCTCATCGCCAAATTCTAAGCAATTTCCACAATTCATCGGAATATCAAAGACGATTTACCCTTTGAGGGGTAAAATCGTCGTTTTGGATTAAATGGGAGAAAATCCTAAAAAAACGACAACCAATCAATTTCTTTTGATCATTTTCAGCCTTGGGAATTTTCTAGAATTTTTTTTAGTAATTTTCTGCAATTCTTCTCAATTTTTTTTGTTTTTCTTTAATTTTTCCATTTTTTTGGCATTTTCTGATTTATTAATATTTTTTTATATTTTCAAAAAATATTTTAACAAAAAGCATATCATTGGCAATAGACAACACTCAACCAGATAAATAAGCTAACTACTGAACTGAGATAAATACATGCAAACCAAATCTATAATGGCGACATTTTAGAAAAATAACCCTAATACACGGATCGGGTACGTAAAACATACCGGATTGGACACCGGCCTTCAATCGCCCAGCCCCAGCCTGCGACCATCTCCATGCACATCACCTGTCGATCACCACATCAAAATGTCAACAATCAATTTTACAAGTTTTAAGACCGGTAATAAATAATAATAATTTAAAAAATAAATAAATCCCGGCTCGGAAACGGGCCAATTCACTCAGCCATGGACCGGCTATGGGCTCACGGCCTCGGCCCAAGATCACGGCCTCGGCCCACGGCTTTGGCCATGGGCTCGGCCATGGGCTCGGCCTTGGCCCTCGGCCCACGGCCTCGGCCCACGGGCTCGGCCATGGCCTTGGCCCACGGCCTCGGCCCACGGCCTCGGCCCACGGCCTTGGCCCACGGCCTCGGCCATGGCCGATACGCACGGCCTTGGCCCACGGCCTCGGCCATGGCCGATACGCACGGCCACTCGGCCGACGTCCTCGGCCCACGGCCTCGGCCATAGGCTCGGCCATGGCCGAGGCGCACGGCCACCGGCCTACGGCCTCGGCCATGGCCGAGGCGCACGGCCACCGGCCCACGGGATCGGCCCACGGCCGGGATCGGCCCGAACACGATGGATTCGTGGCCAAGCGGCGACGACGAAGAGCGACGACGTGGCAGGGGGCGAAACAGAGGAGGAAGATGGAGGGGGATTGCGGTATCTAGGAGCTCCACGAGGTCGTGATAAACAGCAAGACGGACGGGATCTCGGCACGGCGTCGGAGGGTGGCGGAGCAAGGTGGCGATGAGGGTGGTCGCAATAATCTAGGGGAGGATGAAAAAAATGAGAAGAAAAGAAAGAAGAGAAGAAGAGAAGAAGAAGAAGGAGGAGGAAGAAGAAGAGGAATGCTGCCGGTGATGAAGGAGAGGGGAGGAGAGTAAAGTAATAAAAAAATATAATAATATAATAATATAATAATATAATAATAATATAATAAAATACTAAAAAGTAAAAAAAATAATAATAAAATAATCAAAAGCGAAGACAAAATGATTAGTTCCCTTTTCCTTTTAAATGATGATGTTTTCACTTCTTTTCCTTTTAATCATTACTAATATTTTTGTCAAATTCAATTTTACGGTGGTCAGTGAACACCTAAAATGGAACCTGAATTTTACTGTTTTATGAGGTCCTAAAGTAAAGAAAATTAAAAATAAAAATACCTACTATTTGTATATATTTTTGTGACCTCGAATACTACTTTTTTATTTTATTTTTATTTTTATATTTTTCGAAAATAATAATAATAATAAAATAGGAAAAATATGAAAAAAATATTTTTATCCAAAATGGTCCCTTTAGCTTGGCCAAGGCTACCAAAGTTGGTTTTTGTAATTTTTTAGCTTTTTATGAATTTTCTATGAATTTTTGAAAAATAGAGGAAGAAAAAGGTTGATCAAAATTTAGGTGTCAACAAGGGGCTCGATGCCTTGTTCAATCAATGGGAAGCTGGCATGCTTGGACAGCCATGATCTAGCACCTGACTCGGGGCACGATGGGTTGGTCGCTACGATCACCCATAGAAAGAAGAACATGTTCACGAGTGGATCACTCTTTTTATCCATTGTAAAGTTCCTATGGGAACATTTTTCTTTAATGGCTATAGTTAATTATGTATGAAAACCAACGCTATCGACGAACATCGTCATGCTCAGTTGCGATGATCCCTTGTTAGATTAAGTCTGAAAGCAGGGACGGTCTTTAAATTTTGAGTGGCCACGAACTCATTCCTCACCAAGAGCCCAAGATGTTGAAATGAAGAGTAACAGCATGCACAGGGAAAATGCCACTTTCGTTTGAACGATGAAAAGGGGTTGAGAGAAGGTCATTGCCTTAATTCCCATGGAGCTAAATGAATTAAACGGAGTCATTAATTGCGGGTCCGCCGCTGCTCCCCACATTCTCGGGCCTAGCAAATCATAAAAGGCACCGAAAGATTGTAGACCCACCACTTTGAAGACTGAACTAGGGGACGAGCGCAATACTCGATGAAACCGAATCAATGCAAGAGAGTTTGTGATCCTGTCACGAGGAAAAAGAAAGGGGAAGACAGATGAGGAGTAATTGCAGGGTCTCGGGAGGAGCGCTTGCTTGCTGGCCTTCATATGCAGCCTGATGGATGGTTCTAGGACACGCACAATCATTTGGGAAAATTATTAGAGTGAGCAAACACGTAAGAGTGAATAGAGAAAGCTGAGTGAACTAGATCAGCCCGAGATACTCCGATCCATCATGTTTAAAAGCTATTCCCATCTGCTAGAAACGCCCGACCTGGACATTTCTGAGCACGAACTGCTGGGAGACTTTGAAGATCCTGGAGCTGAATCCTGCCCGAAGGCCATGGAGACTGACTCCTCCAGCGATGAAATTCTAGGTTCCAGCTACGAAGAAGGAGTATACAATGATGACCGGAGTCGGAAAAGGAAGCAACTGCAACGCCACACTCCAGGCCAAATCTGAGAACTCGAAGCTTTCTTCAATGAATGCTCCACTCCAAGCAGACAACAGAAAATGGAGTTGAGTCGAAAGTTAGGATTGGAGCTTTCGAAGGTCAAGTTTTGGTTCGCCAACAAACGAACCCGGGTGAAACAGCAACACGCAGACCATGAGTTACTGGCCCTGAAGGAGGAGAATGAGAAGCTTCGAGCTGAAAGCGCGAGATATAAGGAAGCTCTGACCAAGGCCGCCTGCCTTAATTGTGGTAATCATGTTGTCCTCGGCGAGGTGTTCCTCGATGAACCATCCCTGTTGACGAATAACGCTCAGCTGTTACCGTATTCTCCACAGCATTTTCCGACACAGCCAGATACCGTCGGAGATCTGCATGAGCAAGTCAACACCATAGAGTCAACACCAATATCCTCTGAGAAATGGGATATGAATTATCACAGGTGGAGTTCTCTCAATGACGAACTCGCTGTCGCAGCCAGCCAATCCAAAGTCGGTGAGTCCCTCCCTGGACAACTTTTGAAACGACTAGCTCCCGTAGAGAATAGCTACCGAAGTATTGACGATATTTTGGGTGATAAGAGAACAAGATTTTACTGGACCTATGAACTTCACACCAAATTTGTTGATGCAATTCGAGAGCTGGGAGTTGATGCGGCTAGCCCACTACGCGTACTCGAGATTATGAACGTGCCAGGGCTCTCTAGAATTAACGTTGAGTCTCACCTCAAGTACTATAGGAGATTGCTAAAGGATGGAAGGATAGCGTTAAACCATCATAAAGCCGGTTGGAGCTCAAGTACTGGGCAGAGTTACAACCATGATGATTGGGGAGCCAAGAGCACCCAACCGTGTTTCAGCAATGACGGGACCAGCAGTCGTGTCAGCGACTCCTCTAACCCAAATCAGAATGCTCCGCCGAGCTATCTCAATACTCCTCAAGAGTATATACCACAGTTCCAGCACGTAGGGATTCCTCAGTTTGAGCGCGAATCGGTCATTAATGCTGTCCCTGAAGCGGATCTGGCATTGGTAGAGAGTGCACATATAAACCTGCCGGTCATTGGAGGAAGTTCCAATTCGAGGCGTCAAATTGCTCATGACGAGAGCAAAGAGAGGAATCCCTCGCCTGCAGTTGACGACACCCAATCCGGGCACCAAGGGCTAGAAAGAACAGGTGATTTCCTTGATGAGGAGTTGGACACTTGGATCAATACTCTTCAGGAATGTATGTCTCAACCCCAACAGGGCAATGATGAAGGTTCCAGCTCAAAGACTCCAGTCCCTCACAACGAAGGCAATGAAAGAAATCTGCCCCCAACAATCGTTGATACCCAACTTGAACATCAATGGCTCGAAGACCCGAGCAATTTTCTTGGCGATGAGTTCAATCTTTGGCTCGATCAGTTTGGAGCCGGAGGACCATCGCAGTGGTGACGCAAGGCCGGTGATCAAACGTCTGATGCAAGGCATGGCTACTCGATAAAAAATGCTTAGAGGAAAGGGGTTGAATACTCCTGTTGAATATGTTGTTGATCGCACTGTAAGGTTCCCACGGGAACATCTTTCATTAATATCTAGAACTAATTGCGCGTGAGTGTCAACATCACCCTTTGAGCATCTTCAAGCCGAGGGCCGTGGATTAATCACTTAATCCGTGGAGCAAGTTCCATGAACAATGACTATCACCCGCGGAGCATAATGGGATCCACCACTTCAATACGAAATACGTTTGGCCGCGAAACCACCTATTTGGTAAAACGATGTATCGTTCCTAAACGATCTTCAATCGAATATCGAAATAATGTCTCCTTTCTTTCCCTTCTCAGGTGATAAACGTGGATAAATCACTCAAGGAGCCATCTGTTCAAATAACAGAACAGATGTTGCCCAACCAGGGGCAGCTGAACCATTGATGTTGCAAATATTCCAAGCATGGATAGGCGGATTTGATAGACGTTGTTCATATCAATACGCAACGTCAGAACGGGATGAGAACCAAGAGTAAAGTTGTATCGTCCCAACTTGTCTCGAATTTGGGAATATGAATTGACACTTATTGTTTATCCTTGACAGGGGAGTCGCCTTGCAGAGGAACAAGTTTTTACATCCCATGTACTACTCGTCAGAGTACATGACCAAGGGTAGGATGTATCGTTTCGATTTTTGAAAAATTCGTGAACCTACAATGATATGCTTTCTTTACATTTGCAGGGGTCTGCAGCCGCGACAGGTAGGTAAGTATCCCTTTCCCAGTTAGCTGGAGATAAAGAATGTTAAAATCCTTTCAGCCGTCATGAAAATTATCCAATGCATTGATGTTCATGATTTAAATCGGGAGGTCGCCCAAAGCATGAATAAAACATGCACGATACATCACAAAATCCCATCGATGGATAAATTTTGGGAAAGAAAGAAATGAATTTTTCCAAATGTGATTATTTGTCAAATCATTCAAAAGGAAATTTACTCAAAAGAGAGGCGAGCCCAGTCCAAACACATCCTACATACACTTGAGAGACGAGGGAAGTGAATCGGACAGCAAAATCTGTACCTATGGAGGTAGGGACCATTCGCAGCGATTACATGGATTGGGACGACGGAGGCGTTCGTTTCATATTCCCAAATACTACAGGTGACCATTGATAACCCCTTTGAACAGAGGTTTTTCATTATCAGCCCTGTCGAGAACCACCCCACATCGGGGCAGAATAGAAGTAAGTCCAACAGTATCAGGAGAAATGGTTAGAAATTTTGTTGCTCAGACTAACATTAATCTTCGTGTGTTGTTTATATGGTAATCCAAGTGCCATAGGATGATGAAAAGCATTCTTTTCTCTATCCCACACACCGAATCCTTTGCACAGCCAACTTGAGCCTGCAAAATAGTTTCATGAACCCGTTGGTGATCATTGCACATTTCAAGATGGATGCAGCATCACTCTAGAAACGGAAGAGCTCAAGACTAAGGGATTACAAAGAAATTCCTGGGTTTATGATAAAAGCATGTTTAGACTTTCAGACATATGTCTGACATGATCCCATGAAGATGAGAAAAAGTGGGATTTCAAAAATGAATGAGAAAAATCCACGGCATCGAGAAAAAGCAAAGTGCCTGGTAAAAGCAAGGCAGATGCTCGTGTAAGTTGTTTGATTGATCCGCAATGAAGCCGGATGGGAAAAGAGGAAATCCCTAAAGGAGTCAGATCAAAAAGACTACTCCCCAAATGGTGTCAAGCGTGGAGCAGAGACGCAGACAGAGTCATCAGTCTCTTAATGCGACGAAACGCTCTCTGAAGAGCTGATGCACACCTCAAAATCGGTTGCGCATCCCAAAAACTGAAGGTGCAAAGAGGAAAGGGCAGGTGGTAAATTTGCAATGATCACCAATGTCAAACCCTTCATAATTTCTAGGCCAAAAACAAGCCTTTTTCGGTCCCCAATCCTACCAATGTTACAACCTTGAAACAGTCTTCTCTGACTAAGACACTTGGGTTAACATATTGCTTAGCACGAAGAAGTACGAGCAAGACTATTTCTTTCTCATTTTGCAGGGTTCTTGACTTGTAAACCCGGAGCAGATGGTGAAGACTTTCATTCAATGGCCTCGACTCAAAAGTGAGTCCCCCCTTTGAAAACCAATATCCAAGCCCAACATTACGGTCCCGTGGAAGACCTCCCGACCGATCAAAATGTATGCGCTGCGAATGAGCCTAAAACCTAGGCACAGGCTAGTAGGGAATTGAGTGCATCCCCTATGAAAACAATTATCTCAAAACAGGTGAGAAGACCTCTTGGATGAGAAATTCTCCAATAGATGTTTTGAACAAACTCTTTTTGGAAATTTCAAATTGTTTGATCCAGATTTTTCGTGCAAGGGATTTGTGATCACATTTGCATGTTGCAAGAATGCTTTGGATAACCTCCAGCATCAAAATGCACATTTCATGACTAAAACTTAAGTCATAAAATTTTGTCAATTGGACAATTATTGTCTTCCCAAAGATTATTAACACTTTCTTGGTGAAGAAAAATCTTTCAGGTTTGAACTTTCTGCAGGATACCTGGAGAACCCAGCTCCCAGAATGTCGCCTCAACAGACCCAAGTCCTAGCATGACGTGGAGAACCCTCGTCCTAGGACCCATTTTCAAAAATATCAAACAGTCTCATCGGACGTGGAGAACCCTTGTCATGAGACCCCTTTTCAAATATCAAACAGTCTCATCGGACGTGGAGAACCCTCGTCATGAGACTTCTTTTCAAAAATCAAGCAGTCTCATCGGACGTGGAGAACCCTCGTCATGAGACCCCTTTTCAAAGTAAAACAAAGGTAGAAACCGCCTGAAGGATCAAATCAAAGGTAGAAACCGCCTGAAGGGTCAAAACAAAGGTAGAAACCGCTTGAAGGGTCAAAACGAATGGTAGATACCGCCTGAAGGGTCAACTCATGGTAGAAACCGCCGTAAGGGTCAGCTCATTGGTAGAAACCGCCATAAGGATCAAATTAAACTCAATGGTAGATACCGCATGAAGGGTCAAATATGGTAGAAACCGCCATAAGGGTCAACTCATGGTAGATACCGCCTGAAGGGTCAACTCAAGGTAGATACCACCTGAAGGGTCAAACGAATGGTAGATACCGCCTGAAGGGTCAACTCATGGTAGAAACCGCCGTAAGGGTCAGCTCATTGGTAGAAACCGCCATAAGGATCAAATTAAACTCAATGGTAGATACCGCATGAAGGGTCAAATATGGTAGAAACCGCCATAAGGGTCAACTCATTGGTAAATACCGCCGTAAGGATCAACACAAAGGTCCGATCCACCATACGGATCAAAATCCTTGGCAAATCCCAAAGCGTAGGATGCGCCTTCCTTAGGTTCCTACCAGTTAGGAATTCCATAATGGTATGACCTACCATACAGGTCAAAGCTTAATCTCTCTAGGATATTCTGAAAGATGAATCCTAGGTATCTTCTTGAAAGTTGTCGCAGCGAACAGCATCCGACAGGTGAGCTTCAGGTAAGCCTCCCTCCCCTCAGCCCAGGTTCAAACTGCAAGGACAAACCGGGGATTAATTTGAGCATTCACCAAAAGCTTAAGATTCCGATGTTATAACATTTCTTTTCCCAGTTGAGTCGGTTAGGGATCAGGTGCCATCTTATCTTTGAGAGAAACCTCTAACGAGATTCCTATCAAAGAGGGGCAGCTGTTGACACCTGATTTCTCACCATCTATTATCGTGATTGTCATTGTTATTTTTATTTTATTCTTATTTTTAAAATTAATTAAAAATAGCCAAAAAAATCATAAAATTACAAAATCAACTTTGGAGGCCTTAGCCTAGCCTCAGGAACCAATTTTGAACAAAAAAAAAATTTATATAGGCGATTGGATACCCAGCAGCTTCTGCGAACTCCGTGAAGGCCTTTTGGGTCTTGGCCACCCTGAGCTTCGGCCCACCTACGATAACGGGCTTCACAGCTTTGTTGAGAAAATCTGCAGTTGCTTCGACTGCAGCTTCCAGACCCATTGGAGTGCTTATCTTTGGTGCAAGAGAGAAAGGGACTGGATCCCCGGCAAAAGTGACTGTAGGGAATGGCCTTTCCATTGGGTGGGTTTTCATGGCAGATTTTTTTTAAGCGCACTAGCCAAGCTGAAGAGAAACAGCGCTACCTTGGAGAACTACCGCAGGATATACGTCCCTCCGGGCATGCCTCTCGAGTGCGAGAAAAACGAGCCTCTTAGAGTCAATGTTCTGTTTAAGCACATTCAGGATATGCTCAAGCTGCCACTGATAAACGTGTGATTGCTTGCATTGGCGATGGAAGTTTCCAGTAAACGCCCATTGTTTCTCTTCTTCGTGAGGGGACTAGAAAGGATTTAAAAAATGAAAAGAAGAGGGAGTGGAAGACAGATTATCCATTGAGCAAGAGTGGGGGAGCGGCGCCTCAAAAACCAAAACAGGAATAATGATAAAAAAAAAAAGGAAAGACAAGATGGTGCAGGTGGATCCAAGGAAAAGAACAGCATGGTCCTCTTATTTTAGGAGTTGGGCACGTCCACTAGAGGAAAGAGGAGAAGGAGAGAGAGCTCAGGGAGAAGTGAGCGGACATATAGAAAAAAAGAGAGAGAGAGGGAGCAGAGAAAAAAAGCAGGTGGACGAAATGATGGGCGACCAGGCCATGGAGGATCGGCCGTCGTCGACGTGGCCAGCCTCGCGGATCAGTGGCAACGCAAGCACGCACGCAAGCTTGCATCATTGCCAGCGTCCATATGAGTGAAGGAGAGTACGCGATTGAACTCGAAGGAAGCCCTGAAAGAAGACAAGCACAGCCGTTGGTTTTCGGAGGCTCGCCGGCGACTTCGTGCGAAGGTTGGTTTCCTCTTTTAGGCTTGGTTACCCTATGGTATCATAGCATGTCGGCCTGAGAACTTCATTTTCTCGGACCGACAAGCCCTAAGTCTACGCGTCGCTTTGGCCTCTGCGGTCCCGCCGTGATTTGCCTGTTCGCTTTAGATGATACCTACGCCTGTTCTCAAAACTGTTAGCCTTTTTCTCAGTTCATTGATCATGTATACCCGTCAGTTTTAGCCATTACTTCCCTGTTTTTGCTCTTTGTTGAGTTGCGGGCGATCCTTTTGAGTGAGTAACCTGTCAGTAACTCAACCTTGTGAATTGGGGAGTCGGTGAATGCTTGAGCCTCGGTTGAACTCGTCTGGGTGGTCGTCGGTCCCTTAAAGTTAGAGGTGTTCGAGGTCCGAAGTCCTGCGGGATCCCGGGGCATGAGGTGAGCGGTTGCACGGCCAGCTTGGATGAGGTGGGTTCGGCGGTCCCTATTGGCCGTGAGGACCGCCAGCTCAGTGCCGGCTTGGTATTAGGGAGGTCACTGGTGAAGGTCCCCGACCGGTAGATATTCTCCAACAAGGTCGGACTGGTTCGAGGCCACCAGTTCGTTGCTCCATGAAGAAGAAGACTCGTGAAGCCGATGGTGAGTCGACTGAGTTGATGAGACCGGCGAAATAGAGGCCGAGCCAGAGGCCGCAGCGAATGGATCTTGGCGTCGCTACTGCGGTGTCGGAAGAGCTGACTCGGTCTGGCGAGCGGCGGTACGTCGGCGCGGCCAGAGAAGGCTAGACTTCCGAAGGATAGTGGCGTCGTTGGGCCTTGCATGAGGGGGGGATCTGCGACATAAAGAAGAAGCTAAGCACGGCGGGAGCGCGCGCGATGCTTCTCGTTCCGCGGTCGACTTTGGTGGAGGCCGACGGTTTCGGTGGTGGCAGTCCTTGGCGAATACCAGCTGGCATGGACACGGGCAACCGGTCGGCACCCTGACGGTGGCTCCGAGCGTGTCTCAATGGAAGGCGAAGGCTTGGTCATGGTTGCAGGCGTCGTGCATGCATGGAGAAGACGATGAACAGTGGAGGTAGGGCTGTTACATTATTTTTGGATCGTTTGGGCTGGAAGATTTTGATTTGGTCGGCCCGAGAGGATTGAGGAGAGGAGTTCGGTTACAACCGGTTGGGCTGGAGCTAGACCCGCAGAAGAGTCCAAGGAGGAGTTGCTGGGCTTGTTGTGTTTGGGGTGCCCAATTCGGGCAAGGAATGGAAAGACGGGCCCAATTCGGGTCCTCTCACCCGGACCTGATCAAAGCCCGACGGGTCTGACCCAGGTCCGGGAATCTGACCCGGACCCGACTCTTTTAAGTAATAATTAATAATTATTATTAGATTATTATTAAAAAAAAATAGAAAATCATAAAAAATTCAAAAAAAATAGAAAATTCAGAAAAAAATTCCAAAAAAATTCTTAAAAATGGGAAATGGCCACAATCAACTGGCCGTGGAATATTTTGGGTAATTCGGTATCCAAACCTTCCAAAAATTGACGATTTTGCCCTTCGGGCTAATCGTCTCCAAATCTTCCCATTTTACCCATGGTCCGAAATCACACCTTCCCTAAACCCTTATGGCTATATTAGGAAGCCATTGATTTGGATTGATGTGCATCGATGAGGTTTATTTATGCATTTGATTGCGCTTTCATTAAAATTGATTGTGGTTGATAGGAATAGTCTTCCAATCTGTATGAAATCCTGAATTAAGCCTACCTCACCTAAAATTACGCCTGCATGAATTCTTAGCTAGGAAAATCACTCGCGTTAGGTACCGAAAGGGCGTTGGTAATGACACTGACGTAACCAAGTCCCCGAACCCAAAATCTCTGGTTCCGCAGAACTGATCGACCTCTCCCAATCGGTCAGTAAGGTTTCCGGTCTACCCTCCAATAAAGACCGGTGGCGACTCCAAATGCATGCACAAGTTGCACATGCCATCATGACCACACTGAAGGTCGAGAGCGGTCGACTCTTATAGTCGAACCCATTAAAAGAAAAATACTCCCGCCGCGATTTGGTATGGGCCTGGGAGGGCCCGCGCCGATCCAAGACCCGCGATCGGTAATCCATTAGCCGCGTCCGCTTTCGGACGGGTCGCGACAGTCAAAACAGGGCACTCAAGCTTCCCGAGTTGTTCCGCAACTCCACGACAGCTGTCGACGGTGGTGCGGCGGCCTGAGGTTCTGAAGGAGGACGGTGAGGTGGTTCGTGGCGATCGGGAGTGATCGAAGGGTGGCTGGCAAGAGAAATCCGAAGATGCAGCGAAAACAAGGCAATGGCTTCCTCGGGCTTCCTCACGACCGTTCGGCAACCTACGGCGGCAACAGCTTGACGACAAGAGCGGCGGGTGATCGGAAGAGGTGTGAGGTGGTGATCGGGAGTGGGTTTCGCACAAAAAGAAGGGAGGAAGGATGTCTCGACTGGTGTTCCACGAAGAGAGAAAGAGAGAGCGTGAGAGAGAGAGAGAGAGAGAGAGAGAGCGTGAGCAGAGAGAGATGGGCAGGAGAGAGGAGAGAGTGCGATGAGAGAGTGACACGGAGGTGATGGATTGGTGGGGAGTTGATGGATGGGGCCCACACATGGGGATTTGAATTTTGTCTCGTAGTGAATGATTGAGGGACATTTCGGTCATTTGAAAATTTCGGATTGAAACGAAATTTGGTACACCGGACGAAGGAAAAATTGGTATTTTCACATGTTAGGCTCGGTCAGGATTAGGCTCAAGCGCGATGATTCAAATCCTAATTCGCGACAACTAAGAATTTCAAAACCTAATCTAAATTGACCGAAGCTTCAGAATTCATCCAATTATCGTCTCTTCAGTCCTTACAATCCAAAATATTTTACAAATTAAAATTCAATTTAATTCATTTTATTGAATTCAAGCACTTTACAAGAGTTGAATTTCCATGGCTTCACACAACCACTTTAGTTATATACAATATTTACATGGGAAGAGTAAACAATGGAGGGGTGGTCTACTTCAAAATACTATAGCTACCCACATATTCCTTAGAATCAGAGTCTGAACTCTCGATTGTATCCTCATTCGATTTCTCAGCCGGATCCTCCATTGCAATTGGCAAGAGGCGAATAGGTCAAGCCTATCAGGAGTTATAGGATCTATCCACCTTGCTAAACCACGATAGTATATCGCCATATATTTTTGCTCCACAATTCCATCACGGGGTCCTTCATCTATAAAGACTATGGAATGAACTAACTTGTAGATTGGACCATGTGGTGTTTTTGGATGAGGATAGGTGAACTCTTTAGATGTATGACTAATCTTTGTAAGATAACCATATTGATGTTGGTGCTGGGGCATTGGATCCATATATAACTTAGTGAACTGAAAAATATTTGAATCAACGGAGTGAGTGGATTTCACCCAGCAATAGAACTCTATTCCAAATGACTAAACCAACTATAACATAACAGAATTGAAGATTGTCCAACACAAACAAACGTATCTCACATCAGTAGAAGATATCAGAATCCTACTAACGCAAACACAATCCTCATAGGTAGTAGATCTCAATCTATCACCAAACATGATTCACGAGAATCCAATACTCTTATCCATAATAATAGAAAGCGTAGTAATAAGGATAGATATATACTTGCCTCGACTAATCCAGAAAAGAACGAACTATTTAGAAACAGCAATCAACAAATGAACAGATGGACGACTACTAGCTAAGGCGGCAAGTGGTTGAGGCAATCGGCACGGACGGCGCAGGTCACAGTGGCGAGCGGTTTCGATGGCGGCAGTCGTGGATGGCATACGGATAGCTAGGCGGCTGACAGTCTCAGAGGATTACGAAAACAGAGTGACGACATTCCGATGATTGTTTTGACGAAAAAACTAACTACAAAGGTTTATACAGGGGAAGCAGCTGAAGGCCAGCGAGCTTGCAGTCAGCAGTTGAGGACGAGTCAGTAGCTTGTAACAAACCATGGCGTGACACGCGTACAACGTGCATGGCTGTCACGTGACACTACCTTGCCACATGCTAACACATGGTTGTGTCCTGCAGCTCACGTGTCCACGTACGGCCACATGTCTTGTCCTGCCCTCTGTTGTCCCAATTTTATACATATTTGACCCGATGGAACCTAAATCCAACAAATAGTGTCCCTAAAAATAGTACGGGGCCACTAATAATTCCTAAAAAAATATCCCGAAGTCCGAAAAAAAAGTTCCCTAATACTTATTCAATAATCCGAACTCATTAAATATTTATTCACTCATAAACATGTGAGGATTTTCGAGTCAACACAACAGGCGATCGCAGCGGGGACGTGAGCGAGAGGAAATGAGCAATTGGAAAGTTTATTATTTCTCTCTCTATTCTTTTTTTTTTTGCCGGAATTTCTCTCTCTATTTCAGAAAGAGAAAAGTAGAAAATTTCTACTCCTCTTTCTTTCTCTCCTGCCCATTTGATCGACCAACTTTTGTTTCTTGTCAAATAAAAGCTCTTAAATCGAATAAATGGCCATAAGTAACTCAAATAAAAGTTGGGAACCCAATAGCATGTGGTAATTTGTTGGGAAAGAAGTTTGTGACTTACACTAATTTAGAATGATAGTTAGTTAATGTAAGGGATTACTAATCAAAATAATCAAAAGGTGGTAAATCCATAAAAAAAAGTTACTAAAATAAAAAACAATCCAAAGTTGGTTAGTAAATTAAACGAGTATTGATAATCCAAAAATAGTTGGTAGTATAATATGAAAAAAAAATGGCCTAATAGCCAAAAATAAAATTCAACTTTAGTATTTGTGATGATTATATCCAAAAAAAAATTATCTTGTAAAAAATCTCCAACTTTTACTTTTATTCCAATTCTATCCCAAAATTTTACTTTTGCATCAATTCCACCAGCCTACTACTAAAAAAACTCAACTTTAGCATATATTTCAATTATATCCAATTTTTTTTATCTCATAAAAAACCTTCAACTTTTATTTGTCCCAATTCTACCACCATTAGCCTTCCGTCCATAATCACAATTAGTTACTCTCACGTGGCATTTTCACATCGTTAATGAATTACACCTTATGTTGTTTGCTCCCCCTAAATATTGTCGGGAGATACAGAGTCACTTAAGACAGCACGTTTTGTATTCTTTTTGGCACTCAATAGCCCAAAGAATGGCAAGACTTGGAGATATTTGGATGAACAATGTAAAATTTCATCATCTTTGAAACCTACTGTTTCTAAATTTCAAAAATTTATTGGTAAATTTGACAACAAAATTCGAGCCACTTAGGATTAACTAACGACGATTATGGACGGAAGACTAACGATGGTAGAATTAGGACAAAAGTAAAAGTTAATGATTTTTTATAAGACAAAAAAAGTTTCGAATATAATTGGGACAAATGCTAAAGTTAAATTTTTTTTTTGTATTAGATTGGTAGAATTGAGACAAAAGTATAAGTTAAAGGTTTTTTATGAGACAAATTTTTTTGGATATAATTGTCGCAAATACTAAAATTGAAAGTTTTTTTAGGGTATTATGAAAAAAAAATTGGTAAGTCCCTCTAATTTAAATTTGGTAATTTCATGTAAACATTAGTGAAATCTGAAATGACGGTAAGTTATGTAAATGAAAGTTGGTACGACAAATGTTCTTTTGCAACTATCGAAAAAAAAGTTGATTATTGTATGAAAGGTGTTGTTAAATTACAGAGAAGTTATTTGAAAACAATGCTCCATTTGTTTCCCGAAAAATTTGATGTCCGGAAAGTCATTTTCTAAGAAAATGAAAATATTTTTCGATGTTTGACTGAGACTTAAAAATAAATTGGAAAACAATTTCTGCTTTTGTCAAGGAATTGGTTTTCCTAGGAAAAATTACAAAATTTTTTATTTTCAATAAATTTTTTATTTTTAAATATTTTCCTTATTTTCAATGATTTGTTTTCATGAGTGAAATATATTATCTTTGAATAGCTTATTTTCCTATGACAAAAAAAAACCCTTATTTTTCGCGAATCAAGCGCCGAAAAATTCGAAAAATGATTAAAGTTATTTCTTGCGAAATAAATGAAGCCAAAGTCGTTTACCAATAATTTTCGGAACCAATAATCCATATCTTTAGGTACGAACCAATAGAACTATGCTGAGTAAAGATTCCAACTAAAACGCATCAAAATCCGTATGTAAAATATGCGCCGACGGCAATCTTGCGGTTGACCATACACACACCCCAAGAATTGGCCAAGTACAAACGAACAAGTGCTAGAAAGATGGCCGATCTTCATTACTCTACTCAGTCGTATCTCCAGAAATCACTATATAAATTGGAAGGAATCTCAATAATCAATTCAATAAAATAGCCAAAATCCTTAGTTCTTACGAAAAGACATAACTCCCTTGTCTTGTCATTAACAATTTGTCGTGTTGGTTGACTTTTCTTTGGAGGTTCCATTATGCAAAGTTAGTTTGTTTACTGCTCGGAAAGGAGATTTGGGCAGAGATTTGATTCCATCGCTCATGTTTAAGTATTCGGAAAGATAAGGGAGGGGGAAGAGATACGATTTCAAAAATCATTCGACCACCTCATCATCAAACGTAGTTGACCGAAAAAGCTTGTGGGTCTGAGCTGTGGCACGCACTCTTGGAACTTGGGGGCCAATTTTCGTTCCACTAAATTATTGAAAAAGACAGCGAGTAAAGCTTGATTTTTTATTGGGTCAAGAGTCAAGACAAAAGGTCACACCAAATGTTTGCATGCGGATTCTTACGTGATCTGAAATTTCAATATTCAAAGTTAGGAGCGAGCGAGCGAGCGTGCGCGTGCTGATTTGATATTTCCATCCCGGTTCTAGAACCTGAAATCAGATCAGATCAGATCAGAGCAGATCGAGCAGGAGAATCGGACCGAATAATTTTAATCTTTTTATTTTTATTTTACTTTGCATCGTCACCTTTGCCTTTGTTTTTTTTCCTCCCCCTCTCTTACTCTCTGCTATTTCGCTGTAATTACTCGGGCCGGACCTATAAAGAAAAAAAAAATTAAAGTTCCAAAACACCGGACAGAATCTACCCCATCGTGGGAACTACTTACTTGCCTCTAATGTTTGCATGGCAGAGGCCAGCTAGGTTTTTATATTATGGTAGAAAGTGGCCAATTAATCGACCCCTTGGAGGATAGTGGTAACTTTTCCACTTTTTGACCACCTCGACGATGGTAGTGAATAGTGAATAGTGATTTCTCCTTTTCCTTCATTCTATAATGCGAAGATAACTCATAATTGGGTAAAAAAAGGTCGATCCTCCGACGAATGACTGCCTAAAGAGGACACCTTACGATGCTAGTTTTTAATTGTAATATGATCATTGAGTTGAGGACGGTGCTCTTTTTAATCTTTCATCTACTCTTCCCTTTCTTATGACATGACATGACACAACTAAGTCAACATTTTTTGCGACCGAAATAAGAAAAGGCGATCCAGGGTCGTTTAATTTGAGGAATAATTGACAAATAGATGCGGCCCACAACATGTTCTTCGCCGAACGAAATCGTATTTTTTTGTTTGAGGCCTGGCCCAAGGCCAATTCACAAGTCGTTGCCTCTTTTGGGCCTTCACCCTCGGTCTTCCTTTTGTCGCGAGAGATGAGACAGAGCCACATCGTCTCAAGCACGGCGAGCAATTCGTTTGTGGACGCTGACTGAAACTACTGCACAGCCAGCACGAGAGATCGTGAAGACAGCATCGGACCCACCCCCAGTGGGTTTGAAGGTAAAACACTTCTTCGGCTTATGACGATCCCGTGTCTGCGTTTTAGTGCCTAAACGATTGCCAACATCTCAATGAGCGGTAATGCAACATGTGCTGCATTGCAATTTTTGAGTTGCGACTGCATTTGTTATTCCATGTCAAATAGAGTCTTCGTCGCATATGGCAGGACGACGGTCTTTCACCGGTGCCTCATGCATCTAGCATATTTCAAGTGTAGATGCTCTTGAAAAGCATTAAGAATCTGTGGAAGCCTACCCTGATCAAAGACATGCATTACTACGCAAGTACATCATGCATGCTTACTGTTGAATTATATACCAGGGCACAGCAATCCAAACCATAGTTAACCTCGGTGTCAACATGTGAGCATTCTTGGAGGAGCTCTAACTATTGACCGCTTGTTATGGCTTGATGCTGTCACTTCATTTATTCTGCACATGCTTTATACTTTTTGTCATAGTTAAAATGCAGAGTTCAAATCGGGCAGTTAGTCCTCCGTCTAGAAGTCGTCCTATTTAGTTCTTTGCAACAAGCTTATGCTTTTATCAATCAGCTGTAATGAGTATGGCCGTGTCATGTGCAAATTTGGATTTTGCAGTAAGCCCTCATATGTCGCTGCATGGTGGCGATGCAGGAATCTGACGGTTGAAACGATTTAGAAACTTTGGAATGGTTTTGTCGCATAATTCGTGAATTCCCTTTGATGTATGCTGATTAAGAATTTTTTTTTTCCCAAACTTACTAACATATTCTCCATCTGAAGAATTGTCTGGTCGTGACAAGCAATCTTTTGATCACAGTGCAAGGGGTTTGCTTCCTAAAGCTACTGAAGACGGTTGAAAGGATTGAAGCGCAGAGTTGAGTAGACATCCCGAGTGGTATGAGATAGCTTGCAGCACAAAGTAACAGGCTGTAGTTGCTGCGTTCAAACACTCAAGGTTGTTTATATCCTGAACTATTATTCTTCTGGCTATGAATTGCAAAGACAAGCGAAAGTGATAAAGAAGTTAAATTTGGAGCATATATCCGTAGATCAGCGATAGAATTAGAAGATGTGCTTAGGTTTCCGACCGATAATCTAGCTGATAAGCTTTATTTATTGCTTCTGTGGATTTGCGTCTACCCTTTTGCTTGTTGTGTGGTAGTTACAAAGTCAAGATGTGTGGTTTGAGACTCGTGACTTTTGTGCTACCTGTTGATGCCAGAGACTGGGGTCTGATTCAGCACTTGTGAGGACCAGGAGCACATGTGACCGTTCAAAAGCAGACGAAGGATGGTGATTGCATGAGGTGGTGCTAATTCACCTCAATTTTGTATCGCCATAAGTGCAATGCGCTTTGCGATTTTGGCGAGTCTGTATGCATATCTTAGTATCGACTCATTCTTTCGCGCAATCCTACAAATGACGAAGATATGTATGAGATACTTGACATAGTTGGACGAGCCAAGTCTTCATTGGCGGTTGACTTTGCAGATTAGGTTGATATCAATTGATGAAGTCCATACTGTACTGGATGAACACGAAAATTGTGATCTTATCTCCCGAGTAGTGTCCTTTTCTTGAGGGGGATGCATATGCTAATGCGCGGTCTGCTTAGCTTGACCGTTGTTTTCTTCGCGCGTGGTGAACGTAATGTGAAAGACTGAAAAGAAGGGAGCAAAGCATGCAGAACAGATTCTTCTGTATAGATCACATCACACATACTAGACGACGAATTGCAACTAAATTAACATACAAATCATTCTTCTGCCCTTCACATCAAAGAGAAGATGAAATCACACGGATGCAATTAAGAGTTCCATGGACACCAATCAGCACACACCTCACCTGGACTGGACGGACAAAAAGTGTTTCACCCAGTAGGGACTTCAATTGAATTGAAACCAACCTGGTCTGCAAATTCTTTTGTGTTCCCTTTCGGGTTCTCCTCAAACCTTCCTATTCTAAAATGCTTGAGCTCCACCCCATCCGCACTCCCCGTGAGCGCAAGGTCTGCCAGTATCCTCCCTATAACAGGGGACATCTTGAATCCGTGGCCGGAAAACCCACCGCCTATCACCACGTCTTCCCCAAACTCCCCGCCCAAGAAATCCAACACGAAATCCTCGTCTGGCGTCATTGAATACATGCAGGATTGTGTGGACGCAGGGGCGCTACAATCCAGGAATCCTAGGAATCTTCCTTCGATCCATTCTTTCAGGGATGCTACGTCCGTTCCGGGCATCCATGGCCTTTTGTCCGGGTCGCACGGGTTTCCGCCGTGCACTGCAATCTTGATCAGCCCCGGGAACTCCAGAGACGGCGTCCCATACAGGTAAGGCTGTCCGTAACTTGCGAACGTCGGGAAATCACCTCCGATGGCGTACTTCTCTTCGTGCCCCTCCTTGATTCTCCAGTAGTGAACTGCAGTTTCCAGGGGCTGAATTGGCAATTCATGGCCGGTAACAGAATGGACCAACTTTTTCGTCCAAGCCCCAGCAGTGACCACACATTTCCTACCCCAAAACTCGTCACCCCCGCTTGTGTAGACCACTACGCCGCCTCTGACTTCATCTCTCTTAATATCTTTCACCTCCATGTTGTCCTTCAACACTGCACCCCTTCGAAATGCTAGCGCTTGGAACATGGACACTGCCTTGGTGGGCTTAATGACGCCCCCGAACTCGGTATACACCGCGATCCAATCCTCTGGTATGCTGAGCCTGCCGGAGAATCTATCGGAGACTTGGCGGGGGTCGAGTATCCGAAACGAGAGGGAATTCTTTCGACAGCTTGCTATGACAGAACAGAGACTAGCTTCATTAGCGGGTCCCATATCGAGATGGGGAGTGCTGGTGTAGACTCTGTATCCGGCCTCCAACTCGGCCTCTCTCCATAGGTTGGAAGCCTCGAGGACCATGCCGGCGTAGTAGTCCTCGGGGTAGGTGGCGCGTATGGAGCGGGACTCGCCGTGAGAAGAGCCGCGGTGGTGCAAGAGGTCGAATTGCTCGAGCAAGAGCGTCTTGCGGCCTCTTTTGGCGGTGTGGTAAGCTGTGGAGCTGCCCATGATGCCTCCACCGATTACTATTATGTCGAACTGGGTGGCGCTTGAGCCCATCTCTGATCTCTCCCTCCCTGTGTGTGTTTTGTGTTATGTGGGAGGAACTTGGGCAAAGTGTTTGGTGGGTTGGTTTTCGGCGAAGAGCTTGGATAGATATACGGTGGGAAGTCGAAAAAGTAGCCATCGGATGACTCAATATTGCATCAGTGCCACTTCGATCCAGCAAATTCTAAATCACAACGCATCTTACTAAAAATGAAAAATCCCCTCGAGAATTGTCAGGAGCTTAGTAGCTTCATCAATTTCAACCGTGGAAGTTTCCTTTTTGCATCATCTCATTTACTGTTCGTCCGATTCCATTCCATGATGGTTTAAATCGCTCTTTGACCAATAGTCAAAGTCGTATAGGCTCGGAGGAGGCAATGGTTGAAGTTGACCCTCAGTTCATCAATTTGATCCTTTTCATCCTTGAAAAATTGGGAGATAAAGGAAACATCAATGCTGAGTTTAAATTGCCCCTCTGCACTTTCTCTCTATACTCTATCAGATGACGTGTCGAGGTTGAGTTTGAGTTTGAGTTTGAATTTGAATTTGAATTTGAATTTGACTCGTCCTAGAAAATGACAATATTCTTTGCACGCGATTCGTAGCATCTAGCATGTGAGTCCGTTTCATCTCTGTCGTTGCGCATCCCCACATGATCAATATACTAATAGTTAGTCGAACTAGAATGGGCTCTCATAAATCGGGTGCATCAAAGCTGGCGCCAAAAAAATAACTCCAACCAAAGTCATTTTCCGTGTTTTATGTTAATTCAACGGTTCACGTATTTTCCATACCACTAGACACTCTATGTCACGTTGATTTTACCATAGTACCCCTTGCAAGCCCCACTCCTCCTTTTTTAAAAATAAATAAATAAATAAATAAAAATTCCCTCTCTTTTTTTCCCCTTCTTCATCTTTTCCTCCTCCTCACTATGAACTCTTCATCGGCTCCATGAGCTGCGGGGCGGCCTCCCTTGGAATACGCTGAGATTGTATGTCACTAGCGATTCGACTCAGTTGTTGATAGAGGTGTCAAATGGGTGGGTCGGGCTGGGTTTGAGTCGGGTCAAATATCGTCCTACCCATATTGACCTATCTAACCTGTTTTGACCAATATTCAATGACTTATACTCGGCCCGACCCGCAGCCAATCCATACCCCAACCCGACCCGACCCGTTGTGATCCATATTATCAAATCATACTTATATAACCCATTTAACCTATTTTAAGCTTTTCACATGCATATGTTATTAGATAAAAACTTCACATCAGATTTAAAAATTAAATTTAATTAAATAATATTACCGAAATACTTTCATGCAATAAAAAAATAAGAGAAATTTTTTCCTTTTTTAAAAATTTTTATGACTTTTTTCTAATTTTTTTTATTTTTTAAATATTTTTTAATCAAGTGAAATGTTTTCCTTTTTTTAAAAAAAATCCTGATTTTTTTAAATTTTTTATTCAAAAAATAATTTTATTATTAAAAATAATTTTTTATTTTATTTCTTCTCCGTCGGCCGGCGACGACGGAGGCGGAGGCAATCGGCGACCGGCGGCGGCGGGTGATCGACGACCTGTGCCACTAGTTTTTATTTTTTTATTTCATTTTCATTTTTTGATTTCTTTCATTAATTTATAAAAATAGAAAATAAAAAAATAAAAATAACAAAACCTTTTAAGGCCCCTGACCGATGTGCAATTTGTGGGTTTGCTCTTATGGGTTGAAAATGGATAAAAAAAAAATGGGTTTAAGTGTGTGGCCCATTTATGATCCATCTGATTCAACTTAAATATTTCAGACCTATTTTTATTGAGCTCTTAAAATCTTAGAACCCATATATAACCAATTTAGATGTAAATATGGGTAAAAAATGGGTTATTAACCCATATTGACGGCTCTACTTTTGAGCTTGGCTAATGAATATCTATCTCGCTTTTTTACACTTTTCTTTGTTGTGAGTGTGCGCCGAATCCTGACTTGGGGGAATGAATCAGCTTATAATATTTGTTCAGACATATCTTTATGATTCTTTATTTATCTTTTTCATAAAAATGCTAAAGATTCCCATTGTCGTGTGATATATATGTAAAGCATTAAAAGAATACTTATAGTGACATAGATATGTGCATGATATGATATTCCTTTATAGGTCAAGAGATTCTTCACTTCCCTTTTTCTAAAAATGCTACGAATTTCCCATTGAAGTCGAATATTCTTGTCCTTTTATTCTATTGCATGTTATGGCCAAGACAGAAAGAGTTAGGGCGGTAGGTGGCATGAAAACGAAGACGTGAGGGTTTCAGCACCGCAACTACTTCTTCTTCTTCTTAACTATGAGGAGGAGGTCAAGGTTTTGACAAGTTTCTCATCGGCGCAACATCCCGCTACAGCGCCATCTACGGCTCCTAGAAGTTGCAAAGACAAGGTTCAAGGCACCATAATAGCTTTAAACAATTTGTCGACAAAGGATGTCAAAATTTTGACCCCAAAAAAAAAAAAAAAGATGCCAAACCCTTTTAGGATTTGTTTGTTTCACGGAAAACACAAGATTTGGAAAATATTTTTTGAAAAATGATCGTTTGTATCGTTTACAAAAGATAAATGAATGACAAATATAGAAAATAACTATTGTCGTTCCTAAAAATATTCGTGCGTTAACTATTTTCAGATAATATTGTTCAATTCTTAAGTTTTCCATGACACAAATGCCGCTAAAATTTGCATAAGCAAAGGTGTTGAATGGAGTCATTCTCGAGTTCTCATCTGGGTGGTTTGCAATCAGCATCGTTGTTGAAACAGATGTTGCACCATCCCAAGCACTTGGTACCCTATGCATCAATTAACTGTGAATAATGCCAGAAGATATTGCCCCACGGGGTGTTCATGGGAATCGCTCGGGCATTCGTTACGTTTAGGATTGGATTTGGCATGCGAGGACATTTATCTTACTCTATATACGGAAAAAATGTAACTTCAAGAGTTGGAGAGCATTAGCAGGGGCGGGGCGTGTTTCTTTCTGCTATATTAACATGTCCAATGAAATCGTTCACGTGCGCGTAATGCACGTACCTTCCTCAAACCATCTGAAGGAATTCTGGGGTTATGCATCAGGACGAGAACGCAGCAACGGGAATCTCTTTTGTTTCTTTTTTTTTTGGGTAACCCAGGGAACCCCGCACGGCCGGCAACCGGGAAGTAAACCCTGGAGGCGACACGTGCTAGCCACCACACACGTGCCACCGATTAAGTCACCATGTGTCGCCTGGGATTCAAACACTCAATCTTTTGCGAGAGGAAGAGTGCTCGCTCCAGCAGCGCCACCCAGGTGGGTGGTCTTTTGTTTCTTTTGGAAAATCACGAATTAAGAAATTGCGTTATGAGGATTGGTTTTGTTTAATCATCACCGGTCAATACTCAGCACTTTCCTCGAACATCAACTGAAAACCCCTTTTTCTTCTACGGCTGTCCACACAGTAAACTTCCTCAAAACAACAGGATCGTCATCTCAGTTGTCTTATTAAAGCTCATAAATATCAGGTTGATATTGATAGGAGCGATTATAACGCCAAAGACTAATCAATTCAAGCTCTAAACCTTTTAATTGGGTCAGTTTAGAAAAAGAAACAAGAAGAGTGCAATCATCCTTCAACGACTTCCAAGTTTTTTGCTTAACCATGTCTAATCAATCCCTTCCAGAGCTAAGGTCTTTTGAGTAATGGAAAAGCTTCGGATTTATCCTATGCTGATGTGGTTGTCATTCATATTAGATTTCTGTGCGTGTAGAGGGTCGCTTCACGCACCTAAAACAAAAAGAGAAAAAAGAAAACTTGAACGGTTCAGCATTATCTTTCCATCGAGCTTTGAGAAGCTAATGGTGCAACAGTATAATGGTGCAATCTCAACTCCAAATATAATAATGAATGGCAAAAAATATTTAGCAATCATGACGGACCCTCATATGATTTTATGCCTAGTATTCCATTGTTATACTATCATGCTAGCAAGACCCATTTCTATTCTCGTCTAGAACCAGAGGCCAGGACCAGCATGAGAATCACGCGGGAGATGAATTGGTGGGGTTTCCGGAATTTTGTGAACAAGATAGTGGATTAATGCGCTAGCACCACCATCTTTGTGACTCGTGATTAGGTCCACATTTTATCACAACCTTTTAAATATGGGACGGAAAGGTATCTTGTCCAGCTGCTTTCTTTTCATGTCGTTAAGAGACGCAAGTGCTCTTGCTGACCCTATATATCAGTTAAATGATGTAACTACTGATATTAGAGACCAACATGTGTCTTCGACCAAAAAAAAAAAAGAAGACCAACCTGTATCTTGCTTTTGGTTTTCTAAATGTGCCTGCGTTCACGTGTAAGGCATGATTAGGTAAGAGGGAGAAATGAAATATGGTTTCCGAGTTGGTTTGCGCTAGCTAATTGAACTTTTGGGGAAAGATGTGTTGGAGTTCAACACCTAATACGAACATCTGAATATTTTTTGGCCACCACACTCATTGCATGAAGAAGTCGGTTAAGTAAGCAGAAAAAGCCAAGTTGAATCCCACGAAGATATCTCACGTAGAAGACATGAAGATGGCTATTGGCGTCGCAAAGTGAACATGAGAAGTAAAGGTGGGTTTGGTCAAAAAGTAGCCAAGGAAGGAAGAAGAAGACAGCTAGAGTCAAAGGAAGAATTCAACTTGGACTTGGCATGCACATGGATGAGACCAAAATTGCGGTAGCATGAAATTGGTGGCTTTCTCATGCATGTTCACCCATAGTCAGCAGTTTTTGGGGGGACTCCATGGCGGTGGAATTCCTCTATAAATAGGGATGAGCAAAGCTTGTTTAAGGTGCGTTATGCCATAGTTGAGCCTTAGCATGTGTGTGTTTTCAAGGCAACACGGCCTTGGTGCATGCCACAGTAAAGGGTGGTGAGCATATGTAGTGGTGTGTCGAGAGCATGTAATAGAGAGAGAGAGAGTTAAGCTTGTCGCTTGCAAGGTAGATAGAGCTTAGAGGTAAGCTCATTGTGTATTTTGTGTAAAGCCTTAGCAAAGGCGGTTTTTTTTAGCGAATATTAGTATTATTCTCTCATACATTTGAGTATTCATCACCACATCCTCCGACGTTACGATTCCTTTTATTTCAAACCCTTCCGCATACCTACGTGGTATATCTAGGAAGGTTGCGCACTCTACAAGATGGATGCCCTAACACTTGGAATGGTCTTAATAATCTTTCGAGGCGCACCGATCTTCGTTACCAGAAGCTATCCTGAAAATGTTTCAATGCCATTCCGTTCCTAGACTGCAACTTGGCGAATGTGCAAACGCATTGAGATTATGTCTTTGAGTCCGAGCTCGAGATTCGACTTGGATTGTTGCTGGGAATGGCCTGAATTGTGTGAATTGAAAAGATGCAGGACCAAGATGGTCGTATAGAGGATTGGACTTGGGTGCTTGGAAGGCGTCCGGTGGGTAGACAAGTAGGTTCGGGCATTCGATGGTGGCTCTAGCTACGCTCAGATGGCATCCGACCAAGCCCGACCAAAAAAAAGAATACGACGACCCCAAAAAGAGAGTAGATAAGAGACATTATTATCCTTTCAAGATGCAGTATGAAAAAGTACTGGAGAGGTGGTCAGCCTATTGGACAAGGTTAAGGGATCATCCTGTCTTATGGCTTTCCAGTTCAAACCTGCTCGAGACCGATAGTCCTTTTGATGCTTATACGTCACAAGCATTTCAATGGCACTACGACGACGGGCCTTCTCATCTGGCGCCTTGAGGCTCTTGGGTCCTCTCTTATGGTTTCGATCCTGCGAGCCAGCTTTTATGGTTCGAATTACATACTCCGTGACTTGATGTAATAACACTCGCGGAAGAGTTGCCAACATTGGTTACTCAACGCCGTCATTTGTTCTATCGAAAGGAAAAAAGCAAGCACTAGAGACAATATCAGATCTCCTCCCTCCATGTATAGAAGAATTCTACGTAAAAGGAAGAAGTTTTTGGAATGGATTGATGATCTTTTTCTTAGAGCATCATCCCATATTTATATTAATAAAGGAATCAATCACGTACAATAAGATCCCTAATAATATGACAATCAAATCTCTCAAAATATGAAATCTCATTAACTAGCGTACTAATAATGGAATTTATGATATTCCATCAATTAGATCACTAATTATGGATCTAAATATAAAATAAATATTACAACACCCCCCTCAAGTTGGCGTATGGATGTCGCACATGCCCAACTTGGACACATGATAATCAAATACTCGTTTGCTCATTGCCTTAGTGAATATATCTGCGGTCTGCTCTGAGGATTGAACAAATGGAGTACAAAATTCTCCTGAATCAAGCTTTTCTTTGATGAAGTGTCTGTCAATTTCCACATGCTTAGTCCTATCATGCTGGACAAGGTTATGTGAAATACCAATGGCAAATTTACTATCAGAGTAAATCATCATTGGCTTCTGAACTCGGAATCCCAGATCATCAAAAAGTTTCTGAACCCATAGCAATTCACACATGCCCTGAGCCATAGAGCGAAATTCAGCCTCTGTGCTTGATCTAGCAACAACATCTTGTTTTTTGCTTCGCCAAGTAACTAGGTTACCTCCAACATAAGAACAATAACCTGAAGTAGATCGTCTATCATCCACACAATTGGCCCAGTCTGCATCAGTAAATGCCCCAACCTTTAAATGACCATGGTTTCAAAACAATATACCTTTACCTGGAGTGCCTTTCAAGTAACGAAGAATCTGAGTCACGACATCCATATGAGTAGTATACGGATCATGCATGAATTGACTTACAAGACTGACTGCATATGCAATATCAGGACGTGTATGAGAAGATAGATGAGCTTTCTGACAAACTTTTGATATCTTTCGCGATCTACCGGCTCCCCTACCTTGGCTCGAATCTTCACATTTGAATCAAGTGGAGTATCAATAGGTTTACATCCAAGCATTCCTATCTGAGATAGAAGATCAAGTATGTACTTACGCTGACATAGGAAGATCCCATGTGAGGAGCGAGCTACTTCAATTCCAAGAAAATATCGCAGTTTTCCAAGATCTTTAATCTCAAATTCCTTTCCCAATGCGTTCTTCAATCTAACGATTTCACTAATATCATTTCCAGTCACCACAATGTCATCCACATACACAATTAAGAAAGTTGAGAGAGAACCACTATGGCGAATGAATAAGGTGTGATCAGCATTACTCTGGGTGTATCCCTGAGCTCGCATAGCTTTGGTGAACCTGCCAAACCAAGCTCGAGGTGATTGTTTAAGCCCAGGGAATGTTTGAGGTGACAAACCTTTCCAATAGTAATGCTATCTGCCAAACCCGATGGAATGTCCATGTAAACTTCTTCATCGAGTTCCCAGTGAAGAAATGCATTCTTCACGTCCAATTGTTGAAGATCCCATCCATAACTTGCGGCACATGATATAAGAATCCTCATTGTATTCATCTTTGCTACAGGGGCAAACGTCTCTTGACAATCAACACCTGCAGTTTGAGTGAAACCTCGGGCCACTAGTCGAGCCTTGTACCTATCCACAGTTCCATCAGCTTTTTGTTTAACTGTATAAACCCATTTGCATCCCACTGTTTTCTTCCCAGGAGGAAGTGACACCAAATTCCAAGTCTGATTTTTCTTCAAAGCCTCCATTTCCTCTAACATGGCATCTTTCCATTGTTTTTGTTGAATAGCAATCTGCCAAGTATTAGGAATAGACATAGAGTCTAAAGAAGAAAGGAATGACGAATATGATGGAGAAAGAACAGAATATGAAGTATATTCATTGATGGGATACCTAGGCTTACCAAGACAAGACCGTTTACCTTTAAGGAGAGCAATTGGGATTGTTTCATCCTCAACATTGTTATCTTCGATAGGACTAGGCTCCGGTGGTGTTGTATTGGATTCTGGTATTGCCTGTGAAGACTCACTAGGAGGATTACCGAGCAAAGTAGCCTGTTTACGAGAATAAACATGTGAATAATCTCTTTGAATAAGTGAGACCTCTTCTGGGGTTACACTTTGATTCACAATAGGCTCCTCTGTCTGTTCTGTTGATAATGGCACCGAGAGCTCAGGGAATGGTTCAATAAACGTCGAACTAGATATCTTAGAGAGTGAATTATCAAAAAAGGCTTCATACTCATTAAAGATAACATCTTTGGAGACATAAAACTTACGAGTGGATGGATGATAGCACCTATAGCCCTTTTGAGAAGAGGAATAACCTAAGAAAATGCACTTTAGACTCTTAGGAGACAATTTACTTTTCACTTGATGATCCCTAACAAAACAAACAGACCCAAAGATTTTTGGTGGGAGAATAAATGAATGTTTCTCAGTCAACATAGAAATTGGGCTTTTATTTTGCAGGACCCTAGATGGCATACGATTAATTAAATAGGCAGCTGTAAGAATGGCTTCACTCCAGTAGGATGACGGGACATGCATTTGAAACAAAAGTGAACGCGCAACTTCAAGAAGATGTCTATTTTTTCTCTCTGCCGCACCATTTTGTGCAGGGGTATACACACAACTAGTTTGGTGGAGAATCCCATGCTCTCGTAAAAAATTTTGAAAGGAAGAGGCACAATATTCTCTACCGTTATCTGTTCGAAGAACCTTAATGGTAGAATTAAACTGGGTCTGAATTATTTTGAAAAAAGTTTTGAATACCTCGAAAACATCATTTTTATGTTTAAGTAAAAAAAAACCCAAGTTGCTCTACTATAATCATCAATAAAGGTCACAAACCAATCATACCCAGTAACAGATTTAATAGGGGAAGACCCTAAATATCAGAATGAATTAAATCAAATGAAACAAGACTTCTATTATTTGACTCTGGATAAATAGTTCTAGTTTGCTTAGAATAAGCACAAGTATCACAGAAAAACTGATGATCTTTAATTTGATTCTTTAAACTAGGAAAACATGAATAAAGAGTATGAAGTGGTGGATGCCCCAAACGTCGATGCCATTGTCGCAGAAAAGAAATAGCAGCCGAATTGGAATTTGCAGTGCTAGCCTAGATAGGTGTAGCCGGTAATCCATCTAACTAGTAAAGTCTATCACGTGCACTACCACTGCCAATCTTCACCCCAGTCACCAAGTCCTGAAAGACACAATATGTGGGATAAAAGATTACTTTGCAATTGAGATCTCGAGTAAGACTACTAATTGAAAGTAATTGATTTGGAAATTTAGGAACATGAAGAACCGGAGATAATGTCAAGGATGGAGTGCAAGAAATTGATCCCTTTCCCGATATAGGAGAAAAATATCTATCGGCTATCCTAACTTTGTCATGTCCGGAACATGGTTTATATGATTCAAACTGACCTGAGCATCCTATCATGTGATCAGAGGCTCCCGAATCTATGATCCAAGGAGATGAATATGAAGATATACCTGAAAAAGAATGAGTGGTAGAAGAAGATATTGCAGATGCACTAGATACCACATGAGAGGAATTAGGACTCTTCAGATTAATCATATCATTGATAAGTTGCTGCATCTCCTCTTTGGTGACAAAATTCCCAATATCATTAGGACTTGCATATTCAGAACCAGCTGGTCCAACCACATCGGCTTCATGAGCTTGTGAACGACCCTTATTCACGCCTTTGCCCTTACCGATTCTTAGTGGTTTTCCATGAAGTTTCCAGCACTGCTCCCTGACATGATAAGGTTTACCACAATAATCACAGAATAGATGGCTTATCTGTTGATCGCGGGATATGAACTTGAGAGGATCTCAAGGTGGAAGACATGATAAGAGCCAAACGGTCAGGACTAGGGGCAGGAGTCATAGAATACAAACGTTGCCGGTTATCTTCCTTATGTACCAAGGCATAGGCCTGCTGAAGGGTAGGAAGAGGTTCCTTTTCCAAAATATTTTGACGCACGATATCAAATTCTGGATTTAAACCCATAAGAAATTGATATACACATTTCTTATCTTCTTTTTGTTGAAGTCGAACAACGACATCTGCAGCAAGTCCCTCATAAGTGTCATCATAAACCTCCAATTCCTGACCCAAAGTACGCAACTCTGAAAAATAAACGCTAACGGACATACCTCCCTGTCGAAGATCCTGGATCTTCATCAATTCATAAATCTGAACATCATTTCCTGTCTCAGAATATGTATCCTTAATCGATACCCAAATATCTCGTGATGTCTGCATAAAAATATATTGTTTACGAATACCATCAGTCATATGATTCAAAAGAAATGCCTTCACAGAGGGATCTTCAGCCAACCATCTCGAGAGGGCCGTCGGAGGAGTAGTAGGTCTCGTTTTCTCTCCTGTAAGAAAACCAGTACATTCTCCAGACGCAATATTGATCATCATAGATTGTGACCAAAGAAGGTAATTAAGGCCATCAAACTGAACCGAACTAGCGGGGAAGATAATTTTTTCATATTTTCGCCCGGTTTCAGAAGTAAGAGAATCGACCTTATCACCAGAATTTTCTGACATCACTGCTAAATGATGATAACTCGAGATGGAAGGAAAAAAAAGGTTATGATCTGATTAGATCATAAAAAAGTGACCTCTATTTAGGCCGAGGTTAGGCCAAAAATAAAATAAAAGAGAGTGAGATTAACTAAGAAAGTTGCAGGCTTCGACAAAGAGATATGGTGAAAAAAATTGTGGTGGTGGTGATGGTGATGGTACAACAATGGAGAAGGTGGTTTAAGGTGGGAACCAGAAAACTAGCTCTGATACCAAGAAGAATTCTACGTAAAAGGAAGAAGTTTTTTGAATGGATTGATGATCTTTTTTTTAGAGCATCATCCTATATTTATATTAATAAAGGAATCAATCACGTACAATAATATTCCTAATAATATGACAATCAAATCTCTCAAAATATGAAATCACATTAACTAGCGTACTAATAATGGAATTTATGATATTCCATCAATTAGATCACTAATTATGGATCTAAATATAAAATAAATATTACAACAAGTTCATATAGAGCCAAACGTGTGCGCAAGCAGAACTTCTCACCAGGTAATGCTATAACATCATGATGACATCTTTCAGATCGAGAGCAAAGTGGTAAGAGTATGGAAGAGCACGGCAAAATTGGACTTTCCCTTGTAATGTAGCTGCTGTGTATATTCCGAGAGTTATTTCATGTGGCATCACAAAATCATCGATACGCAATGCTGTTTGTACGGGTCACCTCATCTACAAGTACGTCCCATCTCATGCCGAAAGTCGTCGACGCTGATCGATTGTACTAATGGAACAGGGGACAACGCCTCAAAACAGCTTCTTCCCAATTCCCCATGACACAGACCAAGTTTAGAAGAAGGAAGAATATCTCCTCTTTGCCAAATTTGAGGCCTAAGATAAGAAAAAGATAACTCCTGGAATCATCAAATAATTCACAAAGAAAAAAAAAATAGAACCTAAAACATGTCTGCAATCACCAGGCTGCATGATTCTTCCAATCCTGGAACTGAACCACCACGTTTTGGAATGGTTTCTACATTATCACTGCATGAAGACCACGTTTTCAAGATACAATCGTTCATTTATAAACTCAAAATCTGGAAATTTGTCAGGATGTTACTTCGAATTCCATATTATCGACTCTAGAACAGAGCCTCATTGCAAGTTAATCTCATGGTTAGACGTTGCAGTTGCACCAGTAGCAAAAGCTCTGTTTTGCCGAGGGTTCTGAGAGAGATTATGCCTCATCGTGAACTCTTTACGGCCTGCGTGGCCCACTGTCATTGGAAAACGCTAATTCTTTATTGTTATTTGCAAGTGCAACATAGCAATCATTTACAACGATGAGCGCAATCCAGGTCAACTATGCGACCTGCTGCATGATCTTCGCTTATAAATAGCCCCTCCCTCGTTCACCACTTCAGACCCACCACTGGAAGTAGCACTCGAATTGGTGTCTTCAGTTGCTCAATTTGGCATCTCAGCTAAGACATTCTCGACACCGACCTATAGAGCTTATGGCGCCACGATCGACCGACCTGGTTTTGTCTCTCGTGACATTCTTATGGTTCACTTCAATCTTGCTCTTTGGAGCCTCCGCTCAGAGCAACGGGATCGCTACATCTTGCACTCCACCGTACCAGCGTAAGGCATTCCGTTGTGTTTGTTTCCACTGTTAACGGTGTCTCATGCAAATGGACGGGCTGCCGTGACAAGGTGTTCTGTTTTTTTCCTTGTGTGTGTCGGAATAATGCAGCCTCGGCTTGTTATGGATATGAAGATGCAGGGGTACGTGTTGATAGCAGCAGCAAGCGAAGTAATTTGGAATGGCGGTGCGGCCGGCAGCAAATCCTACCAAGTCGAGTGCCTCAGCGAGAGGAACCTAGGCGTCGCAAAGCCATGCCGTGAGCGTGAAGGCGCATCAGCGGTGGTGAAGATTGTGGACCTTTGCCCTGCCAATGCGTGCCGAGGAACTATTGATTTGTCACAAGAAGCATTTGCATCAATAGCGAATCCAAATGCCGGATATATCAACATAAATTATCAACAGTACTTGAATCTCGTTCCCTATAAATTTCCTAAGCTACTATACAGTTAGTGCCATGATCGAAAACTGAACTGGTTCAATTGATGTCATGCAGGGTCTGAACGCGGAAACCGGAAGATCCTGTGCTACGGTAACTTCTCATGGGAATGGAACCATTCCCCAAATAATGAAACCCCACTGGAGTTTAGCATCGACTCCTTTTGATTTTGAAATCCTTTTACCTTAATAAACTTAAGCAGACACGGTCTCGAAATAAATTATGTTGGGGGGTGAATTATGTTTTTCTTTTGCCTTGTCTTCTCCTTGAGTGAGCCATGCCTATCCTTTAAGCATAGATTATCAAGCGACACTTCCTAGTAACGGACAGACTATATTTGATACTTGCCAACCAATTTGGTCATATACTCGACATGACTTAATATCAGTCAGGTCAGGAAACGGCTCAAAAAGCATTCGATCTTTACCTTCCGTGCTCATTCCCTGTCGTTGCGACGTTCATCTGCACTGTCACGAGTTTAGCTGAGTATAACGAGGGACGATGATCTATTATCTAGCTAGCATTACTTGTATCGAAAATTCAGTTCACTTGGCTCACATCCAAGAAAAAGCAGAAAGCAGTAGCAGATGTTGTCCACAAACGGCTCACGTATACATCTAGCTGTTTATGTTCGATGGGACTTAGATTGATGCAATAAAATCACTCGAAACCAAAGACCAGATCACAAGATTATTAGTACGTCATAGGGAACTGGCTTCTGTTCCTTCACTAGGGATTCTCTTCAAACCTTCCAATCCTAAAATGCTTGAGCTCCACCCCATCCGCATGCCCAGCGAGCGCCAGGTCCGCCAATATCCTCCCTACTGCCGGAGCCATCTTGAACCCGTGACCCGAGAACCCGCCACCTATCACCACATCCTCCCCGAACTCCCCTCCCAAGAAATCCATCACATAATCCATGTCCGGCGTCATCGAGTACATACAGGATTGCATGGACACCGGTGCGCAGCCATCCACCAGTCCCAGAAACCGCCCTTCTATCCACTCTTTCAGGGAGTCCAAGTCCGGCTCCGGCCGCCACTGCCTTTTATCTGGATCACACTGGCATCCGTGGTCCAGTATGATCTTGATCAGCCCCGGGAATTCCAAGGACGGCGTACCGTATATGTGCACATCTCCGTAGCTCGAGAATGTCGGGAAATCGCCTCCGATGGCATATTTCTCCTCGTGACCCTCCTTGATCTTCCAATAGCACACTGTGATGTCCTCGGGTTGAATTGGCAATTCAAGCCCAGCAATCGAACCGACCAGCTTCCTGGTCCAAGCCCCGGCAGTGACCACACATTTCCTGCACCAGAACTCGTCGCCCTTGGTGGTACAGACCACTATGCCTCTTCTCGCCTCATCTCTCCTAATGTCCTTCACTTCCATGTTGTCCCTCAGCACAGCTCCCTTTTGAAATGCGAGTGCTTGGAACATGGACACCGCTTTAGTTGGCTTAATGACTCCGCCAAGCTCGGTATACACCGCAATCCAATCCTCCGGTATGCTGAGCCTTCCGGAGAACCTGTCGGCGAATTGGCCGTGGTCGAGAATCTGATAAGGGAACGAGTTCTTTTTGCAGCTCGCTATGACCGCTTTGAGACTGGCACTACCCGCCGGCCCCATGTTAAGGTGGTGGGTGCCGGTATAGACGCTGTAGCCAGCCTCCGACTCGGCCTCTCTCCACAGCTTCGAAGACTCTACGGCCATCTTGGTGTAGTAGTCCTTGTTGTAAGTGGCGCGCATGGTGCGAGACTCGCCGTGCGAAGAGCCGCGGTGGTGCAAAAAGTCGAACTGCTCGAGCAAGAGCGTCTTGTGACCTCTTTTGGCAGTTTGGTAAGCGGTGGAACTGCCCATGATGCCTCCGCCGATCACTATCACGTCGAACTCATTGCTACAAGAAGAATCCATAGCTCTGTACTGTACTGTGTATGTGTGTGTATCTCTCTCTTTCTCTGTGAAACTGATTGAGCTACGTTACACTGGTTGGGTTTGAACATACAAGCGGAACAAGTAATTCTCGCCTCCGAGCACCAGATTTGGTACTCTAGCCACCGAGGAAAGCCCCACGCAGATTCCTCATTGCACCGTTGACGAACTATTCCGACATGTCAATTCAGGCTCGATAAAACAAAAGCGGACTGATGGCATTCGCACATCCTTCAGACAATGTGCAGAACTTTTAAAAATGAATTTGACTCGAACGATTTGTTGCCACTTGCCAACTGACTCTTACAATATTTCTTCCATTGAAGGTGAGTTGCGTGGAAAGTTGATTCTCCAATTAAACATTGGTCCTCTTGAATTTGAGGGGACATTATATTAAAAAAAAAACAAAAGTCTTAAATTTATTATATTTGTGCTTATTCAATTCTAGACTTTTCAATTTGGCCAATCTAATTATAAACCTTTTTAATAATTTGTCAATATAGTTCATTTGATCTATTGAACCGAAAATTAATGAGTAGCCATAGGTTGTTCCATGTTGCACGGTCGACGTTGACGTGAGATTTTTTTTTTTAAAAAAAAATTGGTACTTTTGTTAATTCTTTTCTTTTTTGTTTTACATTGTTAAGGGCCGACAAGAGATCGTGACAAGAGTTGTGAGTCCGTGCCAGCTACTGGTCGAGGGCTGCGAATAGCTTACTCATGTCAACTGTCAAGTAGCTTGCCCCTTGGACAATCTTGATAACGTGGTCGATTACGTCAGTAAACCATGACACGACATACAATTTTAATCTGCTCAAGAGTAGCAAAGCAAAGTGGGGTTTTTCTTCTGCCCCTGAACTGTGGTCTAGTCTAAGTGGTACCTAATCCCTTTTTTTTTTCTTTTGGTCAAGTACTGCTACCCTAATTTTTTTTTTTTTGGTCTTTGGTCAAAAAAGTACTGCTACCCTAATCTGATCAGGTGAGGATCCTCTGCCTTACTTTTTGTTTTTAAGGCAGCAGATCCCCACCCTTGATAGTGTTCTCCTCCCTTATATCAAGGGTGGGGATCCCTCTGCCTTAAAAAAAAATAAGGCAGAGGATCCGAATCCTGCGAATGTGGCACATCATCATACTCTTTCAAAGAACATGGTTTTGATTTAGAAGATAATGTCATGATTGATTGGGAGGGATAGTGACATGGTTATGGAGGGGATTTATCATAAATTATGTATGAATCCTTCATTGCAGTAGACAATCATGCTTGTATGTCGAAAGTCGTTGATACCACTTCCTTTTTTTTTTTTAAACAGAAAGTTATTATTGTCTAAAAACAAATGAATAAGCAGGCTGGGCCTAATGTGTCATCTCTAAAAATCTGTTTATTCATATTAGCCCGTGATTGTTGATTTTTTTTCCTGGCATTGGTTAGCCAAGCCTTATAAGGTGATTATTTGTTTATTTTGGTCTTCAGATCAATGAGGCTAAATTGGGTCCAATAGGCCGCCAGGCGAATGATCACCTTCATTATGGTCCGACCTGCGTAACGTATTACTCCGGGCCTGCATCGCGACGATTCTGATCCGAAAAAGTGGTTCTGATTTAGAATTATTTTTTTTTCTGATTTTGTTCTCTACATGGTAATTGCATAAAATTTTTGTTTTCGAAAATAATTTCTCTTCCCAATTTTTTGTCATTTAAGTCAAATAATTGCATAGTTCCTTTGTGAAATTTCATCTTTCATTTCGAGTTAGACATCAATCTGTGAGAGGTATGGAGCCGCAGCTTTCAAGGAGAGTACCTCCCACGGAATACAAATCAAGCAATGGTATGTCCGCTCAAGGGGTCAACACAAAGGTATGAGTTCAATAACAATATCCGGCAACAAGTGAAACTTATGAACAAGGTGGGCATATATATTAGCCCATAATGTTTTGGAAAGCACGCAAACGAGAAGGAAAACAACACAAAGGCTTTTATCGAACTAATCGTCGATCGTGGTCTAAATTGTGGTTATGCATGGCCTAAAATTCGACGGTCCAATGCGCCGTGGCTCGTCAAGGAACTTATGTTTTGGTCCATCGTCACGACAGGAGGAATGATGGAGACGCATTAGCGAGCTCGAGACCGCAATTAAATTCAGCCAGAATACGTGGCCAAGGCCAACAACACAGTATCAATCTCTAAGAAACCAAGCTAGGAGGGAAAAGAGGCTACAAATTGTAATATATGGCTCAAACAAAACAAAAGCCCAAAACCCAGCCCATAAACAGACCCACTCAGCCCCTCTTTAACTATTCTTGGCAGATTTTTAACGTAAGAAGAAGAAGAAGAACGAAAGAAAGAAAGGAAGAGAAGAGGGGGAACCGAGAGAGAGAGGAAAGAAAGAGAAAGAGAGAAGAAGAGAAAGGATTGGGGTTTTTCCTCACAATCAAGTCTCGTTACCTCGCCAAGCTATCCCGACACCAAATAGCAACGTCCGGTAAGTTCTGACACTCTCGTTCCTTTTATTGAAGCGACTTTCGGATTTTAGGGTTCAACTCGGATTTCGGCATAAAATCAGTCGTTGTGTCTGATTTCTTGGGCATTTTGTAGTACGTCGAATAAGTTTCGTGTGGACAGTAAGATGGCCTTAATCGGGGTTTGTATGAGAAAGTTAAGGAAGTTCTCGCAAATTAGGTTGGAAAATCCGAATTTTGGAGATTTTTGTGTCATGGGGCCTGATTTTGGTGTCGTTTAGCAGTGAACAAAGCAGGAAACAAACTTAAGGGTGTTATGGAGCTAATGGCTTCGACGGTTCGTAAATCGGGTTTACGATTTGCCCGAATGAAATTTCTGAAGTTCGGCGCGCGAGTTGTCCAATGCGCGACCAGCAGCTTTTTAGTCTTTAAGTGTCGAGTTATCGATATTTATGCATCATTCAGTTCAATTGTTCGCTAGCGTAGTAATTTTTCAGCTTTTGATGTTGTTTTCTATTATTCTTTTTAGGATTTCAAGTCTTGCAACTTGAGTAACTACTATAGTTTGGTATTCGAATTTTAAGGTGAGTTGTACTTTCTCTTCTAAGAGTTTATAAAACTCATGTCTTTAAAGATGAGTACGTGTTTTCTGATTTAGTTTCTTGACAAGGTAAAGAAAGAAATGTTTTGAGCATTATTTCTTGCATGAACAGGATTGAGCTATTGCTGCCCTTTTGATTATTTGAGAAATATGCTTGTGGAAGGCTGTGGATTCAGTTTGTAAAACTGAATGGTTGTGATTTTTCCTGGATTTGATATTGTGGTTACTATTCATATCTCTATGTTTAGAACCCACTGAGATGGGGGTAGTATGCATACTGTCAAGACGTCATTAAGCCGAATCGCCGGTTGAAATAAGCGATAGACCTAACCAATAGGGGTAAACTTGGTCGCCTTGTTACGGCGTTAAAAGTGACCATAATGGATGACAAGTATGAGATTATTCGGTGGATAGACCATCGAAGATTGTTTTGATGAGATTAATCAATGGATTAGACCATTAATAGTTTATTATTACTATGAGTTGATATTTGATTTACTTGATGAATGTATAGTAATTTCTCGATCCGCTTAGAAGAGTTTGTACTTCTCACTGAGCTATGGTTCGCTCATTCCTTTATCTCTTTTGTTTTTCAGGTTCTACGACGAGTCGCAAGTAGAATCGAGAGTACGTTAGCTGCAGGAATTTTGGGATTATATTTTTGGATAAGTTATATATCGTTGGTGAGTTTGAGCTAGATGTGGAGGATATGTATATATATCGTTTTGTTATAGTAGTTGAGTTATGATATTTTGTGAACATGTGACCTTGTTATCAGGTATATATATTGATATCAGGTTTTGTTTGAGACTGCGTCCTTTGATTAAAAAGGACGGCCGTGTCATGCCCTTCTTCTTGAAGAATTGGGGTGTGACACAAATTGCCTTTGTTTTGCCAGAAAATGCTAAAAGAAGCTATCCGTCTAAAAAACTAGACAACACCTCCAAACCTAGGTACCGTAAGATAACGTTTGTTTCGTGAAAAATTAATGACTTGTAAACAAAAATTCCTAAAAATAATCGTTTGTAATAATTAGTCAATGAAAAATATCTCATTATAGGCAGTAATTCAAGTTTTCTTTTCGTTAGATCATTTTTTATAAGCAATATAAATAACTACTTAAAAATATATCTTTTAAATCATTTAGTTTTTTCACGAAACACCTCAAGGCTTATTCCAATTGAGATACTTGAGTACACACATTGCGCAATTCAATAAAAGTTGAAGGGTTAAAAGCGTCATTACTCCAAATAGAGTATTCAATATTCATCACATTATCGGCCTCATCTATACTTAAATAAGCCATCGTAATTTCTAGATTGCATTTAAGGTATCTCTCTAGGTTCAGCGCTAGAACATGTAGTACTTATTATTATCGACACATGGGCAGTATCAAATTATCCCTTATGCCCACCTTACCTTACTTATCTAGATTCGACGGATGGGCGATTGGCGATTAGCGATTATTGACGTCTCACGAATCGATCACTCAAACAAGGCGTTAATGCTCCACTGTTTTGCAAAGAAATAACAATTTGAAATTCCTAGAAATGATCGTTTGCATCGCTTACAAAAATGAATGTATCGCCCATACAAATATCTTGTTGTCGATAAGAAAAATATTTTTTTATTGACTAGCTACATTATTTAAAAAATATATATATATTTTTTCAAATTATTTATTTTTTGAAAAATAAATAAATTCTAAATTACGGAGAGAAATTTGAATTTGTTCGTAACAATAGATACGAATCGACACGTGTTAAGTAACAATTTTGACAGAAACGGTAGTTGTTTGCTGGGACGCCAGTCGGTCGTTCAAGGGAGTGGCCACTCCAGATATCTTCCTTCCCTCAAATCATTCCCAATTTTCACTTCAGTCCGCGCGCGGAGAGGCCTGGAGCTCGCGATCCAAGAACCCTAGCAAGTTCTCTCCTCTTCCTTGTACTCCACGCTCGTGATTTCCCATGGTGAATCGGCTGTAATCGAGGCGCGCCAACGCTTCGATTCGTTTTCAAGACAAGCGCATTGCGCGCTTTTCGTCTCCGTCTCTGCCATGGATAATCGTGGCGACACCGACGCAACTCCATTCTTAAGGTCTCTCTCTCTCTCTCTCTCTCTCTCCCTCTCGTGTAAACTAGATATTTCACTCGGCCGATTGATCTGTTGCATCTTTCGGAATGAATCGAGCCATGCCTTTGACCTCCAGATCGTCTTCGCATCTGTTAAGAATTTACTCCATTATGAATCAATCACCTATTCAATTCACCCTATGCCGCTTCTGCTGTGGTGTTGCATTTTGTGTTGTTGCCTTTTCACCGGGTTTTAACGAATCGATCTGTGTTGGCTTTGCGAAAACACCTCGCTGTGTTAGTTTTGTGTTATGATATGATGTCGCCTATTCGATGCACTGAATGATGCTTCCTTCGTCATTGCTTGTTTCAGGCTTGGAGATTTAGCTGTGATAGAGATTATTTCCCGATATACCTTTGTGCTTGCATGTCCTTGTAAATCTTGTAATTTAAGTTGGAGTGATCATCTGAAGTTACTGATCTCCCATGACCCTTTCCTGTATTTGGTATAAAAAAAGAAAAGAAGAAGAAGCATTTCAGTACTTTTGTCAGCTGTCTTGATTTTTGGTACCTTTGAGCAATGTCTCACGTTAACTCCTTTTGAATATGTCAATGCAGTATTTTTGCTGCATTCTCTTATGGGATTGCTTCGATGGCCATGGTCTTCATTAACAAGGCAGTTCTAATGCAATATGCACACTCGATGACCCTTCTTACTTTACAGGTGATTTTTAAAAGGGAGTTTCAGCACATTTGTAATTTCATTTTGTGATGGACAACGTTGTAACTTTCTCATTTGTGGTGCCTCAGCAATTGGCTACAACATTGCTTATTCACTTCGGAAGAGTCACAGGATACACAAAAACACGAGGACTGAACTTGGAAACTGCGAAAAAGCTCTTCCTGGTGTCACTATTTTATAATGCGAATGTTGCATTTGCTCTAGCAAGCTTGAAAGGAGTTAATATCCCTATGTATATAGCAATAAAGAGACTCACACCACTTGCTGTACTAATAGCTGGATTCTTTCGGGGAAAGGGAACACCTACTACACAGGTGTGGTTTTTCAGTTTTTGGCTTGAACATTTTGGCATTCGCCTTTTCAACCTATATTTAGGTGCTTTAATGCTTTAATGGGGCCTCTCGTGTCATAATTCAGGTTACTCTCTCCGTTCTTTTGATTGCCGCTGGATGTCTCATTGCTGCCATCGGAGACTTTTCTTTTGATCTTTATGGATATAGCATGGCTTTTACTTCTGTGTTTTTCCAGGTTTGTGATTGAGTTTCCATCTTTATATGGCTATCTCAATACTTTTATTTTGCTTTAGATCTCAGAATAAAAAAAAGGATAATGTTCAATTTCAAAATGATTTGTTTGAACACATTTATTTAAGAATTTGAGCCTTTTAATAGCAACAGATACTTAATGCAGACTATGTACCTTGTGTTAGTGGAGAGGTCTGGTGCAGAAGATGGACTTTCATCTGTTGAGATAATGTTTTACAACAGTTTTCTCTCACTTCCAGTCCTGCTTTTTCTTATCATTGCCACTGGGGAGTTTCCAAATTCCCTATCATTGTTGATTGCAAAGGTTAGGATTTTCCTCGTTTCTTTCTTTTTGCTTTTCCCATGCCTCGTTCTTTTATCTCAAATTCACTTTATTTTAGCAGAATATGGCTGTATCCTGAATTAATTTAGCTACATTTTGAGTCTGAAAAATTAGAAGTAATCAAGGTTCTAGACACTGAGGGCCTTCTAATGTGCATAGTGCCCAAATCCTTAATTTTGCAAAAATCTCCTTCATTATGCAATGCTTTAAATTTATTTCCTAAAATACTCTGAATCTCTAAACATTTTCTCTCCACAATTCTTTTTTCACATACAAATGCATGAGATGTTTGGCTAGATGTGAGAAAACAAACGTGTAATGAAGACATTATGTGAAGCAAGTGGAAGGAAAAGGAGGAGCAAGTCTCGGAAAGACTTCCAATGAAAATTAGAAGTGCAATCTATGCCAGTGTATTCTAGATATGTTGATAAAACTAATATCTCATTTCCATATATATCACTATTGAGATGGTTGTCTAGGTGAGTTCATGGGAACTGCCTCTTTGAGGATTGGAAAGGTATCTTTCAGTATATTTACATGATTGCTTTGACTAATGGAACTATTTGTCTTGCAAACAGAGTAATTCGTTATCATTTTTTATGCTGGTCGTTCTTTCACTTATCATGGGGATTGTTCTCAACTTCACCATGTTCTTGTGTACAATTGTCAACTCGGCCCTCACAACAACAATAGTTGGAGTCCTCAAAGGGGTTGGTTCCACGGTATGTAGAAAACCTTTGGTTTCAGTGCTGTTATTTGATATTTCATTTTTACGCTTTCTTCCTTCCAATTTAATAGAATGCTTACCCTTGATATAAGTTCACTTATGCACGATATAAAGAATTTGCTTTGTCGTGCAGACTCTTGGTTTTGTCTTGCTGGGTGGTGTGCAAGTACATGCCCTAAATGTGACTGGCTTGATGATTAACACTGCTGGGGGGGTGTGGTACTCGTACGCAAAATATCAGCAAAAGAAAGGCAAGCAACTAAAGACGATGACAGATCTTGAGGCGCACAAAAAATAGATACAACTAACAAAGAGATGTCAATCCCGGAAGTCTGCAGCCAGACATCAACTTCTCTGTCCAGTGTCAACCTACGGATCCTTTTTCATGGCGTGCTTTTAGTACAAGAGGTCCATCTAGCAATTGTATGTATTTGTCACCGTGCTGTTCCTTTGCAGAATCAACCTGGGAGCTTTTGCACACATCACGGTTAGTGGAAACTATGATTTGATTGCAGCGTACTATCATGATGCATTACGCCCCATGCATATGAAAAGGTGGTGCATCTACTACGCCCCGTCATTCTGCTTAGGTTCTATTCCAGAGCACCTATGTGAGTCAGTCTAGGCTGTTGATTATTGTTTCTTCTTTTTAATTGTCTTGATTTGCAGTGGTCTTGCTTTTGTTGTTCAGTGTCGTTGGTTTGAAGCATCCAATTCCCTAGAAAATGGGTTAGGGTACCCCAAGTTGACTGAGCGCTTTAGATAATCAGTTGGCTAGTGTAACTGGGTGAAAGCTCTCCTGGGGAAGGCATGCGCTGCACGAGGCATGTCATCTAAGCTTGTTTGTGCTTATTGGGACCCATCGAGCTTAATCTGAAGATCAAGGAATCTGGTCTGAATCAAATGTTGAAGCTCAGTTCATGCGCAGCTCATCAGTCATAAATTTTCCTTTAGGCAGATAGTGTGCTCGTCACTCGCTTGATGCTTAGCCGTAAGTATGTAAATGCAATGTTTATCTAGACTATGTTTTATTCCTGCATATTAGGGATGGGTGATGTTAGTGATGCATGTGCCTCGAAAGTAGAGAGAACGGATCGTCTGCCCTCATTGATTGAGGGCAGACGATTCGGATTCCGAAAGTAGAGGCCTTAATTTTTGTTTTAAGTTATGAGTAGAACGCTGTAGCTGTTGGGGGGAAAAAGTAAAAAAAAAACATTGTTGACAGGACAGCAGAATATTATTAAGAAAAAATGGCGCTGTCGTGACGCGACACAGAAAAGGAGTGATTTGTGCCCAAATTTGCAGAGCCGTTAAACAAAGACAAGCTAAGCTTAAACGACGAGCAACCTCGGCCCACCAAGGCACGAAAGTAGCAATCCGGTCAAAATTCGGTCAGTACAGACCCACTAAGGGCAAGCAGGAAAGGGATTGCTTAATCTTTCCTGAGAAAGTTAGGTCATATTTTTGAAATATAGGCCTTTCGTGTTATGAATGGGCGGCCTAAATTATTATTATTATATATATATATAATTCAAAAAATTATCCTCTAAAAATAGGATATCTAAGCCGTCCGTCACGGATCCCAAGGGGAGGCGCGAGGAAAGGCTAGGCGATCCGGACAAGCAGGCCCAGGCCACATGACCGCCAAAACAGTGACTTGGGCCGCAAATGGCCCAAAACGTGTGTATTTAGCCCAAAGAATTGCAGTCGATCTCACCTATGTATCATATTGTTGGGCCTGAATGGCTCAGATGTAAAGGCCCATCTTTAAAATCCCCGAAAGCAGCACCTGCCCAAGAAAAGGGTATATGCAGGCCAAGAAGGCCCGCCAGGGAGGCCCAATAAGCCCCAGAAGAATGCTCGCCCAAACCACTAATCCCAAAATAGTAATTAGGGCAGAAATGGGCCTCCTCAGGCCCACCAAGCCCAATGAGCCAGCCCACCTAGTCTAAATAAATGGGCTCCAGCAGTCCAGCCATTATTGGTCCAAGGTTGGGCCTCGGTTTAGGCTTATCCAGGCTCAAGTTGGATTGATCTGGACTTCAACTTGGGCTTTGTTAGGCTTAGCCCAAAGTTTGGGCCCAAGGTGGTCCTCGAAGGCCCTTTCTGGGCCCATGTTGGTATTGATCTGGGCCCAATATTGCACTCGGGAGATGGATTGTACCTGGGCCTATTTTGGGCTGATCTGGGGCCGAACTTGAGCCACTTTTTAATCCAGAAATTTGGACCAGGGCGGGAACCCATATTTGGGCTCTAGGCCCAGCTTGTTGGGCCTTCTCAGGATTTGGAAATGGGCCTTCAATGGTATGGGCCCATTTTATTCCATAATTTGGGCCTAGGGTAGAGTTTTCTGAGCCCATGTTTTGTGGCTTATCTAGCCCAGGTTTGGACTGAAGTGTGAGTGAACTTGGGCCTTATTGGGCCCATTTAAGGCCTGGTCCTCAAGTGGGTCCCAATTGGGCCTCGGTTCAGGCATATGTGGATACATATTGGACCTTTTCTTAGCCAATATTGTGGGCCCACTAAGACCAAAAAATGCCGTCCCCTACCACCAAGGCCGAGAAGTAGCAAGTGGACCAAAACTGAGAGAATGTAGGCTCACCAAGCCAGAAGACATGATAGCCCCACCAACAAGGCCCAATAAGCTGCTAGGCCCATTACATCAAATTCAGGCTGCCCCGCCAACCTAGACCCTACCATAAGATACCGGAGCCGGCCCAAATAACCGAAAAGCATCTGTCTCGGGCAGATCGATATTTTCCTCATGGCCTCAAGGATGGGGTCCCAACAACGAAAAACTAATGGCATGACCAGATATGGATACATGATACGACACGACAGAATCAGTGAACCGCTGCTACTACTATCACCACCCATGGAGTGAACAATGAATTGCCTGTGATTGTTAAGCCACTAGACTGACATTCACTTCCAGGAGTGAACTAAAAATGATCGTAAAGACCCCGAGATTTTCGAAAATAATTAAATCCCGGAAATGAAAAAAAAAACCCAACTCCCTTTTACCATGAAGTTGGGGAGACATCATAGCTTACAAGAGGGAACCATCGGCAATTTATTTTTTTTTTCCTTCCTATTCTTTAGGACTGGACTCAAGCCATTTTGCCATTGCTCCTAGGATCCTCTCGGTATCTACTTATACCGCTAGAACATTCAGCTGTCAGATTGTTGTCAAGATCAGCAGCAGCAGAAACTACTCGTAAATCCTTATGTCCGTTGCAATAAACTGCACTATCCTTTGCAATGGATGGCCCTGATTCCAGATTTTCCACATCCACGTCTGCATCTTCTCCTGTAGCATTAGAATTGTTTGCAGTAGATGGCCCGTTTTCAGAACAGGAGATCTTTGGGCTAGATAAAGGTATCTCAAGGCTGATGTCATCTGGATCCTCAAAATCCCCATGTGTCACCACTCTCACCCTCTGGCCAGCCGACGACTCTATCTCACCGTTGGGAATTTTCTGTGAAGCAGAACTCGTCTCAACATCAATATCCATCGGCTCTGCTCCATCATCTTGAGAACCCTTTTTAATGGATAAGGCTTCACAACTAGAATGTCCGGAAACTGAATTGCCATCAACAGATGCCAAACCTTCAAATTGATCTTGAGAGCAACATGCTATTTCCCCTCCTGCCTTTTGATGATTCTCCTCTGCTGAGATTTCAGCAGTCATCAGACATGAGGGTCTGGGGGAAACCCTGCAACGCAGACAAGCCCAAATTAGAGTCATATTTAAGCCCTTGATATTGTGCCTCCACTTGCATGCATGAACTGGTTCAAACACAAAATCAGTTATGAAGACTAACCAAGTAGTTTGTTTCTACGTGGATAACTTAATTACCGTATGCAAAAGATAAGGTTTGTCTAACACCGCACGTAAAAGAGCTTGAAAGCGGACATATGACTAATTTCCGGAAACTACAGAAACAAAAGAATCAAGCCAGGAAGTAATCAACATGAGATTGTCAAGACTCAAGTCAAATCCTTAATCGACGTAGGTTCCACCACTTTCATTTATCACTTGATAAACAGATGCAAGAAAGATCTCCCCTCAATTGCAGTTTCCACAATGCTCTTTCGTATGAGGAGTGATGGCCATTAGCCTACAAAGAACATCTAAAGGATGAAAATAGCCAATCGGGAACAAATTATCGGCTAAACAAGCAGGGTATCTGGATATTACTCTTCCATTCTAACATCTGACCTTATCACTGCAGAATATGCTGCTCAATTAGGGTAACTGCTCAATCTAGGATAATCAACCCCACCGGATGGCAGGCATCACTCTAATGACCGGAAAATGATTCGTAGATATAATTTTCCTAAAGAGAGGCCTACCGACTGTATAAGAGCATATATGCACCCTGTGAAAGCACCTCGTCGAATCCAACACTCGTAACCTGCCAAAGTTGCAAAGTTAAAACTAAAATAAATTTGAATATATTATCAGGTAGGGGGACTTGCAATCAGTATATTGGCCCAGAACATGTAGATGATTACTATAATATGTCCTCTACAATATGTCCGCTACACAATCATATCAAGAAAGCTCAATTGGTTGAAAAGTATTTCACCAAGTAAATGTGTAGCAGAAGGACAGCAATTTTAAATCCATCATGTTATCCATTGACTAGAACACGAAATCAGCGAAATTTGAAACTAGTATCAAATCTTTGGACAGAAAAATATGTTGGCTTTGGATGATTGAGCAGTGACTCACAAATATCCCGTAAAATTTCTTAGCATAACTGAGAGAGAGGGAGAGGGAGAGGGAGAGGGAGAGAGAGAGAGAGAGATGTCCCACCTTACAGTCATCTATTCTATACCAATTTCCAGAAAAATCCTTTGTGTAGCAAATATAGTGACCAAAGAAGGACGCATTCAGCATATCCACGTGGACAACAACCGCATAAAGCTTGTAGACATCAGTGCCATCTCCTCTTTCGCTCATGTAAGGGCTAAGATCCAGAGTCTCAGGGAAGTTTACTTTCTTATTGAGTTTCCCAAACCTACCACTCTGCATAAGTTCACCAACAGCTTTAATATCACAGGTAAAGCTTGCTAATCTAACTAAAGAACCGAAAAGAATAAGCATATTTAAGTCGCATAAGTTCTCGACAATCTTCTTGATGAAACTCCTAAAGATAAATATCCAGAAACATCTAATATCTAGTCCATGTAAAATCTTTAAAAACACTAAAGTGGAGCACCAAGAGAGAGCCCAGGTGTGCACCAGAATTCGTCACATTGTTTTGTGATTGGTCCGTTTGGTCCTATGCGGGCCACGTTTATAAGATTGAAATAATAAAAGGAAAGGGAAGAAGCTGGGCCACATTTATAAGATGGAGGCCGCAGGTTTGAATCTCCTTGGCCTCCTCAATATCATTTTTCTTTCTTCCTTGTTTGAAAAATTAATATTGCTAGAGGAACCCCCAACCCTTTTTTCGTTCTTTTTTTGCCTTTTTCGTTTTCGTTTTCAATAATGCTCAATTCTATTTTTCTCAACAAATATCAGATAATGTGACCAAAAAGCAATATGGTCATCCAGTATTTCCTTCTTTCATTATTTTTGTTCTCTTTGTTTATTATCAGCATCAACATCACCTTTATCCCAATCTAGTTGGGTTGACGGTGATAAACCCAAAAATATATAAAATAAAAGCAAGATCGATTGAGGGGAAAAGAGATAATTATATAAAAATAAATATATAAAAACAAAAATTAATTTTTTGTTTATTATATTTACAATAATTTATCTTTCCTTTGTTTCTTATCCCAGCTTATCTTTTGTGCTAGGATTGTACTTCTGTTATATTTTTCAAAAATCAAACTCAAGGATAATCATAACTTAGACCCAAAAAATTCTTTACTACTTCAATACTTATAACATTAATTTTTTCATTATCAACCATCTTAGAATTGCATTGCATATATTATTTTTCTTATTTTGTTGGCTGAAATAAATTATGATTTAGCCAACCTTGCTTACTATGTACAAAACTGTTAAAACCATTGGAAAAGTTAAAACTATGACGAGAGATGAAATCATTTGTCTATTTTCAAGCAGTCATTTATTATTTGGGGATAGATGACAAATATGTAAAATTGTTCTTTTCCATTAATTGATGTAGTACTTTGGTTATTTTTGTCCCGCTGCATAGTGCAGGTATTTTTCCAGTAAATAAATAAACGCAAGCCTGTTTAATTGTGAAATGAACAAGCACAACCATTAAAGATCTCCGACAAAACTTTTTCCACCACATAAATCCATGAAATTTCTCTACTTTTAAGAAAACATAATGGAGACAGTGGTCATTCAGTGCAATATGTGTTTCACTTAGGCATTTACTTAAATTTTGTCAATGGCTAAAATGAAGTCACTTGCCTTGAAATTGTGCATTTTGATATCAATAAAATATCGTTCACTCCTGGTAATTACAATACATAAATGCCCCTCCACAGAACTATTAAAAGTTCAAATTATCGAAAATATAAGATTTTGCAAATTTCCCAACATATCATTACCTATTGTATGCCACTGCATATTTTAATCTTGTACTTGGTTGCAATTAGATTCTTTAAACTCCTTTTTTATTTGGATTTCAGTACCTCATAGCTTAAGGTAGAATTTGGTTTATTACAAGTATTGCCCATCTATAACTGTAATTATTTGTTCAGTTTTACTGATACCTACAATTTCACAAACATATGCATTTGAATACAAGCATGCAAAAAGGATAATGCTCATTTGAGATTTCATACAATCCATTTCTAACATTAGAACAAGTCGATTTATAGAAGAATAAAAATCTTTGTTTAGCATTACGGGAAACAAATATAGACGAGCCTGCATGAAGCAGGTTAAGCAACAAGAGTTTAAATGCTTGACTTTCAACAGATAAACCGAGCCAAGAATCATAGCATTACATGCAAACTATTTGAAACTAGGAATGTGTTTGTGACATCCCAGACAGCACATTTCTGAGAGACTCTTTGAATGCTGCATGTACGTATTGACTCCTTAAAATGTGCATTTAGTGTATCATGACATGCAGAAATGTAATCTCTCTTCAGCTAGCCAGAAAAGAAATCTTTGGGTGTGAAACATGAGGACCAAAACAAAGGTCAACTTAAGCTCTGGGGAGAAAAACTATGAGAACCACTTAAAATTTTGTCTGGAAGAAAATAAAGTTAAACTACCATTCCCCTTCTCCCCATATCTTTTGATCAATATTTGTTAAAATTCCAAAATAAACTCGACGTGGGGATCAAAGTTAGCAACCTTCCATAACCTATGCAACACATTCATTACGACCTGAATGTGTAATGCCCAAGGAAATCATCTAAACAGGTCGAGAATTCGGCTAAGATGTCCACGCTGAACATCAAATAATCAGATCTGCATAGTTGAACAAGAAGCAACAACACAGACCTGAAATCTTTTTAAGGCAATTGTTAGAATGTTCGGAGCATGTCGTACAGTTAGACGCTTCCACGCCTTCACATAGTCATTACATCTGCAAAAATGGAAAGGTATAATCAACCAAGGAAAAGCCTCAACAGGCTACCATAGAGAGAGAATGGCCAGTAAAAGCCATTAATCTCCACCATTAGTTCATTTGGGACGCAAACTTAAATGGAGATAATTGGCAGGACAAAAAGTATCCGAGAAGACAGAAAACATCCATACCCGTCACATTTATACATATTATCCCCATGGAGCCATTCTTTGACAGTAAATTGCTCTAGGCATTCTTCCAAAGACCCAGCATCACCATGAATTTCAACGGTCAAATCCATCATATTCTCATACTGGTTTGAGACTTTATTGCAGTTGGCGCAGATAACCTGGAAATAAACAATGACAACACAGAGTCAGACAATCAACAGAAAATGAAAATACAAACCATAAGAAAGGCCAAGTTAGATTTCATGAAAGCATCGTCAGACGATAAGAGTATGCCAGATAGACAGTAAACGTCCCTTTACTCATCCAAAAGAAAAGTCTCACAACATATGGAGGTAACATTTACTCTTACAGTGAGCCATTTCCAGATAACTAACCAGAATAAAAATGGTTTCTCGTGATTATTACCAGATATCATCACCTATGCCCTATCAAAAAGCACGCACAGAATTGATTCAAACTTTCTGAAGAAACAATTTCAGAAGTAGATAATACATCAGCCTCATTTTAAGAAATATAAAAAGGCTTAATTCTGTGTAAGACTGATGGCAGGAATAAAAGCACCAGCATGCTTGGGAAGTGGATGCCATTAAGATATACGTCTTTGGTAATTATAGGGCAAATCTTAGTATGAACTGGACCAAATTAAAATATAATTACAGTATCAAGCAATAAGAAACAAAACAGCCTGCATCGGATTTAAATGCATTACCTGAGATTGCAAGTGACCGCCAAATATATGCTGGATAATGGTTGTTTCTTGAGCACTTGGATGGACAGCTCTTTCACCACCAAAGTCATCTAGGCAGACTGACTGCATTGTATCAATGGCAAACCTGCATAAAGAGGGTAAAACGTTTACCATAGCTAAGAATCAGATGTACCAATGATGCTGAGAGGCAATGTATCTCTCATGTTCTCATTGGTTCAAACCATAAAATAAAATTAACTAAAAGTAACACAGCGTGGAACCTCATAAATTCATGAGCATCCTCCTGCCTTCCATAACCAAGATTACCACCAATATTCGGCAACCGTGACAAAATATTGATTGGCGAAAAAGGATGAGGACTCTGGCCGGCTCTTTCAAGATGGGTCTGCAATTCGCATAGGAAGCACCAATCATTACGTCGGCCTGACAAGTACCAGCAATCGTGACATCAACAATTGACCTCAGCTAAAATACTGTAAACAGAGAATATATCACCAATAAAATCCAGGAACCTACATTCTTTCTTGTGGCCCTTATTCAAAAGGTAGGCAACCAGTGGCCGTGTGGATGCAAGACATTGTAGAACCACATTAGCAAAGCAACTGTGCAAGGAAAGTTTGAGGATAATTAGTATGACACGCACACAGATTAATTTTTTGTTTTAAGAATGCTGGTTGGTGAAACTAATATCTTGAATTTAAAGCTCTAACAAAAGGAAATCACATGCCATGTGTGAACCTGTTTCCACAATTTATCAGTCCACATGGAGGAAATCCTGATTTTTCCGAGTTGTAAAGATCCACAAATTCTTCATATGGGAAGAGTATCTGTAATTAAAGAGCCAATAAAAATATTTAGTTAAAAAGGAATAACCTTTATTGCAGAGGCATGAATTAAAAAGAGTCGACCAACAATTCACCTTTTTTAACTGTTTAATTGGCTTGGGAGTTCCATTCTGGGTGATCAGGGAAGCTTCTGTAGAAAATACATCGGACGATGACTGGAAAAGTTTGCACTTTGACTTATGCTCACTTCTCCAATGAGCTGCTTGGCATGTTTGGGAGCTGCATGAAGAATGAAAGCGAAACTGTTTGAATCATCTCAATGCCATTAGTATCAAGCCCATCCAACAAACTCAGAACTAACAAATTTGGCAATAATGGAATATAAGGAATAGACATCAGAACTAACATCCATTACACCTATATACACAAAGGCCCACCATGGTAATATACAAACATGCAACAAAACCTTTGAGCACATCCAACAAACACAGAACTAGCAAATTTGGCAATAATGGAATATAAGGAATCGACATCAGAAATAACATCCATTACACCTATGTACACAAAGGCCCACCATGATAATATACAAATATGCAAAAAAAGCTTGGAGCACGCCAGATATGGCCATTCAATTGTCAGCTTCACCACAAACCAATTTAATGAATTTGGACCTCACACCTATTAATCTCTTTATGATGGAAAATTTGATAAAGCTCAACATAGTCAACAGTACCTAAAACTAGCATTGCAAGTTGGAGTGGACAAGGCTAGTATCTTGATTAAACAATGAGTCCCCAGCATCAAAATACCAACTCCAATGGAATCTTAACGAGGAAACTATCCTCACGACATGACTAGATTCTGATCGCTCTGACTTGTCATATATTCCTTCTAAACCAACAGCACGTATATGCCACAAGCTCCCCTCACCGTCGTTCTACTCATAATTCCTTCCATCTGAACACATACGTATAAGGACTGCAGCAACTAAAAAGAAGAAAAAAGAAAGAAACACTTTGCTATAAGTATGGCCAATCAACTCCACAAATCCATCAATACCTAACAACATGTACGACCTTTCGCACGCTTCATATGCTCATTGCAATCGAATCTTTACGGACACAAATCCCTACTTAGCAACCTCTGATTCGAATTGCAACCGCCGAATAAGGTAGGGCAGTATTCGGAAACGAGCAAGACGACGGAAATTACAACAAGAAGAGCACAGACGTAATCAAACCGGGGAGAACACTGACCAATAGCGAACGGCCTTGCAGCGGGAGCACTTCTTGGGGCCATCACTGCCACAGACGACGCAGACAGCGGCGTCGACGGGAGCGCCGGGCATGATCCTCCCGCGGTCGGTGTGGAAAGTGGGTCCGCCCTCGAAACTGGCGTCGACTTCGAAGTACTTGGAGGCGGTGCTCTTCAAGAGCTGGATCAGGCCGAAGGAGATCAAGAATGCGGTGAAGATGAACTGGAGGAACCAATACAGATCCAGCGTGAATCCCAAAACATGCATGCTATGCAACTCTCGCCCCGATCTTAGGGTTTTTCATCGATCACGGGGGAGCGCATCGACAGCCAATTCCAACGGGCGATGGTATCGAAATGGATTTGGGAGGCTGGGGGGGAATCAGCTGCTTGGGACAGTGCCTCCTCGAGCGGAATCGAGCCTAGACCTTGGAGATGGAGATGGAGATGGAAGTTAATGCAGAGAAAGAGGGGATTAGGGTTAATCGGCGATGATTTGGATTGGGGGAGAAAGGTTGTTTTTATTAAGCAATGACTGGGAATTTCAATTGCTCTGCACTTTCCCTTTGTGTTGTGTTGTGTTGTGCTGCGTTGCGTTTGTGTTGTGTTGTGCTTGTGCTGTGCGTGTTTCTTTCTCTCTTTTTTTTTTTTTTTTTCTTTTGGGGGTGTTGGAAAGGGGATTTTCCAAGAAAAGTAGGGGTAGGCTAGGCTTCTTTAGAAGGCAACACCGTCGCGTGGGTGTTTGTTTCTTCTCATTTTACCTTCTGACTTTTTTTTTTTTAATTTACTTTTGGTAATTTTAGGAATTTTTTTCTTTTTTTTTTATGGCCAATATTGTAATTAGTGGAAAGATATTAGAATAGTGGAAATCAATCCCATCATTGCAGATATTGCAACGACGGTTGGCTTAAATGCGAAGATAAGTAACCAAAATTGACATCCAATATTGTACAAATTTAATATCGCGACATAGAAGTTTAGCCATGCTTGTAAATTAGGAGCTCTTTTTTTTTATATAAAAGCAAGAAGGGTCAGTCGAGGTAAGTCATGACCGATTCTACCTGAAGGGACTTGTGCTAGTTGGCATCTCTTAACTTTGTTCATCTTCCTCTAGAGCATCCGATTACCGATTCTTAAATCGATACGAAAAAGATAAAATCGGAGATGAACAAAGGGGAAAGGAGCTTGATTTTCAATACTCCCGTGCTTTTTTATCAGTCGGCCAGGTAAAAGGCTCACTCGACCGACGGTGAAAGATGGACTTGCCAAGTTTTAAAAAGAAAAAGAAAAAACATCAAATCAGTGGTGGGTTTTTCCAGAAAGAGTGGGAAGAATGGAGATGCTTTTGTTGTACTTGTCGTGATGACGATGACATGCAACTCCTTATGATGTTATATTAATACGACCGGGAAAAAGGTTTTTTTAGACACGGCAACCAATCAAATCTCTTCATTTCATCGCGGTAAAGATAAATTTATCTTTTTACTCTCTCTCTTTTTTTTTTTATATAAACTTTCCCCTTTATTGGTGTTATTTTTAATATGTCGGTTAACTCATGTCCCGCGTTGCCGAGGAGCATTGTCCGGATTCGCGTGACCGGAGAAAGAATCAGATACAAAAATTCTAAAGGCGAGCGAGTCGGGGAAGGTGGAATAACCAAGGCATATCATTATAATCAAAGACCTTTCGTTCGTCTAACTTGGCTAGCGGAAAATAACTTTTTAAATATTTTCTTCCTTTACATGGCGATGACGTGGGTAAACGTATAAAACAACGTCGTTTTAGTCCAAATATGTAATTTTTTTTATTTGTTTAAATAAAACAGAAATAAGCTCCTGAGAAAATACAGGAGAACCTATTGGAACGAATTACAATAGTTCTGAAATCATATTTAGTCCAAATTGAATGGTTTTATTTAGGGATCGACGACAATAGTTATTTTTTCAGTTTGTCGGTCCTCGATTATAAGTTCTCGTTGACCATGACCTATATAGGAGGAGAAGAAAGGCTGCTATTTTAAAGGCAAGTTATCGCTAAGTGAGCTAGACTCAAGTCACTCAACATTACGAGAAAAGTTAGACGGACACCAAATTAAACCAAGAGTAAATGAACTCAAGAGCCACCTTTGAGAGTGAGACGTTGTAAATAAATAAATAAATAAACAAGAAACCAGGCAGTGACGATTGCCTCTGCTACGGGCAGCGAATGCAACCTTCGCCGCCTAGTTTTTAACTCTTTTCTTTTATTTAGCTTATTTTTAATTTGCTAAAATAAAATTTTGCAAAAAATTAAATTTGAACCAAAACAATGTCGTTTTAACTACATAGGATAGAGAAATTAAAAAGAAGAAGAAGTTAAGTTAGCTTTTTTCAGTCGGCCAAAATGGATGAAGTTAACGAAATGACTTAATTGCATCAATTTGACAAGTTTTAATACTTAATTGCATCTTTTTGCAAGCTTTAATACTCAAATTACACTTTCGTAATTAGTTCGCAAAATAAAGAAGTCTTTTTTCACGAGGTCCAACTAAAAATTACTATTTCTTTTTTACTGAATTCAAAGCCCGGAAAAGGTTGTAGAAGATGAAAAAGGTCCGTTGCGCGCCTCATGGTGAGACGCGAAAACACCCGATCCCATTCCGATCTCGATATGTGGAATCGATCATCATAAATGATTGAAGTGTGTCGTTCACGAAACATAAAATATTCAACGAGATTATGCAGGATTATACACGAAAGATCCTTTTTTGGCTCTCTCTTTAGTCCTATGTCTCTTATCCCTAGGAGGTCTTCCTCCGGCAAGCCGTGATTACCGTTACCCGCCTTTCGAAAATGCGTTCGACGCTACGGGGCCCTGTATGCGCTAGCTATCGGCACATAGGGGAGTGGTTGCTCGGGTTTCTCGGCCTGGTATCCTGCACCTCACCTTCATGACATCTACATTCAATTGTGCCCCGGGGCTTCGATACATTTCGAAATCGAGAAATTTCTACTGGAGCGGGTGCTATCCGAGAACAATTAGCCGATCTCGATGGAACAACTATTAGATCCACCTGCGATTTCTCTACGTCTTGATCGGAAAGACTAGTGCTTTAAGGTCTTGAGCATTTACTTGTAAGAACTAAATTCCTTGCAATGGGCAGTTGCAATTGTGAAAAATGGAATCCGTTTAATTAAAGGATGAGATCAATTTAGAAGTGCTTTTTTAATAATAATTATTATTATAACAGACAGATTTTCATTGGTCTAATTCAGGACCTTCCGATCGGTTTTAATGGTACAAGAAAGCTTAAGGCATACCGGAAATCATTTCCCTAACAAATACTTTAGGACTAATCTTTAGGAAATCATATCATCGATTTCAACCATAACAAACTGATTTCTTCGTCTCTATGATTGGGTTGGAACCAACCAATGACACTTTCCTCTTTGTGTGTTTTTTCGGTTGGTCTCCTTGTCGGAAACCAAATTAATGAACCGGCATATGAAAGTCGAATCGCGCGTGGTTGTTTGCTAAGTCTTTCGCCCTTTATATAAGAAGCTTCCATTTTCATTTTCATCATCTGATTTTATCGCGTCTTGCATCGTGTTTTTTTTCCGGGAAAGTAGTAGTCTTCGTAAGCTTTTCCAAGTTTGTCCGGGTTATGAGTTCAAGAAATTAGCAAGAAAAAGGCAAGGAAGGAATAAAAAGGAGAAGAACGTTAAGGTTATGGCACTAATGGGTAGGTTTGGTTGAGTTCCATACTATACTTACTGAGTTTGATTTCACTTTTCTTTGAAATTGTGTCCGGGTGATTTTGATTCGATTCGGTCCTTGCATTCGTCGGGGAATATTACGTGGTTTGCCCATAAAATTTTCCAAATTCTTTAACTGGTGGGCTAGGCCCATGATCTATTTCCTTGGACCTTTGTCCCCACTAAAATCCGAGAAGAAGAGAAAAAACTAGCGAAGAGTGTTGATACGATGTTGTGTTCATTCACGGTAAGACATATCACCTACCTTCGTGGACAAATAGGACAACGCCCAAGGGCGAAGTCAGAAGCTCTTTCTGCCAGCCCAAGCCAAGATGTTAGAATCTTGAAGCTGCTTATATCTATGATCTACGGACATCATGCATGGGCCTACATGACCACCGCTATTCCGCCGAGTTCCTTCGAGAGAGTTGTCTAGCCGCCCCCATTTCCTTCTCATGGTCCGTGAACGGCCCGGGACTTATCTCAACTTGGATGCCATGAGATGGGCCTTGGAAAAAAAAATTATGAAGTGAAGTCCTCGCCAATACTCAGTCCATTGTTAGTATTGACCCATTTTTTCGAGCCACTTGTTATGGTGGGTCTCATATGGAGCCACACAACTTATGGTTTAGATCGCTCGGTCTAGGCAAAACAAAGCCATTTGCCAAGGCAAAGAAAGAAAAATTTTACGGATTGTGACTTTTTATTTATTTTTTTATTTATAAAGGGATGTGCTGTAAACTCGTTGATACGCTCGTTGTGAATGTGAATAAGCGAGACGCATTCATTAGAAATGCTTAGACATTATTAAAATTTCATTAATAATACCTTTGAAATGATTTTTTTTTTATACAACCTTTTCTCATTGCCATGATCATCCGGTACTATTCTTAACTCACATGTGTCTTATTGAAGGTTCCATTATTATTTGGTAATCTTAACATCTTTATTTTTTGAGTTCTACTAATCTTTTCTATGTTCAAAGCACTTTGGAAAGGCAAAAGCGCATCCCCACTCTCCCTCTCCTTTCTTCACATGCAAAGCTCTTATACTATAAGATCAGATGTCACGCTTGGAGCGCTCATTAAAAGCAGCTGATACACGAAGCTTTTTAACTGTCCGTATCCATCTGTAAAGCAAATTGCGAATAAGCGATTAGTTTTCCCTCGAGTGGATTCATAAGACTTCCTTAATGCGGGCATTGATGGTTCATCGGCAAACATCATTGCTTCGCCTTTTAAGGATCATTATTTGTCCCAGGTAAGGAAGAATCTATCGACCAATTGGCACATGAATTCTCTCTCTCTCTCTCTTGCTACATATTCATAAAACTTGTCCAAAAAGTCATAAATCTCTTATGCGACTATCAATTTAGTCCTAAAAATTTTTCAATTATGCTAATTTAATCATAAACTTTTTGACGATTTGTCAGTTTAGTCCTAAACGGTTTTGTCAATGTAGTAGTAATTCTAGCCAATTATCCAAAATAGGGTTATGACTAAAATGACAAACTTTTAAGCATTTATTACTAAACCAACACATTTGAGAGTTTTAGTTCTAAATTGACAAATTGTCAAAATGTTATGACTAAATCAATACAATTGAAAAGTTAGGATTGAACTGGCCAATGATAGGTTTGGAACATTTTGGACAATCATCCTCTACAGATTCACTCCATGAAGACCACATGATTTGCTTTCTAAACGACCAAAATGTATATCCCTTTGCTCCATGCTTCTCTTTCCTGCCCGAATCAGACAACTAGTTGCCCTCGATCAGTTCTATTCCTTTAGCTATGTATTTGACAACCAGAATCAGTTTTCCTTTTCGAGAAGGGAGAAAAGGCCGCCGTCAATCGTGATTGATTGTTAATAATCAAGACCGATGACATTTTCAAGTTGGTTGTTTTTAATATGTCGGAATAGGCAATTTCATCGTTTGTAGTCGAAAAGAAGAGTAACAACAGGTTTTTCAAACCATAATAAAAATGTGTGCCAATAATAGAGATGATGAATCGAGCCATTCTCCTAGTGGGATGAGCTGAAGTTTCTGTTATGCCTAGGGAAAGTCGAATCATTGTCCTCTACGTGTTACTGGGTAAACGAAAGCGACCGGTGAAGTGATGAAAGCGGCTTGCAACTTTATTTGTCCGGACCAATAATTAGCGTACCATCATTTTATATTAACTGCAGACGTGTTTCCAAAATAGAGGAGGCCGAGGTGGCCAAAAAGAGGCAGATGGTAATGAGCAAGAAAACACGGAGTGATGCTGCCCACTTCCCTCTTTGTTTATCCTCTTTTTTCTTTTTTCTCAGTCTCTTTCAGAAAACCAAGAACTGCTCAACGATCCACCGTTTGATGGGTTGCACACCTCAAAGCAATAGAAGCAAATCCGCGGACTGGTTTTGGCGAAGAACGAACCTTGTCAAACCGTCTTCAACATTGGGGGTGTGTCACAGACAAATAATCAGGGAAACTCCATCTTAGGCCATGAAATTCGGAACATATGGCACTAGTCCTATCGTCACGCGGTCGATAATTCGCGCCTCGTCCATGAAAACTTTCATGGACATGTCCAGAACACGATGATTGAAGAAGGCAAAGGGAGATTATGGAGCTTGGCACGTAGAAAGTTGCGGAAGGTACTAGTTAAAAACTACGTTGAGAAGAGAGATGGAAAGAAATCGAGTGGGGGTGATGTTGGGTCCCTACACATTTTTGTCACCAAGCTGTCCCTTTAGTGCTTCCGGTGTTTCTGGGAGTGATGTTGGTTCTTTAACCTTTGTGGGTTAAATCGATCCTCCGATCTTAGTGCCTCTCTTACAAGTGCATCCGTGCTTGAGACCGACCCTTTCCTTTGTTCCACTTTGCCAACAGTATTATCCAACTGTAGTTGTACCTTAAACGAAGTAATTTGCTATTTCTTTTTCGCTTAAATCAACACTTGGTATATGGTGGCTATATATTCACAACCAAACTTAAAGGAAAGCTCGAAAGAACATGAACATTATTGATGAAAATTGCACTTCACATAGCTATACTTTCTAAAAAATGGATTGGGGTCTACTTGCTAGATGGAGATCTTGATCCTCTACATGCAATTGTGTCTCATGCACAACCCGATGTCGTTCATCATTAACTTAATTTTTCCAACAATTAATCAGATAACAACATAAGCAACACTCACCTTATCGGACATGTTTTGATCCCCCCCCAAAAAAAAATATTCTTATCGAACAAGGGAAAACATAAATGGAACGTACATTTGGTCTCACTTTAATATAGTACCTCCCAAAAATGCACTTATTAGAGCAAAGAGTTAGTGTTCAGCATACCATGTTATATAAAATTAGCTTATGAATGCAACGAACTGGTTTTTGAACATCAAGAAGATAAAAACAGGAATAAATTACACGTTGTGCAATCCACTTCCTTCTTGTAAATTGCCACAGGGGGAGGTGAAAAGGCGAAGAGTTTCAGAAAGCCCTGAAACTCAGGGAGAAGAAGCAAATTAAAGAGAACCAAGGAAGAGATCAATCAAAGATTCTGGACCTGGTCACGCTTTGCTACTGTCTCATCATGAAAGCAGGTAGCCCCTTTAGATTTTTTTTTTTTTTTGGGGGTCGAACACGTAGACGTAGCCCTTTAGTTCACCACATGAAATATGATGAATAATACCTCGTTACACGTGCACAAATTCGTTTCGTTGACCTCCATGTAACAGTCAATATATATATATAAGGAGATTCCCTTTCTAATTTTTTTTAATGGATAGTTTTTCTTGTTATATTACTTATACAGTATCAAGTAAGGGCTTATTTGATATATAGAGAAAATTAAGCACTGAATTTCAGTAGTTAAAAATAGAGTAAGCAAATTATTTGATGATAATCAAATGATAACAATTAAATTTTGGGTCTGCTGTGAGAATAATAATATATTGTAAGCCATGAATTCTTAAAGGAGTGAACCCCACAGCAATTTATAATTATTAGTTATTTTTTTTAAGGTCCAAAACAGACCGTTATTCTCACAGTAGATATCACAATTACGATTACGATTGTCACTTAATCACTTCCCTTAAATTTTATCGATTTCCTGCCAAAGATACTACAATTCCGATTGTCAATAGGTTTAAGCACTATATTTAGCAAATCCTTAGTTGCCTGTCATTTTCTTTTTCGCTACGAGTAATTCCTTTTTTGCTTACCACATTATTAGATTTTTGTATTTTATTAATTGAGTGTATTAAGTGAATGCTAATTAAGGTTCTCAAGCAAGTCTAATCTCATTAAATGAATAATTTTCAATTTTCAACACTTAATTAGATAATCGAACGGGTTAAAAATTCGATATCTTCGGCAGAAACTCGCGCATGATAGCGCTAAATCATTTTTTTCCCCTCGAAAAGGGCAAGGAAAAAAAAAGGAAGTAATTACGACATTCCTATGGTTCTGACTGATGATTGAGGGATGATGATTGGGACGAGCTGTACTAGGAAAGGTGCCGCGCAATGGTGGCGCAACCCCGGGGCCCCACCATCTCTTTTTTTGCCTCCACCGCCCTGGAAATCTCTTTCTTATTCGCGTCGAATAGCAAGTGTTCTAGGATAACACCATCCAACCAAAACCTCTTGCATCAGTCTAATGGAAAATACAATATCATTAGCGAAATGGGTTATAGATTTTAGCATGCTTGGCTTCACTTAGATTACGGTTCTTTATCAAAACTGCACATGAATATTCAACCATCGTCTCGTTTACATTTGCTGTGTAGGTAAATTGTTACTCTTGAACGCAGGCCGGCTCTTCAAATTTAGCTCGTAAATCCAGCAATGCGTCACGTCGTCTCAACCAATTGGGGGGGAGGGAAGGCATCGAAAATAAGAAGTTGGATCTCTCGATTTACAGTGAACCGGTACCCTGTTGGAAAAGAGACTTGAATGCACTCACGCACGCTCACAGACATATAATACATTATATCGTATAACATTGTATTATACAGGTTCGGGCAATTATGTGGAGTACATGTGTGAGTATAGAATAATAGGCAAGAGGGTTTGGAGACGCACGATAGATTCCTCCCACTAACTTTCGTGTCCAAATCCAACGGAAGTAGAGTTGATCCCCGATTCCCGTTTGACACAGTGTAAAGGCCAATTTCTTACGTCTTAATTAGTCAATTTCAATTTCAAGATTACGTAGGAGAGTCCATTGAAGCTGTCCCCATTCGAAAACCCAGTAAAAAGGGGGACCGCATCACGTTCGCCGATGACACTTAAGCCCTACAAAACCGGGTATTAGGGAAGCTGTCTGCCCAATCAGATCCGTCCCTCGCCATCACTACCATTAATCAAATTTACCAAATGCGATTTTTCTATTAAGCCCATCTTTCTGTCTCTTTGACCCGAGTCATTTGTTTAATGTAACAGGTAAGGAGGGGAAAGGGTCTACTTTAAGGGGGTGGCTTTCGTGGTCACTTGGGGGGTTTATTCATCCACCACGTACGCGTTGGATCCGCAACGTGGGAAGGGGATAATCAAGATTAATGAGGTTGATTAGAGTAAGTAGCTTTCTGGTTATGAGGAATCCCAAGGGAAAACCCGACGACGAAAGTGTTTTTGTCTTTAAAGAATTGCGTCTTTCTGCACAATAAAACTATTGTACCAAGCCAAAAGTTTGATTATCTTTAGGATACCTCTTCTCAGCTCTCCAATACTTTTGTACTAGCCACAACACGTGTCCACCTAATTACCTGTCTCAATTTCAAGGAAAATATCACAAAAAAAAGTCATAAACCTCTTATATGTATATGTCAATTCAGTCATAAACCTTTCATTTTCTTGACGATTTGCCAATGTAATCATTCTAGCCCAATTTGATCGAAAATCACAGATTTGATTCATTGAACGCTGATCGTTCGATGTGACATGACCAACAATGATGTGTACGCTTTTTTTTAAAAAAATTTCTATAAATTTTCATAATTTTTTTTCTTTTCTAAACATTTTGATTTTCGGCCAAATTGGCCCAGAATGACTAAATTGGCAAAAAGTAAAAAAAAAAAAATAGGAGTAAATTGGCCAAATCAAAATGTTTTAGAGCTATATTGACATCCATATAATAGGTTTATAACTATTTTTTATTGTTTGTAATTATCCCGAATTTCAAGTTATAAACTTTTCCTGGTCCGTATCCGTACAAAAGGATACCAAATTCAGGAAAGACAAATTGAAAAACATAAAATACATATAAGATGTCCATTTTTTTTTTGGTGAGTTATACGGTCCATCTTAACGTGACATGATTGACTAATCGTGATTAGTTGCATCAGCGAAAGAGCGTCGGGTTTAGTCTTAGACCGAGGCCTCGTTGTCACGAGCCGTCGCATCCGACCTCTCGTGCGACTCGCTTCCGGTAACGAAAGGACAGCCTTGCTAACTTGAGACGACATTGTCTGGTCGTGGCTTTGATCTATTAGAATATTCCGTTTTAATATTTAATTGTGGGCTTTATTAATTGTTACTGTAATTATTATTTGGTCTAATAAGAAAGAGATATATTATTTCCTAATTCAAGTAGGATATGGTGCTGGATAGTATGGGCCGAGATATCCTTATCCTTGATGATGGGGTAGGGTTCATTCTCTATAAATAGTGCTTAAGTCCCTCCTCTAAACCCTAATGTCCATATAACCTCACATATAGAAATCGTCAGAAACGACAGTGAGGGGCTGTCTCATTGAAGCCAGTGATCAAGGGGGTTCATAGAGGAGAAGCTCTTAAGCGTTGGATTCTCGCAATTCCGCATCAAGAACGATGAATCCAAAACAAGGTGTGTTAATTCTTTAACTCTATGGAACAGGGATTTGTGTATCTGTACGTGTGTATTTTGGGTTGCTGCATACGGATTGAATACGCAGCCTACATGTGGTATCAGAGCCTGCGCGTATTAGATCACGAATCACGTTCCCGGTGTTTTTTCGGAATTTTATTTTTATCAAAATTCAAAGAAAATTATATATTCGAAAAGGGCTCGACGAGACGAGCAAAACCATATAAAGATCGCCGCCAGAAGACACTGGACGCGCCGCCACTCGCCGGTGGCTATCGGGCGCGTGGCGGCCACGCGCCCTACGCGCCATCACGCGCGGACCCAGGCCCGCACGTGCGTGACACGTGTGGGATGACGTCATCTGACGTCGTTCGGCCTGGTGCAGACCCGACCCGACCCGATCCGTTGTCCCGACCCGGAATGGTTGACCGTTGACTCGGACCTTCCGGTCGGACCGGTCGTTGACCGGTTCGATCGGATCGCCTCGACCGGGTTCGCCAAACTGGTTCATGATAGCGGTCGGACCGGTCGAACCGGTTTTAGAACCGGCTGAACATACAGAACACGTGCGCGGCACATGTCTACGCGTGAGCCTCACGCGCCGAAGCTTCAGGCAGCGCGTGAGGGCGCGTACGGGCTCCGATGGAGGTGTTCCAGGTACCGGCGTACTCGTATGCTCATGCTCTACAGGATGGTACATTTATTTTTCATGTTTGGTATTTTCATGGATGGAAATACGTATGAAACGCCAAATACGAGGGTATTTTGGGGTATTTTTGAGGTATTTTCTGGTATTTCTGTAAGAATTTGTGAAGTACAGGTACAGGCTTATATGAAAGTATCACGTGGAATTATGTGAAAATTTTTTGATCAATTTCATGTTTATGGTTTGACATGAATTATTGAGGTATCGATGTAAATTAGCGGCGTGTAATTTTGTGGATGATTGCCCCTAATTTCTGAAATTACATGCATACGGTAAATGTGAAATATAAAGTTATATCCCAATTTCAGGTAAATTCAGTTGGGTTGTGACCTCCAAAGCGGCACACTTAGTTGAGTTTAATAAAGTACATTTTTTAATGCGTAGTTATACTCCCAAATGAGGTAATTGCGTATTTTTGCATGGAGGGTTACATGTACAGCATATGGTTGAGGATTGATTAGTCTAAGTGATGTCATACACCCAAAGGTGGTGATTAACGAAGATTGAAATAAGTTATCATGGCCGCTGTAATGTAAGGAGTATACAACTGCATGTCATGTTTTCTGCCAAAAGGTGATTATGTGATGATGTATGTATCTCTCAAGGTGAAATTTCACATTATGCTAATTAAAAATATTGATTATTTTTAGTCACCGTTTCTGTGAACGGCAACTCTGTTAGAATTAAGACTTATTGAGAACTGAATGAGGATTATTTGTTTACAAAGAACTAGCAAATACTTATATTACTCTTGTCAAGAAAAACCCGTAGTTCTCACCTTCATTGGTGAGAACTTTCAAGAGCATTATGTACTTATTGGTTAAAGAGTGATCGGATTCGCTTATTTGATATGAAGCGGTCCACTAAAGAACACTTGAAAAATGTTTTCTACTAGTTAACTGCACTGCTAAGTAAGTAAAGGAAGCCTTGAAGGCTTTGAAATTATATCTCATTTATTATTAAGAGTGGTAAATATCTGCAATGACTCCTCAACATCAAGTGTAATGGTTCTATTAAGATTAAGGATTACGTCTTAAAATTGATGAAATTATATTTTGAACAGTTCTAAAATCATACTCATAAAGTATTATATTAAACCACCGGTCATTCTGATGATTTGGATCCATGAAAAGCATCCTTTGAAAATGATGGTGATTGCTACTTCTTTTATAAGAAGAAAGATCACATAAAGAAAGACTACAGTTAATACAAAGACTTGGTTATCTAAGTATGAGCATAAAGTAATGATTTTTTGGTATTGATTTGTGAATTCATTCTATCTTAGGCCTCATCTGGTTATGTGATGGCTAGATAGTGGTGCAGCATATTGTGTTGCATTTATCATATAGGAATTCATAAACTGAAATGTACCAAATTCAGGTTGAATCAAGCTCATTATGGAAACAATTATAAAGTTGACGCTAAATTGATGGGAATGTCATTCCGAATTCTGGTTTTATTGTGACATTATGAAACATATTTTATGTACTCTTCTTAAAGACGGAATTTATTTTCCGTATCAAATATGGACATGTGTAGTTACTCCTTTTTTGAGATTTCAAATAAAATAATTACTATTTCTTTTAAAATAAAGTTGGTTACTACTCTATGTCCAATGGATTGTACAGATTATGTTTATCTCCCAATGAATTATACGTAACTTATACAGTTGAAAAGTTGTTTACAAAATTTATCTGCCTAAGGAACAATCATGCGTATTATGGAATAAATTTATTGGTCACATCAGTAAAGAAAGAGTGAAAAGACAGATAAAGGCAAGCATTCTGCTCACTCTTAAAAGTGATCTAGACACATGCGTAGATTGAAGCAGATATAAGATAACCAAGATAAATGGTGAAACTGTAGTCGATAGTTATGACCTATTGAAGGTCATTTATACTAGTATAAGTGGATCTTATATGGTAATATTGTGTATAGTTTTTATCACATTTAAATGATGATTTTTCTCTATATGTTTTTCATATTTGGTTAAAGAAAATGTTTATTTCCGTGACAAGTTCAACATATTTTTTACTATAGTCGATAAATTTATTATAAAAAAATATCATTTTTGACTAAGGTGGTGAGTATCATGGTTGACATGGCAATGCTGGATAACTTAAAGAGCCATTTGCCAAATATTTGAGAGGATTCTGGGTTGTGATTTTGTGCCCGATATTCCTCAATAGAAAGGTGTGACTGAAAGGCAATATCACAACATACGGATATGATGACGAGTATGATATGTAAAATCAATTTATATTTTTTTTTCTGTGGGGTAAAACTTTAAAAATAACCCATTATGTTTTTATCAAAATATTTCATTGACTTCTTTTGAGTCATGGATTGGACGTTAATATAGCTTGAACCATATTAAAGTTTGAGGTGTTCATGCAGAAATAAAGTTACATAATCCAACATTAGATAAGTTGGACTCCAGAACCACTCCGTTTAACTTCGTGCCTTACCCATATCATCTAAAGGGGTATTGATTTATCATCCCAAAAGAGGAACAAGAATTGTGGAATTACAGATAACTAAATTGCTGGAGCTTGATATAACCGAATAATGGTAGTTGCTCACAGACTATTAAATGTAACAGTATGGTAGGGACAATTGTATCATTTTTCTCTGTCTATACAGATGATCATGGAGCATTCTACATTATAGTATGATTCTGTTGGGTTCAGGTTCTTGTTATTATGATAATACCTGATGAAGTTTATCAAACCCTACAAGCGCAGAATAAAGGTTAAAGTAGCTCTACCTAAAAGATCTATCAGGCAGAGACGATCAGTTGTGTCAAATCACATTGTATAGTCTATCCGGAAGAGCATGACTATAAAATCGACTATGTAAATAATCTAGTAATTTATACAGTTGCTATTTCTTGTTTTTAATTATAATTGTGATTGGGTGCATGGTAGATGAGATATAGACTATAAAACATGCGGTGTTTGAAAGCTTATTAGTATGCTTCAAGGTCACAAGTCCATCTGCTGCAATTGGGTGTGCATAACTTAAGGGACTCCAGATGAAAGTTTTTTGTCTACTTTATTATATCAAATTATATTTTGATCAATGTTTTTATTTAAGAAGTTTAAAGACAGATTGGTAGCGAAATTTTTCACTCATAAAGAATGAGCAGACTTAAAATAATTTTTATTCAGTCTCTCATAAAGAGTTTTTCAGAGTGATTAAGGAATTAATAGCTCATATTGTAAGGAGCTTTATCATACAGATATTAAAACTTCTTTTTTATTGGAGTTCTTAATATAAAAGTTTTTTTTATGTAACCCGAAGGTTATACAGCAGATGATTCAGATAAACTTGTGCGTAAAGAGAGAGAAATATCATATAAATATCATGGAATAAAGTTTGATCATATTTATGGATATTCTAGACTGAAAAGTCTATTTTATGGGATCAAGTAAGCTTTTAGACAATTGTGGCTTGAAGTTTCATAGTATTGTAGCTTTATCATGTTTTGTCAAGAACAAAGTAAATTAGTATATATACTACAAGATCAGTGGGAGGAATTTATTTTCCTTCTGTTCTATGCAGACGATATCTTGCTTGAAAGGAATTTTCTTGAATTATTGCATAAGATGAAGCAGATATTGTCGAAGCATTTTTTACGTGATTGATCTTGATATAGAGTGTTTTGTCCTAGTCATTGATATTCGTATGGATAATTCTTGTAATGTATTGGTTAAATCCAGGACACATTCACTAGGTGATTACTAAGAAAGTTTTGAGGTACTTAAAGAGGACAAAATACTATATGCTAATTTACATACATATTCAGGACTTGCAGCTAATAAGGCATTCGGATTTTAGCTTTGTTAGTTGTCAGGATGATGTGGAGTTGACAACTACAGACATTTATATGTCTACAGAAAAGTGCAGTATTACAGAAAAAAAAAACGTAAACAGAAATCTATGTAATCCTCAATCAAGAAAGCGGAGTTTGTAGTATGCTTGTCAGCTGCTATTCAGGTTATTTGGCTCCGGAATCTCATTAAAGAGTTGACCGTATTTACTTTGTGGATAGACCCATACAGTTGTATTGTGACTATAATTCTGCAGTGTTGTTCATTAACAACAGCATGAGTCGCAAGTGGTCTAAACATCTAGCGGTCAAGTTTTTGACCATAAAGGTAACAGATGAAATGGTGACACTACAGTAGAGCTTATTACACAGATGATAAGGCTGCAGACTCACTAACTTAAAGTCTCTTCCCATACACATTTAGATGACATGTCACAAATATAAAAGCATCGTGGGATGCTATGACGTGTTAATTGATGGGTTGAGTAAGCATCATGAGATGCTGTTGTTCAGTGGGAGCTGCATTCGATATTTGCTCTAATAAAGTTTACATTTGTGTTTGTTACATTTTGTAACATCTAGATATGCATCAACTCCATTGCATGCAATAAAGTTATAATGATTAAGAGGAGTTGAATACATATATCAGTTGAAAATCTCAAGGCGTTGTGTAAACCTTGAGTGATGGTTGGGGCATTTATTTTAGCCAAAAGACATATGTCTTGTTACACGTAAAGCATAGTTAACTGTAAAGGTAAGACATATGTTGGTTCGTTGGAACCGTAAAGATATTCTCTCGTGACACATCCGGTTTTGTAACACATAAAGTGAGAGAATGGTGACTGACAAGGAGGATAACGTATAATGTGTCTCTATTATTTGAGATGTTGTCCGATTGCCATACTACCATATCAAATCCATATCAGTAGAGTTAACAGCATCTGTGATCGTGGATGGCTCTGTGTCTTCTGATGCAGTTACTGGCATGGTCCAGTGCTTAAGACTTTATGGGATCGGATTGACTGTTGGGAATTATCTCTAGACCAATATAAAGATGCGCATATACAGTACAGTTTCAATTAATTTAGCCCAAGTGGGAGAATGTTAGAATATTCCGTTTTTATATTCAATTGTGAGCTTTATTAATTGTTACTGTAATTATTATTTGGTCTAATAAGAAAGAGATATATTATTTCCTAATTCAAGTAGGATATGGTGCTGGATAGTATGGGCCGAGATATTCTTATCCTTGATGAGGGGGTAGGGTTCATTCTCTATAAATAGTGCTTAAGTCCCTCCTCTAAACCCTAATGTCCACATAACCTCACATATAGAAATCGTCAGAAACGACAGTGAGGGGCCGTCTCATTGAAGCCAGTGATCAAGGGGGTTCATAGAGGAGAAGCTCTTAAGCGTTGGATTCTCGCAATTCCGCATCAAGAACGATGAATCCAAAACAAGGTGTGTTAATTATTTAACTCTATGGAACAGGGATTTGTGTATCTATACGTGTGTATTTTGGGTTGCTGCATATGGATTGAATACGCAGCCTACATGATCGACCTTCGGTTAGCATCGATGCACCTCCCACCTCTTCATTAAACAATAATTACGATAACTCATTCTCGATTGTGTTTATTTATCAATTTGTTCACTTTCTTTAGAGTTGACCCCAATCATGTTGATTGTTGAAGCATTAGAAAAATAATATCGTTTGAGCCAAACGTATGTCCTATTATTTTCCATATTATTTTTTAAATCTTATTTTATGCACGATGAATATGTTTACGAGGATAATCAGAAGCATGATACATATAGGAGTTCGATCTATTACTTCTTTGATGATTGATGATTTTTCTTGTTGACCTTTTTTTTTTAAACATATACGTCATAATTTTTTGGTTGAATATATGTCATAATAAAAAAGTAGAATTTCGTTGAGATTTGACCGATCAGAGAATACCTTCGGAACTGATAAAACGTATGCTGCTTTGCCACATTATCTTTTGAACGTTTGGCGCGTCCCTGTCGTACAAGCACGTCTTCCATAAAAGTCAAGACAGTACGTGTAAACTCAATTCACGTGCACCGTCAGATTAGGTGGATCTCATGTGAAGCGACTCAGGCTCTTATTCGAAACTAACTTGGCCACTTCAGGTATTTATTTAAAACGTATGTCACTTAAATCATCTTTTAAGAAAATGACCCCTTTTTAAGTTCTTATTTGAAAATTTTCCTTAATGTTATTGGTTCCGTTTCATATCATTAAGTTGACATTATTATTTTTACTTTGATTTTTATTTTTGAATAATTACTTATGGAATCTCTTTGTGGCTTATTATTCTTTTTTCAGGAAATTCCCCATAAGTTGATCACGAGTCTATGCACATTCATGATATATATTAAGTTCACGGCTCTCGCTTTCTTGCTACTTGCCCACTAAACTAGCTTAACTTGTGTGCTACTCAACTTCATCTTGAATGTAGATTTAATGCCAAGTTAGATCTTGATTTAGCGTTTGCAAAGTAGATTCAAATAGTCCACTTTAGTTTGATTTGAGTACAAACTACATATGGTCGATCGAGAACTAATAAATTCGAAGGGCGAGACAATACTTTCAACTCTATTATCATGATTCTTTTAAGCATATTAGTTTGTTTAGGAAAATTTAGTTAACACCAAAAAAAACTTTGGAACTTAATTAAGGTAGGCACTAGGCAGGATGTTAAACCATCAGTTCATCTAATAGTTTAAATTCTAGGACAATTAACCGCAGTTTCACAAAATTAAACATAGTATTAGAGTAAGAGGTGCCGAGTTCAAATCTTTTCTAGTCCTCTTATTTCCATCCCTCTAAATTTGTTTTGTATGCGCTAGTCTTATGTCGGAGTTCAACCTACATGTGAAGGGGAGCGTTAAAATGTTCACATAATAAATAACGACTTAATCCAACAGATTATAAGCTTAGAACAGTTCATTGTGGACCCATATAATTTTTTGCGATATCACCGTCAGTCCCTAGATCATATGCTGCACATAAACATACGTGTACGTATAAACGTATTCAAGAATATTATTGGGTGGAACTTACGTCAATTATTGACAATTAATAAGTTGTCCCCGATCAAGTTGAGTTTCGAATTGTTATTAAACTACAGTCCCAGTACTAATCAAACAAAGATATATAAGTTCTCAATGATTAATTGGAATGATTAAGATAGCAACACCTAATGAAATGTACGAACTCCCACGACTGAAGTCAAATAGCCGGCATCATCTTATTTACCAAAGTATTATGAGACATACAATTCTCTCGATTTTTCACATGCATCGAAATTGCATCTGCTTTATGTTATTTCGGTCCTCTTAATTTTGCAATTCGAGACCAAAGAAAAAAAAATCGCAGTTTGTTAGTTTCACATTCAAAAATAGAAAATATTGAGAAAATGCCCTTAAAATACTTGTTAAACCTTATTTATGGGAGATCATATTTTTTCTCGTAACAAACATGCCACTTAGCTAATTTTATCGAAAGCCATGTGTTCTAAGGACGCGAATAATAGCCATTCTGCTCTGGGAGATATTTCTAATTAGAAATATATTTTTCTATTTCTATTCCTTGGATGATTTTTTTACTAGAGAAACGCGTTTGATAAAGACACAAAATTTATGTTTTCGAAATAGGAATAAATTTGATAGCAATGTAAAATTTCGAAGATTGACGGTCGAAGATCGATGGCCGATAGATGGCAGTTGGGAGCAGCGACTAGCAGTCGACGATCAATGGGAGAAGTGTAAAAAAAGTCATAAACCTATTGCACTAGTGTCAATTTAGGGCAGAAAGACACTAGAAGTGTCAATATTTGTGTACGGCGCTCACTTTGGTGCCAATTTTTTTCGCCGGCTCACTTAAGTGCCAATATTTGTGTTCGGCGATCACTTTAGTGCCAATTCCGGCCAAAAACGATTAGTTAAGTGCCAATTCCGGCCAACCAATACGCGTGTCATTTTTTATTAATTTCTTTATACATATGGCGTCCACGTGGCAATTTTCTTTTTGAAATTCAATCCACCTAAAAGCCACCTGGATTTTTAAACTAACAATTAAGTTAATTTTTTAAAAAAATTAAAAATAACTTAAAAATTTTAAAAAAAAAAACAGAACAGAACTTTGCAGCGGCGAGGGCTGCTGAGGGCTCAGCCCTCGCCACCGCCCCATCGGGGCAATTTTCCTAATTAATGTTTTAAAAAAAATTACCAAAATAATAGTAAAATAAAAGTAAATACCAAATTGGGTGCCAATCGGCGGTTGGGCCGCCGATTGGCACCCAATTTCGAAGTTGCGCCGCAATCGGCGGCCCAACCGCCGATTGGGGACCCAAGCCAATTTTTTTTTTAATTTTAATTATTTAATTTACATTATCTTTTTTTTATAAAAGTAATTATTAAATAATAAATTATATTAAAATTACGTAAATTACATGGGAAAAAAAATAAGCACTACATAATTCATATTCCACCATTAAAATTTACTTTTAATTTATATTTTTTTTTTCATAAAAGTTTCAATTAAATAATAAATTATTTAAAATTACGTAAATTACATGGGAAAAAAAAAACAAGCACTCAATAATTCATATTCCACCATTAAAATTTACTTTTAATTTATAATTTTTTATAAAAGCTACAATTAAATAATAAATTATATTAAAATGATATAAAATTTGAGAAAAAAAAAGAACAAGCACTACATAATTCATATTTCACCATTAAAATATACTTTTAATTTATATTTTGTATATTATCAATTACATAATAAATTTTATTGAAATTACGTAGCTTTGAGGAAAAAAAGACAAGCACCACATAATTCATATTCCACCATTAAAATTTACTTTAATTTATATTTTGTATAAAAGTTTCAATTAAATAATAAATTATGTTAAAATTACATAAATTACGTGGGAAAAAAAAAACAAACACTGCATAATTCATTTTCCACCATTAAAATTTACTTTTAATTTATATTTTTTATAAAATCTTCAATTAAATATTAAATTATATTAAAATGATATAAAATATGAATTATGTAATTTACATAATTTTAAATAATTTATTATTTAATTGAAACTTTTATAAAAAATATAAATTAAAAGTAAATTTTAATGTTGGAAAATGAATTATGCAGTGTTTGTTTTTTTTTTTCCCACGTAATTTATGTAATTTTAACATAATTTATTATTTAATTGAAACTTTTATACAAAATATAAATTAAAGTAAATTTTAATGGTGGAATATGAATTATGTGGTGCTTGTCTTTTTTTCCTCAAAGCTACGTAATTTCAATAAAATTTATTATGTAATTGATAATATACAAAATATAAATTAAAAGTATATTTTAATGGTGAAATATGAATTATGTAGTGCTTGTTCTTTTTTTTTTCTCAAATTTTATATCATTTTAATATAATTTATTATTTAATTGCAGCTTTTATAAAAAATATAAATTAAAAGTAAATTTTAATGGTGGAATATGAATTATGTGGTGCTTGTCTTTTTTTCCTCAAAGCTACGTAATTTCAATAAAATTTATTATGTAATTGATAATATACAAAATATAAATTAAAAGTATATTTTAATGGTGAAATATGAATTATGTAGTGCTTGTTCTTTTTTTTTTCTCAAATTTTATATCATTTTAATATAATTTATTATTTAATTACAGCTTTTATAAAAAAATATAAATTAAAAGTAAATTTTAATGGTGGAATATGAATTATGTAGTGCTTATTTTTTTCCCATGTAATTTACGTAATTTTAATATAATTTATTATTTAATAATTACTTTTATAAAAAAGATAATATAAATTAAATAATTAAAATTAAAAAAAAATTGGCTTGGGGTCCCAATCGGCGGTTGGGCCGCCGATTGGGGCCCCAATTGGAGTTGGGCCGCCGATTGCGGCCCAACTTCGAAATTGGGTGCCAATCGGCGGCCCAACCGCCGATTGGCACCAAATTTGGTATTTACTTTTATTTTACTATTATTCTGGTAATTTTTTTTTAAAAAAACATTAATTAGGAAAATTGCCCCCCATCGCTGGCCGGCGATGGGTGGGTGCCCGGGGGTCGCCGAGGCCCGGCGACCCCCGTCGGGGCCTCGCCAGGGGTCGGCGAGGCCCAGCCGTGGCTGGCCAAGGCCTCGCAGACCCCACGACGAGGCCGACCTCACCCAGATCTGGGCGAGGTCGAGTGTCGCTGTGGCCAGGCGAGGCTGGAATCGCCCAGCCACGACCACGACGAGCGGTGGCTGGGCGATTCTGGCCTTTCCCTCTTGCCTTCGCCTCCTCAGATGTTTCCAGATTCCCGACACCGGGGGCTTGGGCGAGGCCGGAGTATGACAGGGGCGAGCAGACGAGGGCGAAGAAGAGGAAGACGAGGCGAGTGAAGATGGGGACAAAGGAGAGGAAGACGAGGGCTGCCCCGATTCCGACTCTCTCTCTCTCTCTCTCTCTCTCTCTCTCTCTCTCTCTCTCTCTCTCTCTCTCTCTCTCTCTCTCTCTCTCTCTCTCTCTCTCTCTCTCTCTCTCTCTCTCTCTCTCTCAGTTCCACCACACTCCAACCATCATCGTCGCTGCCCCCCAAACACAAAGCCACCGTCAGCCCTCGACCCGTCGTCGCCTCAACAGGGTCGGGCGACCCTCGACTCCCCCAGATCTGGGCGAGGTCGGCCGTGCCCCACCAAGGCGAGGTCGCAGCGGGGGTCGCCCGACCCCGGCGACCCCCTTGGCCATCCCCCACCCCTCGCCGGGGTCACGGTGTCGCCTGAGTCGCGAGGTCGCAGGCTAACGGGGTCACCTGGATCTGCAGTCGCCTTTTGGTCAGGAAGTGGCCTGGGTCGAAGGGTCGCGGGGTCGTGGGGTCGCTGGATCTGGACAGTGACAGGCCGCGGTGGTGGCGGCAAGGCATTGGTCGGGAACGCGGGGAGGGGGGGAGGATGTCGCCGAAGGGGAAGGGGAAGGGGGGATAGCTTTTTTATTTTTTGCTTTTTTTTACTCTTTTTTACATTTTCAGTTTTTAGATTATTAGGTGGATTTTTTTTTATTCTTTACTTTTTTTTATTTGCTGACTAGGATGCTCCGGCGAGCCTCGTGTGCGCCACGTGTGATTTCCGGCAAGCCACGTCGGACTTGGCACTGAAATGATCATTTTTTACAAAAATTGGCACTGAAGTGATCCGAAAAAAAAAAATTAGCACCAAAGTGAGCGTCGTACACAAATATTGGCACTTCTAGTGTCCTTCTGCTGTCAATTTAGTCATAAAACTTTTTTTAGTGTCAATTCAGTCATTGGTGTCAATTAAGTCCTAAACCTTTTACTGGTGCTAATTCAGTCTTACACCTTTTGCATTGGTGCTAATTCAGTCCTAAATCTTTTGTATTTATGCTAATTGAGTTGATCCGACTAATTTTGACCGAAAATGGCTGACGTGGACATCGATTGTCCTACATGGCACAATAAAAGCCGACTTGGATATTTTTTTAATACTATTCTATAATTTTTTTTAAAAAAATTAAGCATTTTTTGGTTTTTTAAAATATTTTTAAAAATTATTTAAAATATTACAAAAATATACACGTTAGCGCAAGCCATGCAACGTAGGATAATTGATGTTCGCGCCAATGATTTTCGGCCAAAATTGGCCGAATTGACTCAATTGGCATAAATGCAAAATATTTAGGACTAAATTGACACTAATGCAAAAGGTTTAGGACTGAATTGACACCAATAAAAGGTTTATGACTAAATTTATATCAAAAAAAGGTTTAAGATTTAACTAAGGCTCAAGACTTTTTTGACACTTATCCCGACGATCGAT